>JABCMI010000066.1:0-1200000 GCA_026261945.1 Hirschfeldia incana
TGTATCATACTGCCTTTCGTAGCCAGTAGGAAAGGAAAAACTTGTAACAAAAAGAAACACATTTGTAGGGCTGATATCTTAACGATACATGTAAAATTTATAAGTTAATCAGGCATCTAACTACCAAATCTGAGAATTTATGATTCCGGACAGCATTAACTTCAGCTGTAGCAAGTAAAGGCCATCTAGATGAATCCAGAGGATGTAGCAAGCTAAAAAGGACCACCGACGATGATGTCCGATGTCTGCATTAGGGATATCCAAAACCCAAGATTTTAAACATCAAAACCCAAGATTCTGGTATCGGTTCGGTTTGTGATGTGACTGAATCAATTAAACCAACTCATCTCAATCTCTTTTTAATAGCTCTGGAAGATTATCAAATTTAAAATACAAAATGTGAGTTAACACTTTATTATATTTTGTCATTTATAGGAAAACCACTTCTGGTTTTTCTCGGTTTGCGAGTTGCTCCACTTAACCGGTTTTTAAGATTTGGGTTATTGGGCCCATATTGTTACTTAACAGGCCCCCACAAGCTCTTGCTCCGTCAGGAATAACCACTATTTAGAAATCGTCGTTCGACACGTGAGGGAAGTCATGGACCACAGCACTTGTGCACTCCACTTCGCCTCTCTCATTGGGGTCGTACGTAACCAGCCGATTTCGTCTCTCACAAATTAAGGGGACCTCCTGAGCTTGGACAGCTGGATCAATTGAGGCTTTTGTATTTGCCAATCCTATTTAAATTTTATTGCTGAGTAGAGTATCCCCTCGTGCATAACGTTTCTGTACTCCTTGGTATTGCAGAATGCTTCATAACAACGCTTTATATGGCTCAATACCTGCAGCATTGGGAAATTGCCACGCATTGGAGAGAATGTAAGTGCTTTCCCTCAATACTAATTACACTTCCTTTCTGAGAGACGTCTTGTTTTCTAAATTTAATAGAATTTTCGTGACAAGAAAAAAAAAAACAGATTATGTTTTCCTACAATTGATTTCATTGTGTGTATAAGATTGCTGTCTTGTGAGTGATGATAAACCAATGGTTTTTTTTTCAGTTAAAAGTTTATCTGGCTTACAAGGAACCTGTTTGGAATTGTTTTCATGCAGATACTTGCATAACAATTAATGAATGACGTGTGCTGTGAGTTTTTATGCTAGGGCTTGACTCAGATGAAATGGACATTATGATTTGAATCTTACTCTTAAGACTCTTAACACACACTATTGATGCATGTTTGGACAGGACGAACCCCCAACAAACAAAATATTATACGTGATACCAATATAACACTACCAGAATGTTCATATATAGTGTACTATAGGCCGCGCAGTCATACACGATTATAAAATCCCCTCTTATTAAAATGAAAGCAATTTTAAAGAATAACCTTTAATTTGTAAGTTATTTACAAGCATGCCATTTTGCTTAGGTGTCATCACCATAGACCTTCTCACAATACTTAACTATCAAACCATCTATTACTAGACTAATTACTAGATATGCCATTAGTCATGCAATTATTAACAATAACTATACGAATCATTTATTTAATAAAATATGATATAACTATACGCATCATTCATGATGCATTTTCGTATGTATTCATATGCATGATATTTAACACTACGACATATATGAATAATAAACCATGTTTCATCGATTATTTATATCATGCCATTTTGCTTAGGTGTCATCACCATAGACCTTCTCACAATACTTAACTATCAAACCATCTATTACTAGACTAATTACTAGATATGCCATTAGTCATGCCAATTATTAACAATAACTATACGAATCATTTATTTAATAAAATATGATATAACTATACGCATCATTCATGATGCATTTTCGTATGTATTCATATGCATGATATTTAACACTACGACATATATGAATAATAAACCATGTTTCATCGATTATTTATATCATATACATTATCATCATTCAAATTAACATTTCTAAACATACACAATATCTTTCTGCGCAGTATATGATCATGATTATATATATGATCAAATGTGAATGTTTTATGATCAAATGAAGTGTAATTGAGGAGACCCAAGTGATTGTATGAACGGGTCATGTAAATTGACAGATTTACTTGATTACTTTGAATAGTTTACAAGAAAAATAATAATTTCAAAATATCTACGGTTCATCTTATTTACTTAACTGGTCAAAAAATAACTTTGTGGTGAGAACATTTAGCTGTAATCAAATATCAGTTAACCTTAATCAATATCCATTAACCTTAATCAATATCCATTATACATTACAAACTTCGATCAAGAAAAAAAAGTACATTACAAACATGATTTGCAAGGAAAAATTGGAATCATTTCTAATAATGAAAACTTCTAATAAATGACAGTTAAGAGTATATACTTGGGGTGTTATAACGTTTATTTATTACGTGTTTCGTAAATGGAAATGATACATTAATTTCATTTAGATCTATACGATTATACAAGACCTCAATTATGGGTCAAAATTTGACTTTTTCGTATAATTTTACTCATATTTAGTAATAATATAACGCTTATCATGTTTCAAAGGATAGCTTGAGTTTAGGATGAAAATTCATATGAAAATTAATTTATAGAATAATTGTAGTCTAATTAAGGTGATATTTAAACCCTTAATCACCCGCGCGTATATATTAGTCTTTATACATATTATTACATGGAAACGGAAGCGGAAGCGTATGAAAAGCGCAGAACCGGATAGATGTTGAAGCGTGTATCTATTATATATATACTAAAATATAAGAAAAATTATAAAATCCAAAACTAAAAATTATATGATTTAAATTTAAATAAATCATTTATTCATTTATACTAATTTTGAAATGATTTCATATTAAAACTATGAAAATACACATAAAATAAATTAAAAAAATTATTGTATTAATTATTTTTAGTACTTCATAAATAATTGACGCAATATATTTGAATATGTGCTAAATCTTTAATAAAACCCTTAATAAATAAAAATAATTTATAGTATTAGTTTAATATTTTATATTTCTATTCTCTCTATTTCACACTACTATTAAATTTTTCATTTTATATAAATTAAAAATTATGATTTTATATTTCTAATTATTTATACCATGGTGTCTCTACAATTGAAAGCGTGATTCCAAAATGGAATCGTTAGCTTCCCGGATTTTTAAAGAGAATATTTTGGAAGCATCTTGGAAGTGAGATTCCGCAAGTTTTTACAAGATTCTGATTCCGGTTCTGGCGTGAATGATAGGAACCAAATAATAAGAGCAACCTTAAAATGGTAGACTATTTACGGGAGTGACATTATGGCGACGTGACAGACAACTAGGGACTCTAGGACTGCTTTTGAAAATAGCCGCACTCACCTTAGCAATTTACTATAGTCGCCATTGGACAGACATTCCAAAATTATTCATCGATTTCTTATAACATAGTTTTTTATAACATAGTTTCATATAAAGTACATAATATCGATTCAATTGGACGGATATTATGTCGCAGACACTGGGGATCAATCCAATTATGTATTCGATCCCATTTGAACTCTATTAGACACAATTTTAATTGAAATACTTTATATGAAACTATGTTATAAAAAAACTATGTTATAAGAAATCGATGAATAATTTTGATACAATGAAGTATATCTTTTTTGTTTAATATTTATCAAACAAAAAAACAATTACGCCCCTATTATGATTTTTTTGTACCTGCAAAATCTTTGTTGTATTTTTATATGTATTTTCTTATAGTGATTTGTATTTTACAACACAAACAAAAATTATATTACATCAAATATGAATTATTAATTTCCAACATTAACAATATAAGAAGAATTTAAGTTGAAATGTTTTAACAAATAAACTAATTTATCAGAAATCAAAATTTCTATGTATTTAAATGTAAAAGATATACTTCATTGTATCAATTCATAGTCGTGATTTGGGAGTTATGATCTTTAATTTAATGCATTTATGAATTAGAATATAATTTAGGGATATTTTTATCAATATATTAATCTCCATGCAAATTTAGGTTATTGTTGGTCAATATGATACTATTGTATATGGAAAGTCTTGATTGCAATTACGTGGAGATAAAATTAGTGCTGATTGCAGTGATTTACATTACCTTCTCAATCATTATATCACAAACATAATCATTGACTCAAATATTTAATATTAACCTTAAAAAGTCTTCAGCCGTATTTATTAACTTCCAAAAAAAAAATTGAATAAATTTTAACTTGCAATTTGCCTACTGATTCTCTATAGCTGCGATGAATACTATCACTGAAGTGATTTGGAGATATACGAGAAAGAAATGGTTGACGATATTCCTGGTGCTAAACCATAGAATTCAGTTTTCTTTGATCGGCATCGAATTAGTACTTTATACTTTAGATCTGCTTATGATTTTTTAGTTTATATGTATATGGTGAAGTATCATGTGAACTAATTTCAAACTAATGATAGGTTTGATCAACTAAACAGTGTTGCTTACGGAAATATAGCCCTACAGTTATATCATTACTTGAACTCTACTGTTGTGCTATATGTTTTGAAGTTTTGGCATACTGAATGGGGAGAAGGTATGTTAAAAATAGATGTCTATCATCTGTAGTTAATAATTACGAAGAAAAATATGTTGGGAATGTTATCACATAACCAATCCAGAAACTATGTTTACAAATTTAGAACATATGTTAAAATTAAATTAAAATTTTAGAAATACAATCTCATCCTGCGCAAGACGCAGGTCTCTACCTAGTATTTTTAGTAATAAATTGTATACTTATTTAAAATATTGAAATAAATAATATTTCGGAATTTATAAACATAATTATATTCGTATTACTATATTAATTAAGGTTATATTTTAATAGATTTACTTTAATGATAGTGTATAATTTACTACCACATTTAAAGAGTGTACCAAAAATATAAATAAATAATAAATATAATTGTCATGTTACATTTAACCATAAATCATGTCATCATTGTAACATGTTATATCACATTAATTTGATGAAAATGATTGCTGAGAATAAATGTTTCAAAATCACTTTGCAAATAGATAAATATTTCCTTCAACGCTCTCCGTAGCCAGCAGCACAGATGGACTTGTGGCCCTGCTAATCTATTCAGGAAAATGGCTGGACAAATAATAAGAAGCGAGAATGTTTCTTTATGGAAGAAGTTGTATATGCTGTACAGCTTCTTCTTTATGCGCAAGGTCGTGGCTCACATCTCCACATTCTGTTTCTACTGTATTATCTTGCCAGCAACTGTTCTGTTTCCAGAACTCACAGTTCCAAAATGGGCTGCGTTTTATCTCCCTGCTTTGATCACTCTCTTTATAGCCGTCAGTAAACCAAGGTCTCTCCTCTCTCTTGCTCTTTCAATACAAAGTTCATATAACTTGCTGTATTTAATGTCCTGTTTTGTTAACAGATCAATCTACCTGTTGGCGTTTTGGGTTCTGTTTGAGAATGCAATGTCCATGCTTAGAACAAAGGCTCTGGTGATGGGCTTGTTTGAAACAGGAAGAGTACAAGAATGGGTTTGACAGAAAACTAGGTTATGGTCTCGAGACAAATCTGATTGGGCAAGTACCTTATGAACATCAAGTCAGATTCAGAGATAGGTAAAGTAGACATTACATACTAAATTTGGTTTGAGCCTTAACCGAGTTTGAACTTAATCCGGATGTTATTATTGTTGCAGATTTGCTGGAGCTATTGCTTGGAGTGTACTTGTTGTTCTGTAGATGCTACAACAACATCTATGGGAAGAAGAAACTGTATCTCTATGTGTACCTTCTATTGCAGTCAATAGCCTTCTTCGTTGTTGGTTTTGGGTTTGTGGGAAAGTAAGTTCCTGCTTCCTCCTAAAGTGATAGATAGATCAAAGAAGTCTCAATATGTTTCAAAAGGTTTTTAGTTGATACCATATTGAGAACACCTTTTTTGTTGGGGATGTATGAGAAAATTGCTATATGCAACTCCTCTTGACTTGGATTTGTAGTTCTTCTTGTTTTTCAATTTTCATAATGAAAACATCAACAAAGTCATTATATTAAAATATTACATTTCAGTATCTAGGACCTCCTTTTGTGAATTTATCAATGGAAGAAAATGTTCTTAGACTTCTTAAAATTTTGCTTGTTACTCACAATGGACTACAGTTAAATACAGATTCACATGACAATGTGGATTGTGATTGACTTGGTATTTGTATCATTGTATGGCAAAGCAATACAAATGTATAGTCGTATTGCGACCTTAGGCTGAGCTGGACTTATCTTAGTAATGAAACCTCATTTATGGGGCCTCAGTATATACAATATTTTTTTTTAATATATTAAAATGCTGAAATTATAATATTCTACTATTGAATAGAGTTACTGATTTACATTCATATACTTATAAAAAATGTTTTATGTAAAATAAAAGGAATAGTTGCTTTCATGGTTTATGTATTAGTTAAATTTTATGAATTCAGTTTTATATTTTTCTTATTAGATTATTTGGTGTATAAGAAATATGTATCATAGAATGTGAGTGTGTTCTAGAAGCAAATTTAAATGTTTTGAAATGTTAATACAAATTAGAGATAAACTTCATTGCGATGAAAACAAATAATTTAGTTTTGAAACAATCTAAAATTTATTTTCTTATTATCTTATTATATAGTTTGGGGCAAGCTCACTGTTCTGGCCTTCTGGGTGCTGTAGATGTTGATGAGAGCCTTGCCAGAAGGTTGTGCATCGATGTTGAGGAAATGAGGATTTGGTAGTTTAGTTTTTTGGCTCAAAAGAGGATGCAGATGGGCTTGTTGCTGCCTTAGCAAATAAGGTTTGTCTGATAAACTTTATGTTACACTTTCACATCTCTCATGAAGATTGATCACCATTCATGCATAATTTATTTTTTGTGGTAGGTTGCGGAGACATTTGATGTCAGCTTAAATGGGGGGGGGGGGGGGGAGCGCAGGTCCTCTTGTTGTAACATGTTTCTGCTCAATATGTATTGTAACTAGTAATAAGGTTTCGGTAATCTGAAACAATGAGATCGACTCTTTCTCCTTTTGGTGTACCCAATGTATATGCATTGTCAACTCTTGACGTATTAGTTGTCTTCAGAATTGTTGTTGCCCAACAACACCACACAGAAGAAAAAGTAGATTCCTTTTTACATATTTGCAGATCCCAACGCGTTTGTGAAAGTGAGGGAAGACATGGTTTGCATGAGTGTGATTCGGGAGCTGCGGTGAGAGATAATCCTTTATTATACGATGGATTTGCATTTTGGTATAAGACTTGGAGACGAGAAGAGTTAAACGCACGTAATACGCCGTTTTATTTCTTAGGATATGTATAGTGGTGAGAGATGATCTTTTATTATACTTGCTTGTTTACAGTTTATTTTAATATATAATTTGAGCTTTTGCACAAATATAATTGTAGTTGCAACTCAATTGAAAACTGCACCGTAACATCGATTTTAGATAGAAGCGAACAAACCATAGTTAAGTCTTTAAGTTTTAATCATAATCACCAGAGTCAGAGAGACATGGATTATTAACACACAAAGCCAGAACCACATTACATTATCTCTCATTTCTTGGCAATTCTTTTATCCTTATATCATTTTCAGGTTCGTTGGTGAAAATCAGTTTGGTTCAGCAAAATGATTCCAAAGTATGCATTGGTTTCGAATCTTTCTTCTTACACATTTCATTATCTCTCTCCTTTCTTGGATTTTTAGAATGTTGCGGATTGGGTTTTGAATATTATGCAAGGTAATTCTCCTATCAGTGATTTATTACTTATGGAAACAAAAAAAAAAATTCAAGACTCCTCGTCAATACCAATAACAAGCAAGTGAAGACAAGGATTGCCTCAACAAAAGGAGCAAGCCGAGCTAGGAATGTCGTACGGAAGTGCTCTCCAAGATTTGAATAAATTAACATTTAAACACTTTGAACAAAATGCATGCTTTTGTGAATAAATTAACATTTTTTTCGAAAAAAAATCAAGACTAACATACATAAATGAAAGATTTGAGCATATTTGAACTAGAAAGGCTTTTCAAACTGTAACAACCAATGTACATGCTTGAAGATAAAAACATTTTTTATGCAATTTAAGAGCTCGACAAGAAAAACTTAATTGCATGCAATTGACATTTGGCATATAAAGGCCGAGATGTTGAAAAATGAAATGAATGAATTCAATTTTGGTACATCTTTTATTTTTTTCTCTCATCATCAGCTTCTTCTCCCACCCAAATATTAACGTGCTTGGTAAGCTTAAAAAACGATTTTGTGATCTTGAATCATCCCTTAATTGATTCTCTTTACGATAAAATAGCGTATATATGTTGTCTAGTGTTCTAGATTTAGAGACCATTGTTTTGTCACTCACAAAATCGAGAATAATTCACTAAATCCCGATATTGAAAGCAATAGAAGGAAATATAAAATAAAATTGTGCTCCATGTGTAATTAACATTTATGTGTGGATTGTTATCAGTTTATGTGACTACATACATATGGAGTTAGGGGCTTAGGGCTTAAGGCAAGCTTTAGGAACAAGAAGAATAAAACAACGACTGAGTCTTCTTCGAGAGACTTGGGCAAAAAGAAATATCAACATAGATACTACAGACGTTGAAATTCTATAAGTCCTTCGGTCCGTAATGGTATTGTTAATATCCCTGGTTGCCCCTTTCCGCACGTTCTTGTTTTATTAACATCGTTTTATATCCCCCTATTTAAATAAAGAGAATATTATGTCACACATCCGGTGCCATGGGATGAGAAACGTCGAGAAATATAGGCGAACTTAAAATATGTTTACTGTTGCAATAAATAATCTAAATAAAAATATATTAAAAAGTATAGATAAAAAAAAGTAATATTTACACTTGTAAGTTTATTTAACAATTTATATATAGACTTTTTAGAAATAAATGTAAATTTAGAGCAAAGAAAATGAATTTAGTTATAAGCATAAAGAAATATTAAATCTCTATAATATTATTTGAGAAGTCAGTTTCTTATGTGTCGCGTTTACGTTAACTCTCACAGTGGTTGATTACATTGATACCCTTAATGAATTAAAAATATAATATCTATATTATTATTAATTTTTTATTTAAATTCCTTTTTGTAAAATTTCCAAATATTATATATAATAAAAAGGAAATATCTATAAAGGTTAAAAACGAAAATATATGTATAAATAATATGATTTCATTAAAAAGGAAAAGTTTTACAGAATAGTAATATTCCATTTGAAAATATTTTTAATAACATAAAATATACTAATACAATACTTTTTATATTCTTTATATTTTTCAAAGTAACATAAATATTTTCTTATATCTATCTGTTTTTAGATGATTACATAAAATAAATAACTGATATATGTTTAATTGACTAAAATTGTTTACAATCAGTACTATTGAAATGTTATTTTTATTTTTTTTATATTTAGTTGTCTATAATATCTTTCAATTACAGGAAAAAAAATATTTATAAATTATATTTTACATATATAATATGATTTCTCAGATACTATAACATTTTTACTGCTTATTTTTAAGAGATATTAAATTTATGATTTTATGTTTGTGGAACTTAATATATATAATAATCAAAAAGTATTAAACTATTTTGAATTTATAAAAATATTTTAGTTATTGTAAATATTGATATGTGTTAACGAGCTTCCAAAAAAGTATCAGTTACATATGTATGTAACTTCCAATAGATAATTTTTTTCGAATCTATTTTTAAGAAAATCAAAATTTAGTTTGATATATATATATATTATGAAAATACATGCACATTTAAACGGTAAATAAAATTAATCTGACTTGGCTTAATTATAATAAAGATAATTATACTTCAGTTTGATTTGAAAAAAAAATATACATCACATTTAAACGATAAATAAAATTAATAAGACTCGACAAATCCATCTTATATCTAAAATCATATATTTAACCATGATAATAAATTATAATTTTATAACAATAGTAATTTATTTTTAAATATAATGTATAGAATGACTCAAAGCACACTAACAAATGAAAATAAAATATTAATCAACTGTAACAATTTAGTTATTTTGTAAATTTATATATATGCGAGACTTCAAAATAGTATCGTAATATTTGTTTACATAATTTTGATTCACACTTTAGTTTATTTTTATTACTTCATTCTAAGCATAATATATCTTAAGTTATACATAATCTTTCTATAATATATTTACATATCTAAGATAACAACCAACCTCAATGCATATAAGAAAACTAATCAAAATTTTAATTATATTTAGAATAAAAAATATTATTGTTGAATTTAGAGAAATAGATGCAATCCAATATATCCAAATGATAATTAAATCAACTGTAAAAACAACAAAGCCGACTAGATATAACATATCTAAAATCATATGTCTAATTAAAGTAATATAATATTATTAATATAAATTATGCATACAACTATAAATTAATTTAAAATTAAAAATAAATAGAAATTAATTATTATAATAAATATTTACTTTATAAATATTTATACCCGTGCATGAGCACGGGAAAATCACCTAGTATATCATTAGAAATAATTAAATTAGGTTTAAATGAGGTCATGAACTCATGTAAACCACATATATATATATATATATATATATATATATATATATATATACACATATATACAGAAAGGGATTTTAACAAATGCAATTTCAAATACAATGTAAGCATGGGTCTGCATAGGGGTGGGCGTTCGGGTACCTGTTCGGGTTCGGGTCGGGTATTTCGGATTTTCGGGTATTTCAGTATAAAGATACAATATCCGTTCGGATATTTCTGTAGTTCGGGTCGGGTTAGGATATTTTTAGTTCGGGTTCGGTTATTTCGGGTCGGGTTCGGATATTTAGATTTTAAAAGAAAAAAAAAAAAAATTCATTTTTAAGTTTACTGTATTTGAAAATATTAATTTCACATTACTGATTTTTTATTTTTTAATAGATTAAATGATTAATAGATTTGGATATAGTATTTCAAAAATAAATAAACACTAATTTGATTATTGTTTTTGATTTTTAGATGTACCTTTTGTTAATATATGAAATAAAAAACTTCACATGCATTTTAAGTGAGTGTCAAATCATTTTTCTCATAATTATATGTATTTTATATGATTTTAAAGTATGTGTAGCATCAACATAAACATGTTAACCAAAATGAGAGATGTAAACTAAAAATATAAGAGTAAGTATACATAAGTTCGGTTAACTTCGGATATTCATTCGGGTTCGGATATTACCCGTTCGGGTTCGGATATCCAATCTCTCCTAAATCAATATCCATTCGGGTATTTTACTATTTCGGTTCGGATTTCGGTTCGGGTTTTTCGGGTCGGGTTCGGGTGCCACTTCGGATATCGGGTAAAATGCCCACCCCTAGGTCAGCAAACATCTCTGCTTAGAAATATCTTAATCTAAGTTTAATAGCTGATGTATCATGTGCCTTATCATCAAAGTGTAGATATTTATACTTAAAAGATATCTTATGGTTAATCTACATTAGAGTCTGGACGTCAGTTTATAAATGCATAAGGATGGTGGTTTCTTTTCATACAAGCTTGAGAGTTGAGGGCAAGCTTGTTTTGGTCGATGGGAGTATTGATACTTGGAAGCTACTTGGATCGATGGGGTTTGGTGACCCAAGATATGTTGGTCATTGCGCCAGTGACTTGGAACCAAGCTGCCTTCTATTTCACGACTCACAGGATGTTGGAAAGAATAAAGTTTTTAGTTCTGGCGTGAGTGTTTGAATGAGCATGACATCAAGTTAGGGGAGACTGATAGGGCAGCATGGGTGAATGTTGATGATTTGGTAAGCTTATTGGAGAAGCGGAGAACCAAAAGAAGAAAGACAAGGGAGAAGATAGCCGCGGGTGATCCTTAGTATAATCATTGGGATGCAAGAAGATTCATGGAAGTTGTGCAAGTACTGGTGGGGGTTTATAGCCAGCCTAAAAATTAAAAAAAAAAATGCATTGCGAGCTCTACATGGAACAAGCTCAAAGCACACACTTGTGTTGATTCTGCCAGGAGATGCACTACAAAGTCAAGTGCTGGAACAAGGAATTACTAGACAAGGAGAGCTTTTAATGGTGTTGGCGTAGATTGATGTTTACATTCCTACCAATGATTATCGAAGTATTTTATTTATGGGTAGTGGAATGAATAAAATATGCAATTAACGAACGCAATATCCATGAAGCATAAACAAAATAAAGTCGAACTAACTCATCAAGTTCATTACACCATCACGAATCCCAAAGTTAAAGACTTTCATTACGCAAAGAAAAAGAGAAAATAAAATTCATTCACCAACGTCAGCCAGGACCAACTGATGAAGCTGATTAGCTAGTGCTACAACTCTTGCGTCAAGATCCGCTATGACTGCTTGATCTAATCCCTCGAGTTGAACCAACGCTATAGCTTTGTGAAGCTCAATGAGAGGAGAAGGATTAGGCTCACCAAACGTTTCCACAAGGCCAAGATTACTGGGAAAAAAGAAAAAAAAAAAAAAAAAAAAACCCATTTTAAGAAAAACAAAAAAAAAAAGTTTCTAACTTTATTTAAAAGTTGAAATTTTGCTTCTTACCCGTGGGTACGAAGAACACCATCGTGGCGGTAGCATACCACTACGACATTTGCCCCCAGACGCTGAGTGAGATTGTTCGCCTGCCTCCCCAACTCTGTACAAAATCCGGCGAAAGATCGGTTGGTGTTGGCCATTGCCCAAAAGTCGAGAGACAGAAGACAAAAATGAAACGGTTGCGTTTATATAAGCGAGAGCCCTACCAGGTTACTGCTCTCAAGCTCACGGGCCTAAATTAATTGTTTAGGTGGGCCTGTTTAATAGGCCCATAAATTATGATGTTAAGGGTAGCCAATAAATTAGGATGTTAAGGGTAGCAATTATGCGACGGAAGCGAGACAATTCCTCGACGGAAGCGGAAGCGCGAGGGAGGCGAGAGATAGAGATGTCTGTCAGGTGATTTCTTTAGCTTTTAGGTTTTGGTTTCGTTGTTGTTTGTTGATTTGATTGTCACGTAGTGCTATACTGAATTTCAATTAGTTATCTGACTAACTTAGGGGCTGGATCCTAGAATCTGACTTAGCTTAGGGGTTTGGTTTTGTTGTTGTTGATTTTGGTTCTCACCTGGCTTATTTGTTCAATGTACAGAGCTACACGCGCCTCGGGAAAACAAAGGTTCCAGTGTCTACAAGACATCAAAAAATTGGTACCCACTCGATGTTCATTCTTTGAGAAAAGAAAAACAACAACTTTTTTTGTTCTTCAGTTATTGTTCTTACAGTATTTCATGTGTCATTTCTTGCAGCAAGATGAGATCAAACTGTTACAGATTTCAAATGAGTACGACTCCCCCTAGCTACTTCTTTCCCCCAATTTTTTTTTTTTTTTTTTTTTTTCCGCTTCTTTCTTGACCTTATGGAAACAATAATTATTATTATTTACTCCAAGGAAACTTAACGGTGTCGGTCTCGACGATATGAGCTTCTCCGAGCTGGCTTCCCTTGAAAGTATGTTGGATGAGGGCTTCCGCATTGTGGACGAACAAGTAGATAAGGTTGGGGTTTTTTGTTTGTTTTCTCCAATTCATCCTTGGTTTGAATACTTTTGTTTAATAATAACCCTTCCTTCCTTCCTTTTGTTTCAGGCATTCGAGGTATTAGCAACCAAGCAGGTAAAAATATCATCTTGAGTTCAAAGTTTAACAACCCTTTTGTGTAATATATCGATTTTGACACCCTCCATTTCAGATTGTTGAGCACGCTCTTATGGGGGGAAAGGACTGGATTCAAAGAATAGAGAAGGAAGATTTGGACTACCAATCCCTTCTAGCAGCGAGAAGAAGAGCTTTGAGGAACAAGGCTAGAGAATTTCGCCTAAGGTAAAAGAGGCTAGTTGATTTTATGATGCCCCCCTTGTTCACCTCTTCTTATGCATATTCTTCTTCTTGATTCAAGCCCTCCAGAAATCCAACCTTGGCGTAGCGATGACCCTGAAAGACTGGTGAGTTTATATGCAGCCCCCATATTCTCACCTCCATGTCCCTCTGTCGCCTCACATTAATTGTGTTTTGTTTGTCTGTTTTTTTTTTTTTTTTGCAGAAGTTGGACATAGACTCTCTTGAGATGGAGAAGAAGAGACTGTGTCTTCTTAACCAGTATGTGAATTTTTTCTTCAAATTATTATTATTGTTTTTTGCTGCTTCTGTCTTTTTCATTGTTGGAGAGTTCTCAATGCAGGAGAATGATCGGTAAACAGCTCGACGGTATGAGTTACCCCGAGCTGTACGTGTTAAGCTTTGAGATAACGGGTGCTAGGATGAAAGTTGAAGCGATGAAGAATATAAAACGTGCCGAAGAGATGGAGACGAAGACAAAACGTCCAAGGCCCACGGTCAACTAGGTAAACTCTGTTTTTTCTTCTTCTTCTGAACTGTAAAACTATGTCTCTCCATTCTTTCCCTGACTATTTCTTTTTCTTGTTCACACAAGGAACCAGATATGATCGTGAACAGGTTCTTCGCTCGTGACAACACTAAGAGATATGGATATCGTTTTGTTTAATAAGAGAGTCTTGAGATGTGGCTACTATTATGTACTTGGATAATTTTTATGGTTAGTTCGGGCACTTTGTGTTATGTCTCTATGGTGATACGATTAAACTAAAAGACTTATGGTTTTGCTAGATTCTATCTAAATTCCATGTTAGGCTGCAGTTTTTGATTGAGTTTCAACTACGATTATATATGTGCAAAAGATCAATGTGAAAATAATCTGTAAACAAGGACGTATATCCTTTCTAGTCTCTCTATCTGTTGTCAAAACCAGATCATATTACTCCCAGGGTCGTGTTTACAGCTGACATAATGTGACATGTCAACAAAACATCTTCGAATTTGCTTCACAAAGAACAGTTACCAGTAGAACACCAATATGCATCATTTCATTGTTTGTCCCAGAGTTTGGATTATAACGTAGCAGCCAAACGAACGCAACATATACATCTTCTGTCTCGATTCGATCATGTACTCCAGACCCAAGAGAGTGACATTCTCAGGAGAAGCTCTTCGAAATTTCGTTTATCGTGAAATATTGGTTCATCTATTCACTTTCTTTCGGTACTCATGCTTTAATAACTGTTTAAAACATTGCATTAATTTGACATGTTTCCTTTTGTCTTTTATTTTGGATACATTCTTCGTCAGATGTTAGAGTGCCTAACACTAGCCGGGTTTTCTTTTAGCATTGGTCGACACGCGAGGGAAGTCATGGCTCGGAACGTGTGAACTCCACTTCGCCTCTTTTCACTCTGTCTCATTAAATTAAAAGAAAAAGAAAAAAAAAATCGGATTGTTTTTGTGAAGTTAAGTGTTGTTATGCCGACGGAGAGATAGCATTCACTTTGGCGTCAAGTAATAGTAAGTCTGAGGCTCTTTTTGTCGACCAAATGAGTCGATGGATATCACATGGGAAAAGACCGGAAGGTATCGACCTGGTTCCTAGGTTTATAACGCTTGTGACATTCGTGGTAGATGACTTGTCAAACAAGCAATAAGAGAATTTAATTACAAATCGAGCTAATTGACCACCACCGAGACCGTTGATACCAGAACCAGTCTCCTCGAAGATGTCGTGAACGACTTGTCTACGTTAGAGTAACGGCACTTGCATACACTGTTAAATTTCAGGGTAAAACAACGCTGGTTTAAACGTTGGAAAGATTTTGAAAAAGATCACACTAAGGTTCCAAATGTATGTACAACAGGCACATGTGTTTGTTTTTTTTATCTAACTTGATTTCCTGCAACATACAGAATATGGCAACACTAAATTTATATTGAAACATGTGACTCTATAAATGAGTTCTCATATTAAGGGGCCGCCGGGCGGAAAATGTCTGAAAAGATTATACAACCTAGCTTTCAAGTAACAAATGATCCAAATATGAATTTTCATCATTATTTTCCACCTAGTGTAAAATGTATAATTATGGTTTGATTTACAAAAGGGAAAATGATAACTACTATTTGATTTATAAGATTCGATAAAAGAAAAATATCTCTATAAAACGGTCGAATTAAAATAACCATTTTTTTATTATTTGAAGAATAGGTTCTTAAAATTAAACTTAAAAGTATAGATCTATCTAACTATATATATATATATATATATCTATATATATAGTTAGCTTTTCTCTCTTTTTCTGCCATGTGGCGGGGGGTTTTTGCGACACGTATCTCCATTTGCTTTTCTTTTTGCATTTTAAGTCATTTTTCTTTTAAAGTATTACAATTTGATCCAACACTTTTTAGTTATGCATTTTTCTTCTTGACAATTTTTTTAAATTGTGATCTAAACTTCTAATACATACAAATGACTCTTAAATATTATTCAAAATACTAAAATGATGAAAAAATATTATGTGTCGCATACAAACTCCCATCTTTCTCTATCTCTATATATATTAGAAAATATAATAATTATATAGATTTATTAGATGATAAGCGATTTTTTTCAAAAAAAAAAATCTAAAAAAAATCTAATAGTTGTATCTCTATTTTTCTATCTGATGAATGTCTTCAAACTGAATTTGTCATCGAATCCACTATAAATCAATATAGATATAGTCGTAATAGTAACAAAAATATATAGATACATAGATATGTAGAGATTTTTGTTACTATAATTGCGGTGCGGTTTGTAAATATTTGAACTCATGATCTTTTTTGTTGGTTTACTACATTTTGAAAAACTAATAATATGGTCTATCAAATCGAGAAGTATTTAAAATATTTAAACCTGACTATTTCTTTTTCTTGTTCACCAAGGAGCCAACCTCCCCGGGACAGATATGATTGTGACTTTTAAGTGGCAGGTTCTTCGCTCGTGTCAACACTAATAGATGGATATCGTTTTGTTTAATAAGAGAGTCTTGAGATGTGGCTACTATTATGTACTTGGATAATTTTAATGGTTAGTTCGGGCACTTTGTGTTATGTCTCTATGGTGATACGATTAAACTAACTTATGGTTTTGCTAGATTCTATCTAAATTCCATGGTAGGCTGCAGTTTTTGATTGAGTTTCAACTACGATTATATATGTGCAAAAGATCAATGTGAAAATAATCTGTAAACAAGGACGTATATCCTTTCTAGTCTCTCTTTCTGGTGTAAACAAGTGTAATAATAGGTTGGGGCCTCCTGTCAATAGGGACAAGAGAAATGTGTTTCCCTTTATTGCAGGTGCATGACAAGTTTCTTGTACAACAGTTTTCTCTCTAGAAGTTTCCTTGGCCACTAAGCCTAGCTTGTAAACTTTTTGGTCTCATGCTTTCAATAGAATATAATTTAGCAAAAAAAAAACTTGTTACATATTGCAAACGAGTACGACTCCCCCTATGAGATCCGGTGCATTAGTGCTGGTATGATCGCAAAATATGTTAGAAAATCAAAATTTCAAATCTCAAAATATAACACAATTCGATAGATTTTTTTTTAATTTTATAGATTAATATTCAATAAAATAATAAGCACATTAACTAACAAAGTTCATTGATCTCAAATTAAAATGATTTAAAATATGACATAATTCGATAAGAAAATTAAAAAACAAATTGTATCATGTCAAAATTTAGAAGCTTTTATCACTTCTTGCAATATTACATTTTTTCATGAGTTAAAAAAAAAAAATACTTAGGGAACTTAACTTAGGGCATTATGCGAAAGTAAAAGGGGATCGTAAAGACTAAACTGATTGGGAAACGGAAACTCGAGACGAGAGAGATGTCCACATCCTTGAGGTAATCTTTTTTTTTTTGAACAAAAACCTTGAGGTAATCTAATCTCAAATCTTTCTCTAATTTAGGGTTGGTTTCGTTGTTGTTGATTTGGTTATCTAACTTAGGGTCTGGATCCTAGAATCTGACAAGCTTAGGGTTTCGTTTTGTTGTTGTTGATTTTGGTTCTCACCTGACTTATTTGTTCATGTACAGAGCTACACGCGCCTCGGAACAACGAAGGCTCCAGTGTCTACAAGACATCCAAAAATTGGTACGCACTCGATGTTCATTTTTTTAGAAAAGAAAAACACTTTTTTGTTTTTCAGTTATTGTTCTTACAGTATTTTCTGTGTCATTATTGCAGCAAAAGGAGATCAACTTGTTACATATTGCAAACGAGTACGACTCCCCCTACTTCTTTCCCCCAATTTTTCTTTTTTTTTCCGCTTCTTTCTTGACCTTATGGAAACAATAATTATTATTATTTACTCCAAGGAAACTTAACGGTGTCGGTCTCGACGATATGAGCTTCTCCGAGCTGGCTTCCCTTGAAACTATGTTGGATGAGGGCTTCTTATTATTTCTCCAGCCATTTTCCTGAATAGATTCGCAGGGCCACAAGTCCATCTATGCTGCTGGCTACGCAGAGCGTTGAAGGAACAAGGTAACTCACTTTTCACCTACAGATAACACACTCAAAAGATCAAAACAAATCGCATATATAAACCACAAAAAGAGAGGAATCTCCTATAACCTTGAGATCATCTAGGGATGTTGTCATGGGAAAAAAGCCGGCCCAGCCCGAGCCCGAATTAAACCCGCCTAAAAAATATCATAAACCAAAAAACCCAAAAAACCCAGTATCATTCGGGTAACCCGCCAAAAAATCTATAACTTTAAGATTATCCACGGGTACCGGCAAAAAACTTTGTGGTTTTTAGGTAAAAGCTTAAAAGTTTTAAATTTATAAATAAGTTTTTAGGACACATTTTCACCTTAGATAGATAGTGCAAGTGGTTTGACCAAGTTTCCTTTTGTAGTTTCCAGCCTCTGAGTGTGGCTCTTACAGCTATGTCCATGTCTTCAACTGTTTTCTGGCCATTCCATCCTCCAGACTCAGTCAGCACAGAGATTCTCCACACACCAGCCGTTCCTGCAACCGTTATAGACTAATAGATAAAGCTTTATTTAGAAACAGAAGAAGGCACTAAGCTTACTATATACCATTAAAACCAAAGAAGGCAAATGTTGAAGATCCAACTTGTTGCCCTACTGTAAAATGGTAGCTTAAAGACATCTCCTGCACTCTTGTAATCATGCATTGATCCGCATTCACTGTGATGATTCCATGAGATTTGTTAACAAAATCAAAATTTCAAAAATGAGGGAAGGTGTGTAAGGAATGTTTACCAAACTCCCAACGGCGTTGTACAAGTGCTAACTTTGGATTGTGGATCAAGAAAGGAACGGTACGGTGGAGGAAATCAGGATCAGGCTGAAAATCAGCATCGAAGATGGCAATGTAGTCACATTGCTTCACATAGCTATGCTTCATTGCTTCTCTCAGGGCGCCAGCTTTGAATCCGTTCCTGTTATCTCTTATCTCAAAGGTTATGCTGGATCTGTGGAGTCATCAAGAACTTGAATGATTAGATGATTTGATGGCCATGCGATTTTGCATGCAACTGCAATTGATTGCTCACAAACCTACAGAAAACTCCACCAAATGGAGTGTAAGTGTGTAACTATAAACCTACAGCTGCAATTGATTGCTTAGGCTGTTACCTCTTTTTCATTGTACATAGGTATTTGCACAAGAACCATAGGGAAGTTTTCACTGCTACACTCAACATCATCATCCTCCATAGCTTCCCATTTGTAATCTTTCTCTGGTTTTCTTTTAAACAACTTGACATACGCTACTACAATCCCCATGCATAGCACCTCAGCGAAGTACATCACAGACATGATCAAGCATAGAGCCACCAGGAACTTAAAGACAGGCACAACTACTAAAGCCCTCACGTGCTCCCACCAGAGACTGATCCGGGTAACGACATCTTCTGAACCCAGCAAGAAAGATCCATCCTTTCAAGAGAAAAATGTTTGACTGAGAAACGAAGACTAAAAATCAAAAGGAGTCGTAGATAACAAGCAAGATGAAATATTTTGTCATTGTGCTAGAGAGAGAGATAGAGTGTGAACCAGTGAGCGGAGGAAGGAGGAGAACGTGTCGTGAGCAATACGGTGGAAGCTTATAAGAGTAGACATTGAACAATCTCCGGTCCTGCTCCCAGCAAATCGCAGCTTGCCTCTGTTTCTTTCCCCCGTCTCTGTCTTTCTCTCTTGTCTTGGGAGTCAACTGGGAATTTTCATCGGCCAAAGTGGACAAATTCTGTTTCTTTAAATTTATTGTTTCTTTTTTCTGATTAAGACATATTGGTGGTATCAAATCATAGTTACAATTTACAAACAAACAACAACTACTTTCACGTGCGCACGTTGGAGACCGAATACACGATGTTTGGCTAAGTATGAATAATGTAAATTAAAATAAACATTTATGTACTACTTTAAGATATTTTCTTGTAAGAAAAAAAGTTACTTAAATTCTAAGGAAAGAAAAAGACTACTATATACGGCATATAAAACTTTGCTATTCACATGCTTGTCATTTTTTTTAAGTTGCATATAAAAATGTAACTTTTACGTAATTACATAATATCTGCAATTAATTATCACATTAGTATTTTTTTTTAATTTGCATAAACAAATCTATGATGCTGGTCTGGCTACGTAGGGCGTTGAAGACTTGAAGGAACAGTGTAACTCACTTCTCACCTACAGAAGACACTCTCAAAAGATCAACAAACACATAAATCAAGAAAAGAGTGGAAGCTTCTATACCTTTGAGATCATCTATATATAGTAGTTTCCAGCCCCTAAGTGTGGGTGGCTTTTACAGCCTACATACATGTCTTCAAGTTTAAACTGCCCCTGACTCATTTAACGCTGAGTTTCTCCACACACCAGCCGTTCCTGCAAAATGAAGTGCACTAAGTTTATTATAACATTGAACCCAAAGAAGGCAAATGTTGAAGATCCAACTTGTTGTGCTACTGTGACGTGGTAGCTTAAAGACATCTTTTGCAGTCTCGTCATCATGCATTGATCCGTATTCACTGTGATGCCATAAAATATGTTAGAAAATCAAAATTTCAAATCTCAAAATATAACACAATTCGATAGATTTTTTTTTTTTAATTTTATAGATTAATATTCAATAAAATAATAAGCACATTAACTAACAAAGTTCATTGATCTCAAATTAAAATGATTTAAAATATGACATAATTCGATAAGAAAATTAAAAAAAAAAATTGTATCATGTCAAAATTTAGAAGCTTTTATCACTTCTTGCAATATTACATTTTTCATGAGTTAAAAAAATACTTAGGGGACTTAACTTAGGGCATTATGCGAAAGTGAAAGGGGATCGTGAAGACTAAACTGATTGGGAAACGGAAACTCGAGACGAGAGAGATGTCGGGAATTCCCCCAATCTCAAACCCTAACACTATTCACCCTACAGTAACAAATCCAATTACTCCCATTCCCGACTCCCCTTCCCTCTCATTCAAGGGATTACTTGGTGCTTCCCCCTCCCCCCTCCTCCCTCAACACTACCCTTCGCCCCCAAGCCACCCCGTTCCCCCCCCCCCCACCACCACCCTGGCCCCTCTACCTCTGCTGTCCCTCCCCCTCCTATTCCGACGCCTCCCTCAGGCGACTGGCTCTCTAAAGTCAAAAAAACTATTGACAGTTCTCTGGAACGCCTCTCTCCGGTTTCTCTTTCCCCCTCTGGTGTCCCTCATATCATCATTCCGGAGGAGGTCTACCAAGAAGGTGCTGAGCTTCATCGTGACTTCGTCGTATGCAAGTTCTTTGGTAGAACCCCAACTTACTCTCTCATCCAGAATGTTCTCAATTTCATGTGGGAGAAAGGAAGACATCTGGAGATCCACATGATGCCTGCGAAAAATTCAGTACTGGTTCGTATCCCGAATGAATTCATCAAGCAGAAAGTGATTGAGAAAGGGTTCTGGTACGTCGACACGGCGATGTTCCATGCTTCTCAGTGGGCAGCCCATTCCGATGCTACCACCCCCTCTCTAAAACGTATCCAACTTTGGGCAAACCTAAAAGGAGTACCTTTTGATCTGATTCACCGAAAGGGTCTTAGTCACATTGCAGGCCAGATTGGTGAACCCAAAGAAACCGACGACTGGACCCTCAATCTCACTAGCACCAGTGTCGCGCACGTAAAAGTCGAAGTGGACACAACAGTTCTTCTCCCAAGTGTTATTGAAGTTGGAAGACAAAATGGTTCCTTTGTTAGTGTCTCTATTGAGTACCCTTGGGTCCGTCCTATTTGCGCTCACTGCAAGGAAGTTGGGCACATCTCCAGGAACTATACGCTCCTCCCTCCCCCAACAAAGCCTACTCCTGTTTCTCGTACTCCTGCCCTGAAGAAAGACCAGAGATTTGTTTGCTACTCTTGTAAGCAACCAGGTCATCAGATGAGAAATTGCCCTAAAGGACCACAAGAATGGATCAAAGTGGGTACTAAATCGAAAACCACTTCAGAGGAAAACTCCGACGCCCCTGGTTCTGAAGAAGTTCCACCCCCTACTGATCCCTCGTCTTCATCTCCCCCCCCCATCCCCAACCTCCGGTCGTTACGGAAATCACCCATACTAACCCAGAGTCCATCCAACCTTCTTCACCTCCCTCCCCATCCTTCCTTATGATCATTGATAGCTCTCCTGCCCCTCCCTCCCCTTCCCTCCCTATTCAAACTGTCCCTTCTGTCCCTCCTACTTCTCTCACCTCCTCCCCTTCCCCAATTCAAAACGCTTCTTTGGACTCTGAAATGGAACTTTCCTCCCCTCCCCCCAAATCCAACTGTATCCGTGGCCTCCCTGCCCCCTTTTTTGACCGCCCTATCATCCCCCACTCCTTTCCTGCTAAGCCTTTAGCCTTTTTTGCCCTCACCAATGTTAACCCTTTTGCTCATGCTACCGGTTCTAATCCCGCCCCTCAACCTTTTTCAGTCATCTCTGACTTTAACCATTTTGCTCCCCTAGCCCTTGACCTTATCCCTGACCCTTCTACTACTCATTCTGTTGCTGAGAGTTCTCCTCCTGCCTATGGGGAGTCTCTTTCCAATCATTAATCATGTGTACAAAAACTTTTGTTTGGAATGTCCGTGGAATTAATGACCCGGATAAGCATAGACCTTTTGCTAGCTGGCCTCTTATTAACCAACCTATAGTTGGTGCTATTTTGAAGAGTCACATTAAGGAACAGAACATGAGCCCCATTATGCAGCGACTTGCCTTGGGATGGAGCTACTTCTCAAATCATGACACCGATGAAGATGGCCGTATCATTCTGATATGGAAGTTTCCTGCTTTTGTCCAAATCTTCCACCAGTCTAGACAATCTATCACTTGTCTTGTTTCGGTTCCGGGGACAGCATACTTCTTTTTTACCGCTGTCTACGCTTCAAATCTGGTTGAGGAACGAAAGGATCTCTGGGACGATCTGAGAGAAGTTCAAACAACACTTTTTCTGGAGTCTAAAAACTGAATCATTGGGGGAGACTTCAACCAAATAACTCACTTCTCTGAGCACTCATCTCCTTCAGTCGACCATCTCACGGGAGATATGGTTGCTCTAAAGGACAACCTTCTTGAGCTGGGAATCATGGACTTACGTTACGAAGGTTGTAGCCACACCTGGACCAACAAATGCCCCTCAGCGCCAACTACTAAAAAGCTTGACAGGACGCTTGTGAATGAGACTTGGTCTGAGAGCTTCCCGGACAGCACTGCAACCTTTCTGCTGTTTGAGTTCTCGGATCATAGCCCCTGCCTCATCAACCTTTCAACCCCCTCCCCCCATCTGGCACTAAACCCTTCAAATTCCTAAACTTCCTAACTACCCTTCCTCAATTCCTAGATGCGGTCGGTGAGGCCTGGATTCTTTGCGGAAGTAGAGCGATGGATCTCCACCTGTTAGCTCACAAATTAAAACAAATTAAGAGAGCACTCAAAACACTAAATAGAGAGAGACTTTCAGATATTCAAATGAGAGTGAGTGTTACTAATGATTTACTTAAGGTTTTGCAGGTACAACTTCTAGATGATCCCACTTCAGAAAACTTTGAGGCGGAGAGAGCAATGCACCACAAATGGACCTTTCTAAGGGGAATTGAGGAATCATTCTTCCGCCAGAAATCACGCATAAATTGGCTCCGCTTGGGTGACCAGAACACTCTGTTCTTCATGAAAGTGGCGGTGTCGAGATTCTCCTATAACTCAATCCGCTCCCTTCTTCTTTCTAATGGGGAATTGGTAACTGACCCTGAGGCTATTTGCAGGATTGCTGCTGATCACTTTTCAGGTATACTAGCGCAAGAAACTCTGCCTCCGCTTGCTTCAGCCCTCTCCTGGTTCCTCAGTCTCCTCCCATTCCGCTGTAATGAGGCACAGACTCTCTCGCTGGAGGCTCATCCAACAGACCTGAAGATCACTTCAACTCTTCTCAAGCTCAACCCCAACAAATCCCCAGGTCCGAACGGATATACTTCTGCTTTCTTCAAAGGCGCTTGGCCTATTGTAGGTGAAGAAACGGTTGCTTCAATCGCCAAGTTTTTCACTACTGGGTTTCTCCTCTCAGCGGCCAATGCAACAATTCTCACGCTGGTGCCAAAGAAACCAGGAGCTGCTTCAATCTCAGATTATCGGCCTATCTCCTGTTGCAACACGACTTACAAAACGATTTCAAAAATTTTGGTCAAGAGGCTCAAGTCTATTCTTAATGAAGTTATCCTCCCTAACCAAACTGCTTTTATCAAAGGGAGGGTACTCATCGAGAACACATTGCTTGCATCAGAGATTGTTCAAGGCTATCACCGAGAAGGAGGACCGAAACGCATCACCATTAAGGTGGACATAGCCAAAGCTTTTGACACTGTTCGGTGGGAGTTCATTCTCCAATGTCTGAGAGCTCTTAACTTGCCATCGACCTTCATTCACTGGATAGAGTCCTGCATTTGCACCACATCTTTCTCGGTTGGTTACAATGGATCGATCCATGGGTATTTCAAAGGTAGGAGAGGCCTAAGACAGGGTGATCCCCTCTCTCCCTACCTGTTTGTGCTTGCGATGAATTGCTTATCTTTGGCGCTGAATAGAGCTGCACAAGAAGGTCACCTCCGATACCATCCGAAATGTTCAAAGACTGGCCTCACCCATCTTTGTTTTGCAGACGATCTGCTTATATTCTGTGATGGTACTGTGGGCTCCGTTAATTGTATTCTTGAGGTGTTAAGCGACTTCCAGCGTAGATCGGGACTAGCCATCAGCATTGAAAAAACTTCTATTTTTGGTGCTGGGTTAAAACCTCATGAGATGGAGAATATTAAAGCGGCAACGGGTCTATCATCAGGAACTCTACCTGTACGCTACTTGGGAGTACCTCTTTGCACAAAGAAACTGTCAATCCTTCATTGCGCTCCCCTCATTCAGACAATCAAGACCAAGTTCATGGCCTGGACCACTCGTTCACTCTCTTTTGCTGGTAGATTGCAAATGATTTCCACTGTTATTTCAGGTCTCATCAACTTCTGGACTTCAGCTTATATACTACTTAAAGCCTGCTTATCAGAGATTGACTCCTTGTGCGCAAAGTTCCTTTGGAAAGGAAAGTTAGATGGAAATGGAGCTTCAAAAGTCGCTTGGGAGAAATGCTCTACTCCAAAGTGTGAGGGAGGACTGGGATTGAGAAACTAGGTTGTGTGGAACGAGGCATGTGCAATACAGGTTATCTGGCTCCTCTTCTTTAAGAGTGATTCTATTTGGGCTTCTTGGTTCCTTGCAGAAGTCCTAGATGACGATATCAATAACTTATGGGTTATCAACACCAAGCAAAAACACTCCTGGTTAGCTAATCATCTCCTATTGCTCAGAGAAAAAAATTTCCATTGGATAAAAGTGGATGTGGGTAATGGTGAGACAACTTACTTTTGGTCGAGCAACTGGTCCCCCTTTGGAAATGTGAGGAATTTTCTCCAAGGGGAGAGCTCTCAAAACGTGGGTATCTCAGCATCCTCGACGTTAGCAGAGCTTTGGGATATAGATAATTGGTCGCTGCCTCCAGCACGATCGGAGAGACAGGTACTGATCCAATCATACTTGTCAACTATCTCTCTTACTCTTACTCGGGATAAGTACTTATGGATGCCGGGAGGAAGAGTTTCAGACTCATACTCAACTAGAACGATCTATGACCTGCTCTGTAACAGGGAACCAGAGGTGGAATGGTCAAAGGAGGTCTGGTTCACTACTGGAATCCCGAAGCATCGCTTTCTAACTTGGTTATTTGTCCTTAACCGCTGCCCAACTAGGGACAGGATGCAATCTTGGGGACTGGATGTTGATCCATGCTGCGTCTTATGTAATGGAGCTCCCGAATCTAGAGATCACTTGTTTTTCAACTGCTCTTACACTCGTCTCATATGGGAACCGTTGATGAGCAGAAGTCCTATTAGTTCTTCTCCATCTCATGCTCCCCCTTCAAACTGGGATGAGGTACTCTCTGCCTTACGCTCACCGTCACTCACTGGAACTTGGCGCCTGCTTACACTTCTGGTATGGCAATCTACAATCTACTTCTGTTGGTCTGAGCGCAACAACAGAATCCACAGATCATCCTTCAAGCACCCGAATTTGATAAAGAGAGACATTGACAAGGTGATCAAAATGAAGATTGCGGCTGTAAAATTCTCTAATCCATCTCTTTCATCGACTCTGTTCCAAGCTTGGACTCACTGAGCTTTATCCATTCTCCACTGCATTGCGCAACTCATTCTGCGATAGAATTTTTTAGAGGCTTGGGCAAGCTTCATAATTCTTTCGCTTTTGTTATTTGGTTCAGGTTCTATTCCTAAATGTAAGGCCCTTGGCCACTAAGCCTAGCTTGTAAACTCTTTGGTCTCATGCTTTCAATAGAATATAATTTAGCAAAAAAAAAACTTGTTACATATTGCAAATGAGTACGACTCCCCCTATGGGATCCGGTGCATTAGTGTTGGTATGATCGCAAAATATGTTAGAAAATCAAAATTTCAAATCTCAAAATATAACACAATTCGATAGATTTTTTTAATTTTATAGATTAATATTCAATAAAATAATAAGCACATTAACTAACAAAGTTCATTGATCTCAAATTAAAATGATTTAAAATATGACATAATTCGATAACAAAATTAAAAAAAAAAAATTTATCATGTCAAAATTTAGAAGCTTTTATCACTTCTTGCAATATTACATTTTTTCATGAGTTAAAAAAATACTAGGGGACTTAACTTAGGGCATTATGCGAAAGTGAAAGGGGATCGTGAAGACTAAACTGATTGGGAAATGGAAACTCGAGACGAGAGAGATGTCCACATCCTTGAGGTAACCTTTTTTTTTGAACAAAAACCTTGAGGTAATCTAATCTCAAATCTTTCTCTAGCTTAGGGTTGGTTTCGTTGTTGTTGATTTGGTTATCTAACTTAGGGTCTGGATCCTAGAACCTGACTAGCTTAAAGTTTGGTTTTGTTGTTGTTGATTTGAATCTCATCTGACTTATTTGTTCATGTACAGAACTACACGTGGCTCGGAAAAACGAAGGCTACAGTGTCTACAAGACATCCAAAAATTGGTACGCACTCATCTGACTTATATGTTCATTTTTTGAGAAAAGATGACCAACAACTTTTTTTGTTTTTCAGTTATTGTTCTTACAATATTTCCTGTGTCATTCTTGCAGCAAGAGGAGATCAAACTGTTACAGATTTCAAACGAGTACGACTCCTCCTAGCTACTTCTTTCCCCCGATAAAGGGGTGCAACACGAGGACTTCCCGGGAGGTCACCCATCCTAGTACTACTCTCGCCCAAGCACGCTTAACTGCGGAGTTCTGATGGGATCCAGTGCATTAGTGCTGGTATGATCGCAAAATATGTTAGAAAATCAAAATTTCAAATCTCAAAATATAACACAATTCGATAGATTTTTTTTAATTTTATAGATTAATATTTAATAAAATAATAAGCACATTAACTAACAAAGTTCATTGATCTCAAATTAAAATGATTTAAAATATGACATAATTCGATAAGAAAATTAAAAAAAAAATTGTATCATGTCAAAATTTAGAAGCTTTTATCACTTCTTGCAATATTACATTTTTTCATGAGTTAAAAAAATACTTAGGGGACTTAACTTAGGGCATTATGCGAAAGTGAAAGGGGATCGTGAAGACTAAACTGATTGGGAAACGGAAACTCGAGATGAGAGAGATGTCCACATCCTTGAGGTAATCTTTTTTTTTGAACAAAAACCTTGAGGTAATCTAATCTCAAATCTTTCTCTAGCTTAGGGTTGGTTTCGTTGTTGTTGATTTGGTTATCTAACTTAGGGCCTGGATCCTAGAATCTGACAAGCTTAGGGTTTGGTTTTGTTGTTGTTGATTTTGGTTCTCACCTGGCTTATTTGTTCATGTACAGAGCTACACGCGCCTCGGAACAACGAAGGCTCCAGTATCTACAAGACATCCAAAAATTGGTACGCACTCGATGTTCATTTTTTTAGAAAAGAAAAACAACGTCTTTTTTGTTTTTTAGTTATTGTTCTTACAGTATTTCATGTGTCATTATTGCAGCAAAAGGAGATCAACTTGTTACATATTGCAAAAGAGTACGACTCCCCCTAGCTACTTTTTTCCCCCAATTTTTCTTTTTTTTCCGCTTCTTTCTTGACCTTAGAGCATCTCCATTGAGGTATCACTCAATCGGTTCACACAATTTCCCAAATAAAAAAAATGTTATTATAATTGTTGGTCCTGTAAAATTTATGAACCTGCCTCTTTCAGGTTCATGGTAGTGAACCGATTCATGCACTATAGTGCGGGCCCTACGACGCGTGGAGGCCCGCGATTGGTCCAGCTATTAAATTTTTTTTTTTTTTGTTTTTAGAAAAAGTCAAACCGGAAAAAAAAAAATAAAATATTCAAAAAGAGGAGGTTCACAAGAGGATAACTAATGTGGATGGCCTAATGGAAACAATAATTATTATTATTTACTCCAAGGAAACTTAACGGTGTCGGTCTCGACGATATGAGCTTCTCCGAGCTGGCTTCCCTTGAAACTATGTTGGATGAGGGCTTCCGCATTGTGGACGAACAAGTAGATAAGGTTGGGGTTTTTTCTGTTTTCTCAATTCATCCTTGGTTTGACTACTCTTGTTTAATATAAAACGTGCCGAAGAGATGGAGACGAAGACAAAACGTCCAAGGCCCACGGTCAACTAGGTAAAAAAAAAACATTATTTTATCCGCTCTGTTTTTGTTTTCTGAATTGTAAAACTATATCTCTCCTTCCTGCCCTGACTATTTCTTTTTCTTGTTCACCAAGGAGCCAACCTCCCCGGGACAGATATGATTCTGACTTTTAAGTGGCAGGTTCTTCGCTCGTGTCAACACTAAGAGATGGATCTAAGACTAGACCACGTGTGTGTGTCTTCAGCCAATTCTTGGACGCTTGATATTTCAGATTTCGAAACGTTGTTCGAGTATTGTTGCTCTGCATCTTGTCTATAGCTTGATTATTCAATGATGAGTTTTATTAACATCTGGTAATCATTGAGCAGCTAAGACTCCGTGGCCCAATGGATAAGGCGCTGGTCTACGAAACCAGAGATTCTGGGTTCGATCTCCAGCGGAGTCGTTATTCCTCTATTTTGTAACTTTTTCCTTGTTTTCGTCTGTTTTTAATTTGGGAATAAAACTTTCACAGATACCTAAACCTCATTAGTTGTACATATCTTTATGGCATCTAACTTTTTTCTTCATATATTAAATTTTGAGACAGTTGGCCTACTAACCCCCAAAAAAAAAAAAATTAAATTTAGATTTGCCAAATTTGAGTAGACGAAAGTAACTCCCCTTTCAGACTTTAGCTTTACAGCAAAGCACGTTACTCGTCCGTCGGTCTCTTATATTACAAACCAAACATACAAATTTTAAGAAATGAAAATCTCGTTTTTTCAAGTATTTTTTAATAATATACCTTCAGTTTTTCTTTTAAAATCAAAATTTAATACGTTTCAAATCCGTTAAGTAAACCGTTAACTCATCATCATCGCTTTACACATCATATCTCTTTATTTTATACCAATAGTTAAAAGAATGTATTGGCTTTAAGTTACAAAAAAATGTATTGATACAACTCGAATATGGATTTTTAGTTTCTCTTAGAAGTTGGATTATACCAAAATTTGAAAGTTTTTTTAGCTTAATTTGGTATAATATCTCCTATTGAAAATTGATTTTAATTACTGCCTTTGTGAGAGACTTTATACTGAATTAATGATTGGTTGGATCATCCTATACTATCATCCCAGTTTGATTCGTTTCCGTTAAAGAGAAGTAGAGAACCCAAATTAAGATTACTTTGTATTTATTAGTTTTAAAATATACAGATATTAGTGTCATAAAATAAGCCATTCCTCTTTATTAAAGAAAAGACAGCTGCAAGAATTAGACTATTTATTAGAAAACTATGTCCATATTAAATTATTGTATATTTATTATTAAATGCTTTGGAATTACTTTCTTATTTCATAAATCATTTCCGTTACGTTATTTAAGCCAGAAGACGTGCGTCTGCATTGCTTTCATTACAATTACAAACAGCGAAAAGACACAGAGGGAGAGAGATCTCAAGTCAGATCCACAACAATGGCGTCTCTCAAAGTTCCGACCAACGTTCCTCTTCCCCAAGAAGACGCCGAGCAACTCCACAAGGCTTTTGCAGGTCTCTCTATCCCTCTATCGATAGACTACATTGGTGACTACGGATGATTTACTGGGATCTTGTTTACTATTTTCTCTGTGATCCTCTTCTTACATTGATCTGTTTCGTTCTTAAAATACACGATCAGTATCGTATCTTTGCATCTACTTAAGATTCATAATAAACTGTCTTCGAAATGTTTATGGTTTGATATGAAAACAGGATGGGGTACCAACGAGAAGTTGATCATATCAATTCTAGCACACAGGAACTCTGCACAACGCAGCTTAATCCGCAGCGCTTACGCCGCTGCTTACAATGAGGATCTCCTCAAGGCCTTGGACAAAGAGCTTTCTAGTGACTTTGAGGTTATATATAATTACTCTCTCTCTCTCTCTCTCTCTCTCTCTCTCTCTCTCTCTCTCTCTCTCTCTCTCTCTCTCTCTCTCTCTCTCTCTCTCTCTCTCTCTCTCTCTCTCTTCCTGTTTCTTGAATGATCATCAGAAGCAGTCAGATTGTTATTAGGTTTTGTTGTGAACAAACGAGAATTAACTTTAAAGTAAGCAAAGAACTTACAAGAGCAAAACACAATTGAGACAACTATCTTGTATATTATGTGAATAAATATTTACAATCTTTTAAACCCGTATTTATACTAACTCTAAATCTCAATTTTATTTTATTTTCTTTAGGAAAACATACCTATCTGACTAACTTAAGTACATTTTCAGCCAAAAAGAATGATTTTTTTACAGATTCATAGATATTTAAATAACTTCCAGAATTAACAGGTTTTGTTTTTTGAAATAGAGAGTTGTCATGTTGTGGACTCTTGATCCAGCGGAGAGAGATGCTTTGCTTGCTAAAGAATCAACCAAAATGTTCACCAAGAACAATTGGGTTCTTGTTGAAATCGCTTGCACTAGGTCTCCTCTAGATCTTTTCAAGGTCAAGCAAGCTTACCAAGCACGTTACAAGAAATCACTCGAGGAAGATGTTGCGCAACACACATCTGGTGACCTTCGTAAGGTATATTATATAATCTGTTCAACGAGTCTGCTTGGTTTGTTTCGGGTTATTGACGTTTTTTGTTCTCTTTTTGTAGCTATTGCTTCCTCTTGTTAGCACTTTTAGGTACGAAGGAGATGAGGTGAACATGAGGCTTGCAAAATCTGAAGCCAAGTTACTTCACGAGAAGGTCTCGGAGAAAGCCTTCAGCGATGATGACTTCATCAGAATCTTGACAACAAGAAGCAAAGCACAGCTAGGGGCAACTCTCAACCAGTACAACAATGAGTATGGAAACGCTATTAACAAGGTAAATAACTTAAAACTACCATGTATGTTATAGTGTCTTTTTTTTTTTGAAACTCATATGTTATAGTGTCTATATATTAAAAACTAAATCTCTTGCATCGAAAGTTAGTAGGGATATTAAATAAGACAAAGTATCTTTGCTGTTTGAACAATACACTATTATTTAATATTTTTTTTATCTTTCAGTATGGAAAACTTTGTCTCTCTCTAATAGTGTATTGTTCAAACAGCTGAGTATGTGTTGCTTTTGCAGAACTTGAAGGAAGATTCAAATGACGAGTACCTGAAGCTACTAAGAGCTGTAATTACCTGTTTGACATACCCTGAGAAACATTTTGAGAAGGTTTTGCGTCTAGCAATTAACAAAATGGGGACTGATGAGTGGGCACTAACCCGAGTCGTAACTACACGAACTGAAGTTGACATGGAACGTTTCAAAGAGGAATATCAACGAAGGAACAGCATTCCATTGCACCATGCCGTCGCTAAAGACACTTCTGGTGATTATGAGGACATGCTTGTTGCTCTTCTCGGTCATGGAGATGTTTGAAACTGGTTCAGTTTCCATGTTCCTGTCTTTTATGTTTTTACTGGTTTGTTTTGAATAAAAGAGTTGCGTAAACTGGTTGTTATCTTTTTTTTTTTTTTGTAACAAAACTGGTTGTTATTATCTATCAATGTTATTTGAGTTTGTTTCATCAATGCAATCTAGAGCAAAAGCTTCGTAATCTAAGCATGTGCAACTTCCACAATCTCTACTACTACAACACACAAAGCCTCTCCAGTCTCTTCTCTTTTTTGTTGATCAACCTCTTCTCTATGTCTAATGCTTGGAAGTATATAATAGACGGTAGCTTTCAAACAAAATGTTCATTATATACAGTGTTGTATAACACATGGGTGGATCAGATCATGGTTTGGTGCGCATATCCTCATAGATACAATGAAACTCAGCTCTTGTGTTATGATCTGTACAGTAATATTGAAGTGAAACAAGGTATGATCTTCTAAATCAAGATCTTATCAAGAATCAAACTCCAAAATCTTTTAACTGGACCCAAAAAAAATTCGAAAAAATTAGACGTTATAGTATGTGTCACAAAATCACTGATATACTAAACCAGAAGAGGTGTTATAGAATATTAGGACATTCAAAAGGCCACTGATACTGTACAGCATTTTATTTTATTTTTCTTTGAAACTAACATTTATTTTATTCTAATGATAATTACCAGTTATGTATCCAGTTATGTATCCTTGTAGGTAACTATGTGCATAATGATTTAACACCAAAGAATAAACCTGTTTGCATGACTGCTGATATAGCATAACCAGGACAATGGTATCCGTATGGACTTTGGACAATTACTCAAAAGGCTACATGGAAAAAGACATTGCAACATCATGCTGTCGCCCGTTTTCAGTTGGCCCATTATTTCCCCCACTTTTTGGCACAGTTTTGTTTCAAGTGTTTTTTTAGTTCTTTTTTTTTTGCTTTTGAAAAAACTCTATCAGACCATTTCAACAGTTGAAAGACTTCCAATGACGACGTTGAAATATTGTGTTTATCTACAAAGATTCATTAAATATAATAAAGTTTCAACTGTTAAAAAAAATTTGAGACCCAGCATTGCCACATGTCACTTTATTATTGGGCAAAAAAAATTTCATTGTCTATATAGGTTTATTTTGATCTGTCTTCTCAGCCAACAATTTGAAAGTATTTTCTCATATAATAACTTTTTTTTTAAAAAAAAATATAAAACTTATATCGAAATTCCAGATATTTTTTATCTATAAATAAAGACCACTCTCGTTTCATTTGGATACAGAAAAAATGTCATTTTCATTATAATCAATATTTTAGTGCTTTATTTTTTTATTAAATGAATTACAATAATAATCTTTATATGTTATTTTAGTTTTCAAATTACAATCAAATTATTAATATGTAGTTATTATGTTCTAAAAACATAAAATATAAATTAAAAATAGTAATGTGTTGGAATTCTTAAAACAAATCATTGTAAAGGGTTAAGATGAAGTGAATGTTGAATAAATGAGATGTGAAAAAGAAGATGATGTGAAATATTAAAAAAAAATAAGGGTGTTCAAACCATTATAAAGGGTCCTAAGAGCATCTCCAACCCTCATTTATATTTGCCTCTATAATAGCATTTGAAGTCAAAATCACTCCAACCCTATTATATTTCTTCCTCTAAAATAGAGATTGTTTTGATAAAAAAAAAATTGAGATTGCTATTTTCACCTCTATATTTAGAGGAAAAAATATCATTCCTCTATAATAAAGATATTTTTTTATTTATAAAATGATCCTTTAACTTTTTACTTTAACAATTATAACCAAAATAAATATTTTTTAGTGAGAATGTACTGTTTATAAATATAATCATACTTTTTATTTACATAATAATTTTTATAAAAATATTCAATGTAAAAATATCATAATTTTATGAAATGTTAAACTAAATTGGGTTGGTTTTCAACTTTCACAAATAAAAAGTACTATTTATAAAATTAGAAAAGAATATATGAAGAATATTTCTTTTTAGAGGAATACATTGGAGACAAATTCATCTCTATTATACAGTTCTCCTATTTTAAAAGAAAAAATAGAAAATACATTAGAGATGGTCTAATAACTACCAAACATTATTGACTTCCACATATGATGAAATACTCAAGTTAAAATAGAGGTTTATGTGTTACACTGATCTAACTTATAGATATTTGAATATTTGATTAAGAGGAAAAAAGGAAGTAAAAACAAGGAAACAATAAATGAAAAAATTACGTAATGTACAGTATTTCATCGTAATCAATTGACAACAACAATGAAATACTGTAATGTATTTAAAACTAAAAATTAAGTCTTTGATATAATATGCAAAGACTATCATATTTTCTGCTTTTGATTTCTTTTGTTCCTTTTAAAACTTGTATGATTTTCTCCTTTTACCCTGGCCACCTTGAATTGAACCCATAAGGTGGACCTAAGCCTTTTATACGAGCTACAAACCTACAAAATTTGGTTATACCGGTTACTTTAGTTTATCTGTGAAAACAAAAACGAGTACGTTTAACGTAGACAAGATCAGGCAGAAAGCTCAGTCTTGGACCACAAGATTCCTCTCATGAGCAAGAAAGCATGTTATGCTCCAGTCTGTCCTAACATCACTCCCTACCTACACCATGTCCAGTTTCAAAATTTCAATTTCTTTGTGCAAAAGAATCCAATCCATTTTGACAAGATTTTGGTGGGATGGTTCCCCGAATAAGCATAAGATTGCGTGGGTTGCTTGGAGTACAATGGCTCAACCAAAACGTTTGGGAGGAATGGGATTCAAAGATATTGAACTCTACATCGAATCATTGCTAGCTAAGCTAGGGTGGAGAATCATGAATACCCCTGACTCTCTTCTAACGCAAGTTTTAAAAGGTAAATATTTTCCGGATTGCTCCTTCTTAGAGAGTGAAGCAAGAACAGGGTCATCTCATGGTTGGGTAAGTATTTTAGCTGACAAAGCTGTTCTGAAGCAAGGTCTAGGCTTTCTTGTGGGAAAAGGAATAAGTATCAGGGTCTGGTCGGATAGTTGGCTCTCTCCCTTGAGACCAGAGACTCCAATAGGCCCGCCTCTTGAAGCCAGTGTAAATTTGAGGGTGTCAGAGTTGCTAGACCCACAGTCCAATGAGTGGGATCTAGAAAAAAATCGCCTTCATTTACCTCATTATGAGGATACCATCAGACTTATCATTCCGGGTGTTCTGAACCCTCTGGATATACAAGTGTGGTTACTTGAGTCCTCAGGATTATATACAGCAAAATCAGGCTATAAAAAACTCTTGAAGACAGGGTGGACGGGTCAGCCTTTTCAGTTAGATTGGAGGAAGAATGTGTGGAACTTACAGGTGCCTCCTAAGATTCAGCACTTCTTGTGGAGAGTTTTGAATAATGCAATCCCTGTTGGATTTCTGCTGGCGATCAGAGGAATCCAGTCAGCACTTAATTGCAAAAGGTGTGGAGAGTTGGAATCGATTTCCCACTTGTTCACCTCTTGTCCTTTTGCAGTCAAGTTCTGGACTAAATCCCCCTTCCTCAACTCAGTAGCAACTCTGGCGCCATTAGAAGATTTTAGAGACTGGTTCTCCTCCCAAGTGCATATTGCAGCACTTTCCCCGCTAGGAGTTATTTCTTCTCCATTATTCCCATGGCTGTCGTGAAATTTTTAGATTGCAAGAAATAAACTGATTTTTGTAGAAAAATATTTTCAAGTGGAGGATATCATATCAAAGGCAATTGCTGAAGCGAGAGCATGGGAAGAAGCTAACTCCAGGAAGAAACATGCTCATCGTCCTCCCCTCGTATCAAGACAATTAAGAAATACTCTCTCTTGTTGGATTGATGGAGCTTGGCAGGAAAGCTCAAAAATGGGATGAATGGGATGGATTATAAAGAACTCAGAAGGTGAAGTTCTTTGTCGGGGATCCTTTAATAGAACCCACGTGAGCTCGGCACTGATGGCAGAAGCGCTGGCACTACGGGATGCTCTCAAACAGGCTAAAGAGTTACATCTTCTTTGCCTCCATATTTTCTCGGACTCTCAAGTCCTCATATCTACCCTTTGTGAAGAGAGGGACATGAATGAGATTGCATGTATTCTTAGGCCATGTTTATCGGCGACGTTGCAGGACGTCTTTAAAGAAAGGGGACCCACAAACACCAGAAGCGAGGGGGACCGAGAGAGAAAGTCGCTGGTTAAGGAACGTCTGTGGGTCGTCCGCTGCACTTTACCCTTGTTTTCTCGGACTTGTCTTCGTCGTCCTTGTTGACGGACTTGTTTTCGTTCAAACGATAAACATGGTCTTAGTGATATAAGGAACCTTGCCACTCTCTTCTGTCCAATATCCTACTTTTTTATTCCTCGTTTAGAAAAATCTCATGCGGATTCTTTGGCAAGAGCAAGCTTAGCTCGTTTAGTTGTGTAATCGAGCCTCTGTTGAATAAAGTATCTCTGTTTCTTGACAAAAAAAAAAACGTATGCCCTCAAAATAAGAATTCGTGTATCGTCCAAAACATTAATAATATATATGTAAAGGTTATATAATATTGAGCAGATTGTTATCTCTAGTAAATCTAAACTATTAAAGGAGAAGTACAAAATGAAATATGCCCTTAAAGTTGCACAAATATTACATTTATATGCCACTGCTCTAAACTATGTAGTTTTGATTCCTTCTTTTAAAAAAAAAACGTATTGGGCTTTGTTTCCTTCTTTTTTCTAAAAAAATTGTATTGGGCTTAATAACTCATACATCTAATATATTAAAATTTTATTAAGATTTGCTTCATATAAAGAGTAATAGTTTTTATAGAATATAAATAATAAAAGTTAGTAATCCATGATATTATAAATAACTAAATATTAAAAAACATATTTGTGAACAGAAAAGTAAAAATTATGTTTTAATCAATTTTGATAAAAATGAAAAAAAAAACATTTAACTTAAAATAAAATATGAAATTACTAAAATCAACATTTTAAATATGAAGATCATATCAGTAAAGACAATAATTTAATTAGTTCGATCAAATCACCTATAAATTATTGTGTTCAAAATTCATATTAAATATTTTTTTAATATTGGTAAATTTTTAAGAAACATATAAATCATACTCCCTCTCTATTTAATTGTAGTTGGTATTTAAGATTTTTACACAAACCTTAAGAAAATTCAAAATTTTATGCAGTTTATCGTGATTACTTAAAATATTATCAAATAAAATAACCAATAAAAAATAGTATTAAAAAATAGTCACAAACTTCAAATGACACTAAATTTTATCTGAAATAATGAGAACATCATTTATTATGAAACAACATAAAAATTTCTAAATACCAATTAAAATAATACAGAATAAGTTTTTTTTCAAAAAATAAGCAAGTATAAAACTAAATTGAACACCCGTGCGGACGCATGGGTCAAAATCTAGTGGATATTAAAACTGAAATGTTTAAATAGGAATATACGTATAAACCATTACAACAACCATAAGATTATTATTTATTTGTAGTGTTTAAATATTGAAGAATTTAGCCGGCCAACTGGAATTTTCACTTTAAAAAGAGACAACAAATCTTTTAGTTTTCGTCATACAAGATTCGATACATTTAATTACATAATTTCACATCTCTATCATAAATTATATTTCCTAATACCATCAAAGAATCGGTCCATCTCCGTCAGTCCGTCTGATATTATAAAAGATTAATACGTTTATTAATTTACTCTTTTTAGTTATATATAACAAGCAGTAGCCCATCTGAATATACATTAACAATGATATTACATATTACATGATACTGTACATATACGCAATAAAAGACAATTCACACGAAAATCAACTTCAATTTACTCTACATTTCATAAGTTATCATGCTTATTATCGATCACACGATCATTAATTGTCTCATTTCTATTTTCTGGTATATTTTAGTTCTGTTATTCTTATACAAAACCCGAACACATTGATTTCACCCACAACGAAAATTATTATTGTTATTGTCTAGATGATACATAATCGATCAAATACGAACGGTTTTCTTGAATGCTCTAACGCCATTTTTCACTTTCCTCTCGTCCAGCTTAATTTGCTTCTCTCTGCACTCTAAGCTACAAAATGCATTGTCCCCTCTACGAAAACATTACAATATAACATTGACATATTAGATAAAATAATTTTATTAAACCATAACATATAAAGATATACAAAACATTAATATAAAAATATTTGAAGGGTTGGTGTAGAATACCTATACATATAAATGTCACGCCGATGGCATAGATTTCGATTGCAGAGGCTACAAGTCCTCAAGAAGTCATCATCGTTATTAGTAGCCATCATCATCGTCGGATTATGATGATGATGCATGGTTAGATGATCAGACGGCTGAGATGCATGGTTATAGATCGTGGCTATATCGTCTGTGATCATTAGCATGCTTGTTGTTCTCTTGATCAAAGAGCCATGACGCTTTCCTAAAACCATTATCTCTCTCTCTCTCTGTAAGAAGAAGAAGTGTGAAGTGCGATAGGTAGAAGAAGCAGAGGGGAGAATGAAGAGACGAAAACACAAGATATTTAAAAGAAAAAGGTGAAAGAATCTAACAATAGAGATAATATTTTTATTTTATAACATTTCTTTAATTATTTTTTTTCTAATCATAACTATTTTTGAATGTATAGAAAGTCATATTGGTGTAACCGTGTAAGTAACGAGCAGAGGACAAAATCATATAAAAGAGTTAACTAAGACAATCAAACTTCATAATAAGATTGATTTTCATACCCGTTTTTGTCCCACTAATCATTCAATCACACCCGTAAATTATTCAATCAACACCCATCCCTAATATTAAATGTTACAAATAACCAAAACTCTGATGAATTTTTACAACTTTTGAATAAAAGATGTAATTCAAGTTCGGTCTGGTTTGGATATAGAGCTGGTCTAAATGTACCGTAGTATTCAAATCAAACCTGTAAACTTGTGAGTTTCCTTTACACTTGTCAAATAGCTGCTAACCAAATCATAACCACACAGCGGTGGATGCAGACTACGGAAAAATCCGAGTTAGAAGCAACTCCACAGCATTAAACATGTGGGATCATGCAGATACCAAGCTATATTGTAGGCTTTTTTTGAACTTTTGGATTGAGAATATCTATCTATGGACTGCATCACTTTTTTTTGAAAAATGAGTCCAAGTTTTTTCATGGACATGGGATATTCAAAGTTCAACCACAAAAAACTGCTAACCAAATCAACTCAACAATGTTATTTCACCAACCGAGCTCTGTATTGAGTCGGACTGTTTACGGTGACTTCCCAAATTTATGTATAACTTTATAAATGCAAGAATATTAACCAAAATATAAGAACATGATATCATAAGCATTAGGAACAGGACAAAAGTTAGTGTGGAAATGTAAATGGGTTAATGCGTCACCAGTGTCCAAAATCTTTTCGACAAATCAGCCTCGTTCTTATTAGCTGCAGTGTCTATTTCCCCCAAATATCAGTTTTCTCTCGTCTCACACCTTGTTTTTGTTTTTAGTGAACTGTTGGAGAAAATAATATCACTAGATAAAATCTCGAGTTTGATATACAACATATGATCTTTAAAGAAAATAGTTCATATTTTCGAATAAAGCACATCCAATACATAGTGTAAAGAAACATATAGACTACAAATCATAATAGCATGAAGATGAAAGAAAATAACTGTACAATATGCACTAATGCACCACTTCCACAATTCCAACTTAAACTATGTCATGTAAGTATGTGACATATAGTTTTACTGTTTTCTGCTTTGAAGAATTTTATTACTCTATTGTATTACTAAATATAGTTGTAATTTTTAATTGTGGTTCAAATAGTTAAGGAAAACTCTTATATACCAAAATACTAAGTTGGTCTTATGTACATTATTGAGTACAATCATAATCTTATATAATTAATCATTGAAAATCAGACATCCCTACAAATGTAAGAACTTTTTGTTACATCAACTTTGTGAATAATAATTTTAAATAGGTTAGAGTATTGAATAAATAAACGGAGACTCGGTGAATGGTACATGAGGTAAGCTATAAAGTTAAAACCTATATTGTGAGAGCACAAAAGGACAGAGGTATCATCAACAATGGAACCCATCAAAGGGCCAATAATTTCCATGAATCTCTTGACCCTTATAAAAAGAATAAAGGCAAAACAAGTGTTTGCTTCTGTACCAATAGATTCCAGCTTTTCATCATTTTAGCTTTTGCACAATTGTTGCACAAAAAAAAAAAAAGCTTTTGCACAATTCAAATATAAATAGTTGATATTTCCTACCAACTTGAATGAAAAGCATCTAGACAAGTGTATGGTTGTGTACCACTTTAGTTTTCACTTTTATCATTCTAAGAGAATCCCACTTATGTATATACTAGGTGATTTTCCGTGCTCATGCACGGATATAAATATTTATAAAGTAAATATATATTATAATAATTGATTGCCATTTACTTTTAATTTTAAATTAATTAATAATTTTATGCATAATTTTTATTAATAATATTATATTACCTTAATTAGACATATGATTTTAAATATATTATATCTAGTCGGTTTTGTTGTTTTTACAGTCGATTTAGCTATCATCTAAGTATATTAGATTGCATCTATTTCCTTGAATTCAACTGTAATATTTTAATTATAAAAATGTTAAAAGTTTGATTAATTTTTTATTTGTATTTAGATTGGTTGTTGTCTTAGATATGTAAATATATTTTAGGAAGATTCTGTATAAATTAAGATATTTTGTGCTTATAATGAAATGAGAAAATAAACTAAAGTGTTGGAATCAAAATTGTGTAAATATATATAACGATAATATTTTGAAGTCTCATGCATATATATAATTGTTTTACAAAAGAACTAAATTGTTACAATTGGTTAATATTTTATTTTTATTTCTTAATGTATTTGAGTAATCCTATAGTTTATATTTATAAAATAAATTATTATTATTATTATTATGAAATTATATTTTCTTATGATAGTTAAATCTATGATTTTAGATATATGTTGGATTTGTCGAGTTACTCATGTTGTGTGTATATTAAGTTACATATATTCTTTCATATGAAGTATAATTATTTTTATTATAATTAAGTCAAGTCAGATTAATTTTATTTATCGTTAAATGTGCATGTATTTTCATAATATATCAAATTAAATTTTGATTTTTTTTTTAAAAAAATATATTAGAAATAAAAGATGATCTATGGAAAGTTAAATATATAAGTAACTTATACTTTTTTGGAAGCTCATGAATACATATCAATATTTACAATAACTAAAATATTTTTATAAATATTAAATAATTTCATGCCTTTTTATTATGGTTATATTAAGTTCCACAAATATAAAAGCATAAAATTTAATATCTCTTAAAAACAGTGAAAATTGTGATTGTATCTGAGAAATCATATTATACAAGTAAAATATAATTTATTAATATTTTTATGTAGTTGAAAGATAATATAGTTAATTAAATATAATAAATACAAATAACATTTCAATAATAACAATTATAAACTGTTTTAGTCAATTAAACATATATCAATTTATGTTATTCAAGTATTTTATGTAATCATCTAAGAAAGTAGATAGGTATATAGAAAAATATTTCTGTTACTTTGAAAAATATAAAGAAAGTATTTTATTAATATATTTTATGTTATTTAAATTATTTTTGAAATGTAATATTATTATTTTGTAAAATTTCATTTTAATGAAATCATATTATTTATACATATATTTTTCGTTTTTAAATTTTCTTTATAACCTTTATAAATATTTCCTTTTTATTATATATGTTATTTGGAAAATTTCAGAAAAAAAAAATAAATAAAATTCAATAACTGTATTTAAATATTATATTTTTAATTACTAAGGGTATCAATGTAATCAACCACCGTGAAAGTTAACGTGAACGCGACACATAAGAACTTACTTCTCAAATAATATTATAGAGATTTCCTAGACATTGTAAGTTTAACATTTTATCAAAAGCAGTAAAACATTATTTTTTAGATTTGAAAGGGGGCATCCACGTTCTCTCTATTAAATGGCTTAATCGGGAAAAATTCCCAATACATTTAACTTACGCAAGTGATCCGTCGACCGTCACTAAGACAAGAACTTGAAAACATTGCATACGAATGACACCAAAAATCAAAGATACGAGCCATGGCCTGAAGAGTCAAACCTAAATATACAGAATTTTTAGGTGTATGTGGAAGTTTAAGTAATGAAAACGTTGAAGTATGCATAATTTACATTAATCATGTTGTTCATAACTAAAACTAAGATCACGATTAATTCACTACTGCTACCGAATTGAGACCGTCTTTTGACTCACCGTAATGGAGTGGTCAAACTGTTTTGATAAATTAAAACGGGCTTTACTGGTGTGGGTCTTAGTTTGCCGTGAGCTAATTTCGGATCACACTTCTACTTGGTCCGAGTCAGATCACCTGATGGTAAGTTATTAAACGACGTATGCGCATACGATCGGTAGACTCATGGTAATGGAGCAACATATGCTAAAGAGACCATTTAAAGATATCAAGACGCATGAAAATCAAAATTTTATTTACTACTTATTCCATATCATTTTACTTATCAGTGCACACAAATTAAAAAAACATTTAATCATATGTATTTTCAAAACTAAAAATATCATTACCGGGATGTCACGACATTTTAGGTTCGATCCACCTGGAATACAAAAATTAAGTTATATTTTTTCTGGTTATCCTACAAGGATATGAACTATTGTTTTCCGACCTACTTGAATACCCGGGAAATGGTCTATCCGTAGGCTGCACCTTTCATCTGGAGATTATGTATGTATCTATAGACCTGAGTTTAACTCTTTTTTAAGTAAAAAAACTAAATATCATTGTTTATACTTTATACACCTAACTACTTTTCAACCAGTAAAAAATAGAAGACTATATAAAACTAGAACTTTTTCATGAAATTATAAATATTTTAAACAGATTTTTTTTTTACAATACAATGACAAATAAAATATAATGGAGAGAGTAAATAACTTTGTTTGTGTGTGATTACGAAATATTATCGTAGTTAGTACTCCTTATGTTTCAATTTAATTTTACTGTTGAGCAAAATTTTTGTTTCAAAATAAATATAGCTTTAAGATTTCAATACAAAATTTATTAAAAAGATTCTCAAATTCATTTTTCTATTGGTTGAAATATGTTTTCGGTTTGGAAATATGCAAAATTAAATATTTTTTTATTTATTTTATAAGTATAAATCTAAAACGATAATTAACATTTTAATTTATAATACTAGTCAATGATAAAAGATGATAATTTTAATCAAAAACACGAAAAATAATGTAGATTCACCTTATTATTAATATATATTCTATTAAATTATGAACATGATCTATTGATATATGTTTTGGTCCAATTATTTTAATATAATTATTAAAATCTCTTACTAATAATTTAAGAAAAATATTTTACAATTTTTTTAAAGAAAACACAAATATAATTTAAAAACATAAATATAAAAATTAAATTCTAAAAAGAAATGTAAACCAAAAATATATATCCGTTTTTGGTGGATTAGAATCTGGTTAAAAATATTAAAATACATGTTAGCGATTTCCCAAGTTCTTACCTCAAAAAAAACGTAAACCAAGTTAACCAACATAAGAAGTAAAATTAAATGATAATCAGGCCGGTCCAATCGGTTGGAATAAATGTCAAGGCGCTCGCGAATTTACGTGTCTCTTCCGCTTCCTCAAAACGCATCGTATCAATTAATTGCTTTTATTTTATTTTCTCTATCGTTTAACAAAAGAAAACAAACTGACTTAGATTTGTTATTCGTCGAAAGAGCAAAAACCAAAACAAGGAAAAAAAAAGGATAGAAATAAACGAATCAAAAGAAGCAAAAACATTGCGACTCTCTTCGGACATCAGGCTCAAATTAGGGCATAAAGCCTTGTCGGAAGAAGCAGCGATGGGGAGAAGAAAAATAGAGATCAAACTAATCGAGAACAAAAGTAGTAGACAAGTCACTTTCTCTAAGCGACGCACTGGTCTCATCGAGAAGGCACGACAGCTTTCAGTTCTTTGTGAATCATCCGTGGCTGTGCTCGTTGTCTCCGCCTCTGGAAAACTCTACAACTCCTCTTCCGGTGACAAGTAAGCTATTAATTCCGGGTCTCTCTCGAGTTGTCATATTTATTATCCTCTTTGTTTAATCACTTTCTAGATATAGAAACTTCAAATCTAGGGCTCTTTGTTTCCTTCAAATTAACCGAGATTTTCTCTTTGTTTTATTGATGACGACTGCCTATGCGTGAGCTAAAGTCTAATTTAAGATTAAACATTGTGGTGGCCTAGATATGTTCTTGGTGTTCGTTTTTATTTTCATTTTTAATACGAATTTTTATTTTTATTTTACCTTTACTTAATTTCTTATTAATTTTAATATTGCATGTGAATTCAAGAAAATTTTCTACACGTGGTGATACGTGCTCAGTGTTGTTTAAGTGATATTTGTATAGCTCCTTAATCAGTTGTTCATTTTCAACTTTTTTTATTAAAGAAACAATGTACATTGTTGAATATTGAGATTTGTTTTTTAAATCCAATATTGTAATGCACTTCCTGTAACTGTCTAGAGATTAATTGGGATTAATGTTGGCACTTATCAAGAATCTTTGGTTTAAATTGGAGCTCTTCTGTTCAATTGTTCATCTGAAATTTATTGTTCACTATTTGTTTTGTAATTTCTCTGTGATTGATTTGTTGATGAAGTATCCTTCAAACGTCATGTTTGGTTGTAGAACATTGAAAATTTCACATAGATAGTTGTCATACATGCTACATTACTTATCTAATTGGATATCTGTTTTCGCCATTTAATCTTGATCGGTGTGTGCATATGACACCATCCAAGATATATGTGTCTAGATTAGTAGCGTCTTTTGTTGCTCTTCAAGTATCAATGCAATGCTAAGGAACTATACAGAGAAGTTTTTGCATTGATACTTAATTCTACTAAAGCTTGATCAGGAAAGAAGTTATTGGGAACCTAATCTACTTGCTTCCATTTTACAGTAGTCAAACTCTAGTTACCTAGTTTCTTTGGACTTTCTTTTATGTATTGGCACTTTACAAAGTGCGCTGCGCTGACTTGAGATTAGGCTCCTTATGTTCCTTATTAATTGCACAGTTTTTTTTTCTTTTGATTAGAAGTTAGATTACTAATTCATAACTTCATATGTAAGTGAAGATAGAGTGAATTAAAGCCAAACTGTATGTGATCTTTCAATAAATCATGGACATCACAAATTAGGATCCAGCTGTGACCTTACCTAATTTGATATACTCACTTTCTTGGCTTATCATTTATGGAGTGGTTGTACCACAACTTTAAGCCATTGTTTTTTGTCTTCAGTTCTCCGAATCAGTTGAATATGTGTTTTATAGTAATTGCTAGGTGTGACTTGGAGCTAATCCATTGGTATATATGATTTTCATGTATAAAGATAGTCAAAATTTATAGCGACGTCACCAAGGTTTAGAGATTTTCCTTGTATATATGAACATGAGATTGTACCCATGTATATGCATGGACATGAAAAGAAAAGAGAATATGTTGTAATGGAAAAGTAGTAGTTAAAAAGATACAAAAAGTGATTGTAAACAAATATGTTTGTGATTTTGTTTTAAGCGAAATACACTACATATATGTCTATGTAGAAGCCTCGTTAAGCAATATTAGCGAAATAAACTACATTTATGTCTATGTAGAAGCCTCGTTAAGCAATATTATTGATACATACTGATGTCAAACTCATATACAACTTCTCTTTCCGTTTCATTCTCTCTATAAAAGCCGCTATTTCTAACTCCTAATTTTGAAATGTTATTTTCATCAATTGGCTCTCATACGTATTTTTGTTTTGTTCTTAATATCTCCAGCATGACCAACATCATCGATCGTTATGAAATACAACATGCTGGTGAACTTAGAAGCTTGGTAAGTTAGCTGAAAACATCGTTTAAGTCTTTATCTAGACGTAGTCGTTTATGTCATGAAGAGATCGAAGTGCTGGTTGCGTCTGCAATAAACTTTATGCTTTGAACTTGTCATAGCGACTGAAGTTTCTAGGGTTCCCATCATTTTTTTAACGAGCAGGATCTTGCGGAAAAAACTCGGAGTTATCTCCCACACAATGAGTTACTCGAATCAGTCAAAAGGTTAGCACTGAGACGCCTTTTTCCCTCTTCATCTGATCAAAAAGTTTTTTTTTTCCTTTGTCTACTTATGACTATGCAGCAACCTTGAAGAATCAAATGTCGACAATGTAAGTGTAGATTCTCTAATTTCTCTGGAGGACCAGCTCGAGACTGCTCTGTCTGCAACTAGAGCTAGGAAGGTATATATGCTGCTACGAAGTTACATAAATCCTTTGACTAGTTAGTTTTTCTAAGACCTTTGCTTGACTTTAGATGAATGAAATAACTTAGTTTTCAATATCATGTTGCAGACAGAACTAACGATGGAGTTTGTGAAGATGCTTCAAGAAAAGGTTAGTGCTTCCATTCCGGTCATTGTCGGCTATGCTGATTCTTGAATCCTCTTGTCCTCAGAGTATGCAGATCACTAGGCCCAAATCTGTAGACTTTGGATATATCTTTTTGTATCGTCTTAGTCCCTGAATAGTTTTTGGCTTTTGTTATGTGATATTCTAATTAGAACAAAAGGCTTTGTTGAAATCTTGATAAAATGTGACGTAACTCTAATGAAACACTCAATTTATGATGATTTTTAAAAAAAAAAATTCTAAAAGAAATTTGTCTGGAGATGGCTTGAAAACATGTTAATTAAGAGACTTATGGACTTGTTGATCATGTTCAAATAGGAGAAGAACATGAGAGAAGAGAATCTGGTTTTGGCTAGCCAGGTAACAAGAGTACTGTTTGTTATGTTTCTAGATACTAATTGAAAACTTTATATCCGTAGATAGACATTAGACATATACAAGATACATTTACGTAAGAACATATACGTAAGTGTAGTTGAGGACCTCGATGGCAAGACAATTTTATGTGAAACCCATAATGTAAGAAATGATTTTTTTATATAATTAACATGTTTCCAGAATTTATATATATGTCTGCTAAATTTTTAGCTTATTAGTAGGAAAGTAAGTATACAGGACCCAGTTTTAAATTATGCGTCTAGAATTCTGATTTTCGTGTCATTGTTAATAGAGAAGAATTCTTTTTAGAAAGTTTCAAATGAATTAATGTTCGGTTAAAACTTAAATTCATCACTTTATCTTTTCTTTTTAACTAACTGCACAATAGCTTTTATAAAATCGTAATTAATTTTTTGTTAATATAAGAGCATCTCCAATGGTGTTACCACCATTGGAGTCCTTAGGATTATTAAACTAATTTTTTTTGTTTTAGAATAGTTAAGGATTCTAATCAAAATAAATTGTCCAGTGGTGTTTTTCAATTTGAAATCCTTAGGAATAAAAAAAAAATTAAAACATGTGATCAAATGTGTATAGAAGATTTCTCAAACTCTTTCAAAGTTTTCAGCACACGATTTTGTTCAAAAATGGCAAAATGATTCTTTCTTTTACTCTTGAAAAAGCCAAATAGCTCACTTTTCTTCCTTAACTACGTCGCAACTTCCACGACGGAGATCAGCTCTACACCACAGTCCCCACAACCTTCGCAACTGCCACGACGAACCAACTTCATATTAAAAAGGCCACTAATCACACCATCATAAGACAATGTAGCTTCACAAATGAACAAACCTTTAAACAAACACTCTGTTTCTCAAACACTCAATGACAATGTAAGCTTCATGAAATGAGTAACCTTTAAACAACACCGTTTCTCACACTCAGTGACAATGTAAGCTTCATGAAATGAGCAACCTTTAAACATAATAAACAACACGCTGTTTCTCAAAACACTTAATGACAATGTAAAGCTTCATGAAAGTAGCAACCTTTAAACATTGCTCTGTTTCTCAAACACCCTAAGCATGAATCTAAGCTAATCCAAAGTCAAGACCTTTACATGTCAAAAAACGAAATCATCTTACCAGACCCAATTAAGAAAGCGAGGAGCAGCGACCCAGTAGATCGGATAATACGACTGAGATCAGTAGGGGAGTCCGGAGTAATTTCAAAAAAGTAACCCCCCGGTTTCAGCAAACTTGCAACATTAGTCAAAAGTCTTCTCGTACTCTCCTCAGTTTCAAAGCATAACTAAAAAAAGAAAGCAAGCAACAACCATTTGCTAAAGATGTTATAAACCATCACGTTATTGCTTAATGCTACAAGTCCATAAGCTAAAAAAAAGCAGAACCTGCAGATGAGGTCAACAGGAAATCAAATCAACCTCCCCAACTATCTTCTTTTCTAGCTTGATTTCAAGATCGTCCGGCCACATGAAACAAAACAAAACAAAACAAAAACAACTAAGAATCATTATTTGATTTCCTGAATCAAAACCCAAAGTTTAGAGAAGAGATCAAATTAAAAGATCAAAACTTTGTGATCAATCACCGAACAAACCTTCTCGGTCTTGGCTGGGCGGATTTGGAAGAGTACGAAGCAGCGTACGAAGCAGCGAGCACTATCAGCAACACGATTTCTCTTGAAACAAAGGGGAGAGATTTATTGAGAAAATCAACACACAGTCTCAACGCAAAAAAAAAAACAATTGTGAGAGAGTGAGGGAGAAAGAGACTCGACCTTGAAGCACCATTTCGAGGTCATCCATGAATCATCGCCGGAGAGAATACATCGGATATATGGAATCATTGCTGCTCATCTTTGATTTCTGGGTTTCAGAACTCAAAACCCCTTTTCACCAGCAACATGAATCGTAGTTGCTCTCTAACCGTGAAAATGAAAGAGAAACACGAGCCAATTATACCATGCCAGCACACTAAGGATCAACCAGCAATAAACTCTTAATTTAGGATCAATCCTTCAGTTTACCCATTATTTTATTGTTTTTTAAATCCGAAATAGTGAAGGATTCAATCTAAGGATTTGTTTAAATACCCCGTTGGAGGTGGTCTAACTATATAAGTATGTGTAGAAAAAAAACAATGTCTAAGGAAATTTTCTTACAGATAGGGAAGACGAACGGAGGGATAGAGAACAGTTCACCGGCAAACAGCTCCCGCATCAATCCTCCGGAGACTTTGCCGCTGCTCAAGTAACTACCATGATCCAACGGCTGAGTTAACTCAAAGCCTGATTTAAAGTTAAAAAGCAGATGTGTAAATTATTAAAAGCTGCATAACCTCGAAACTCTTTTTATCTCGCTCTAGTGCGGAAGTTTAGGAGAAAAAAACGGAGCGATAGTCCTCTTGCTGAAAAAGGAAATGTAAAATTACGATAAAGTATGGAACTTTGTTGTACCTTCGTAGGAGCAGAGCTTGTGTACTTGTGTTCTTGTCTGAAAGTACATGTTTGGATTTTAAAAGTCTTTGCTTTTCTTCAGCCTGAAGAACCCTAGAGTACTAGAGCTTATTTATTCCTTTTGTTTTCCCGTATTTAATCGATAGTTGATTGATTACTTGTCTTACGTTACGTGTCAAAGCTAAATCGATCTTTAGTTGTTACTTCCTTTTCTGGTAACACCTTTAGTTGTTACTAGGGCTGGGCTTTTGGGTCTTCTGTTAAATTTGTATCGATCCGTTGCGTTATTGCTAACCGTTGCGTTATTCGATCCAAAAATTTCGGATATCCGTAAATTTATGAATCAAAATAAATATTAAAATCGTTATCTGTTAAAATTGAAGTAAATTATAAATATTAAAATTTTAGAAAACAAATACCAATCAGATTCGTAAATATATAAATACTTGTATATTTTAATTATATTTAAATTTTTAAATGTATAAAATTATCTAATTATTCTTAACATATAATTTGACAAGTTATATTCAGTTTATTAATTATATAAAAGTATTACATAAAAGAAAGAGAAAAAAATGTATGACAGCTATAAATTTTTTCTTAAGTTTTTTGTTATTATAATTGTTAATCAAATTTATTTTTTAAAAGAAAAATAGGTAGATTCTCTATTTTTAAATTTTAATTTATATATCATGCAAAAGTATATGTTATAAAATAAAGTTATATCAAATTTTTAAAATTACTTGTACTAATCAAAACATATGAGAATTCGTAAGTATTCGTAAATATCCTCAATTATCTATTTATTTTTTGTATATCTGTTTTTCCGAATATCCATATTTTTCCGAATCTAAACAAATCGAAAAATTAGATTTCTACACCATACGAAATAAATCACAAATATCTTTAAAACCATGTTATCCGATCCGTGCAGATGCCTTGTTGTTACTTAGGGCAACCGCATTGGTAACCCTCTCTATTCACGACTCTCAAAGTTAATTTATAATTTTTTATTTCCGAGTCTGCGAATAGTGATGACACCGGTTCACTCCAGTGAACTCAGACGATACGGAGTCACCAAAAACTGATTAATATATTGTTTCTTTTTCTTGGACTCTGTGTGACTCCCTCTTAACATCCCGCGATGCGGGTGGCCTTAGTCATGTCATATAGCCATATACATACTTTTGGTTTGACTAAATCATATATAGATCATCCCTTCAAAGGACCCTATTTGTCCAATAATGAACTTCGGCCCGGGAAAGGCCATCTTAAATGGTCCTTGCATTTTCCTTATGTCAGTAAATTTGGGCTGAATTTGTTTTACGGCCATATTTGAGCGTCGCAAGCCGAACCAAAAGCGGGAGCCTAGTAACGATAATTCTATTTTGACGAGTCCGAAACTGCGTTACGGCCGGGTCAGCTAAGGTACTTATTAACATCTACAAAGTACACTTGTCGTCACATCATTGTTGGATATGCTGACATACAAGTACAATTGTTCAAGTGAACAGAACTGAGCAAATCCAACTTCACAATTTTTTTTTGATTTTATAGTACATTCGCGTTTACGGGATATTGTAAAATTTACAGAAACGTGTGGTCTGATAAATGATAAGTTAGACATATTGATGAGTTTGTATTTTATTATTAACGAAGAGATAATAGCTATGATTTAAATCGAATGACACGATGAATTAAAACGCGCCCGCAGGGAATTCGACATGCGTTAAATGCGTGTCCAAACGCATCGTTTTCGCACATTCTTTTTTTGGGTCTCTATTTCGTCTTTTGTCGCCCTCTCGTTTAACAAAATGAACCAAAATAATGCTTCTAAATAATATTTGCTCGTTGACAAAAAAACAATATTTGCTCAAAATATTTTTTTTTTTAAAAAAAGCAGAAAAAATAAAAAGATAGAAATAGTATCAGTGTCCTCGACCAAGCCATACGAACATCTGGATCGGATTAGGGAATAAGACTAGTCGGAGAAAGAAGTCATGGGAAGAAGGAAAGTGGAGATCAAACGAATTGAGAGCAAAAGCAGTCAACAAGTCACTTTCTGTAAACGCCGTAATGGTCTCATAGAGAAAGCTCGTCAGCTCTCAGTTCTTTGTGAATCGTCAGTAGCCATTCTAATGGTTTCCTCCACCGGAAAACTCTATAGCTCCTCCTTTGGCGATAGGTAACACTAATATCTCCTCTTTCTGTAGAATTTTTTGTTAGATCCTGCTAGAAAAAAAATAGAAACTTAAAACTAGGGTTTTTTATTTTACCCCTTTGAATCTTTACATCTGATCTTCTTGTTTGATCTAGTGTCCATAATTATTGTGTAGATCTAACCAAAATTAAGATTAAACAATGTGGTGGCCAAATATGTTTTTGGTGCTCGTTTTGTTTGTGGTTTTTCATTTTTAATTTTTTTAGTTTGCTGCAAGGATTCTTATTTTCTTATTTTGTTGCGAGAATATTATTGCATGCGCTTGTAGAGTTTTATCTACACGTGGTTATCCACACTTCATGTTCTTCTATGGGATTTCAAGTCCTCTTAATTTTGTACTGCATAAGAACAATGTAGATTGTTATATTAGAGATTAATTTAAGCTCATTATCCTGGTTTTCCAATTCAATACACACCTCCGGTAGATTTGAACATTGAGAAATTGTGTGGGAGTAATGTTTTTGATCAAGAAACTTTAGGTTGTTACAAGTGTATTGTAGATGATTTCTTAATTTGTCTTTTGTTTTTGCTTGAGTAAAAGGTTTCTAGTTGATCTTGATGGTCAAATATAATGCTTGGATATATATATGAATTATGACATGCTGGTATAAATCACAAGGCTACAAACCTCTATTATAGTATCCCTCTTTCACTTGTAATTTTTGTGTGCATATAATAACGTAAGAGGTGCATGTGTACCTCTTAGTACGTGTTTTACCAGTACGTAGCTCTCTTTTTCTCTTCTAAAATCCCCCCCCCCCCCTTTCTTTTTAGTTATGATTTTTAAATAGTTACTGGATCTTCTGGGCCAAAGTCCACTGAGCGCCAACAATGAACCGAAGACCTTGAAGATATGGGAATGTAATCATCCTCACTATATATACCTACAATATATATACGTATATAGCTTCTTAGCATTGATTTAACATATACCACTAATGCTTGATCCTGAGACTACATTTGTAAGATTGGGTAACATGTACGAGTTATAGACCTAATTATACTTTATTTCTTTTTTTTGCTTCAATTCTCTGTGGTCAAAACGGTAGCTGTAGCTACTTTGATGATACCTTGATTTAGTTGTACTATGAAAAGTGTGTGTTACTTGAGATTTTGATTCTTATTTGTCTTATTATTGCATAGTTTCAAGTCACTTAGTATTAAATCAAATTCACACTAAATTTGATAACTTGTAATGGATCTCTGACAATACAAAGTAGGATTGATTTTTTCTTGTATCAATAAAAACCTCACATCGAATAGGTAATCCTTATAATAATGGTATGTACACATAAACTAGCTTTTCTGGTGAATCTTTTGGATCCGGGCTCAATCTTTTTAGTTTATAATATTCCCTGAAATGCTAAACTTTTGCAATCTATCTATCCACTTGTTATGTTCTCTGGTGTTGTTAGTTCTCAAAATAACAAAAAGACCACTAAGGTTAGTTGATATTTCATCTTGCCATATATATGTCTATAGCCATTCTTTGTCAAGACGGATTCAGCAGCTGAAAAGCTGATCAGAATCTTAGAGATGGACTTGTTAGCTTAAGCTTGGTGGTTATTGAAGTTGATAATTGCAAAGGTGAAAATTAGAGCATGTATAAATTACGTTAAAATTGCCCATATATATATGCCTTGACAAGTAAATCAAGTTGACACTAAAATGTTAGACAATATTTTGTACTGAAAAGTTCATACAGTATTACGTCCCTATCTATGAATATATCATCATATAAATACCAAAAACCTATTTGATAACCGAGCTTTCATGTGTTATAATCTAAGCGATCCATGACACACTGGTATTTTTATATACAAGGCGTGAGTAAGGTTAGTTACTGAACCTACAATTAAGAGTAAGTAACCCAAATATATATAGCTTGGCATATATTGTTTCTAAAGCCTTTTTGTATTTCTCTTGATATATCTTCAGCATGGCCAAAATCATCAAGCGTTATGAGATACAACATGCTGCTGAACTTAAAAACTTGGTAAGTTCATTGTAGGTACACATGTATACCCAGAGGTTTCTAAACTTCTTGCAGGCTTTATCTCTCGAGGGTTAGAATCATTCCTTTTATCCATGTTTGCACTCATTGCACTAGCTTAAAGTCGCCAATGCATATGTAACTGAGATGGGCGTTTAGAAGCTTCATCTAGAATACTTCAGTGATATAATGAGATGGTTGTCATATGTTGGGTGGTCTATGAAAACGTCATAAATGTGTTGTATTGCACACATAACTCTCGATGGTATCGTTTGTTTCTCTTTGAAATACACATTCTTTCTAACTATTCACATCGTTATTTTTCCGTGGCAGGATCTGGCAGAGAAATCTCGGAGTTATCTTTCACACAAGGAGTTACTGGAAATAGTCAAGTGGTTAGCACTAAAGAATATTTTTTCATCTCTTCTTATGATCAAAAAAGTTTTTTTATTTTCTATTGTTGATATACATATGCAGCAAGCTTAATGAAGCGAATCTAAATGATGTGAGTGTAGAGTCTCTAATTTCCCTGGAAGGGCAGTTCAAGGCTGCTCTGTCTGTAACTAGAGCTAGGAAGGTATATATACTGCTACTATGATTATTTCAAAAATCGGGGGACCTTGCCCAACTTTGCATCATGTTTCAAATTGACACAATCCCCAATTTCTTGTTGTAGACACAACTAATGTTGGAGCTTGTCAAAAATATTGAAGAGAAGGTTAGTATTTTGGTTTTAAGTAGCCGTCCGCCCATTGTAGCCATATGATGATTCTTGAATAGTATTAACCTCAGAATATTCCAATAAAACTATGTTTAGCGCTCTAGTCTCTAGACATGTCTTATGGTCTTGTCTTAGTTTCCTGATATATATGTTCTTGGCTTCCTGAATTGAAACTCTAATGAAAGAAGGGTGTTAAAATCATAAAAAGTCCCTCCTCGGTCACCAAGTTGAGATGAGGATGTTTTGGTGTTTAAGGAAGATAGTGTTGTTGTCTTTGGTCAAACAGGTGAAGCTATTGAGAGAAGAGAACCATATTCTGGCTGGCCAGCTATCAAAGGTATATATATTTCTTAAAAATGCTTCGCAGAGTTACTGATCATTTTATACTCATATAGATGGACATTAGATAGCTACACTTTCATACATATTCACAAAGACATACTTATGAAAGTCAACTATGCAACAACAACAAAACTAACGTCTATATACAATCATTTATGTCTAGAATAAATAAAAGTGCTCCTATTTTTTCTTGCTTCCTCTTTATTTCAAGTCTTGGCCCCGTTCTTATCCAATTATATTGTGTTTCTTATTTACAGTGGCTACTAGGTTTTGGTTGAGGTCTAATTTCGTTCATTTTTTTTCTGAAATTTTGGGTTCCCATGAAGGGAAACTGATGTCTTTCTCAGTTTAGTTTCGTATTTTATAACCATATAAGGTCTATATTTCTTGTTAATGTTTAGTATATTGTATAAAAATGAAGTTTCTTACTATGAAAGTTAAAGGACTTTCATGGATTTTTTTTTTGTTAAAGGACTTTCATGGATTTATGCTACAGAATTTTGGAGTGAGACCCATAATCTTTTCATTTATCTTACACTGTATATTTAAAGCCTAGATTTCTTGTTAGTAGTATATGTTAGAAAAGGTTGAAATTTATGGACGTCTCTTACAGATGGAGAAGAAGAGGCGTCCGGAAACAGAGGATGATGGAGCAATGTCATCGGAAAATATCTACGGCAACACCCCACCGGAGACCCTCCCGCTTCTAAAGTAACAAACTAACAATCATCATCAACGGCTGCTTTTGCACCATGTCCTGAATTTTAAATAAAATAGAATAAATGTAAAAATAAATATTTATGTATCTTAAACATTTCTTCTTCACCTGATCAGACGGAAAGTTGAAGAAAAAAACTCAGGGAAAGCATTAAAACTATCTTGATCACAGCTTCATATGATTTCTATGTTTTGTATGTTCCTATGTTAAAAGTATGACTTACTGAGCTTATAAAAAGTTTTCATTTCTTCAGCATGAAGATCCCTAATTAAAATCCAGCTCATTTTATTTACTTTTTGTTACTTAGTTGCTACTTGATAATTTACCTTCGTGGCAGAGGGTACGCATATCCTTAACGAATTAACTGTTCATTTTTAATTTAATTTTAGGTGAGAAAATAAATATTAAGATATCAGATAAGACCTGCTTTTAGGAACTTAAAAAACAATGATTTTAGGTGGAAAATCGGTAGAGGCTTGTCTTATTTGTCACATTGAGCTCATAATAGGCCTATTTATTAAATATCTTGGCCCATTTTCTTGCAAAGGCTGCCAAATGTTTAGTGTAAAATAGGACAAGTAGTGCATCCTCGGTTGTGTTGGCAGCAGAGCCGTGTGCCTGACTTTTTTTAATGTTAGAAGCAATAAAAAAAATTTGGCCCCAAAAGCGAACTTAGGCTGATTTGAACTCGTAACAATGACTTATGACACAAACCGCTAAACCACTACAACACTTAGAAACACATTCAAAAATTGGCCCCTATATAAGTTTTCTACACATTGGCCCCCAAACCCATACTTGATTAGCTTGTGGTCAAGCCCGGTCCTGGTTGGCAGACTTTGCAAGATACAGCACCTGTAATCCCTCAGTGAGCTATATGTTTATACTAGGGGTTTGCCGGCGCTACGCGTCGGTTTTGTAATAATGTTATGATTTGACTATGTTTTATAATTTAGAATATTTTTCAATCGTATTTTAGAAAACAAAATATGTATATGATCTTACGGAATTTATTAATTTGATTGTAGTTTTTGCAAATTTACTATGAAAAAATTTTAAATTTAAATATATACATGACAATTTGAAAGTGTAATAGCTGAATTAATCATTATTTGATTGAAACTTATTAATTTAAATTATGATTTAGATAATTTATAGATGTGGACTTCATCTTACAATGATTATATTAAATTAGAGTTTATACATATATATTTATATGTATACATATATATATATATATATATATATATATATGTATTATGTTGTGAAATATATAAATAACCGAAAACCCAAAGTAAATAAAATTGATCTTGTTTTTGGCTAGATCCGTAATTGAACCGATATTCTTACTTCGGATCGGGTTCGGATTCGAGATTTATGCCCAGACCTAATTCTGTATATTGGGGTGATGAAGAGGTGTTATAATAGTTTGATGCTTTGGACTTTTCTATAATGATAATTTCAAATAATCATAGGTGTTATATTAACCACTAGTTTCTTCTCGTTCTGGATTTATCAAAATTAAGAAGTTGTGACTCTATCAATTTAACCAATCAGATATATGTTGATCGTAAAGATACATTCGAAGTTGGTACGGTATATTTTTAATCATAAATTTTAGTATTAAGAATTTGAAAATTTTGATTTATTGTTGTTGAGTAATTTTTTTTGGATGATGTAATTGTGTGGTCATTTGTATTTGTTAAGAATATTATTTAATGTTCTTATTGTGTTATATCGTAATAGGTGATAGGTTTATATATTTTGTGTTTGTGTTTTTCAATAATATGTTTTGTATATAATAGTAAAACATATTAAATTTCAATAAATTTGCATTTCACTACAAGAAAACATCGGTATTCTGAGGGACATTCCGAGGGAAAATGATTTCCTCGGAATTTTCTGACGAAAAACCGAGGAAATTCAAAGGAAACCCAGAAATGTGGTTTCCTCAGAATTTCATCGGAATTTTCTGAGGAAATTCAGAGGAAAACACATTTCCTCGGAATATTCCGAGTGACTTTAGGGTTTCCTCAGAATTTCCTCGGAATTTACCTTCTCGATTTAGGGATTTGATTATAAAGTATTGTTCCTCGGAATCTGAGGAAATTTCGAGGAACATGTGGGTTCTCGGTTTAAAACCCCTAGTTCCTCGGAATTCCCTCAGAAAATTCCGAGAAAATTCCGAGGAAAGTACTGATTTTTAGTATTTCCTCGGAATTTCCTCAGAATATTCTGAGGAAATTCCGAGGAACTTGGAGTTTTAAACCGAAAACAACGTTTTGCGGATTGAATAACACATATATAATCTTCATTAAGTGTCTTAACTATATTATGAAGTCAAACTTTGGTGTTTTACACAATAACAAACACTTTTACGATTGCTTGAACAAAAACCACACAACATAAGAGAAACACTTATACACTTTAATAAACGTTAAAGGGAATACTTATAATTATTTTTGAAATTTTGTTATTTCATGGTTTATGATCATCTAAACAAAGAATCTTCAATGGTATGCATTACATTTGTATAAGAAATGAAATACGGAATTTGAAACCCCAAACCCTGTTTCCTCAGAATATTTTCATTTACCCGGCAACCCAAACCGCCAAATATTTTGGGAAAATTAAATTAGTGGTTTCCGAGGAAATTCCGACGGACCCAATTAAAAATACTGAGGAAATTCCGACTGACATTTTCCGTCGGAATTTTCCTTTTATTAGGTCACGCTGCAGATCTTCTTCCCCATTTTTTTCTTTCTCTCTCGCGAACTCCGCCGCATATCTCTTCTCCTGCAATGTTTTCCGGCAATTCAAGCCTAATTCTCATCTATTTCATCCCCAAATCATGTAAGACCACCTATCCCTCTCTATTTTCTTCAAAATCGAGTTTCACTATGGTGAAATTAGGGTTTTTATAGATTTTTGTTAGGGTGAATGGTAGAGTTGTGATTTGAGAATTTGATAATGGTTTTATGGTTTATGATTGTGATTATTTCTTGTATTTAGGAGACTTGCAATTTTTAAAATTTTTTTTATTGATTTTGATTATAAAAATCGAATTAATAATTATGTATATATAATATGAAAACGTTTTTTGATTTTTAAAAACGATTTTCTATTTTTAAAAACGTTTTTCAAGTTTCCAGTAATAATAAAACTTTTTTTTTTAATTTTAAAAAAAATTGTAAACCTTTTTTCTCTATTTATAAACGATTTATAATTTTTTATACATTTAAATATATATATATATGTGTGTGTGTGTGTATAAATCATGTATACTAACAAATTATATTTTTTTATAATTTTTATATATTAAAACTATTTTGTAATTATTAAACAATTTTTATATATTAATTCTATTTTTATAATTATTAAATTTGTAATTATTAAACTATAATCTATTTACTAAATTTTTTTATAAATTTATAAAAGTTTTTATGATTAAAAACTTATTTTTTGTAATTATTAAACCATATTCTATTTACTAAAAGATTTTTTATATTTATAAATTTTTTTTGTGATTAAAAACTATTTTTAAAATTATTAAATTTTTAATTATTAAATTATATTCTATTTATAAAAAGGTTTTTTTATATATTGATAAAACCTTTTTGTGATTAAAAACTAATTTTGTAATTATTAAATTTGTAATTATTAAACTATATTCTATTTATTAAAAGGTTTTTTATGTTTATAAACTTTTTTTGTGATTAAAAACTGTTTTTTGTAATTAAATTTTTAATTATTAAACTATAATCTATTTATCAAAAGTTTTTTCTGTATTTATAAACTTTTTTTGTGTTTACAAAATTTTTTTTTGTAATTATTAAACCATATTCTATTTACCAAATGGTTTTTTTTTATTTATAAAATTTTTTTTGAGATTTAAAACTATTTTTATAATTATTAAACTATATTCTATTTATTAAAATGTTTTTATATATTTATAAAACATTTTTGTCATTAAAAACTATTTTTTGGATTTTTAAAATTTATATTTTTTAAAAATAATTTTAAATATTTTTTCATTTTATATTTATTAAAACTATTTTTAAATTTTTTTTTTAAAAGTCGTCGGAAAATTCCGAGGAAATACCGACGAAAACAGTCATAGAAAATTGTTCCTCGGAATTCACTCGGAAACTCCCGTCCTCGGTATTTCGTCAGAATTTTCCAAGGAAACTCAAGTCGTCAGTATTTCCTCGGAATTTTCCGAGGAAATTCCGAGGAAAAATGAATTTCTGGCGAGTTTTTTCCGACGACCATTTTTGTCGGTATTTCCTCGGAATACCGTTATTCCGAAGACATACCGACGAAAATGGTCGTCGGAATCCCGGTGTTTTCTTGTAGTGTTTGTTGTTTTAAGATTAACAATTTAGCGTTATAAATTATATTTTATTTTTTATTTGAAAATTATTCTTTGAGATGTTTTGTGTTCTCATTTTGACGTTAAACCGTCACTATCTATGTATTTCGTTTTTCTTTTCTGTGTGTTTTGCTTCTCACCCTCACCAAAAAATACTCACCTCTGTGTATTTGTTCTTCCACATATTGTTTGGCATTATAGATTGGGTTTATAAGTTTCATGTTGTGTGGTTGTTACTCACATCGTTATAGGTTGTTTCGGTTAATATTGGATGTTCTTTTTCTTACTTAGATTTTTGTTGATGTTAGGAAGTGCATCTCCTTAGGTTGGATCAGAGTCTAGTCGTCTTTGATGTTGATTTCATCTTCGTTAACTTATCGTCGATAATTCATGTTGGTTGGTTTTCAAGATCTGGTTTTTGATCATCAGACTTCTATGCTCTCTTTCATAATTTGAGGTTGGCTCCACGATTTGCTGATTTCAACACTGCTCGCATCTCTATTAGCTCTCTATTTTGCCAAATTTGTGATTCCAAGTTTAGACTTTTTCTGTGTATGCTCTGTAGATTTATAATGTTGTGTTTGGTCTCAAGTTTGTGTTTTGGTTTCTTGGTGGTTAACTTTCATTCTTCCTCCTTCAGGATGTATGTTTACTTCCCCTGCTTTTCTTAGTATAAGTGTGCAAAGTTAGATTCTCATAATTTTGGTCTTTTTATCTTGAGTTTTGTGGTTCTCCGCTGGTATGAACGTTTTTTTTGTGCTTGTTTAGATTGTGAGGTGCTTCGTACATCTTAGCTGGTAGCTGCGCTTATGGTATGTTAAATATTTGTTTTCTTGTGTCATGGCGATTTTTACCTTCTGTTGAATATTTGTATTGGTCTTTGATCATGTTTCTTTTATTCGAAAGATGCTTTGTCTCGGAGTTTATCTTTCTACTCTTTTCCGACATCTCCTTGTTATAACCAATACATTTTATGATTAAGTGAGCTAAGTTAATTTTTGTTTTTGATATCGTTTCAGTTGTAAACATTTACTTAGTTAGTGTGTCTTTGGAATTTTTTTTTTCTCTATGATTATAGAGATTTTATGTTTCGATCATAAGTTGTGTTCCTAGTTTATTTTTCTTAACTTGGTCAATATTAAAATAAATTTATAATTTGTAAATGAAATAATAGAAAATAGTGAGAACTAAGAAAATAGTAAGAACTAAAATAAATAAATAAATAAATAAAATAGTGAAGTTTACGTTATTTTTAGTTGTGAATAAATTAAAAATTTATTTATTATTTTATCCATTTTGTATTTTGTAATTAATAAACTGGATTATCAAACTTAAAAAAATGATGATTATTGTGAAAATGATTAGATATTGCACAATTAGAAAGTGGTGAACCAAATTGTAATAATCTAAAAAAGATTTAAAATGTAAAAAGATATAAGAAGAGGATACATGTCAACAAAGTTCCATTCCACATGTCTCAAAAAGAAAAAAAAGTATATTTTATATATATAGATGTCTATGTATCATGCATTTATGTATGTGTTTGACACCAATAACATAGTTTCTTCTTGTGGCTTACATTTATTTAGTGCATTGGATCTAGTAAAGTTTAGAACTTTAGATAAATTCTAACTAGTAAATTCTTATAGAAATCCACAATTAGTTAATCCCACCTGTGTAATGTAACAGTCATTTGCATCCATAATTTGCAGATACATTCTTTTGTTGTGAGATAAATATACCATAGAATCTCGCTGACTACTGGGGAATTAACATTTCGGTATCGTCAAGGACAAGAGACCGACACATAGACCGATAATGTAGGCTGAAAACATGTGGCTAGTTTGGATTCACTTCTGTAGGGGCCAGGATACCTCTGTGTAATTTTAAAAATAAAAATAAATAAATATACTACCTTAGGATTTAGGAATGTAATACAATGACCTTTAAATCTGTAATACAATGAATGACCTTACATGTCATACCGCTTACTTTAGCCCAACCAAAATGGGCTTACAGGTCATCTCTCCGTGTCACTGCCCGAACCAAGATAGGGATGATGATCGTTTTGGCTAGTCGGAACTTGCGCTAAGCTTGAGCCCTGAGCTAACTCGAAAGATAGTTATTAACACTGCAAAAGTACCATCGTCACATCTAACTATTAGAGATATACGGATGCAAGTAAGGACCAATACAAAATAATGACTTGCTTTTTGGATTTACTTTATTATTATATCCAATTCGCATTTGGCAATTATTGTTAAGTTTTAAGAAACGTTTCAGTGTGAGTGTGTTACAAAAAAAAAACGTTTCGGTATATTAACGAAACAAAAAAAAAACACAGATTTGAGTCTAACGAAGAGAAGATATTTGGTTTTCTATTTTTTTGTCATATTTTAGAGAATATATTTTTGACAAACAAATGAACAGTCGATAACGAAGACATAAACATAACAATAACATTTTTAATTGAACGACACAGAGAGGGGAGGCGTTAGGATACTCGACAAGTCAACATGCGTTAAGACGTGTACGAACTCTTCTAAAACGCATCGTTTAGCATTTTTTTTTGTTCCTGCTCTCTCGTTACCAAAACAAAATATCCAAACAACATAAAACGGAAAAAAAATAAATAAAAAGAAAAAGAAAAAAACGTTCAGTGTCTCCGGCCAGCTACACAGGAAGACACTAGAATCAAATTAGGTATACGACTCGTTGGAGAGATAAGCCATGGGAAGGAAAAAAGTGGAGATCAAACGAATTGAGAACAAAAGTAGTCGTCAAGTCACTTTTTGTAAACGACGCAATGGTCTCATGAAGAAAGCTCGTCAGCTCTCAATTCTCTGTGAATCCTCCGTCGCTATTCTCGTAGTTTCCTCCACCGGGAAGCTCTATAGCTTCTCCTCAGGCGATAGGTAACACTATTTTTCCTCTCTTTAGTTATTTTTTCTCTCTAGAAACATAGAAACTTAGAAACTAGGGTTTTTTCTTTTCCCCTTGTATCTTTAAGGCTGATCTTGCTGCTATGTTCATCTCCGTAATAGATGTGTAGGTTGAACCAAATGTAACACTAAACAGTGTGATGGCCAGCCAAAGATTATCTTGGTGTCCGTTTTGTTTTTTTATTGTTTTAGTTTGTTGCAGGATATTTAAAAAAAAAAAATTGGGTGAAAATTTTATTGCATGCGCTTAAAGAGATTGTTCCACACGTGGTGATCTTTACTTTATATTTGTCTATTGGAATTTCAAGCCGTCTTGATTATGTTTTGCTACTAGAGTTATATAAGAACATTGTACTTTGTTTATTTGAGATAAATATAGGCTCATTATCCTCTTAATTAATCAATTCAATTCACCATTTGTAGATTTGTTGAGAAAATATGTATCAAGAATCTTTAAATTGGAACGGGTGCCACTTTTCCTTTCAGTTTTTGGTTGGTTACGATTGTATATTCTGGATGATTTATTAGTTTATATATATATATATATATATATTTTGTTTATTTGATGCTTAAGTAAAAGGTTTCTGGTTGATTTTGATGGTGAAAGCTAAGTCAGGATATAGCTTTACACATTCTGAATTACTCATTTGATCGAATCTCGTTTTTTTCTTGTCACTAATAACTCACACACGCACTGTCCCGCATTAAACTTGAATTATATCACAACGGTGACACTAGTACAACCAACTAGGCTACCAGCTCAGCCTCATGTAGTCGATTTTCTCCTCCTTTAATTCTAATTTCTGTGTGCATTGTACATTGCTGAGTAGGTCGTATTTTTCTTCCAGAATGCTCTCTTTTCTTTTGCCATGCATTTTAAGTTCTTTTGTTGGGGAAGGGGCCTGATGGGCCAAAGGAACTCATATAGCCTCTACCACCATTTGCTTCCATACATTTTTACCTTGCATTTTTCGTTTATAATGTCCTAGATGATTACAACACATAGACCGAACTGAAATATGAATGTAACCCCCTTTGTCATTGTATATAAAGCTCCTTAGCATTGCCTTGATATTAATACCACAAATGCTTGATCAATATCATGCAAGTATATTTGTTAAACTTGCAGCTAACTTGAAGAACTGAGAATGGTACTTTTTATTTTTTTGCTTCAGTTTGACAATAGTCAAAACTCTAATTGTAGATAGGCTTCTTTAAATCAATAACCTTATATAATTAAAGGCTTGACTTGAGATTGTGATTCTTAGGGGTGTTAGTGGGAAATGAATTTGTAGTGATTGTTAAAATTCTCAAATTCTATTGTTACTGGTTGGTGGATTCTAAGAATCTTAATAAATCAAGTGTTATTGGTTTGATGATTGTTTAATGAATTACACAATCTCTTGTTAATGATTCTAAGTTTCCATCAAATCTAATGTTATTGGGAATCGAATTCTACTTCATTTTACTTATAAAACAAAACTCCAAGAATCTTGCATATTTCCTTTAGATTCTTAAAATCTTTGAAATAGATGATTTTTAAAAACTTTTAAATATGAAAAATTCTTTAGAACTCTTTATAAATTTAGAATCAACCAACTCTTCAAAAATACTACTCCCACTACCCCCCCCCCCCCCCTATATAATTAGAAGGCTTGACTTGAGATTATGAATTGCATAGTTTCAAATTATAATGTTCACGGGCCGAGGATGCTAGGTTAAAGATGAATATCAAGTCAACCAAATCCACTCTATGAATTGAAACCTTCAAATAGATCATGGAGCACAAATTAAGTAGGAAGTAATTTGTGATAAGAATGTAGGTATCAATCAAAAGACATCGTTCTGGAGAAAGATAAACTTTAACGTCTTTATAGACCACGAACATGAATTTCATTGAGATTTCTTTTCAAGGGAGAGTTTAATTTTCAATATGTCTCTCCATTTATTCTTTTCTAGACTGCTGATAGGTTTCGCAGAATAACAAAATGTTGATTTAACTTTGATAAGAAATCAGGAGGTAATTAGCTAGAGTCAATAGGAAGAAATTGTTCTTGTGCATGTATGTCCAAAAGTCAAAATAAATACAGTGGCTGAAAAGTTGATTATGCATACCCAAAACTTTGAGATGGACTTGGTGCTTATTATATTTGTATATTGCAAGTGGTAAATAAATAGAGTTAGCGATTTACCTTTTAAGAAGTAAATTTGTACATACATATTCATTGACATTAAACTTAAGAAAAGATAATGTACCAGAGAGTAAAGAAAGAAGTCTCTGTTATAAGATGAATCTGTGATACAAAAATCTATGAGAAGTATTCCTAACACTTTGTATAGAAGACCAGACTGTAGAATAAAGTGTTAGCATACAATTTGATAATTCATATAATTAACTTGTCTCTATTGATGCTACATGTGTTTCATAGCTTTGAAATGTTTTGGCATGAAGTGTATCTAATACATTGTCTCTTTCTTGATTCGACTTAAGCATGGCCAAGATCCTCAGACGTTATGAAATACAACATGCTGATGAACTTAAAACGGTGGTAAGTTACTTTCAGCCGCCCACGCATATGTAAATGAGATGAGCGTTTAGATTTAAAACATAGTTTATATCACTTAACAACAACAAAAAAAAGTTTATATCGTGATGGTTGCTATGTGAATACTTTGTGTACTTTAACATTTTATAGACATGTTTCTTCTCTATCGATATTGCACTAAAAAGTTTACGGCAAGGTCTTCAATTTTGTTGTAGACCAAACTTAATTCTCGAGTGTTAGAAATATATATTGTAGGGCATACATAGATGTATTGGTCTCAAAGTCATCTACTGCATATGTAACTGAGACGAGCTTATAAAAATCTTAGCTAGAATAGTCCATTGAGATGATATGCATAGTGCCTAAACATTGTAGAGATATCAACACATGTAACAAATAACATAATACTAAAGATTCAGTAGAATTTCTCAATTCATAGGTACTTCGTTCTTCAGTACTGCTAGTGTTGCATTATAGGTACAAGGGAAGGTTGTAAACCACTTGTGGGTACCAAACATAATTGTCGAGGAACCACAAGAAATTCGCAGTACTTTGACCTTTCCCTATTAGGTAGAGATTAATGGGTCATAAGCCTTAATCTTTACATAATTCTAGCAGGCTCTGTTAGGATTATATTGGTCATAGGCCTTAATATCTAGCTAATCCTAATATCCCCATCCGTTTTTTTTTATGGCAGGATATAGCAGAAAAAGGTCGGAATTATCTCTCACACAAGGAGTTACTAGAAATAGTCCAATGGTTAGCACTATCCTTTTTCCTTCAGCCTGGAAAAAATAGTTTGGTTAAAAATAAAACTATTCTATTTTTGTTGATTTATAAATGTCTACAGCAAGCTCGAAGAAACGGAAAGTGATAACATAAGTGTAGAATCGCTAATTTCCCTGGAAGAGCAATTCAAGAGTGCTCTGTCTGTAACTAGAGCTAGGAAGGTATATATATATATATGCTGCTACATAGTGATTTAGATTATCTATTGTTAATCTTTTGTCTACATTTCAGTCCAAGAACAGCCTTTGAACACTGCTTGTCTTTGGATCATGCTTCCAATTTGACACATTCCTTAATCTGATGTCGCAGGCAGAGCTAATGATGGAACTTGTGAATAACCTTCAAGAAAAGGTTAACGCTCTGGTTATTCACCGTCTTGGCCACTGTAGTTTTTTCCATCCTCAAGAGTATTTGAATCACTTTACCAAGCTTCGCTAAATATATATATATATATATATATATATATATATGTATTAGTTCCTGATTTAATTTTGGCTTTGTTAAAATATTAATCAGCTCATACTCGCCCCTCTCGGTGATTTACCACTGATCTGACCGATCGGTAGTGATTCAGAACATGTTAAAAAACTGATGTAGTTGTGATGTTGTTTAAACAGGAGAAGCTGTTGAGAAAAGAGAACAAGGTTTTGGCTAGCCAACTTAAACAGGTACCATCTCTTATACTTCTAGAAGCTAATAGTTAATACACATGTAGATCGACATCAGATAGATGCCCCTACAGACTTCCATTTACTACGTAGGTATGAGAGCTAAGGAGCTAGTGGATGCTAGACAATTTTGACTGAACCTTTTTTTTTTTGAAACACAACTTTCATTAACTTCAAATTCAACAATTACATAAAGATGAGGGAACTAAACATCCTCTTGAAGACAATTCATAAAACACACTAGCAAATAAAATCAAGCAAAATAAATCTTCATATGAAGTTGACAGCGAACTCAAAACGAAGTTTGAATGCGTCGATACAACTTTCACGACAGAGTCGGAGAGTTGAGAAATAGTCACAAGTGACGTTGAGAGACAGTCCTCACCAACAAGAAAAACCGAAGTATTCTCGATTGCACCTTCAGGTCCCGTACAGACCGCTCCACAAGGTAACAAACCGGTGAGTAAACTGAAACTAAAGCTCGGAAAAGAATCCGAGAAATTTTCTCCATTCATGGAAAGGAGACATGGCAGTGAAATATTCTCCAACACATAGGAGGTAAGGATTGTTTGCCGACAACAAATCCTTACTAGCTTTTTATGGCTCTTAGCTGGACGTCGGAGTGGATTCCCACCTACATCGGACGCCGAGTAAACAAACAGATAAGTCGTACCCGGACGCCGGAGTGGAATCCCACCTACATCGGACGCCATGTTTACAAACAGATGACCCAGGACAGAATGCCGGAGTGGATTCCCACCTACATAGGACAAACAATTTACAACTAATTGTGAGAGAAAGTATAGACCCAATCTCATAACTTTGTGGTTTCTCTTAATAAGGACAGAGCAACGCCGTTGATAGATTGGAGCATCGGGTTCAGTACATCGCCTGGTGAGTGAACAGTTTCCATTTGGTGAGATGAAGAACGCCGGTTCAGACCTCTGGTCGGCAGTTGTTGAGTTTACGTGAGGCATAGCTTGACGGAAACTTTTCCGGAGAGATAAAGGTCGTACCCGAGCAAGACAAGGCATAGACGATATAGATGACGAATGGTAAGGCTGGTGGATGTAGTTGAAAGGTGGAGAGACGGTCAGGGGATTCCCCCTGAGAGAAACAGATATGTAGTGAGAAAGCCAGCACCTTTGATCTTTAACACCAAGAGGCCTTCGAGAAGATGTTTGAGTTGAGGTGTTATTGGTAGCATCAGCGACGAGATTTGACCAAGTTGTTGTCACCACGGAGACCCGAGGGAGACAGCAGGCGGGAGGTTGTGGTGGATCTGTCTGGGTCGGACCGAAGTACCACGGCGGTGAGGAGCAGATCCGTGACTTTGTTAGAGAAACACGGCGGTGAAGGGTGGTAAACTGGAGAGCATCCCAGGAATCCCTGATTGAAAGAGCAGCTCCGGCAAGTTTCTCACACCGGCTAGAAACCATAGCGGACACCGAGGCTCTACCCGGATGAGAGAGATCTAAGATTAGCGAAGAGGAATCAAAAATAAACAAAGGAGAAAGAGGAAGCATGAGGGGAGGGAGGAGAGGTCGACGCCGGCAAGCACAAGCTCCACCGGCGTCGGAGGATGAAGATGAAACGGGAGTCTCGATATTCGGGTCTGAGGGCGTTTTCAAATTTCAAATTCTCAAAGGCCAACATCTGGGAACAATTTTTTTTTTTTTTTTTGACTGAACCCATGGTTTGATTTTTTAAAGCCTTTACGAGAGGTTTTATAATCCAGATTTCTTTGTTTAATATTAGCTACGGAAAACAATCTGTAAGGAAATTTCTTACAGATTAAAGTTAGGACTTTGATGGGTACTACTATCATACCACACAATTTCTAGTGAAATTAAATTTAGAAAACTTACAACAAGAAATACCATGCCTATTAAAAGATCTATTGTTAATAACTAGGAAAAACAATTGTAATAAATTTTCTACCAGATGATGAAATTAAGCTAAGGACTTTGATGACTACATAATTTGAGTGAAACCCATAATCTATGTATCGATTTGTTTCTCTTTAAACCATGCTTTTAAGCCTAAATTTCTTGTTAGGTAATAGTAGTATTTAGTATCTGTAAAAAACAAGACGTGTAAGAAAGTTTCTTACAGATGGAGAAGAGAAGGATTCTGGAAGCAGAAGATGAGAAAGCAATGTCACTGGCAAAAAGTTCCGGCAACAACACACCGGAGACTCTCTCCCTTCTCAAGTAACGACCATCATCAATCAACTTACGCCTGATTTTTTACCATCATGTGTTAAAAAAAAATGTAAAATATTCAGATTTGAAAATCCTGAGGAAGCTATACATATATCTTAATTAAAATCATCTTGTTCCCCTCTGGTACGTTATCCACGGGAACGATCTTTGTTGTTACCTCCAAAGGGAGGGTGACAGTTATATTTGTTTTCTGTGTGCTTGTCTGAAAGTAAGAATGAAATATTTGATTTCTTCAGCGTGAAGAACCCTAGTCGCCAGTACTATTTATATTTATGTATTAGTCTGTCAGTTGTTACTTACCTTCGTGGCAAAGTTATAGCATATTCTTTTTTGTGTGCACAGTTATAGCATATTCTATAAGGCTTTGAATGGTGACTAGGGAACGGGTGAGAATATTCAATTTCTTATCATTCCCAAAACATTTTATCATTCACAGGAAATATTTTTTTCTACTCATTCCCTCTCATTCCCTTTTTTTTTAGAGAAATAAAGAGTAAAACTATTCCTTATTGAATTTGAGAAGGAACACCATTCCCTTTCATTCCATATATTTTATTACTGCACATTCATTTTCTACTCGTTCCTTTTGTTCCTATAAATGTCACCAGTCGGTATTTAAACTGTTTCTAGTTTTCTAAAAGGTGATATATCATTCTGTATTTTAGGAAATATAAAAAGTCCTAGTTCCAAAATAAATAAAAATAGAAAAAGTATTTAAAATAAAATTGATTTTTAGCGGAGAAGTCCGTAGTCCGACTCTTACCTGTCATGGTTGAGGCCGGATTGCCGTAGTCTGCTCTTACCTGTCATGGTTGAGTCCGGATTAGGCCCCTCGGCTCATCTGTTTTCTTTTTCTTCAGCTCTTTCTAGGCTTTACAGAACCGAAAACCAAACCAACTCGTACTAAAATTTAATCGAGCTATATTATTACTCCCTCCGTATTAAATTTTGATTATAGGTTCGAAAAAATATTTTGAAAACCAAGATTTAAGTGTTCTATGTATTTTTTTTAAACCATAAGAAAGTGCTAACTTTAAAACATGGTTAATATAGGTTTGTGCTTTACAAAAAAATTGACTAAAAGTATTTTACATCACTACTAAAACATTTCTAAAACATTTGTCAATCGTCACCTTTATTTGGCCTTCGAACCAAAAATAGCAAATAATTTCAGACCATAACGAATATTGTCCATCCTGGTAATACAAAGATCACGCTCCTGATATAAATTCTAACTTAATAAAATAATGTCAAGAGTATTCGATTTCATTGGCGATGATCTAATGTGTTTGATTACATATGAGCATGGATACACGTATATGACTAAAAGGCACAGCCGCACAGGAACTCACCACAAGCTGGGCTGAGGACAAAGGCATTAAGTAGAGGCATATGCTCTCAAACAAGCTAGCCGCAGCATCACTGCATCAGGATCATTTGCAAGCAGGTCTCTCGCTATTTCCTCCAGAGTTTTTAAAAAGTTCATTTATGTCCCTCTCCCTCTACCGTTTGAGGTTTCATATCATCCAAACGCTGGTTATCTATTTACCTTCTTGCATACAATCTAAAATACAAAAGCTAAATATGAAGTTAATTATACTTTCACGTGTTGAACTAGAATTATAAAGTCGTTTCAGTGTAATATCCCCATTAATACTTAATACTTGTCCTTTATGTGCCTTTAATACAAACTTTTTTTTTGGTAAAACCTTCAATATAAATTTGGTCGACAAAAAATAACTTTGCTTATTCAGATATGAGACGTCCATCTGAGGTTTCAGGCGATGAAGGCCATGAGGCCTTCGTCACTTGACTCACTTCTTCACTTCAATGGAAAGGCTAGGCATATGTTTCAGGATATAAACAATAATTGAAAATGTTAGTCTTTATTTAATCTCGATTTTCCTATTTTTTTCGTAACACTGGATATATTATGCTATTACAAATTCGGAGAAAGGTTACAAACGATTCTACAGCTGACAATTCTATATGTCTTATGAAAATTCACGCCTTATTGCATCACATGAGTCGTCCTATCGAATCCACCCTTGATAGTGGTACTCCTTGCACCATACCGCAAACTCTTGTAAGTCGTTCTTCATTAATTCGCATAAATATGTTTTCACTGAGAATTGAAACACAGACTTTATGATATAGAAGCATTAATGAACTTTTGGTCAAATCACTGGACCAAGGGAGCTTCCACTCGATTTTCCTATTTTATACAGCTAATTAATAATGGAAAATTTATCTAATAAATTATCAAATCTCAAGCATTAGTATTTTTTCCCTTTAAGAAAGATTACTAAAAATTATGTAGCAAAAAGCTTTTCCCAGTATAAACATGATTCATCAAATCAGTTATTTTCATCATTTTTTTTGTTATCGCAGGTAGACTAAAATCAATCATGTCCACTATAAATTCAAAATAGATTTTGGTTCACTATTGCAATTACAAATGTTCACACCAACATTTAGAATGATCATATAAGAAAATACAACTGTATGCATATTAAAAACTAAAACACATATGTATATATTTAATTTGTCCATACTGTATATTTTTAATTTTTATTATAAAAACTCATTTTGCGCAAAGAGAATGTCTTATCCTAGTTAATTGTTATAATTATCATTTATTAATTATAACTACAAAATAAACATAATTAAATCAAACAATCTATATATTTATACTATATTTGAGAAATGAATATGCTGATTTGTCATACTCTCTATAATTTTAAGTTTAATCATATTTTGTGCTCAATTATTAATCTAATAACTTTAAGGTTTAATCATATTTAACCATAAATCTTAATAAATAATTTTATTGATTTAGATGATAATTTATCACTATCTTGTGAATAATAAAAAAATTGATGATATATCATAGTTAAATTTATATTATATTTGGTTTAGAAATATTAAACCGGCTATATATATATATATATATATATATATATATATATATATATATATATATATATATATATATATATATATATATATATATATATATATATAAAGAATAACCCATCTATATTCTAAGATAAATTTTTAAAACAATCAAAATAACTCATAAAGATAATTTCTGAAAGAGTTAGCAAGAATCAAAAATATTTATATTACTATTTGCAAAGTGATTTTTTCGCTCTCAAGTCAAAAGTTAGAGCATTTGAAATCTTCATTATCTTCAATAGGTAAATAATTAGATTTGTTTATATATAGTTACCAATAAATTAAAAAGCAATTTCACTGATTTTATAATCATAATTGTCTAAAAATATTATATATTATGCTATCCAAAAAAAATCACATCATATTTTTTTAAAAAAAATTAAGCCCCTTTATATGATTATATATATATATATATATATGTGTGTGTGTGTGTGTGTGTGTGTGTGTGTGTGTGTGTGACTTTTTGAATTTTATTTTACGTAATAAAAGATATTTTATTAAAAATAATTTTTATCATATATAAAAACTAATATTTAATTAATTATTAAATATTAAATATTTCAAAAGCATGAAAATAAATTATTTTAATGATTTTGAATTGATAATATATCTATTTACAAAAAATTTAAACAAATTATTAAACCTGCAAATGTAGAAAAAACATCTAGTCAATTATTTTTCACATATATTATTGAATTTAATTTATATGGTTAACTTTGGGTTATTCTGTTAACTGTATCGACAAGTTGTTTTTAAAAGCATGACTTCTATTGATGTTATTAAAAATCCTAGTACACCTGTAAGCAATGCATATATCCCCTGTTACTAGAACCTCCGAATGAGCTGGCCCCAAACTCTTCCTCTGATGCTAATTGCTAAGTACAGTAAAATTGTGACTATGTTATTAATTTATAGAATTATTAATTTTAAAAAAGTTTTTAAATAGTTTTTTAATTTTTTCTGTTTTAGAATGTATATATAAAAAAATAATTTAACAATAAATACATTAATTATGTTTTTGAAATTCCACTTTTATATTCTTCTATTGTTTTGTGGATATGATATATTATTCTAAAGAATTTAATTGCGTTTTTAGATATAGCTTTACCAAATATTATCAAAATATATTGAAATGTTATAAAAATAAAGACAATATCAGTTGAATACAAATATAGGATAATATATAAAATGTATATACATATAGATTACTATTTGATGATTTTAGTGGGGTTAGATATGTACATAGTTTTCTAAAAAAATATCTTATTATTTTATCAATTTATATCATATTTTGAACCAATCCAATTCAAAACCGGAATAATTTATTAATTAATAATATTTATTAATTTATTAAATAATAATTTATAGAGTTTCTACTGTAACAACTAATAAACTATTCAAAATAAAACAAATAAAAATAAATACTTAAATTCATGCCAATACTCAATAGTCGTGGAAAACGCGAACCCTATAAATAAACATAAAATAAGTTTACTTCTATTTTTTGTTTGAAACTAAGTTTACTTCTCTTCCAGGATCTGTTAACACCAATGTTTTAATTTTTCTTATAACTTCTCTGTTTTCATTTTTCAAAAAAAAAATTGTTGAAGATTTTGATGAATGAATTCCAATAAAGATATTGACTCTGAGAACAGCCACCGAAGTAGGCATGAGCACAAAAACCAGACCTAAGGTAAATATCTGAATGAGTTTTAAATTGTTACTATAGTCTCTCTCCGCGCTACGCGCGAAAAAGTATGTTGATACTATATTGTTCGAGTATAAGTTTCAATGTTTTGTTTGGAGTGGGAGCATTGTATTTTCCAAAAAGATGGAAAAGTTGGTAAATATCAAAGTAGTTTGAGTAGTCATAAATAATGTAAGAAAAAGATCAAGACTTTTGGGGAACATTAGCTGCGATGTGAACCATAAGAAAGAAATAGCCAGCTTAAAATTGGTAAAGATTAAATTAGTTAACTTAAATATAAGTACAGTAGAACCTCTATAAATTAATATCTTGATAAATTAATATACACTAAAAATCTCTATAAATTAATATTATTTTATAGTCCTAAATTGAGTTTTTGGTTCAATTAGTATCTCGATAAATTAATATCTCTTTAAATTAATAAAAAAATTGGTATAATCTCAATATTATTAATTTATAGAGGTTTCACTGTATATACCAAGCCATGATTATTTATATAAAAAGGTACATACCTGGCATAACTGGGTAGAAACTTTGTGTAAGTCCGTCATTATTTGATTGTATCATCGTTTGGTTGATATGTTTGGGCATTGTAAATCTGTGAATAGAATAATTTACCAGAAGAGCTTTGAAAAATGGTGGAAGTGAAAAGTTCTAATTTTAACTAAAAATATCTTTTTGGGGAAGAAGGTCTTTGAAGATTTCTTTGTAGACTATGTTCTTCACTTTCAGCTGGTGTGAATCTTCGCTTTTGATGATCGTTAATCCTGATTTGCTTGTGTCACGTGAGAAGACCACATAAAATTGACCATGAGCGAAGACCGGTTTAGGCAGATATAAGATGACCTCTTTTAAACTTTGGCCTTGGTTTTTTTTGTAACACTGGTTTTTGTTAATTGTCATTGCATATCCACTACATAATATTTTAAAATAAATTTCATAAAAGCTAAAATATATAATTTATCGGAAAGCATAATTTTTATTACGTAAAATAAAAATTCAAACAAAAAATATACCTTTAAAACTTTATGACGAAATTCTGTAAAAAGTATAATTATGGAGTAGTATAATTATTGTAAAGGAAAATCAAAAAATAAGCATGCTAATTAATTCTTGGAATATGGATTTTGATTGGTTAGGCTTTCTTTCCTAACAACCCAACCGTTTGAGTTGTAACCCAAGTTGTTCTTTCTCTGCTCTTCAATCACATGTTTTGCTGATACACTGATACTTCTTTTAAATTTTGCGTCTTCTCCTTAAGCTGTGATTTTTGTCTCTGCAGTTCAAGCACTTAGTCATCCGGCTTTCAAGTCAGCGAGCAGAAAAGATGATTTTGCCATTCTGATTCACTAAAATTTTAGGAAGATCACAAAATGATTCTTCTTCTTCTTCTTCTACTTCTTCTTTGAGTAAAGAGAAAGTGGCGATGCCGTCGATTCATAAGAATTTTTTAAGAGCGGGGGAACTAAGTTTACACACAAACCTTAAATTTGAAGCTTCCTGCAGCTGTGGCCGGTTATCTTGCAAGATATTTTTCTTAAAGACGTGTATAAAAGAATGGTGATATTTAGAAAATAGAAGAAGAAGAAGCATTAGCGTATGTTAGCATGGCATCGCTAAACACTACTCACCCCATTGTCGGATGTATATATTTGATTGTAGAATAGTGTTAGGGATTGTGGAACTGGTTGACAAACACAGATGTATAATATTTAGTTGTTCTCTTGTATTATGATGGTTTATTTGTGTAGTTTGAAAGTGGTTAAGAATTGTGGTTTTTTTTTTAAATTTATAGTGGCATTCAAATCACCACTGTTTCTATACATTTTATAAAATCTCTAGCAAATATAAATATCTGGTTGGTTTTGTTTTTGTAATGTTTATATAATATACATGTCTGGTTGGTTTTTTTTTTGTAATGTTTATATAATATACATGTCTGGTTGGTTTTGTTTTTGTAATGGTTATATATAGTGTGTTAATATGTTGTGTGTTTACCTGGTGATAATTGGAAACGTTTTTGTTTTCTTTTCCTTTAAAAGATGGCATTTTATTTAATTTTTTTAAAAAAAAACATTACAGCCCAATAAGTAATCATTACAAACAGCCTAGTACAAAAAAGATTAACGGAAATTAAAACAGATTTTGTTAAGAGTTCATGGTCGAGCCAAAGTGGTGAAAGAAGAAACCAGATAATCATGGGATGATCCATATCATAGCGTCCTAACGATCATAGGTTAGATTAATTGGAGAGAATCAGGAAGCCTTCATCAGTAGAGTGACTGGAAAGATCGAGCTTACGAAATATTTGTGTTTGTGTTAATAATATAGAAGCGGTTTGCTATCAATTCCTCAATCGTCGCCATCTTCTCCATCCTTGCTGCCGATTTTCTTCACCTAATAACATTTATTTCAAGAGAAAGAAAAGGTTGAATTTTTGCAAAGAACCTTTTGGTTGGCAAGATTTTGACATCCACTGAAATTGTCAGTGAACTTGCAACTGAGCAATATATTCTCTAGTCTTCAGATCATGCTAGATCATAAGCAAACAACCTGTCCAGTAAGCATTCTTTTACATCCTGTGTCAAATAGCAAAACCAAAGCATTAGAGTCTCTACATCATAAGTTACACACAAAAAGGCACAAAACAGCTACTTACTTGTCCCTTCATGGATGAAGACACAGACAAAGAATCAGAAATGAGCTTCAGTAGAAATTCACAAATTAATGCTAGAGATTAAGCTAACAGGTAATGTCAACCCCAAACACAATTCTTGTCTTGCACACTATTAAAGACAAAAATGAGTTTTTTTATAGAAAAGTTAAGATCTTTGGACACTAAAACTGAGCCAGAGAAGGAGATAAACCTCTCAGGAAGAAGAGACACCACGAATAAGCCTTCCTAGAGCGTATATGAGATGCGGTGCACAGTTATCCAACCCATCATTCTTCTGAGCCTCAAGCATCAACCCTCCCGTCAACAGATTCCTTATCAGGCAACATCTTGTACCGCTTCTGAATCTCCTACAGCCTCGTCACCAAGGAGATATCAGCTGCTTCTCTAACGGAAGCCTCAGGAGAAGCTAGATCCCTAAAATAACTTTTATGTCTGATAAAAACATTCAGCTTTCTTGCCAGTCTCTGCTTATCATTCAGTTATCATAACAAAAAAAACATTACTTTGCATAATAGAAAGGTAAGTACCAAATCAATTATTTCTCCTTGGTTGAGGACTTAATCCTTTCGCCTCAAACAAATCTCCTCGGTGAGCTTCATCTTAATCAATAAAAGAGGGGAGCAAGAAGAAATTTTGATGTGAAATCATCTGCGAAAAAGAGGCTAAATAAGAGATCCGTGGGAGAAAGCCAAAAGATCCCATCAAAAGAATTAATGAGAGATTAAAAGTCGGAGAGGAGTGGGGAATGGATCTGAGAACAGGAGAAAGAGGAGGAGGAAGATGATCTGATTCTCAATGGCTAAGGTTTGCTCGGGTCGCGAATAGAGCAAAGGGAATGGGATCTAAACGGATCTTTGTGGCTAACGGGCCTGCTGGACTCTAATTGACAAAACTCAAAAACGAAGTGGGTTGAAGTCCAGTAGATATCACATGTGGACAAAATCTCTGATCTTATTGGCTGGAATTAACTTGCCAATGTGGCATACTCTCCTTTGATTTTATTCTCCTTTTAGTATTAGTTTGATATCCAAGAACCAGTTCTGAATTCGATCCGAACCGAGAACCGAATGAGTATCCAAAGATATCCGGAATGTAAATATATGTCTAAAATATATGTTAATTATATTTATAAGTATTTTAATACTTTAAATTAATATTATAAGTTAACTATGGTAGTTATATTCGGTATTTTTGAATATTTTTGGATAAAATATGATAGTTTGGATAAAAGTTTATCCAAAAAAACTATGTAGTATGGGTGTTTTTGATTACTTTTGATTATTTCTGAGTCATCTGGATACAAATTTTTGAACCGAATCGAGTATTTTGGTTATTTTGGCTACAAATATCCGAATCCGTTTTAGATATTTTGGTTATTTGTTTATTTTTCAGGTTCCTATGCATAAGAAACAAACATATCCGAACCTGAAAAAACTGACTCGAACCCGACTCAGAATTTTGTAATATCCGAATGAGACCTAATTTCAAAACCCAAAAGAGCCAATAACTGAAAGAAATGATCCGTACCCAAATGGGTATGCGAATGCCCAGGCCTGACCGAAGCAAGAAGAATAAAAAGGTTCTCTCTCCCTCTTCCTGCTTCAATTATTGTTGTCACTTGAGTTGTTTTAATTATAATTTCTTCGAAAATGTCACGACGTGAATCCCATTAATTTCGATTTGTTTAAATTTGAGAAAATAAGTGTTTTTTTTTTGGTGTTTGTGGACAATAGTCAATTCTTCCCAAGGTTTTTGGATCAAGACGGTCTGGTAAAGAAGAAGAGATTCATCAAATAATATGAACAACAGAGGAAATCATGATTATCAAGGCAACAACAATGAATATTTCAATGGTACTTCTTTTAAATACATACATCACAAGAAAATATATTTATCGGTCTTATTAAATGGCTCTTGGATCTTGTTTGATAGATTTGAAGCGACGAATGGCTCCTCGAAAGAAACCGATTCTTGAGAGCTCTTCTTCGATGATCTGGAAGACTGCTTCTGGTTAGGAAAATTTTGATTTATTGGGTAAACCTACCCTTTTTTTTGTAACAGGGTAAACCTACCCTAGAAAAATATATACTTTCATACGTATGATTGCTCAAGCTAAATAAAAAATAAATGTACATTGTCAAAGTTTTTTTTTCTTCTTCTTTATCTTGATATGTATTTGCGGTCTTCCTGGTCTCAAATGAAATCTAGGGTTTGCTACGAAAATTTTGATATGTTTGCTTGTAAAATACGTCAGAGAGAATGGAAGGCTTGAACCTATCGAGTTCTATGGCACCAACAACAGAGATTCGTGAACTCAGGTTTGATAATGAATCAATCTCTTTGTAATAGTTCTGTTTTTTTCTCAGATTCAGATTCAATTTGTTTTAATCTCTCAGGGTGTTTGTAGCTACGTGGAATGTAGGAGGAAGAATACCAAACAACGATCTTAACCTCGAAGACTTCTTACTCGTTGAAGGCACAGCAGATATATATATCTTTTGGATTTGTAAGTCCTTTAAAAGTTATAGAAAATGAATTATCACTGCATGGTTTGTATCTCAGGTTTCAAGAGATTGTTCCTCTAAGTGCAGGAAATGTATTAGTAGTTGAAGACAATGAGCCAGCTGCTAAATGGTTAGCTCTGATAAGCCAAGCTTTAAACAAACCGAAACAAGACTCTGCTTCAAGAACAACAACCTCTAGTAGTAGTTGCCGTGGTGAAGAGCCAAGAACACCAAGTAGTCTAAGTTTCTTTCAAAGACCTAATCTTAAAGTCTTGAGCAGAAACTATCGAGTCGATTCAAGTCTTTTGAAGACTTGTAATTGTCAGGTTACCGGTGCTTCGATTGGTTGGGAAACTAGGTCAAAAAAGTATAGTGATCACGTTGTAGATAACAATAACAATGTGGAGCCAGAGAATTTTAGGATTCATCAGAATTTATTGTTTGATGATGTTCCTGCGACTACCAAGATGCCGGGACAAATGAGTTATCGATTGATTGCTAGTAAACAAGTGGTTGGTTTGTTTTTGTCTGTTTGGGCTAGAAAGGAGTTAATTCCACATATATCACATCTTAGGCTTGATTCTGTTGGAAGAGGAATCATGGGTCGCTTGGGAAACAAGGTAAAACAACCTTTTCTTGATTAATTCTAGATTGTTGACACAAGCAAAAAGAATCTATATCTTTGTGCTTTTACAGGGATGTATTGCTGTAAGCATGTCACTGCACCAAACAAGCTTTTGCTTTGTGTGTAGCCATTTGGCTTCTGGTGAGAAAGAAGGTGATGAGATGAGAAGGAACGCAGATGTAGCTGAGATTCTGAAGCATACTCAATTCCCCAAAATCACCAAGAACCCTATTTGCTGCGCACCCGAAAGAATCCTTGATCATGAGTATGTTTCCATGGAAATCATAAGCCTTTCTTGATAAACAAGCAAAAAACCAATAAAGGGATGTTTGGGAATTTTGCAGCCGAGTTCTTTGGCTTGGAGATTTGAATTACAGAGTTGCTTTGACCTATGAAGAGACAAGAGTATTACTGCAAGACAATGATTGGGATAGACTTCTTGAGAAAGATCAGGTTTTGTATTATAATGCTCTTAAATTTCTTATAAGTTTTCATTCTTTTATTTTGCGGTTGACCAACTACTTTGATCTCTAATAATTTCAGCTCAACATTGAAAGGGGAGCAGGAAGAGTCTTCTCTGGATTTCAAGAAGGTCAAATCTTCTTTGCTCCAACATATAAATAAATACTCTCAAAACTCAGATGCTTACGCCGGAGAAACCACCAAGTCAAAAAGAAAACGACGTACTCCTGCTTGGCACTAATCCAAAACTTAAGAACCACGTGGTATGGTTTGATTAAAGCTATATTTGGAATGTGTTCAGGTGTGATCGGATTTTGTGGAGAGGAGAAAGAATAGAACAACTTTCTTATATTCGAGGAGAATCAAGGTTTTCAGATCACAGACCGGTTTGTGCAATCTTTGCAGTAGAAGTTGTTGTAAAGAGTATGAACAAAGGTAGATTCAGGAAAGGTTACTCTAGTGCGGGTGCAAGATTAGTTGAAGATTGCATACCACAAAGGCATAGTTTTTACGACTAAAACTGTTACAACTATTTTTGAAAGAATCATTACTTCTTGATAGTATAGATTTGGATCAACAACAAAATCTTAACTCCCTTTTTAAGACAATGTATTCTTAAGACGTATAAATATAACTAGATTTTGATCCGCCCTTAAAATAGGCGGGTATATTTTTTGTTGGAAAATTATTTTACGTAATAAAAATTATTATTTTTGATAAATTGTATATTTAAACTTTTTATGAAATTTCTCTTAAATTTACTTCTATGACTTATTTTATTTTTATTTTAAATATGACTAAATTTTTAAAGACTGTAAATATTTCTAACCTGCTATATGGTTTTATTTATTTAACCCAAAATTAAACTTATTTTACACTGATTTTGTTTAATTCAAATAAAATATTTTATATCTCAACACTCTTTGTATTGAAAAATTCATTTGTGTATTTCAAATGAAACTATTTTTAAGGAGATGAGATAATTCAGACTCTTATCATGATTTTGTTGATTTAATACTTTGTTATTTCAACTTGATTTTATTTTAAAGTTTCATCTAATAAATGACGTGAAATATCTTATAAATAATAACATATATTATATTCTTATAAAATTTACATATAAGTATGATAATTCAAAAATATTTGACCCTTATATTAATTTTTTTTACGAAAATTGGACCCTTTTTCAAAACTATTTATGCAAAAAATATTTTGAACCCTGGGCCCTTGCCCCCTTGGCCACCCTCCTAAGCCGGGCCTGATTGTATATGTGTCTTCGCAACCCTTGTCCCAATTAAATGCTAGAACAACACGTAGGTACTCTTGTTTTATAATTACTGGTTTAAATCGTGGAGAAGGCTCTGTGACCTTTTTCGCTATATTTGAAGCAACTAATGTATGCAGAGCTGTGCCTCCTTTGTAGAAAATGAAAAATTCGCCTACGGCAGCGTTTTCTAAAGAAATAACGATAGGGCATATCTTTAATCTTGCGATAGTTAATTTATTGAATAAGACATTTTTTATGAATTCTATTATTTTGACCTTGAACATACAGTATATGAAGTTATGTTAGATATTTTATAGTAATAACAATTTGGGTTGAATAAGGGCTAGGCAAAGACAATAAGAGAATATTGATTGTTATGGTCTTATGGACATTTTCATAGTTTTAATAGTAGATCTAGAAAGTTTTAAAAATACAAAATTGTTAATGATAAAAAAAAATAAGTGATTAGTTATTTTCCACAAAAAAAAACAGGTTAGGAACATTAGAATTAAAGTTTAGTCACTAATTTTACGCAAAAATAGAAGTGGTTTACATTGTTTTTTTCTTTGCGGCAATAGTATTTACTATTATAGAATTTAGGTATTTTATTTTCAACTGCTTGTGTTAGTTATAAACGCTCTTACGGTTCTGGGTGTATGCATTATAACTTTTATTTTCTATCATTTGATTATTGCATCTAAGTTAGTGAAAACTTGATTATTCTTACAATTTTTGTCTGAATTTTTTTCTTGGAGTTGTTACCAAAAACTTAAAAAAAACTTTAATATCCTTACAAAGTTTGTGTTCTCATCTCTATTGTCGGTATGTTTCCATATGGTTTCTCATCCTTTTGTTACTTCAAATGCCCCTTGGTCCGAGTCCACTGGTGCTAAGACTATCTTCAATCCACTTCTATTTTTATCTCTATATTTTTTCTTCTAAAATAGGGAAACTCTATTATAGAAGTAAAATTGCTCTAATGTATGCCTATATAATAGATTTCTTCTATTTATAGAGAAAAATATAGAGATATGCACTTTTCACCTCTAAATATAGAGACAAAAAGTAATTTTTCTCTAAAGAAACTCTATTATATTGGAACAATTTTACCTCTATAATAAAAAAAATTATTTTAAAGAAAAATATAGAAGTATACATTGGAGATGCTCTAATATATATAAAGGTCCATTGAATCATGATAAATATTGATTAGATATCTAATCATGTATATTAGATTAGCAATGTATTCATTAAAAATAGCGTATATTCTGCTTTGACATGCAAAAGTCAACTATTTAATTTAATTTTTTTTTTTTAAGAATGGCCTAACGAATTAGCGGTTTCATCTCAATTTCTTTTGGTTTATAATTTTTTTTCTTCATTTCGCTCGTAGAACTCAGCTATGCTTTCTTTTTTCGCTAAACCTAAGTGATGGTCTTCTAAGCAGACAAACAAAAACCTATGTGGTGATACAGCATCAACATTGGTATACACTATAAAGTATAAACCAATTACTTATATAATCTATGTACACTAATAAAACATTCGCATGGCTTAATCAAAATTTTAGTCGAGCTATGCAGTCTTATATCTATACGTGTTGTTCATAAACAAAATGAAAAAAATACACGAGAAATGATAGTAACTTTTCACTTCCTGTGGTGGTTGTGGTAAATAGTTAGTAATAAGAACAATGGATTTGATTGTCAGTAATAAAATATCTTCTAAAAGCTTAAAAACAAAAGTAGAGAAGATTCACGAGAAGCAACCTAAAGTTCTACGCTTTTAAAGAATCCAAACATACTATCTAAAATTATATTCTATATACATTGACCATTTCTTTCATAGTGTTTGACATTGAGCTTCATTTCTTTTTAATACTATGTTTATCTTATAATTATAATTCTAATACTACAGCTTAAATATATAAAATATAGAAATTCCTGTCGACAGTGTATATATAAAAATTCCTGTCGACAAAAAAAATACATAAATTCCTAAGTAAAGAAATCTTTGTCGGTTTCTAAATAACAGAAAAAAGATCTAGAAGGCAGGACTCAGGAGCTGGAGAAATTTGTTCTGCTAAAACGAGACTGAAGATTAAAGAAGGTGCTTTGCGTAGTTAACTTCAAGTCAATTCCACGTAGGATACTACGTGTGAACACGTCTCCATGGGACCCAATAAAGTCTATCTATGCAGGGCCTGTTTGTTTTCACACTCAATGCTGATTGGTTCCTACTCCATTTCGTTGCTTTTGATGGTGTTTAGCCTGCTTTGTTCATTTTCCAATTAAAAGTTACAAATAAAATGCTCAACACTCAAAAAGGAATTATCCAATACAGTATGTTGATTACAGACATTCCTATTTTTTTGTACAGATCCTTATTGATGTTTGTTATTGAAAAGAAGAAGAACTATACATTTTAAACATGTTTATGTTGTTTTTAAACATTGGATTATATTAAAACTCTAATCAAGTGGTACAAATGCGAGACACTTTCACTACCAACTATACTCACATAATGCTAAGGGCAATAATTACATTATAGGATTGAATTCTTCAAATACATTGTTTAATTTGATTTAGCACGCAATGAATTTAACACATGGTAAAATTTCATAAGCATTTATGAATTAGTTGATTCTTTTTGTTTTAATTAAAAGAAGGGGTATTGACTTGAGAACATAACGAAATTTGAGTGGACATAGCAATTGTCAGCACGCTTATTTGATACTCATACTAGTACTATTTTACTTCTATGCATTCATTTTCAAACATTGTTGTTGTAAAGACATTCAAAATAGTATATAATTATTTACAACATACACATGACGTCACTAATGTCATTGACTTCACCACATATATATGCCAAAGGACATGGCTAAACTATGTACAAGAACATTTCAAATCAAAACAACAAACACAAATCTTTGTTCCTGTGCGGCTGTGCCTTTTTCATATTATTTAGCCAATTTATTTTCCCATTTATTTTTCTGCACAAGCTGATCTTTATATCTCCTGTGCTTATTTTCATTTATTATTTTTTTTGTTAGTAACTAAATCATAAATGGAAGTAGCTTTGAACATGAATGGCTGCACAGAAGAGTTCATGCAATCTCTTGAGTCGTTCATGAAGGTAACTTCATCATCTTCTTCTTCTCCTTCTTCATCAAAACCAGAACCATTAACTCCTGGTAACGAAACCGGTCCAATTGGGCTAAATCAGCTCACTCACATTCAAATCCTCCAAATTCAAAGAGAGTTACATCTCAGACAAAACCAGGCTCTCCGTCGTGGCGGTAGTGCCCATAACATCCATCTCCTTAACGCTAAACCAACCCTAGTGAAGAAAACTGATGTAACTAGACCGGTTAAACTATACCGAGGTGTAAGACAACGACATTGGGGCAAATGGGTTGCTGAGATTCGGTTGCCTAAAACCAGAACCCGGTTATGGCTCGGTACGTTTGAAAACGCGGAAGAAGCTGCATTAGCTTATGATCAAGCTGCACGTAAGATAAGAGGAGAAAACGCTCGTCTCAATTTTCCAAACAATGGAGAACACAAGCAGACCTTGTCTCCGAGTGTCAACGCTAAGATCGAATCAATCTTCAATAGCTCTGATCTTCCTATGCATGAGCTCAAGAAACCGGCCAAAACAGAGGAAGGGTTCTTTGGTTTTCATTATACCGGTCTTAAACCGGATCAAGAACGTGAAGTTCCGGAAAAATTCGAATACAGGTCTGGTTCTTCTCCTGAGTCGGATATAACGTTGTTGGATTTCTCCAGCGAATTAATAAAAGAAGATGAGAACTTTTGCATGGGTTTACAGAAGTATCCTTCTTTGGAGATTGATTGGGACGCTATAGATAAACTCTCTGGATCCGTTTAAGCTTTTAAAACTCGTTCGTTTATAATTGGTTTAGAAGTTTATATGTTTTGAGCTTTGTAATAGAACTTCTTAATTCAGAGGACCAAAAATTCTGCTATGTTTTATGTTTTCATTTGTGATGGTCTGATTAATTTAATGGGCCATGTTTATTGGAAAGCCCGATATCTTTGAAATGGTATGTATATTTGCATTCATCCATGGTACAATAATAATGAAAAACTAGATAAGACCTGCGCCTTGCGCAGGGTTAAACATTTCTTAAATAATAGTAGGTGTTACAAAATGTTACATATTTTTAATATAAAAAAATATTTTTTTTGCAAAATAATATATTATACATTATAGAATTCTCTATAACCAGACATGCATGTTACTTTGTTCACTTTGTGTTCCAGGTAAAAAAACAATTATGTTGTTTTTTCAGATAAGAATATTTACATGTTCAATGCTTGTTGTTCTATTTATTATTATTGTGTACTAAATTCCTTTTAAATTCAACTTTGTCCAGTTTGTGGACAGATGCTTACAATCATTGACGTTTTCAAACTCGCAATCTCGACTGATAAAACATAACTAATTGCATTTTTTGAATCGTAACAGAAGACAAAAAGTATGAGTACATTAGGCGTAACAGATCTATTATCTTTCCCAAACAATATTCGATATTACTTTTAACATAAGATTTTTTTATTTAAAATTTTCTGCAAGTCAATTTAATAATACACTGAGACTCTTTATATATCCTGAAAAACAAACATGTGAATATAAAAGTTGATAGTATAAAAGGAACAATTATGTTAATCCAACAATTATTGTTGTCTGTTGTTCATTATAGTTATAAGAGATTTACATGATAGCTACCACAATGTATGTATTCTACTTGGACATGACTTTTGGACATATAGCTTCTCTCAACAATGTGGCTGTGCCTTTTATGTTTCAAATATGGTTGCTGATTCAAAGGTTAAAATCATACACCTCCAGTAAATATTTGTAATTGGTTAGAGACTACTTCAAGCATACTTGAGGCTAAAAGTAAATACTTTATATCTTAAAACTTACTGAATTATGTACAAAATTAATAGAAAACAATAACACATAAACTCTAAAATCAAACAACCATTTTTTTGTGATAATGAAAATGTTTCTTCGAACCTTGTTCTGTGTCTTCAATATGCGGTGATCGAGATCCTATAAAAAAATAGATCTACTGCAGCCATCGTCAATCTAGGTTTCATAGAGTATGAGTCATTTTTGTTTGGAGAGAGTATATAACTATGCGGGACTTATGACTCCTCTTAATGTGGTCAAACCAATAATTAATTACAAACATTTAACTAATTGATACGTGAATACATGATTGTCAATTTCACGAAATTAGAATAACCTTAACAGTATACACATTAATATTAGCTTTAATTGAGCGAAAGCTTTAATTTTAATTGATTTGTTTGACCAAACTTCCTTTTTCACATCCGTAATCTGTGTTATATATTTTGAAATGTTGTGCACACAAAGTTTCGCATTAGTAACTACCATATTTACTTTCTTAATATACATAAAAAATAAAGAACGAATAATGAGATCACTCTGAACACACTTATATAGTTTTATTTAATAGTTTTATCACCATTGTAAAGCCAAACTCATATTAATAATCATATTTCATAGACCATTAATCCAAAAGTAAAACTAATGTGATCACATAAATATATTAAGGTGGTCACGTGAATACATTAGAGCCGGTTATATCTTATATATATATAAACGATTTCATTATTTAAGGTAACAAACATTATAATATACAGAAATGTGATCGATGGCATTGGTGAGTAATTAATTTAGATAATCAAAGGTATAATTAAATGTAGTCTAAGGAGATATATTATGTCGACACATCATCATAGCAGTGATGTAAATAAATTACAACTTAAAAGTTACTTTTTATTTTGCTTCTCTATTAAAAAAAGTGCAAGCTCTGTGACACTAATTTATTAAAATGTTGTGTTTGTATACAATGAAGCAAAATAATTTATTAAAATGTTGTGCTAATACTTTGGCTAATACTAACTGATTGACCAAAATATATGTTTTTTGAAATATATATATATGTATATATATATTGTACTGAATCAAATACATTGTATATTTAATTTAGTTGTGCCTACAATATATATATATATACAAATATAAAAAATCAAATAATCCGCGAAATCATATAATTTAGTTGTGCCTACAATTTAGTTCTAAAAAAAAGAAAATAATAAACTGATTGTACATGAACCAAAGTTATAAACAGACCACGAAAATATTATAATTGGTTCATGATGATATTATAATAGTTTGCGAACAATATAAAACAATTAGAACAAAACAATGGCAAAGATATTATACTCTCAGAGCCTTTTGATCAAACTCAGAGCCATTTGACCAAAATATATGTTTTTTGAAATATATATATATGTATATATATATTGTACTGAATCAAATACATTGTACATTTAATTTAGTTGTGCCTACAATATATATATACAAATATAAAAAATCAAATAATCCGCGAAATCATATAATTTAGTTGTGCCTACAATTTAGTTCTAAAAAAAAGAAAATAATAAACTGATTGTACAATGATCGGAGTAAAGGATATTCACTGTTATTTTTTTAAATAAAATAAATTGTTTTGTGGTTTAAATAAAATAATTCGATAAAAGGAAAGTAACAAATATTGGAATCCATAATTAAGATGTTTTAGTAATTGTTAAAATACATTATACATTTATTTTAGTTGTGATCACAATATCTATACATTTAATGTATGGAACTAACATTTATTCATGTAATCACAACTTTCATAAACCAAAAACGGCCAGGATGAATGTATTAAACATTTAAAAAAAACTCTTAAATCAATGTTAGGAATAAACTGATTGGTTCTAAAAAAATAAAAGAATAAACTGATTGAACAATGATAGGCGGTAAAAGATATATATTGTTAATATAATTTGTTTAAAAATTATGTTGCAGCTCTATAGTATATTTTACAATGATATATATTGATAGACTAACCCCTTTCTAAAAAAAATATGTTCCAACACCTATAAAAAAATATGTTCCAACACCTATAAAAAAATATGTTCCAACGCCTATAGTTACAAAAAAAACCATGTTGCAAATTTAAAATGACATGGGGTAATATATTTCCAATGATGCATAACAATATTTCGAAAATGATGCTTTGTGTATATATGAGAAGTATATTTAATTTGTCCATCGACAAATGAGGAATGACAATAAATATTAGAATGTACATATGGCAATATGAATTTAAACGTTTAAATAAACAATGATACTTAGGTATAATATATGAGTGTATGCTATATACATGATTTTAATATGGAACCACAATGACATAACTATGTAATTTTTCTAGTGAATCAAAGATAATTATATAGAAGGGCTGAGAGTGAATATGGAGCCGACACGTCAGCATGGCACTGAAGTAAATAAGTTATAATTTAAGGTGATTCTTTAAAAATGCTTCTTGATTAATAAGAAAGGGATATCAACCAGATTCGTAACTGCTCGTTTGTTCCTTGTTCTTTTTTTGGTAAAACCGTTGGTTCCTCCTTTTAAAATCATTTACAGTAACGATCATAACTTTTGATGTTACAAAAAAGAACGATCATAACATTTAAATTTGTCTAGGCGCATTCCTCTTCACATGCATCGCCAATTTGAACCTTGATGCTTGAGATTAGACTGATCAATGATCTCGAAGCGTGGACCGGCATTCCCAATGTTGAAAGTGTAAGAAATTTATAGATAAACATGCGCATGGTGGGAGCCTGCGCGGCCAATGATATGGATATAAAGAGGAACACGTCCCTACTTAACGTTTATTTTCATGCGGTGCAAGCATAGCAACAAAGGAAAGCTTGTACTTTAATCTTATTTGTGGTTAAAAATGTACTTAAATTCACAGGAAGATTTGGAAGTTGAAGAAGTAGTCATTTCTGAGTCCTTATCAGAAAAAGTGCTCTGTGTGTTTTCATGTCGTGGTGGAAAAAAGAACGGACCCATCAAGGATGCGTGTCTCAATCTCACTAGCCAAAAAAAAAATCTCGCTAGCCGACAATCTACTCAGATTAAGCATTAAATTATTTTTAGTTAACTCATTTCTTTTCTTATTAATTTAAGATGTTTCAAAAGAAATTATTTTTTTCATTTCATTGTTTTAAAAATTTTCGTAAATTTATTGACTTTTGCAACCAGATATACAATATATGCAATTTTCATCATGTTTTTAGTTAAATGCTAAAAACCTATTTTGATAATAAAATTTTATTATGTGTATTTTAAATTTGGTGTTTTAGTCCAAAAAGAAGTATGTTTCTAGTGGAATTAAAAATGAATGATACTTTGAGAATTTTTATTTCCGGTTTATAAATTTGTATTGTTCAATATTTAGATGCATGATTTTTAAAGAGTGGTTCCAGCATTTGATATGAAAAATTATTTTTATTGAACAAATAAACTATATAATACGACAGTACGTTCTGCAAGATGATACCGGAAAAAATACATTTTATAAGATTGAGATAAAAACAGCATATATGACACAAAATATGATCATATTATAGAATAATACACGTTTTCTGTAGATTTTACAAAAGGTATACCCCTTCCCATACTTTCCCTTAGTTTACAAGGTAAAAATGCCTTCAAGAAATAGAATTAGAAGGCTGAAAAGAAAGAAAATTATATCCCTGATTGACAAAAGTTCTTGTTCAGATTTTCCTTAAGGAGAATTATGATGAACAAGATCAACCTATATATATATATGGGCACGTTAAGAATTTTCCCTACATCTTGTAAAATGTTCTGTTATAGGTTAGGGATATACATCATCTATAAATATCTAATACAATAAAGTTGGTTTTTTATTTCCTTTGAGGAAAAAAAGATACATGTCCCTACTTTCATAAAACACAGCGTTTTGCTTTACGAATGAATTTGATTTATTACTGGGTTTTTATTACTCTATGGGCTTCTTAAATTACACGGCCGTTTCTAGGTTTGTCGGCTCTTCTCTTTGTGATTGCAGAGCTTCTATGAGCTTCTATGTCTTCTCTCTTTTTTTCTCTGAAACAACTCTTTGATTCTTCACTGGGTCCGAGTAAGTGTTAGTACATCCTCATCTTCTTCATATCTCGACATTGAATTCTTCTGCAAAAGTGGCATCGTAACTCTTAGGTTTACCATGGCCGCTTCACAGCTATAGCTTTCCGATTAGAAGCCCCGGATGTTGTTCTCAGGTCGTTCTCATCGCCTTCTCGCTTTTGGGAAGCTAAGGAAATCAAGGTGAGAAACTCATGGGCCTCGACATGTACTCTTGGATGATAAGGTTGGTCCTATTGCATTACTATCATTACAACGCTTCATCCTTTTCATTCTAATATTCAAAACATTCAATCTATCAAGCTGCACCAGAATATGTAAGCCTAATTTTTTCTTTGGTGGTGATAGGTTTAAACTTAAGAGATTCATGTATGTGCTGGATGGGATTAATGATTCTAAGGAATACATAGACACAAGGAAAAGCTATGTACAATGTTGGGATCTGATTCTTAACCCCTTTAATTGTTTATCTTAAATACATGCTTAGACATAAGAACAACTCAACTTACTTTCTAATATTACAGGATGCAAATCTGTGTAGTTGCTGCAATACTTCATCCAGTGAACATCGAACTTGCAAAGGGTGGAGAATCAGAAGCCTCAGAACCTAAGGACGAGAAATCACGGTTCCATGTAAGGTATGACTTCACTTTCTTCACTCACATTAATCCTAAAACTGAAGCTTACTAAATATTATCTGCTATTGATATCAGTAGAGAACTTTTCAGTGTATGTCAACATATATGTTTGCAAGAATTCATGACGTTTACATTGTGTTATGAATATGTTTCTTATGGTGTTTGATGTGGTTGTTTGACCTCCACGTCATATCAATTATCTAATTAAGCGAAGAGCTTTAAATATATCTGACGCTCACAAATTCTTAGATGGAAGAAATCAACATTTGAATGCATTTAAGGCAATTTGATCGTATATTTCAAGAGAGAGAGTTATACTGATAAAAAACAGAAGGCCGACATGACCTCTCTTTAACTTTTTGCTACCTCCGTCACCAGGCGAGAGATATTGTTTTTAGTAGCTCAATATTATCTCACCGCATCACCAATCTTTACATTGGCACACCAGTTGCTCAAACAGAGATTGCATATGTGGCCTTCATCCCCAACCACTCATGGTAGCAAATTTTCAAAAAGAGCAACGCCAAGAGTTATAACTCTTTCAGATACTCCGTTCCCAACATACGTACGTGTTGCCTGATAACCAAAATAAATAGTATCTAACAGTTCAGTTTTCAGTCCACAGAAACTTTGATTTCTTAATAGTTTTATTCATCTTCTTTTTTATTATACCCACTGAGCTACCTGAGTTCACATGTAATAAGTGCAGCAGATAAATTTTGTTACAAAGTCAGTCTTAATGGGCAAACATAATATAACTGATCAAGATCTTATATCTTATCTTGAAGTTTCATCCTTCCATTCTTAACTTTATTCAGATCAAGAGGCATGGACAACCCATGAGCAAAAACAAAATTAAATTGTTGCAAAATCTGGACGAACAATGCCTTATACAATAATTATACAAAAAAACACCTAAAGCTTTTCTGAGAGAATAAAATTAAAGTAAATAGTTTCAAAATATGTATGAGTGCTGCAATAGACAATAACCTTACAAAGAACATATAAAAATAGAATATGATATAGAATATAATCTCATTCAGAAAATCACAACTATGTTATATGTAAATAAGTAAACAATGGCGGCTTTCGATCTTAGCACATTAATTTCATACATAAGCAAACTCACACGTAATGATGGTTCATAAAAAATCCCTTTAAACTACAAGAAATGATGGTTTAACTGTTTACGCACCAGTTTCCGGTTTGATAACTGAATTCCAGCTGGTTCTTTAATAAGTGTCGTTGGACTCGGAAGCAGAATCAATGTCCAGTTCCTGATGCTTCCGACGATGATGGTTGGAGACTACCTAACCCCATATCTGAGGAAGAATCAACATACATGCTGACTTAACGACTATCTCAAATGTTCTATATTATAACAATATAGCCAAACCATATAGCAAAACCGGCGCGTAGCGCCGGCAAATCCCTAGTACACTATATGTTGACGATTATTTTTACTATGATTACTCCATTGCCCCCTTCACGATCATTGTTGAATTTGTTTCCATTCCACCAACCGTCGCAAGAAATCCATCACCTGTACATATTCACCAAATTATTTCATTAAGCTTGTATAAATATACGGTGTGTGCACATACGCGTAGTTGTTGCATAGATGTATATATTTAACTTGTTTGTATTATATATGTATATATACTTGCCTCGGGTGGATCTTGCAAAGAATACGATGCATTAGTGTCTTTGGGGAATTTGGAGACAAGAATACCAAAGCCTTGTTCTCTCTCTTGAAGTAGCTAAATTAGGTCACAAGTTAAAACGTAAATAATACGCAATTAGTAGTGTGAATCATTTGTGTACAGTATGATTATATGGATAGGTTTCGCATATTATAAATAGGTTTTAATATATCCAAATGACTTGCAACTTGTAAATTCAAAATTATGAAACAGAAATATATAAAATACTAAGTAAATTTGTATACCTTAAAAGCATCTTCATCGGTTCGATCATCACCAATGTAAATCGGAAATACATCGTTAGAGTTATCAAATCCTGCAACAGCCATAGTATTAAGTTGATATTTTATTGTTCTTTTTAGCAAACAAAAAAAAATATTATTCTAAAATACACACTCAAGAGTGATACTATATATTGTTGATGATTTTTTTTCTAAATACAATACCTTTTGCAATAAGATACGTCAAACAAGCACAAAAGTATAAAACTTTTCGAGAACTTTTTATGTGCTTTGAAATGTTAAAATTAATCAAAATAAAAGAGGAGAAATATCTTACCAAGTGACTCTAACAAAAACTCAAGAGCCTTGCCTTTGTCCCATTTAATCATAGGTCGGATTTCAAATACCTGTTTGAAGTCCAAAAATAAATTTCACACATATAAGTTTTTTACTACGATTTTTTTATAGATTACTTAAATTCACCAACAAGAAGAAGCCACAACATACCTTCCGACCTTGGGATAGTTTCAATGTCGGATAGTTCTTTAGCACCGACCGAACTTTTAACGCCAGTTCGCTCCATTTCTGAATATTTTTTCCAAAGAAAATTGGAAGCATTTAGTATTTTCCAAATAAGATTGGAAGAACTTACAGAAGAAATTTGCTTTTAAATATGTATACACAAGTCAGGAAACTTTGTAATTATATAGTAAAATATTTACCTTCTCATCGACGCAACGAAAGTGTACAGAAAGACAAAACTTGTTGTTCTCCACTTTGGCTCCTGGTGTTGATTTGGTTTTCTCCACTAATTGTTTAAAAACCTATAAAACATTTTATAGTAAATACTCAATCATATACAATGTACATACAGAGAGATGAATGAATAGTAAACTTTTATCTACCTCATCGATCATGGGAAGAAAGTCGCCGGCTGGTTGATAAAGAACAGATGGTTTATCCTAAGCAACAAAGTAAACTTTGATTAAAACAAAAGAAAAGGAAATTAAAGAACTAACACTGGGATTGTATTTTTGTATACGACTTGAGTTTTATAATTTTGTAATACCTTGTTATTTCTAGAAAAACCTTTTGTTGGGCCTTTGATATCCATTCCATGGCTTCCAGCATAATACAACTCAGCTAATTTCACAAAGCTAAAAACCTGCAAAATATTTTGCTTATAGTTTTTTTTTTGAACATTCATTTTGCTTATACTTAATTAACTTATTTTTGTTGACTAATGATAAATATTCATAAGAAAAGTTATCTTAAATTGTACCTTGTCTATGCATCTACCAGTAACTATAGAAGTTGGAAAACTCTTGGCCAGTTTTTTCACCGTTCTCCTCATCTGTGAAACACCTAACACATATTAGATATAGAAGAAAAAAAACAATATAGGTTTGAAATGGAGAAATTGGATCCTAGATAACCTTGCTGGATATGAAAGCTCTGTCTGGATCAGAGACGATTGGGGAAAGAGTACCGTCATAATCAAGAAACATGACGATCTGTTTTCCTCTTGAAGCTTCGATGATACTTTCAAACATGTCAAGTGCCGATGGATGTCGTTTCTGGTAGAAATCATAACGTCAGAAAACAAAAATTCAAGAATCACGTATGAAAACAGAGTTTGTCTAAAGAAGTGTGTGATGGAGCTTACAAGCCAAGAATTGAGCTCATCTTCTGAGGAAAGAGAAGGAAGTGATTTGAGATGAGTAGGAGAAGAAGCTCTCATGGAGTCAACCCAAGAGTTGAGTCTCTGACTTTGAGCGCCACTGAGTTCAAGGTTCTTGAGTAGCTTCTTCTTGGAAATTGAGATGTGACCAGGAACAGTCGGTGGTTTTTGAGCGGAAGGAGTAAAGACAGGGGAGTTGGAGACGGTTATGATTCCGGTATTGGCGTCTGATACGACGACGTTTTGGCTCACCATTTTAATAAACAGGGGATTTTTTTCAGAGCAGAGGATGTGAAATGAAAGTGATTGATCTCCTTGAAAGAGTCTCCCTTATGAGAAAAGCAGAAATTGGAGTTTCAAAAGGATTTAGTAAAGAGAATGTGACCAAGAGAGAAGTTAAAGCAACGACAGGTGTTGGGAACAGAGGAAGGAGAAGAAGAAGTTGCACTGTTATTCGAATATGTAATTTGGCCTTTCCAGTGTTTGAAGAGTGAGAGAAAGTGTGGAGAAATGGCAAGACCAAGAGGTGGCTTATATAGATGCGCAAGCGCAACAAGATTTAGAGCGAGAGTAGAGAGAGAGAGAGTCTGGTATTTACAAGTGGGGGCCATGGGACCGAAGTTCTGAGGTAGGACCGAAGTTCTGAGTTCGGAGTACAAGCCGGCCCAGCTGAAGGAGGTGGTAGTGACTTTTCCCTCTGAATATATAAAAATAAAGTTGGTCCCTCTGTAATGCCACGTGTGTTAGATGCAAAGGAACCACACTATATTACCACGTGTCTCGGATCGAAAGGAACCACCGTTTCATCTCTAGTCTTGTAACTCTTGTTCGTGTAACGTCGTATTTATATTTGTTTTAATAAGCTAACGTCGACGATCTAATATGGTAGTTAAGTAATCAAGAGCTTTCACGATCAACTAAACATGCATTCAATAATAAACTTGGGATAGGTGTGTTTTTGTATGTGTATATTCGCCCTACTCAAATCTTTAAGAGGTTAAAATATGTGTGAGAGAGTTATTAAATTGCGTTTTCTAGCTCTTGACGGTAATCCAAGCTAGACGACTTCATCGGTTTCACTAACAATCAGATGCAGTATTGTATAATACGAGGATGAGTGTGACCCCTTGCGAAGTCACGATGGATACATCCATGAGCCATGCCATGCACACGTAAGATAACTACAATGACATTACAATTATTTATAGGTTGTACGTTATTAATCAAGATGAATCATCATATTGTAAGAGCATCTTTATCGCGGTAGTTTAATGAGGTCTCTTGACATAATTACAATTAAAAGAAAATCAAAATAGAAGAAAGCAGAAGGGACGGCCCGTAACGAGAAGCAATGTTGCTTCTTGGACAGGTGTCGTGATTTTCTGTCTCTCTCTGGTTTATTCGCGAAGAAGGAAAAGAAAGAAAAGAAGAAGAAGCCATGGCATCACCACCACTGTCGTATTTCTCCGGCGAAGATGAGAATCGGAAAAAGAAACCAAGAGGAGGATGATTACGGAGGAGAAGAGGACTTGGGATCGAAACAGGAAGCTCCTTCTTCCAACAGCAGCAGAGGTATTCTCCAATCCAATTATGTGGGATTTTGATTTAGATTTGTGTTGAATTGGAGCTATGTTGATTGGAATCGAGATGGGTTTGTCTTGTAAGAGCATGGGTTGAATCTGATCTATCTGATTAGGTGTTTGATTTTGAAGCAGATGTAAAGGAGAATGATAAGGCTAGTGCGATATGCTCGGAGCATTCGGTGACGGAGCAGCGGAGAAGAAGCAAAATCAATGGAAGGTATATTGGATACAAACAGTTTAAAGTTTCAAACTTTGGCGTTTGCTACTGCCCATCTTGTGAACTTACTTCATGTGTAATGTTATAGGTTAATCATGAGCCTTGGATTTTGTCACTCTAATACATATGTTCCCAACAGTAGTATATACTCCTGCCATGGCTTCTTTATCTATTTAGTTAAAAGGTTTGGACTTTGCGTAGAATGTAACATCTCTTCTTATTGGTTAATGTGTACTCTTGTGTTTAAACTTGATTTTGGATAGAAACTGTGACCAATTGGTGTGTGTTTCTGTTGATCTTCTTAGAGAAGAATAGTGAATACAAACTGTTTGACAAAATGCCTTAAGAAATACTTCTTTTGTGTAGAACTCTATAGTTTTATATATGGTAAATATGATTGTAGTCTCTTGGGAGCGTGTGTTTGTTTTATCTGCTCTATGAGATGCAATTGGTGTGTATGTATGTCTCGCTTCTGGTATAGATATATCTTTGTTTGAGGCAAAGCGATAATGGTTTGTTTGCAGGTTTGAACCTGATATGTGAAAGAAACATTTATCCAGGGTAGTGATTTTCCAAGAACAAGCAATCACTTCTTCTGGTTCTGCAAAGTGTGAAACCAACAACATAACTGGGGAGATGTTCTTGCATGATCACAGCAAATGCATGAAAGAGCAGCACAGAGTATCTGGGATGATCACTTCTCTGCTGATCTTCTACTTCACCATGGTAAAGCTCTTGATGTTGGTTGGCTGATTTTTGCTTGTGAACTTGTGCTTAAAGCTTGTTCTTTTGTTTTTCTTCAGATTCTTCCAGCGTCAAGGAAAAGCATATACCAATGATACTTGACTAAATCTTTTTCTATTTTTTGAATCTGATTTAGTAAAAATTGTTAAAAAAAGTTTAAACAATCTAAAATAATAAACTTGCAATAAAGAAGCAAAAGTATCAAATTGCTTATCCAAGTCCCTTAACAAAATTTACTTCTTAAATACTACTATAATATAAATAAGCAACCCATTATGAGTTGTTGAGATAATGATGCTCTAATAAACCAATAGCTCTCGAACTTTTTTTTTACCTAACCTTTTTTTTATCAATACCTAACCTTTTTTTTGTTCACGAATTGACGTTTAAAATAGCTAATGGAAAATTCAAAAGTATCCAAAAGTTTTTAGCGGATCGCCAATTCGACATTGATAACTTCTTCAATTTTGAACATAAAATTTGATATACTAATTTCAAATGTACATATCGATCAGCAAATGAGCAACAAAACTTACTAATCTACTCTAAGTTTTCCTTAAAATATGAGTGACCCATTCAAGGGACTGACTTTTAGTTAATATTTGAAGTATCAAAACAATTTGAATTTTGATTGTATAAGTTGTAACGCTTCTTATTTTATGCACGTGTATATATGTTTTGCGACAGTTTCTGATCTCGTGGCCCATCTGGGCTTTCGTACTTTTTTTTTTTTGCCATCTAGTTTTATTTAATAAAAGGCCGAAGCCCATTATACATACATAAAGCCCAAAACGGGCAAGTCTAAAACACCAAAACGATACAAAACACGCGTAAGGGAAAGTAAAATGGTTGAACCACGTGTTCAAATCTCAGGCAGTGAGATAACACGCGTCCCTACGCATCACTTTAGCCTCCACCGCTTACATCGCATTGGCCATCATCGCCGAAGAGCTAATCGACGATTCATCGGACCCGCCGAACACGACCGAGCCCTTTCTGAAACATAAACCTCCATCAATCTAAACAAATCTTTTTGCCACCGGAATCCACCGGGAATTGAACCACGACCATCGAGAAAACCCCCTCCAACAATTGTATTGGAGGTTTAGGGATTTCGTCATCGAACAACTAATACGCCTGAACTGCTGAGAGCTTCATTGATTTGAAATCGAGATCTCAGCCAAGCTCTGGCCACCAAAGCTCAACACCGAGCCATCACACCACAACAGAGCAGGAGGAAACACCACTATTCCCTTCCACTTTCTATCATCATCCATCATCCATCTCGTGGACCCTCAATCGGCCAACCCCGAACACAGCCCACCACACCAGAGCCGCCGTCAACACCAAAGCCGATGCGACGCGGAGACAGAGCCGGCGGCGTGAGGTAGAACAAACCTCCACTCTCCGGGATCAAAGCCGACGACGACGAGCTGTGAAAGCCTCTACCGTCCCGGAGTTTCTAAGCTTCTACGATGATCTCTCACACTCTCAAAACTATCTCTAATCTCTCAAGAGAGAAAGAGGAGTCGAGAGAAAATTCTCTCTAAGAGAGAATGAGAGAGAAAGTCGAGTCTCTTTCACACCAGAAACCGCTACCATCTCGGGCTTTCGTACTTATCAACTACTATTATCTATAGTGATAAGCTTTTGAGTAATATTATAGGATATCACACTGTCACGAAAATGGTGTCATTCTAGTGGAACAAACATGTGTCGCTCCCACTCATGACATGCAACCAAGTGTGTCATTTCTTATAAAACAAAATGTTCAGAGGACGAAATATACAAAACTAAATAGTGAATTTGGAGGAAATATATAAAAAATCTTTACCAAATTATAAACTCCATAAATAAACAAGCTAAACTAATAAATTTTATTTAATATATAACACAAATCGATAAAACAAATAAACAATATTTTAAAATTAATTTTATGTAAATATATAGTTTCTTTTTTTTTTGTCAGCAAACACAGACTCAACAAACACAGACTCATATAGATTATGTAAATCAAAACGGAAATTTCGTATCTATGTGGGCAATGAACGTTGGTTGCTTTCTTGCACCGTGCGAAGCCGTTTGCTCTTATGTTATGTGTCCTAAATATGTGGATGATCTCCGGGTCAATGAAGCTCTCCTTCAAATAATAATTTATTATATAATCCTATTAACATAATAATTTATTTATATACAATGTATATATGTACAACAAAATATTATATCATTTAGTATTTTATACTAGATGGTGACCCGCACACTTTTGCGGATTAATATATATATATATATATATATATCTAGTTACGGTAATTCAAATTATAATATTTTTGTCCAATTTCAATCTAAATTATTTAATTAGTTTCAAATATTAAATTAATTAAAAGATATAATTTTTTGTTTGTAAAACAGATGATCATTATAATAATAAATAAAGTGTTATTAATACTTTAAAATAACATAAATGATAAATCTACAAAATAAACTATTATCAATTACCAGTGAAGCTTATGATGAAATCAAATTCTTCTTAAACAAAGTCTTAATTGCATTTTATATAAATTTTCTCTCCATCTTAGTTTATAGTTACACATATTAACAAAATCTATAATAGTTAAAAACATACTTCTATTTAACTAAAACTTTTTAACGGTAAGAGATTATATTATTAACATTATCACCCTTCAATTCAAATTCGCAAAAGCAATGTCTCATGCATCATTTATATTCCAAACATCAAACATTCATGATCTTGATATGAACGAATCAAATTAGTTAGCATTTTTTATTAGTGTGATAATTTGGTGGCATAAAAGTGAAGTAAAATTTCTTTTTAAAATAAAATTAAAAAAAAAAATATTGTATGATTTAATACTATAAAAGTAAACATCTCAATAAAACTATCAAATTATTTCTAAAATTTGATAATATTCTTTAATAATAATTATCTCTGAATATAATGGAAGTATTTATTAAATAATCACTAAAATGTTTAAAAACAAAAAAAATAAAAAGTTATGTATTAAAATTAATGACTCAACCTAAATAATAGAATATGACAAATAAGCTTCTAAAATATTAAAACATGACAAATAAGTAAAATATCCTAAAATCATGGAAAAATATGTTAAGTAAGCAAAACAAAATTTACCTCTAAAAATTATTCAAAAATATAAAAATAAATAAAATTACCAATTAAAGTTATTAAAAGCAAAAAAAAAGTTATTAAGAGCATAACAAAATAAATAACCTGAATTATGGAGAATATGAAAAATAATCAAAACTAAAATTATCAAAAACATAATTAAAATTATTCAAAAATATAACAAATAAATAAAATTACCAATTAAAGTTATTAAGAAAACAACAAAACAAATAACCTAAATTATGGAGAATATGAAAAAATAATCAAAACCAAAAATAATTAAAAAAATAATAAATAAGTAAATTACCTAAAATTATGGAAAATATGATAAATAAGCAAATTAGCTAAAACTATGGAGAACATGACAACTAAGCAAAATCACTTCTCAAATAATAGTATAGATTAGTAACAAAGTTTTTTGTCACATATTAATATTAAATTTATTTTCTATTTTTACTTAACACCTCAATATATTTTATAATATTAACAAAACATTTAATTTCTGTGAAAAATATTTTGTATACACAAAATAGTATAAAAACTATATAAAATTCATTTAAATATATATATATATATATATATATATATATATATATATATGAAAATCAACTATTTTTCTATCTGAAAAAATATTTTATAAATAAAAAAATCTAGAAATAAACTTTTTGTTTTGTTTTAATTCTGTGTTAATAAAATTTCATAGTCTTTTTTACTGGTTCAGAAATAAAAATATAGAAGGAATTCCATCAAATTTTATTATTTTAGATGACACTGGCGCTTCTGAAACTGAGAAACTATTTGATCTTCGTTCTCCTAGCACTCTTGATCATAAACCATACTAAATGGAGTCGGAAACTCCGCTTGCGTATGGGAGGGGTACTGGTTTTGATGTGGTTGGAGACTCATCTAGCTACATTGTAACTAGAGGAGGAATAGAAATCAAACCAACACAAAAAGTTCAAGAAATGGGATGGACGAAAATTAGTGGAAGAGGTAAACGAAGGTCGTCGCGGTTGAGGAAACCAAAATCACTAGTTAATGTCTTTCTTCTTCTTGTTTTCTATGATTCAAATGTGAATCTTTATTTAGGGTTTTTAAGCCCTCTTGCTTGTAGCAAACTTTATCGGACTTATAAGTGAAAATTCATATTTGTATTTTCTGCATTTTAATTTGAAAGTTCTATTTCAAAAAAAAAAAACTTTGTTTTTACTTTTCTTGTGTATATATGTGTCCAGATTTATTCTGAATATTTATGTTATGAAATTAAAAGAAGAGGAAAAACTAAAAGTAAATTGACAGGTAAACGGAAACAACTGCCAGGTAACGGTATCGTCCCTTTCAACGTACTTTCGGTAGTGGATGTGAGCCCACTTTATCATCCCCACGGCTTTCCTACGTCTAATACTCGGTTACTTCTTGGCCCATAAGATGATATATTATTTATTTATTTCAAATCGAAAAACGGAAATGGATATTTTGTTATTAGTGAATATAGGACTAGAAGACAAACCATCATGTCCAAAAAAATAAACAGTAGTATCTAATTTAATACATAATCTACAAATGTTAGTAGTGGTTTTAATTAAGGGCAATTGTCCAAAATGCCACAAATCAAGTTTATGATCTCCAAAATGCCACAAGGAATTGAAAGTGACACAAATAACATTTTTGAAGGAGTAAAATGACTCTATTGCCCTCATTGAATAATACATCTAATTAGAAAAAAAAAAAAAAACGCGTTGCAATCGGACCATCACTCTCTCTTCTCGATCTCTCCGGTCTCTTCTCAATCTCTCCGGCGAGACGAATCTCCGGCGACGAAACATATATAATCAGCCGTCCCTCTCTTCACAATCAAGTCAGAACCACCTCCTCTCTCTCACGCGACGCGACGGCGTTTTTTCTTCTCGATCTCTCCGGGGAAGAAACAGAGATATTCAAGCAGATCTCTTCGACGTGACGATTCGACTCCTCCAATTGATCTCCAAGGTATGATTCTTCTTCTTAGGGTTTCTTATTTGGGGATTTGTTGTTTGAATCTTAGATGTTTCAATTTGTTGTTTGATTGCATCTATTGAATGTGTTTAGCAAATGTTGCTTGTCCTTGTGAAACTATATCCTGTTTAGAAAATATTCTGGAAGCATTTGTGTAGTTTCAGGAAAGCCTTCCAGAACATTGGATGGTAACAAAATTTGATTTTTTTTGCTTGGCTTGGTGTCTTTGTTTTGCTTAGGCGTGTAGATATATTTGATAAGCTCTTGAATTTGCTCATGAGTCTCTTGTTGCTTGTGCTTATGAAACTGTCTAGTGTTTATAAAAACTTCAGGAAGCATTTGTGTACTTTCAGGAAAGCCTTCCAGAAAAGTTTGATTTTTTTTTCTTCTTGTTTTACGCAGGATAGAAACAAGATGGGAGATTCAGTACCTCTCAAACTAGCACTGCCTAACCTGAAGTACCCTGTTGATCAACCGCCAAAGGAAAAATCATCGATAAACCAATATTCAAGCTCAGCATATATCTCGATTGTTAAGAAGAAACTTTCAGTAGATGAGATGAGAAGAGTCCAAGCGTCGTCTATAGGACCTGTAATGAGGCTCAGTGAGCGTGGAATGAAATTATCAGCAAAGATTGTCTACGCTATTCTCGCAAGAAGCATGGTTATTGTCAAAGATAATGAAGCCTGGTTCCATTTTGGTGCGCAGCCAATGAGATTCTCAATAAGAGAATTTCATATGGTGAGCGGTTTGAAGTGTAGTGGCGAAGTTGAAGGACCACGAGAAGGACCCGGGAGATTTAAGTGGGATTTGCTAGAGAAGCCTTACCATAAGTTAGAGGATGTGGTGAACCAGCTCGAAGAAACAGAAGATTCGGATGAGAGAGTCTGCCTCGCAGTGCTACTTCTGGTTGACAGCATATTGCTGGCGAAGAGCAGCAAAGATTTGAATTTTCCTTTGGATAATGTGAAGAAGGCACAAGATATGACATATCCTTGGGGAAAAGATGCTTACATCTTGCTCCTGAAATCAATTCAAAAAGCTGTTGCGAAACACTTGGAGAAATCTACAACCTTTGAGTTGCAAGGATATCCTCTAGTATTCCATCTTTGGATACTAGAGTCCATTCCTTTGCTAAGGAATACGTTCAGTAGGTGGGCACAACCGACTCTTGAGGTTCCTGGACCGATTTACCTTTGCGAGAAATACACTGCGGTAGACATTCCAACACTTGAACGGGTTTTAGGATTTGAAGCTGATACAAAGGTAATCTTTGTATATGTTTCCCTGTTTATTTTTAGGAACTTGTTTCTCATTTGTTTATTTTTTTTACTGCTTTCAGCTGAAGGTCACATGCATCCTGCCTCCAATTCCTCAAGATCCAGAAGATGATGTCTCCATGGAGGACAAACATAGTGAAGAGCTGGAAAACTTGAAAGATATATCCAAGAAAGAGTATTGGTTTAAAGCCGATGATTGGAAAAATGGGTATGTAGACACATACGACACATTGGATGCTCTTATACAAATGGTTGGGAATGTGGAGACTGGAGAAGCTTCTGCTTCGATTGAGGAGGAGAGTGCAAATACCAAACTGAATAGGATCATCGAGGTATTGGAGGAGAAAGTGAAGGGCATGAACGAACGAATGTCCTTACTGGAAGAAGAGAACATGGAGCTTAAAGCCCGTGTGTCAGAGTTGGAAGGAAACCAGAATGTTGCTCCACACACTCAGACTCCAGTTGTTCCAACTAATGTGACACAACAGGTAAATTATAAGAAAATCTTGTTTTACATTTGGGCATTTCAAGTAAATTTTGGAAAATCTTATACATATTATTGAATGCCTTCTAATTTTTGACACACAGCAATCCAGTGGGACACCTTTATCTCAAATGTCTCAACCGCCAGAGACTCACGGTTTATCTCCTAATTTGACACGAGAGGTATAGGCCGAAGATACAGTTTTAGATTTTGAGTTTGCAAGTTATTTTTTGGACGCTTTTGTACTGACTTGGGATGACCTTCCTGATATTTGCAGAGTGATAGAGAGCCATCAAATGAGACCCATTCCCCTGAAACTCAAGGCTTCACTCCTAATTTGACACGAGAGGTATAGGCTCCAAAAATATTGTTTTGAACTTGGAGTGTACAAGTTATTTTAAAAGTTATTTTTTTGGACGCTTTTGTACTGACTTGGGATGACCTTCCTGATATTTGCAGAGTGATAGAGAGCCATCGGATGAGACCCATTCCCCTCAGACTCAATGTTTTTCTCCTAATTTGACACGAGAGGTATAGGCTCAAAAAATATTGTTTTGAACTTGGAGTGTACAAGTAGTTTTTTTAAGCACTTTACATATAAAGACATTACTGATTTTATTTTTTGCAGAATGACCCAGAGGGATCATATGTGACGCCATCCAATACTAATCAAGCAAAAGAAAATCTTAGCCATGATGTAAGATTTTTTTGTGAAGTTTATAGTTGATTGTATTTTGGTGGAGAAACTATTGGTACTTAAACCATTATGAACATGTTTTTCCCAGGATGCTACAGAGCCTGCGACTGTGATCATTTCGCCAAACAATGTAAAGGTAAACACAAGTAATTTTTCGGGAGCTTTTGTACGTGTTCTTGATCACATGCCTGACATTTTCTCTTTGCAGATGGGGACAGAGGCAATGAATGAGACCACTGCCTCGCCAATAGCTCAACAGAATATTGGGACTCCAGTTTTTACTCCAAATCAGACACAGCAGGTACATGCTCAAAAAATCTAGGACTTTACATTTAATTTTTCAGAAACTCTTGTATGTATTCATGTTCACATGCCTGAAATTTTCTCTTTGCAGATGGGGACAGAGGCAATGAATGAGACACCTGCTTCTCCAATAGTTCCACATAGTTTTGAGACTCCAATTTTCACTCCAAATCTGACGCAGCAGGTACATGCTCAAAAAATCTAGGATTTTTCTTTTAGTTTTTTGGAAACTCTTGTACGTGTTCTTGATCCCATCCCTGACATTTTCTCTTTGCAGATGGGGACAGAGGCAATGAATGATACACCTGCCTCTCCAATAGTTCCAGAGAGTATTGAGACTCTAATTTTTACTCCAGTTCAGACACAGCAGGTACATGCTCAAAAAAAAACTTGGACTTTTAAATTAATTTTTTGAAACTCTTGTACTTGTTCATGATAACCTTCCTGACATTTTGTCTTTGCAGATGAGAACAGAGGCAACGAATGAGACACCTGCCCCTCCAATAGCTCAACCGAGTATTGAGACTGCAGTTCAGACGCAGCAGGTACATGCTCAAAAAAAAAAACTTGGACTTTTTCAATCAGTTTTTCCAAAGCTCTTGTACTTGTTCATGATCACCTTCCTGACATTTTCTCTTTGCAGATGGGAACAGAGACAACAAATGAGACGCCTGCCTCTCCAATAGTTCCACAGAGTATTGAGATTCAAGTTCAGATGCAGCAGGTAAATGCTCAAAAAAAATCTAGGACTTTTTATTTATTTTTTCGAAGCTCTTGTATGTGTTCATGATCACATCCCTGACATTTTTTCTTTGCAGATGGGAACAGAGGCAACGAATGTGGCACCTGCCTCTCCAATAGCTCAACAGAGTATTGAGACTCCAATATTTACTCCAATTCAGTCGAAGCAGGTACATGCTCAAAAAAATCTTGGAGATTTCACTTAATTTTTAGAAGCTTTTGTACGTGTTCAGGATCACCTTCCTGACTTTTTTTTGTTTTGTTTTGCAGATGGTAACAGAGGGAACTTATGAGGCTACATGGCCTTTGACTGAGATCATTTCAGCAAATAGTAAAAAGGTAAGCATATAAACTCTTTCATAACTACAACTCAAATTTTAAATCGTAGAAACTCTTTCATAACTGCCACTTTTATTTTATTATTATTACAGGAGGATACACATGCTGTGCATAACACACTTTCCTCTCCAGTCGCTTCAATAATTTCATTAGTTCTTGAAGAAAACAAGAATGCTTTGGTAAGAAGAAATAGTTAAAATGTTTTTGTAATATTTTTCTATAAAACTAAATCTTACAATTTCCTTTTTCCTTATAGACTGAGACAGAAACTGAGACCCAATTTTTCTCAGCAAGTGAGAGAGAGCAATCAGATAAGATGTCATCCGAGCAGAATCAAGCAGAAGATAATCTCCAGGATACTACAGAACCTACAACCGAGATAATTTCCACATATGTTTCAAAGACACCGCCTCTTACTCAGCAAACACAACATCTTCCAGCTCTCTTTCAAATAGGTGCATAGGTGGAGATTGCAGGTGACAGTTGTGAAATGTGGTATCCAGGAAAGGTGGTTGATCTGAAACTGTGTGAAGGGTTAGAGAAACTGACAGTTGAGTACACGACACTCTTTGCAGACCAACAAAGACTTCAGAATACTATCACGGCTGACAAAATACGTCCTGCAACAACAACTAGTGACCAAAAATCCTTTGAGATGATGGATAAAGTAGAGGTCTTTTACAACAATGGCTGGAGCAGCGGAAAAATCACCATGGTGCATGGTGATAACACGTACTCGGTATATCTCAATAGCACTATGGAAACTATTCAAGTCAAACATTCAGAATTGAGAAGTCGTAGAGAATGGAGAGATGGAGAGTGGAAATTGGCAGATGAGGTAAATCATGCCACTTTGATAGCTTGAATTATATACTTCACGTGAATTGTTTGATATACGTACGTTTTATTTTTCTTTTCCAGAAGCCAGCAGGATACTTCATAGGAGTACCGGAGACGCAGAATCAGAATCCTAGTCAAGAAGATCATGTAGCAGAGGTATGAAATCAGAACATAGAATAATCCTTGTTACTTGTTATTTTAGGAATGTGTTCTTGAATAAAAGATGACTTGGATACTTGTTATTTTAGGGATGCGTTCATTAATAAAAGATATCTTGGTTATCGTTTGCTTATGGGATTTGCTAGTTTAAAAAAAAACAAATTCAATAAGGATTTGTTTTATTTCAGTAATGGTTTCCAGAAAGTCTGGTGGTTTAGTTTCAGGAATGGTTTACATATGTTCTTGATTGTGCTTGTGGAACTGTGCTTTTTTTTAAGGATTTGTTTCATTTTCAGGAATGGTTTCCAGAAAACCTGATGGTAACAACTTTGATAATTTTTTGCTTGGTGATATAAACAGGAGAAGCCTGATAAGAAAAGGAAAGCTGAGGGCTTAGCTTACCTGAGAAGGAGCCAGAGAGAGCCTAAGAGATCTAGGGACACTCGAACGCCGTATAAGTCCAGCTGGATTCCGGGGTTGACAGTAAGACGCGAGCTTATTCCTGCAATAGATCCCTTTTTGGCTCCTTCGATTGATAAAATTTCACGGTTTCAAGCATGGATGGCGTCAAAAGGGGACATACATGGAGTGTAAGTTCTGTCCTTGTATATATATCATTTATACTTGTTTATCTAAGTCCTTCTTTTTGATCTTCTTTTATCTGACAACAGGTCGCTAGAAATCAATAAGAAAACACTAAGACCAAATTTCTTTCTGTTCATCCAAAACCCCAAATATGATTTTCTGAAAGATCACTTGGATGCAGCGATTGCATTGTTCAATTGCAGAAGAAATGAGCATGATGTTTGGTTGCACAATAATAAGATACCAAAGGCGTGCTTCTTACCCATGGACTTCTTACACAATTTGTGGTTCTATACTCACAATTACAAAAAACCACAAGAAGAAGGTAAGAAGATATTTGGGAGAATTGGAGAAACTGTGACAGGGGAAATCTATCCAAATAAGAAATGGGGGGAAGATGTTGAAGTTCTATATGGTGCTATGAAAGGTAGAAACAGCAATCGCTGGATTGGGATGGCAATACATTTGAAGAAGAGAACTGTCACACTCTATTGTGCCCTTTCAAGCCAAAACAACATCGATATTCCTCAAGTGGAAGATTTGGCAGGTAAAAGCCCTTTGAATTTGATTAAATATCTTTGTCTGATGTATGCAATTGATTCTATCTTGATCTCGAGTTCTGAATATGACAGTTTTGATTCCTGCTCTGCTGTTGGAAACTTCTGGTAAAGAAGTTGATAAAAAGAAGGTGGTTCCATTTGAAGTTAAGACAGCTGAAGGTTTACCCAAGACGGGATTGTTGTCCAACTGCGGTATTTTTATTGTCAAGATACTGGAATGCCTGTCATTGGAGATAAGTGACATGTCGAGGATTAATGAAGACAATGTAAAGGAGCTAAGGAAGAGCTTGTCGTGTGAAATATTCAATCAGTTTGTAGATCCAAGCTTTGGACAATGAGAAAGATTGTTTTTCAATGTCATGAAAACTTTGGACAACGAGTTTAGTTAATGTTGTTTTGCACTCTCATCTGTTTATGTTTAACACTTCTTAGTATCTTTAAATCTATAAAGGCATTTTGAATCTTCAGGACACGTATCCAGATAAGCATATTAAGTTTGTTTTGTTTGTAGCAAAGTTGAAACTAACAAAACTAATGGATAGGTGGAGACTTTGAAAAACTGTGTTGTTTTCAGACCAAAAAAAAAAGAGAAAAAAATTTATGTTTCTACTAGGAATCGAACCCGAGATGGGAGGAGAGAAAGTGCTGTGTGTTTAGCCGCTGGACTAAGGAGAATCATCTGGCAAGGGAAAACACCTAACTTTATTTAACTATGAGAAGCCTTAAATTTTGGATGGATTTTTGAATGTTCTGGATGGGTTTCCAGAATATCATATTAGGTTTGTAACAGAGTTGAAAGTAAGAAAAAAAAATGAAACTAACAAAACTAATGGATTTGATATCTGCATAGATGGAGACTTTGAAAAACTGTGTTGTTTTCAGACCAAAAAAAAAAGAGAAAAAAATTTATGTTTCTACTAGGAATCGAACCCGAGATGGGAGGAGAGAAAGTGCTTTGTGTTTAGCCGCTGGACTAAGGAGAATCATCTGGCAAAGGAAAACACCTAACTGTATTTAACTATGAGAAGCCTTAAATTTTGGATGGATTTTCGAATGTTCTGGATGGGTTTCCAGAATATCATATTAGGTTTGTAACAGAGTTGAAAGTAAGAAAAAAAAAATGAAACTAACAAAACTAATGGATTTGATATCTGCATAGATGGAGACTTTGAAAAACTGTGTTGTTTTCAGACCAAAAAAAAAGAGAAAAAAAATTATTTTTCTACTAGGAATCGAACCCGAGATGGGAGGAGAGAAAGTGCTTTGTGTTTAGCCGCTGGACTAAGGAGAATCATCTGGCAAAGGAAAAACCTAACTGTATTTAACTATGAGAAGCCTTAAATTTTGGATGGATTTTCGAATGTTCTGGATGGGTTTCCAGAATATCATATTAGGTTTGTAACAGAGTTGAAAGTAAGAAAAAAAAAATGAAACTAACAAAACTAATGGATTTGATATCTGCATAGATGGAGACTTTGAAAAACTGTGTTGTTTTCAGACAAAAAAAAATAGAAAAAAATTTATGTTTCCACTAGGAATCGAACCCGAGATGGGAGGAGAGAAAGTGCTTTGTGTTTAGCCGCTGGGCTAAGGAGAATCATCTGGCAAAGGAAAACACCTAACATTATTTAACTATGAAAAGCCTTATATTTTGGATGTCTTTTCGAATTTTCAGGATTGGTTTCCAGAATATCATATTAGGTTTTTAACAGAGTTGAAAGTAAGAAAAAAAAAATGAAACTAACAAAACTAATGGATTTGATATCTGCATAGATGGAGACTTTGAAAAACTGTGTTGTTTTCAGACAAAAAAAAAATAGAAAAAAATTTATGTTTCCACTAGGAATCGAACCCGAGATGGGAGGAGAGAAAGTGTTTTGTGTTTAGCCGCTGGGCTAAGGAGAATCATCTGGCAAAGGAAAACACCTAACATTATTTAACTATGAAAAGCCTTATATTTTGGATGTCTTTTCGAATTTTCAGGATTGGTTTCCAGAATATCATATTAGGTTTTTAACAGAGTTGAAAGTAAGAAAAAAAAATGAAACTAACAAAACTAATGGATTTGATATCTGCATAGATGGAGACTTTGAAAAACTGTGTTGTTTTCAGACAAAAAAAAATAGAAAGAAATTTATGTTTCCACTAGGAATCGAACCCGAGATGGGAGGAGAGAAAGTGCTTTGTGTTTAGCCGCTGGGCTAAGGAGAATCATCTGGCAAAGGAAAACACCTAACATTATTTAACTATGAAAAGCCTTATATTTTGGATGTCTTTTCGAATTTTCAGGATTGGTTTCCAGAATATCATATTAGGTTTTTAACAGAGTTGAAAGTAAGAAAAAAAAATGAAACTAACAAAACTAATGGATTTGATATCTGCATAGATGGAGACTTTAAAAAACTGTGTTGTTTTCTGACCAAAAAAAAAAATATGTTTCCACTAGGAATCGAACCCGAGATGGGAGGAGAGAAAGTGCTTTGTGTTTAGCCGCTGGGATGGACACAAAACTAATGAAACTAACAAAACTAATGGATTTGATATCTGCATAGATGGAGACTTTGAAAAATTGTGTTGTTTTCAGACAAAAAAAATAGAAAAAAACTTATGTTTCAACAGCATATCGAACCCGAGATGGGAGGAGAGAAAGTGCTTAGTGTTTAGCAGCTGGGATAAGAAGAATCATTTGTCAAAGGAAAACACTTAAAATTATTTAACTATGAAAAGCCTTTAATTTTGGATGGCTTTTTGAATATTCAGGATTGGTTTCCAGAATTTCATATTAGGTTTGTAACAGAGTTGAAAGTAAGAAAAAAAAATGAAACTAACAAAACTAATGGATTTGATATCTGCAAAGATGGAGACTTTAAAAAATTGTGTTCTTTTCAGACAAAAAAAAAAGAAAAAATCTTATACTTCCATTAGGTATCGAACCCGAGATGGGAGGAGAGATAATGCTTGGTGTTTAGCCGCTGGGCTAAGGAGAATCATCTGTTAACCCTTGCTACTTAAATATACTTAACCCAAAGTATGAAATGTGTATGAAAACAAAACAACTCATCCCCATTTTTGCCTCGCCGTCTCCGCTCTCGAGTCGCTCGACATCTCCGCCTCTCAACAAATCTCTATCGGGGGAGACGTCTCCGCCTTTCAAATCTCTGTTGACGTCTCCGCATCTCGACATCTCCGCCTCTCAGATCTCTGTCAACGTCTCCCATCTCGATTCTCTCTCTCATTTCCATTTCTCTTAATCTCAATCTCAATCTCTCTCGACCTCTCTCTCCATCTCTCTTCCCCGACACAAACCCTTCACAAAACCTCACTCGATCTCCGACAAAAACCCATATCCTAGAGCTTTCTCTCCCATCTCTGACGCGAGCTCTCTCTTGTCCGACTGAAATCCTCTCAAGAGCTCTATCTCTTTGAGGTATGTTGCAGATTCAAGCTTTTGTGTGTCTTCTTTGTGAATGATTGTTTACTTCTTCTTGCTTGTGTATAGGCTTGCTCGTTTTAACATAATTTGATGAAATCCGAGAGTTCTCAAATGTGTTTTTAGTTCATATTGCTTTTGAATATTGGTCTGATGTATTGATAGAGTTGCATTGTGTATAGGTATTGATAGAGTTACATAGGATTGTGAAGTCAAATTTAGTCGATTGCTTGTTTTGGAAAGGATTGTATTGTTTCAGGATACCCTTCCTGCATATTGAAATTTTGTCAAATTTTGAAAATAACATTTTCCTTGTTTACGCAGGATAGAAACAAGATGGGAGATCCATTACCATCAAGACTAGCACTGCCTCAGCTGAGGTATATGATTGGATCAGAGCCAAAGGCGAAAATGTCAATTAACCAGCACTCCATCGTTGGTTCTATCGCCATGGTTCACGATATCCTCGGAGATGTTGAGTTCAACAGAGTAAGAGGGACATTTTTGGGACCAGTTATCAAGCTTGGAGAGAGGGGTTTGAAGTTATCTGCTAAGATAGTGTATGCTGTTCTCACCAAAAGCATCAACACAGTGAAGAAACGCGAAGCTTGGTTCCATTTCGGTGCGCAACCAATGAGGTTCTCAATCAGAGAATTTCACATGGTGACCGGTTTGAAGTGTAGTGGGGAAGTAGAAGCACCACGAGGAGGAACAGAGAGATTTAGGTGGGACTTTCTAAAGGGGGATACTCATACGGTGAAGGACGTGGAGAAGCAGCTCAGAAACACAGGAAATGGAGAAACAGCTTCTGATGAGCGATTTTGCCTTGCTGTGCTACTTCTGGTTGAGAGCTTACTACTACAGAAGAGCCTTGACGACCATGACACGCCATTTCCTCTGGATTACGTGAAGATAGCGCAGGACGTCGATGTCTTGATGGCATACCCATGGGGAAGAATTGCTTATGATTTGTTGCTGAAATCACTTCAGAGAGCTATCAAGAAAGAACTGGAGAAGGAGCAGAGGAGTTATGATTTGCAAGGATTCCCCATGGCATTTCTTATCTGGATACTTGAGTCAGTATCCTTGCTACAGTATCAGTTCAGCCAGGTGGTTCCTGTTTTAGACGTTCAACCGTCTACCCCAATCTTCTTGTGTGAGAAGTACTTTCAGTTGGCGACTCCACAGCTGATAGATGTTCTGCAGTTTGAAAATAAAAAGCATGTAAGTTCTTACATTGTTTTATTTCTGTTTTGCCTTATGCTTCTACGTTTTAAAAGCTAATCATTTTAATGGTTTCAGCTGAAGGTCACATGCGTCCTACCTCCCATTCCTCATGATCCAGAAGCTGATGTTTGCGTGGAAGACATAGCTAGTAAAGATCTAGATGACATAGCCGATTTATCCAGGAGAGGTTACAAGTTTAAAGTTAGTGATTGGGATAACATGTCAGTAGACTTATACGATGCTAATGAAGAAATAAGAAGAGCATCTTTATTTTTTGGAAATGGAGAGATGGATCAAGCTTCTTCTTCGAATCAGGGGGAATCTTTGGAATCAAAGATCAACAGACTCAGCGAGATGATGGAAGATAATTTCAGGATCTTAAACGCTCGTTTGTGTTTGATTGAAAAAGACAGAGAGGACATTAAAGGTCGTGTGACAGAACTAGAGAAACTAAGAAGAGTTACTTCATATGATCATTCTCCAAACAAAGAGGTAACTTTTGTTTTGGAAATTAATGTTTGTATGTTTATCTCGCCGCCCTTGTTTTAGATTTTTTTTTTGAGTTGTCAAGGAATTTAGGAAGATGTTGTGCATATTTAGGATTGCCTTCCTGATTATTTGTTGAACTTGCACAGGCGGGCACAACTCCATGGCATGAGACGGCTGACACACAAGGTGAAACCAGAGATCCAGCAGATGAAACACTTAACAATGAGGCAAGTTTAAAGTTTGAATGTTTATCTCAGTTATTGTTATAGATTTTTTTTTTTTTGAGTTGTCAAGGAATTTAGGAAGATGTATACATATCTAGGAATGCCTTCCTGATTTTTGTTGTACTTGCACAGATGAACACATCACCATTGCATAAGACGGCTTGCAGACAAGGTGAAGCCAGACATCCAGATCAAGCAGATGAAACCCTTAACAATGAGGCAAGTTTAAAGTTTGGATGTTTATCTAGAGTTGTCAAGTACTCTAGGAAGATGTTATAAATATGTAGGATTGTCTTCCTGATTTTGTTGTACTTGCACAGACGGACACAATTCCATTGCATGAGATGGCTTCCAGACAAGGTGCAGCAAGTCCAGATCAAGCAGATGAAACGCTTAACAATGAGGCAAGTTAAATTTTGAAAATTGAAGTTGAGTATATCGTTGGAAGAAAACCATTGGTATTAATATTATTATGTATTTGTTTGTACTTCAGGAGACTAGAGAGCCTATGAATGAGATCATTTCACCAAACATTTCGGACACACAACCCCTTACTCGAGCTCGCAGAAATCTTTTAAGAGAGCAAAAGAAGGAATCCATTGACAGAGTACGTCCTCAACCACCACCTGAGAGACCTATAGAGACAAATTATTTTGAGCTAATGGATGACGTGGAGGCGTACGACAATGGTGTCTGGCGCAGAGGTGGAAAAATTAAAGCCATTTTGAATGATGGCACGTGTTTGGTCACTTTCAACACTTCTTCTGAAAAAATTCAATACAAGGTTTCTGATTTGCGAAAATGTGAAGATGGTGTTGGGAAAATGGGAAAAGAGGTAAACACAAATGCCTAAGATCCTCTTGTATTGAAGTTCAGGTCAGTAGTAGTCTGATTTATCTGTTTTTTTTTCAGATGGGAGAAGAACAGACGCCAAGTGTGAAGCCAAGTCAAGAGAATCGTACAAAAAAGGTATACAAATATTTATACATCATATCAAGAAAGCCTTCCTGAATAAAGATAAAATGATCCTGAATTTTTGTCTTTCAAAAGGGGAAGGGGAAAAAGAGACCAGCAGGTCCATCAGAAGATTCAGAAGATGGTGTTGGGAAAATGGCAAAAGAGGTAAACAAAAATGCCTAAGATCCTCTTGAATTGAAGTTCACATCAGTAGTCTGAATTATCTGTTTTGTTTTTCAGATGGGAGAAGAGCAGGCTCAGAGTGTGAATCCAAGTCAAGAGGATCGTACAAAAAAGGTATAAAATATTTATACCTCATATCAGGAAAGCCTTCCTGAATATGATAAAATGATCCTGAATTTTTGTCTTTGCAAGATTACATACTTTGTATCCATTTTTTATTAAAGGTAAAAACTTTTGTTCGCAAGAGGAGGAAGACAACTGGTGCGTCAGTAGATAATCTTCCTTTTCTACACCGAGAAGAGAAGAGACCAATAGGACCTAGAAATACTCCTTTGCCTGTAACACCTGAGGTTATCCTTCCTATTGATCCATTTGTGACACCTGAATTTCCTCGGTTTTCAAGGCTTGCACACTGGATGGGACTACGGGGCATACATAGTGTGTAAGCAAATTTCTGACCTTGTATAAATATTCCTAATTTATTTTATACGAGTTGTGATTGATACTAGTAACTTTAATCAACTACAGGCCTTTTTATATCAATGAAAGCAGAAAAGAAAAAGAATTCTTTGAATACATGGACAATGCAGAAAATAATCTCAAAGAAGAGGTAATCAACAAATAACTTTTCTTTGAGAAAATTGAGAATTGATTGAGTTTTCTTTACATAGAAACACTCTGTCCTGTCTTTTATTTATAGATTGGTTATAATCAATGTGGTTCTGGATGACACAATGTGATAAGGAAGAGGTTGAGATTTGTATTTAGAAACTCTGTTTAGATTCTTACTGACTCTGATAATGCTTGTGGATATTTTGATTATGTCATGTGTTTAGGAAGAGGTTGGGTTGAGCTATACTAGATGTGCATGTTATTGTAATCCAATAAGAAATTTCTAACTATATTGTTACATTGGCAGCACATTGATGCTGCATTTGAAATGCTAAATTGTAAGAGGGTTGAGGAAGGTGCTTGGTTCCGAAGAAACAATCTTCCAGAAGCATGCTTTGTACCAGTCAATTTCTTGGAAATGGTTGTGTGCCGTTATGAATCTCTCCACAAGCCACGTAAGAAAGAGAAAAAGTTATTAGAGGGCCGTGTAGGCGAAGTTGTGAGAGGTCTAATACCTCCAAAGAAGATGTGGATGGAAGATGTTGACGTTATCTATGGTGTCGTTCGTGATACATTGAACGATCACTTTCTTGGTGTGGAGATACACTTGATGGTCAATACAATCACAGTATTCCATTGTGGCCTTCCAGAAGCAAATATCAAAGATGGTCTTCTTAAAATCCAAAAACTGGCAGGTAAAAACACTCTGTTATTGATTAATTTTATCATTTTGTGTAGAAAACTAGTTGAATAATCTTGGGTATTTGTGACAGTGATAATTCGTGGCATAAAGATGGAAGTTCTCAAAGAAGAGGTTGATTACACAGATATCGATCCATTTGAAATTAAGATGGCAGAAGGGCTTCCAGAAACAAAACTTCCATTCAACTGTGGTTTATTTGTTGTGAAGATGCTGGAATGCAAGTCCTTGGGATTGAAGAACATGTCCAGTATAAACGATGACACTGCGATGGACCTACGGAGCAAGCTATGTTGTGACATCTTCGACACATTTATGGATAAAGAGTTTCAGGAATGTCACAGAAAGTGAAAATGCCACACTCTTTGTGTTTATAAATACTATCTTTTTGAACTTTGATGGTACTTGGACAAGTATAAGTTTTTGTAATAGATGATCCCGACGTATGTTGTTTGTTTCATTTAGATTTAGGTTTGTTTTTTAAGGAATTTCAGGTTGTCAGAATAGTGTTACCATTGGAAAATGAAATGAAGATAAACACATAAGAAAATTTATGACATGCCTTAAATTTAGGAAGGCATTTTGAATGTTCTGGATGAGTTTCCAGAATACCATATTGGGTTTGTTTTCCATGCAACAGAGTTGAAACTAAGAAGCAAAAAATGAAATGAGATTAGAAACAAAGGATTTGATATCTGGATATATGGAAAGTTTAAAAATAGTTGTTTTGTTTTCAGACAAAAAAAAAATTAGGAAAAAATTATGTTTCCACTAGGTGTCGAACCAGAGAAGAGAGGAGAGAAATTGCTTAGTGTTTAGCCGCTGAGCTAAGGAGATTCATCTATCAAAGAAAAACACCTAACAATATTTAACTATGAGAAGCCTTAAATCTTGGATGGATTTTCGAATGTTCTGGATGGGTTTCCAGAATATCATATTTGGTTTGTAACAGAGTTGTTACTAAGAAACGAAAAATGAAACTAACAAAACTAATGGATTTGATATCTGCATAGATGGAGAGTTTGAAAATTGTGTTGTTTTCAGACAAAACAAAAATTAGGAAAAAATTATGTTTCCACTAGGTGTCGAACCAGAGAAGGGAGGAAAGAAAGTGCTTAGTGTTTAGCCGCTGGGCAAAGGTGATTCATCTGTTAATCCTTACTACTTAAAAATACTTAAACCAAAGTATGAAATATTTGTTGTTTTGTTTGGAGACAAAAAAAAATTCCTGTTTATACTACATATCGAACCAGGGGTGAGAAGAGAAGAGTGCTTAGAGTTTAGCCGCTGGGCTAAGGAGAATCAACTGTTGGAAATATACAATTAAATGTATTTAACTATGACATGCCTTACATTTAGGATGGCATTTCGAATGTTCGGGATGGGTTTCCAAAATATCATATTAGGTTTGTTTTTCTTGTAACAGAGTTGAAACTAAGAAACAAAAATGAAATGAGATTAAAAACAAAGGATTTGATATCTGGGGAATCATCTGGTTAATTTGAAAACATAAACATATTTAACAATAAAGCTTATATTATAAACCTTGGCAAGCATCCAACATATTCAGGATAGGCTTCCAAAAGCAAAATATATATGGATGGTATGGTGCACATCACGTAAGCATCAAATGAACAAGCAACTATAAAACTATAAATAGTTCAAACACATGTAATCATCAATTAAAGCCATTGAAAAGTAAAATAATGGAATATGTTGAAAGTTTTTAAATGACATTGCAGGAAACAAATCATAAAACAAATAAAATATGAATGGGTACACAAGCTTCATCCTATCACGGACTTGCATGTCGTCTTGTTGTGTCCTCCTAAGTTACATCTGCTGCACTTGTGAGACTGGGATTTCGAACCAGGAACCCCGAAATCACCAACTGATCTCTTCCTCTTGGTTGGAGGCCTTCCGCTACTTTTTTTGGTTTTTGGGGGTGGGCAAGATAATTCATCAATATTAACTGGATAGGTGGCCGTTGACAACTCTCCACCAGGGTGGATGCTTTCGGCATAAGCTTTAGCCCACGTTTCTGTCAAGTGAGAAGCATCGACGTATCTGTTTTCATCTCTCTTAGTATGCTTAGCAGCAGCAATTGCGTGAATGCAGGGTATCTTGTCAATGTCGAAAACATTGCAAGTGCAATGCCTCTTCTCCAGATCAACAACATACTTCATAGTGTCATCCTTTACCTCAAACTCGCTTTGATTAACTTGGTAAACATTAAGCAACAATGCAGCCCCCAACCTGGATACCATTTTCTTCACTACTTTTGGAGTAAGCAGGTGCTTATGTTTTGCAGCCGCTTGACGTCGCTCAAAAAACCAAGTGGTGAGTGTCAATCTGATCGTCTCAAGGAGAGAGATAATTGGCAACTCACGAGGCGACCTCAACATAGAGTTGAGAGACTCTGAAATGTTGGTAGTCATGATATTATACCTGTTCGCAGGCGCATAGCATCGTGCCCATTTCCTAATATCCGATTCTTCCAGATACTCAGCCAAATCAGGACATTTATCTTTTATGTCCTTGAAGATTGACCAAAACTCATGACACGTGTAGGCATCAGCAGCGTTTTCCACCAGAGGTAGCAACCCAGTCCTGGAATATTTGGGAGTGATGTTGCGGAGGAGATGGACCCGGCAGATTCCATGGTGAGCTAATGGATAAACATCCTCCAGGGCTGAAGCAATGGAGTTGGCCCGGTCTGATACAAAAACGAGATCAGAAGCATCTGGGATCTTCTGGGTCAACCCTCTAAAGAACCATTTCCAAGCTTCGGCGTTTTCTGCGTCTACCACTGCAAAGGCCAGAGGATAGAGATGGTAGTCTCCATCTTGAGCACAAGTTGCCAATAAAGTCCCATTGAATTTTCCCTTCAGAAAAGTACCATCTACTGCAATAACTCTCCTCATCAATGAGAATCCCCTTATCGATGGACCAAAAGCTACAAATGCATACTTGAACTTTCCATCAGCATCCACCTGTTGATAAGCTAACGAACCAGGGTTTGTCTCTGTGACTTTGTACAACCACCTAGACAGATTGTGATAACTGTCTTCAGGAGTCCCTCTAACCAAAATCTGAGCTACTTCCTTCACTCTCCAAGCTTGTTTATAATTGATGTGAACGGAATGCTGAATCCTGACATGTTCAATGATTTGTTTCGGTCTGAGACCTTCTTTCTTTTCTCCATAATTGCTGCATATCAAAGACCCCAACAACTTTGCAGATGCTTGTCTGTGGTTGGCTTTCCTGAGTGTTGTATCGCATGTATGACCATGGACATACTTTTTAACAACGAAAAAGTCTGAACAAGGAAGCTTGGAAGCACGCATCCACCAGGTGCAATTTTCATCAACACACCTCAATATCACTCTTGACTTGTCAGACGCGACAGTCTTGTACTCAAACTTCCACTCTAAAGCCCATTTCTTCATCCTCAACATCAACTCTTTCTTGGTCTTGAAATAGCTATTCACCTTAATATCAACAGCTCCACTCGTGGTTGGTGAAAGTCCAATATGAACAGGACTAAAATCTGGAAGAGCATGCAGAGGAACTGTAGAAACACCTTCATAAAGAATACTCTGCAAAAGTCAAGTAGTTTTGGAAGGCTTAGAACTTGATTAGGAAAGCTATCCTGAACAGTCAAAGAAATCATACAAAACACAAAAAACAAACCAAAAACACAACAATGTACCTGTTTTCCTCTCTGCACAGTAGAAGGATTTGATGGATTGGCATTAGAAGGAACAGGAGAAGCAAATGTATCAGAAGCTTGAGTGTTACAGCTAGCTGAATGCTTATTAACCTGCAAAAGTCAAGTAGTTTTGGAAGGCTTAGAACTTGATTAGGAAAGCTATCCTGAACAGTCAAAGAAATCATACAAAACACAAAAAACAAACCAAAAACACAACAATGTACCTGTTTTCCTCTCTGCACAGTAGAAGGATTCGATGGATTGGCATTAGAAGGAACAGGAGAAGCAAATGTATCAGAAGCTTGAGTGTTACAGCTAGCTGAATGCTTATTAACCTGCAAAAGTCAAGTAGTTTTGGAAGGCTTAGAACTTGATTAGGAAAGCTATCCTGAACAGTCAAAGAAATCATACAAAACACAAAAAACAAACCAAAAACACAACAATGTACCTGTTTTCTTCTCTGCACAGTAGAAGGATTTGATGGATTGGCATTAGAAGGAACATGAGAAGCAAATGTAGCAGAAGCTTGAGTGTTACAGCTAGCTGAATGCTTATTAACCTGCAAAAGTCAAGTAGTTTTGGAAGGCTTAGAACTTGATTAGGAAAGCTATCCTGAATAATTTAATTGAAGAAAATAGTACAAACCTCAACACACAATCGAGGGTTTCCATCGAATGCTTTAATCTTCCCAATGAAGCTTCTGAGATGCCGAGTGTGTGCAATGGAAACAGGGGGAAATCTTCAACAACTATTTTAAAGTCTAAAGAAATACCATAACTCAATTTGATGTCTTCCTCTTTGATAGAAAAATCTTCTGAAACCATCTTAATCAATGCTTCATACTGAAGATCATCTTCTAGGGAAATTGATATTGCATTCCTAGTTGTATCAACCGTAAACTCCCACTGGAGACTTTCTTGTGATTTCCAATGCCCACAAACAACATATACTTCATCCATAATAATCTGTGAAAAAAAATCACAATGAAATCACAGATCTAAAACATTAACAGTCCGATTCACAATATAAGCAAGGGGGAAAGTTCATTCATCAATAACCAGAAACATACAAACCAAAACAGAGACACGAGGAGAATCAATAATGAAAACGGAGAATGAAAATGTTGATACCTTCAAATCAGAGACACGATGAGAATGAAATGGATCGGATCAAGGATGAAGAGAGACGACGGCGACGAAGAGGGACGACGGCGATGAAGAGAGACGACGGCGACGAAGAGGATCGACGGCGACGAAGAGGGACGACGACAGGAGAAGAAGACGGCGAGCAAAGAGGAGATACGACGTGATTGATTTTTTTTATTTTCAAAATCTCAATTTTTTTTAATTGAACCTAAAGAGGGACAAAAAAGTAAATGTCTACCTTTAATGAATGTTAGTTTTGTGAAGTTGAATATTGAGTGGTAGATTGGGAAGAAAAACTTGGTTTTGTGGCATATGTGTCATTTTCTCTTTAATTAATCCTAGAGTTATAATTAAAAATTGTAAAGAAAAAAAGAGAAATGGAAAATGAGTTTCCACTTATTGTCGGCCCACACATAGCTTTTTTTTTTTTTTGAACAACGGCCCACACATAGCTTAAAGAGAAAAAAATAATATTCTAAAAGTTGGATTATTTTGTCATTATGTGATTTACTTTTCTTTGTTTATATCATTTGCTACATGCCCTTGTTTTTAGTCATTTCTCTAAAAGTAATCAGATGAATTAAGCAATTTGCTTCTATTATCTACGATTTTAAGATAAACTAGATTTCGACCCGCACAACCGTGCGAGTGATTATTTTCATTTTATACATATAAATATTTGATTCACATGATTAGTTGTATACAATTTAAATGTTTACAATAATGCTAATAATTTAATATAATATTTTCAAACACAACAATTTTATAAATAATACGATAATTTAATTTATTGTTTCAAATTATTAGTGATATGTTTCTTATTAAAACATGAACATTAATGAAAATCTTACATTATGTGGTATTTACGATAAACTTTATTCAATTTAATATCACTTTAAACAATCAAAAATTAATTAAATATTTAAAATTTTGTTTTACAGGAAAATGAAATATTCATTTATATTTTAAATAAATACAAAAGTAATGATATATTTAAAAATGTTTGTATTTATGAAAATAAAATTTAGAAATTTATCAATTTAATATAATTTATCATATTTAGTTCAATATAATACTTCTTAACATGATTGATTATATTTATAAAACAAATAAAAATATGATAGAATTTTAGTTTTTAATTTTATGAAGAATAATTGAATATATATTAATAGAAAATAATGGTTCATTGCGAATTACAAAATTAGTGAAAATTATATGTAAAATTTTTGGAAGTGAAAATATTTAGAACAATAATATGATTGATTGTGATTATATGATAGATAAATAATAAGATAGAATATTTATTTTTCATTTTATAAAAAAACATTGAATATATTAATGTATAATAATATTTTAAAACTAATTACAAAATTAGTGAAAATATTATCTTTTATTTTTTGAAAATTAAGATATTGTTAAGATCTTTCTTAACAGATTTTCGAAATTTGCTAATTATGAATTTAGTGAAAATATTTACAGAAACTTTTTAGAAATTAAGATATTGTTAAAATATTTAGATAAATAATATGATTGGTTGTGATTATATAATAGATAAAAATAAGATAGAATATTTAATTTTCATTTTATAAAAACAACTAAACATATTATTTAAAAACTAATTACGAAATTAATAAAGATATTTACATATAAATTTTGAAAATTAAGATCTTGTTAAGATCTTTTTTTTTAAAATATTTTTCGAAATATATATATATATATATATATTAAATGAATATAAAAAGTATTATGATTAATATATGAGTGACATATTATTAAGCATATTTTAGTAATAGATAAATAAGTTGTTAGTTCTAGTAAGTAGTCCATTTTTTAAAAAAACACACATGAATTATAAGTCATAACTTCTGTTTTAATATAATAGATTCAGATTTCTTTTTCTTTTACGGTTCAAGTTTTGTGTTTGCAATCAGTATATTTCCACCTATTTGATAGTGAATAAATTATTTAATATCAAAAGATTTATTTACCTTGAAATAAAAAAGATTTAAATCATTTAATACCAAAATATTTATTTACCCTGAAATCAAGAAAAAAGATTTATTTACCTCATCTTTTGTCACGTGCTTGCCAAATAAACATTTCGTTTCATGTTATACTTGAGTTTCCCTATATACTTTATCATGCGGCCATAAAAGGAAAAAAAAAACTTAAATTTAGTTTCGTATTATACATTCTCTATTACATATAACTTTTTTTTTGAGAAAATATATTGTATGGTTCCTTTTTGAGTCGCATTAGTTAATCCTTATCCCTGTGGGTAGGAGAAGATTAGAATTTATCGACTATACTTATAATAACTTTTGATGATAACAGATAACAATCCAACGCATTAATCAAATTGATACATCCCCATATTAGCAACAAAATTATCAATATATTGCCTTATAATTACTTTATTATACTAAAAATGTTGCTGTCGGTATAGTATATATGCTTTTCTCTAAAGTCTGAGCTTCCACGTCTCTGCGGAGCCTTATTAGATTGGTTATCGCAGCAGTAACACTTAAACACGGAAGATGAAAAATACATGTTGAAGTTATATACATGTCACTAGCCAGCTAATGTTAAACATTTGCACCCAAAAAAAAACTAGCTAGCTAATGTTCTAAATAATAATACAGATAAAGAATAACCGATGCTGCCTTAAGAATCTGAAGAGGAGAAAATATTTCCTATACATAACAAATAAGTAGAAAATATTAATATTCAGTAAAAAAAGTGGAAAATATTTAAAATTACCACGCCCAAATCCTCATGGTTGCAAAAGTGTTTGCATTAAAAACTCTCAAAATATCAGAATATTCCAAGAAAATCGGAAAAGAGATATTTACCTACAAAATCTAAATGCGCAATAACAGTTAATGACTATAGTAATCAACTCCGATTGTAGATTTACGTTAACTCGTTAAGTATAAATTATGACTGTCTTAGATGAGTCTATTTATGTTGATGTAAAAAAAGTATAAATTATGACTAATATGTCATGCATTTGATATTTCCATATACAATAAAAATATGTGTGTTTTGTGATTTCTCAATAAGATTTAGACGTTTAATATTTATATTCCTTAACTCCTGTATGCAAATGTTGAAACGATTTGACGGGATGAGGTAGCTCTACTGGTTAGAGCCTTGGGGACCAATTGTCATGCTTCCGGGTTCGACGCCAGCCAGAGGCGAACTACCTTTTCCATGTCACAATTAGTGGTACTGGGCCTAGGCCCAGGTTAATGCACTCCCGGGTGAAGTGGACCGCTGCTTAACCGGGCCCAGAGAATGATCCGCGAAGCAGAGAACCCTGGATTACCAAAAAAAAAAAATGTTGAAACGATAGAAAAACACTTTATTAACATCCACTAGTCTTGTCTGCTTGTTTTGGTTTGGGGGCGCTTCTTGTTATGAAATCCATACACTTTAACATTAGGACAAACGAATGTGTGTTATAGATGCTTTAATAAACTCTTTTGCTAGTAGTGATTGAGTTTTTGGTTTAACAGGGCTCTTGTTGTCAAAGCTTAATTAGCTTTATAGTCTTATTTGCTTTTTTCAGACTAAACCTATAATCATGTATCTAAGGGACTTTTTAATCTTTTTAGGTAGAAATTTCCTTGATTGCAGCTTTAGATCCAAGTTTACTTGTATCTCCAAGCCATTTCAAATTAAATGAAGTTACATTTTGACCCAAAAAACAATTATATGCTGAGTCCTATGTTACAAACTTTGTATCGTGGTGGCCATTCAAAACAACGAACGAAGTAACTTTTAATGTCAATGTCTTTAACCAGAACAACAAAAAAATACGACGTGCATGCTTAATTGACAATCGTTTATTTTCTATTATTAGATAGGGAATTATTGATAGATAACAAAGAAACTTACGTACGAAACACCGAAAGAGTAGTAATTAGAACCGGTAACTACATTACAATTTTTCAACCATTAGTTTCAGGTCAGGGCATATCAAGTATGAATTACAAGTGGGCTGTCTTTAAAACGATATCAGATTCTGATTTGATAGAATCCTCAACGGTTCACAAATCACCTCTTTGAAGTTTTTTAATTAAAAAAAGACTAAAATATTCGAATATTTAATCAAATCTGATTTCCTTCTGAAATCCTGGGATAATTTAATTTGGGCCGTCTAACTTGGTTGGTTCACACACCCAACTTGAGTTCAGCTGGAATATGAATATATATTATATATGACAATCGCAATATAACTTTTTATCCTCCCAGTTTCTAAGTAAGAAACTCATTTGGAAAATAAATTAATGTTTTCGGTTGACAAAGAATTAATATCTCGAGAGCATAATGTAAGTTCAAAGCACAATGAGCATATACTTTGACAAAAAGGCATATGCTACGTTTATTACTATTCTTTCTAAAATATATAGTAGAAACAATAAGACATCGACAGTATGGTAGACAAATAAAAAGGAAGCATTTTTCATTTACTTTATTAAGTTGAAAACTAGATTTTGATCCGCGGTTAAAAATCACGTATATTTTTTTGTTGATTGTTAAGTCAATATCAGAATTATTATGTTAAGATTTTTTATATCTATAGAGTTTCAGCATTCTGTTATAATTATTTGAGTTTGGTACAATGTTTTAATTGAGTTTTCATATCCGAATCAGTGAGTTTTATATCCGAATCAGAATTGTAGTCAAACCGATAGATCTAATTAGTAAAAAAGTGATATAATGAAACAATATTGTAAAAATGATGTTAAAATTAAAAGTTAAAACAATTATTAATTTTATTTGTGACTACATCAATCTATCAAAACAATCCACAAATTGTTTTTTAAATCATAATTTATTAATCGTATCCATATAATAAATCTTACAAATTTAGTCTAAGAAATACAAATATATAAGTTTTTAGGTATCTTTACTATTTAAATAATGTTATATCTAACTGTATAAATCTACAAACTTTGTTTTCATAATTGGGGATTTTTAAATAAAAACTAAAAATTATGGTTCTTAAATAATTGGGTTTGAAAATTTTAAACTTAAAAGCTTTTTAGCAGTTTAAAAGCTTTGTCAAAAATAAATAAAGAAAGCCCACCGATTTTTTTATCTGCAGACAACAAATAATCTAGAAATGTTTTTTTTTTTATTTTGGACATCAAAGATCTGTGTCTTAATTTTCCTTTCCAGATCAAAACGCAAACATCAAAATCACATAAATGATTCATAGACATTTGATCGTTGATCTCCGAATTTAACTGCTGATTTCTCTCTCCCTAATCTCTTCATCGTCTTCTTAAGCGAAGGCTGAACTCTTAGAAAAAAAATAATAATTTCAGGAGTAGTTTGGATTAATTCTCCAATGATTACAGAGCACACATCGGTCAGAATGCGATACTTTTGGATGTTTTGAATACTGAAACAAATCCCGATTTAACATATAAGTGTTCTCAGCTCTGATATCTGAATCTTTCCATGTTATCATCTTGATTTAATATCGAGGTTGTGCTAAATTTTCTTAGATGCAAGTCATTTAATTGGTTTTGTGCTTGTGTAGAGATTTATGTTTGGAAACATGCTGTTACGATTGGGAATCCTCCATCTGCACGAGATAGCCACTCTTGCTCCTTGTGGAAGAACAAAATCGTTGTTATTGGTGGTGAAGATGTGAAGATGGACATGCTATTACTTGTCTGATGTTCATATCCTTGATACAGGTGGGAAAGCATTTCTCAAATTATATTTGTGTTATCTTCTATCTGATCTAAGGGTCATTACTCATTTTAATGTCATAACATTTTCATATTGGCTTTCAGATACATTCATCTGGAAAGAGCTAAATACTTCAGGCCAGTTGTTGACACCTCGAGCTGGTCATGTGACGGTTTCGCTAGGGAGAAACTTATATGTGTTTGGAGGGTTTACAGATGCTCAGAATATATACGATGATCTCTATCTGCTCGGTGTCGGTATGTACTCATTCTATATCATACTTGGCTTTGGCTTTGTTCTTTTCTTTCTGTAAAATCCACTCTTAACAATTCTGAATTCTTATTACACAATTATATATTTTTGCAAGGAAAATATATATTGTGGTTGTTTAATATATTTTCGTTTCGTAATTATCCTTCTCTGTTTTCAGCAAAGATATCTATCAAGAAGGAAAACAAAAAACGGTAAACAACAGAAAAAGATTCAGAACCATCGATTGATGTATATCAATTTTAATATGGTTTTATTCTCCAGTTAGGTTATTGTTTTGTATATGCAGGGTATGTATGTATCAAGTTTTTACTTGTGCTTATAAATCCATTGTTTTCTTTGTAGGAGCTGCATCAAAGACTGAATCACCGAGCAGTCGTCGTAGGCGGATGCATCACCGATGTTACGCAAAACATCACTCGCATTCATACAATTTGCCTTTCATACAATTTATTTAAGTGCTCAACATCACTCGCATTCATACAATTTGCCTTTCTTACCAACCAATAATCATAAGAGTTTTTCAAGGCGACAATGTTACGCAGCAGCTCCACCCTCCTCCTCTGTCTCATCCTCATCTCTGCCGTAGCAATCGCTCTGTCCGTAAGTCACTTCTTTGCAAATATGCACACACAAATCGTACATTACAACTTACAAGTCAATCATTACAATCTATTCACTAATGATATTATTTACATAGTTTGACAATGATGACGACATGTGCGTGTTCACGGTTTATATAAGAACCGGTACGGTTTGGAAAGCCGGTTCGGACTCCGTCATGAGTCTCCGTCTCTACGACAGTTACGGGCAAAATGCTGTTATATCCGATCTGGTGTCGTGGGGAGGTTTAATGGGTCCATTTCACGATTATTACGAGAGGGGTAATCTCGACATTTTCACCGGTCTAGGCTCTTGTCTATCAGGTCCGGTTTGTGCGATGAATTTGACTTCTGACGGCTCTGGCGATCACCACGGTTGGTATTGTAACTACGTGGAAGTGACAATGAGTGAGAGTCGTCGGAAGAGTTGTTCTCAGGAGAAGTTCACGGTGGAACAATGGTTGGCTCGTGATACTTCGCCATATGAGCTGTCGGCCATTAGGAATCAATGTTCGGACTTTGTCAAAAATCGAAGAGTCGTGTCCACGATGTGAATGTGTTATTTATTTATTAATTTTGAGGGTGCCAATGAAACATGATGTGATCATGTATATTTGAGTGATTGATTTTCGTGTTCAAGAAAATAAAACAATGAAAGCAAATGTGTTGGTGAATTGCAATGATTGATATTTGAGTGATTAAGAGATGTCCGTTCATATGTGATTGTAGGTCAGTCTTAAATTCTAATTTTGTTTCTCTTAATGGTGAATTCAAAAGACTATTAATCTTTGGATTAAGATTAGGATTTGTCCGAAAATTAGCTTGTGTTTTTCTCCGATTGAATCCATTTTAGACAATTGGAAAGCACATATATTAATCAACAAAGCGTGTTTTGATCAAGTTATATAAATAGAAACTAGTCGAGAAACATACGTATAACCAGAGAGGAAAGCTTTTTATTACAAAATAACCTGACAGGACCGAGTCATGGTATGGCTAGGCTCCCTCAATTCTCTTGACCGGATTAGGGAGTGAATGCTTAGCCTTCATCTTCAAGATCGCACTAGCTGGGTTAAGCCCTTTAGGACAAGTGGCCGTACAATTCTTGATTGCTCTGCATCTATAAACTTTCCTTTCATCCTCTGTTATCGCTTGTAACCTCTCTTCTCTAAACTCATCGCGGCTGCGTTAAACCAAAGTACACCATAAATCTTTTTAAAGATCGGTATGAACTAAAACCCTTAACTTTGATTTTTTTAATTCTAATTTTGTCATAATATATTGAAGTTCTTTAATTTGATTTAACCTGTCACTGATCCAACGGTATGCTTGTAGTAAAGCCGCAGGTCCAGGAAACTCCTCGGGATTCCACCAATACGAAGGACATGACGTGGTACAGCATGCACATAGTATGCATTCATACAATCCGTCTAGTTTCTTACGGTCGCGTGGTGATTGACGGTGCTCACGTCCGTCTTTAGGCGGCTTCCTTGTCTTTAACCATGGCTCCACTGATCTTTAACACACAACACAATAACATACATGAAGTTTACATAGAAATCATGATTCATGTTCAATCTTATTGTTATACAAAAATTAAAGAAAGGTAAATTCACAAGTATGAAAATCTCCCCAGTAGAAAACGTAACACATAGACTTTCTGACGGAGCGGAAGTACCGTCTAGTAACCGATAACGCGAAGGTAACGTTGAATTCTAAGAATACCCGTTAGCTAAGCCTTCTTAAGTCTGTTGTATTCTCAAAGAATGCCCAGAAAATAAGGATGCAAGAGTTGTAAACACAAAGCTCTTAGTTTTATAAATCTATATTCAAAAAGTTCTATCTCTCACAAATCAAGAGATTACAATATATAGGGATTCAATTTCCTAAAACCAACATTAATAAGGAAAACTAACTTATCTAAGAAAAGAAAATCGACATAGCTAGTAAAAAAGAAATAAGAAAGCCAACTCTTGATAGGATCACGATGTATGCTGCATCAGGTCTCCCCCCTTATGAGCGGTTCGTCCACGAACCCTAACAGGTCATCATCCGCTGGCTCAAACTTGAAAAGGTGCTTGACGTTAAAAACATCAGCTGTATGTACATGTGACGGAAGACTGAGACGATAGGCATTTGCGTTCAACTTCTCAATAATCTGAACCGGACCAATCTTCCTATGCTTAAGCTTATTATACTGTCCTACCGGAAACCGCTCTTTAGTTAAAACTGCCCAAACGAAATCACCGACCTCAAATTGGACCTCGCGACGTCGTTTGTCAGCAGCGCGCTTGTATTTCAGGACAGTACCCGCCAAATTATCTCCAGCAGTGGCGTGAACACGAGCCAAATGATCGACAAGGTCTACTGCACGACCATGAAACTCCCCTGGTTGTGGCGTCGTTGTTAAGCCCAAAGGACCACGAGGAACCACGCCATAGACAACATGAAAAGGACTGAACCCCAGGCTACGATTAAGGGCATGGTTATGAGCAAATTCCGCTTGGCATAAAACAGAATCCCACGACCGAAGATTATCACCCACCAAGCAACGCAACATATTCCCCAGGCTGCGATTAACAACCTCGGTTTGACCATCGGACTGCGGGTGATATGCAGAACTCATGTTTAAACTAGTTTTAAAAAGCTTCCACAAAGAACGCCAAAAGTGACTAAGGAAACGCGAATCCCGGTCAGAGACGATGGACAAAGGGAGACCATGCAACCGATAGATCTCGCGAAAGAACAGAGAAGCCACTTGAACGGCATCTGTAGTCTTCTTACAAGGCACAAAGTGAGCCATTTTTGAAAATCGGTCCACCACGACAAAAATAGAATCATTACCGCGTTGAGTTTGCGGGAGACCGAGGACAAAGTCCATGCTGATATCGCTCCATGGTTGTGTCGGGATCGGGAGGGGAAGATACAATCCGGCGTTGCTGGCATGCCCTTTCCCGCGTTGACAAGTAGTACAACGAGCCACGAACCTTTCAACATCGCGTCGCAAAGTAGGCCAAAAGTAAGAATCTGTAACTAGCTTAAGTGTTCGATCCCGTCCGACGTGTCCTTCGCAATGCAAGTCTTTGATTATCTGCAAACGGAGGCTACTCTCAGGTATACACAAACGATTGTTCTTGAACACAAAGCCGTCGACCAGAGAAAATTCAGATTGCTTGTGAAGCGCCAAATCCTTCCAAATAGCCGCAAAGAATGGGTCTGTCGCATATAAGTCTGCCAAGCATTCAAAACCCGTGACGGAGACGCTGAGTGTGGACACCAACGCGTGCCTGCGGCTTAAAGCATCTGCTACTTTATTAAGCTTTCCAGATTGATGCTTGATAACGAAAGTGAACTGTTGTAAATAAGTCGTCCACGAGGCATGACGAGATGAAATCTTATCCTGCGTTCCCAAGTATTTCAACGCCACATGATCCGTAAATAAAACGAATTCTTTATGCGCAAGGTAGTGACGCCAATGTTTTATGGCTTGGACAATTGCATAGAACTCGACATCATAAGTGCTGTAACGAACCCGGGCACCCGCCAACTTCTCACTGTAAAAAGCGATCGGACGTCCATGCTGACTTAAAACAGCACCCACGCCTAGCTTTGAAGCATCACAATGTAACTCAAAAGGTGAGTCAAAGTCAGGGAGCACTAAGATTGGAGCGGTTGTAAGCTTTTCTTTAATCAAAGCGAATGCCTCAGCTGCTTCCGTAGTCCACACAAAAGAAGTCTGCTTCATGCAGTCAGTAATTGGAGCCATAATAGTACTGAAATTGTGAACAAACCGTCGATAGAAGGAAGCGAGGCCATGAAAGCTCCTGACTTCGGTAATGTTAGTAGGTGTCGGCCATGAAGCAACAGCTTCAACTTTCCGTGGATCAACACGCAACCCTGTTGATGAAACCACATAACCGAGAAACAAAACTTCCGACATGCCGAACTCGCACTTTTGTTTTGCCACAAAAAGTTTCTCGGATCTCAGAGCGAGTAACACATCACGTAGGTGAGAGAGGTGGTCGTCCATTGACTTACTAAAGATGAGGATATCATCAAAATAGACGACGACAAAGCGTCCAATGAAAGGCCTGAGGGCTTGGTTCATGACTCTCATGAACGTACTAGGCGCGTTGGACAATCCAAATGGCATAACCATCCACTCGAAAAGACCTTCACGAGTTTTAAAAGCTGTTTTCCACTCGTCGCCTGGCCGAATCCGGATCTGATGATAACCACTCTTAAGATCCAATTTGGTAAAGACTGATGCTTTTCCTATCTGATCGAGTAAATCGTCGAGACGTGGTATAGGAAATCTGTACCGAGTAGTAATCTTATTGATAGCTCGACTATCAACGCACATACGCCATGATTTGTCCTTCTTTGGTATAAGCAACGCGGGAACCGCGCACGGACTCAAGCTCTCCCGAACATAACCCTTGCTTAACAAATCTTCGACTTGACGTCGAAGTTCTTCATGCTCCTCAGGGCTCATGCGGTAATGTGCTCGGTTGGGAAGAACTGCATTTGGCACGAGGTCGATATGGTGCTGAATGTCCCGAAGAGGTGGCAAACCCGCAGGTAACTCATCTGGAAAGAGGTCCTCGAACTCGTGTAGGATGGAGGAGAACGCCGAAGGGCACGGAGTTGGTTGGGCCGGAGCTGGAGTGACAGCGACCAAAGCAAATAAAGGTCGTGTGTCTCGTAGTTCCTGCTCGAACTGTGATTTGGATACGACCATTAAATTATGTTTCGGTGGCGCCGGGGTTGTAGGTGTTTTGATCGCGTGATCTGTCTCAGGTGAAGGGAGAAGTGTGATCTTGCGACCTTCAAAAATGAAGGAGCTTGTGTTTGTTTTGCCGTTATGGATAACTTCCCGATCGTATTGCCACGGGCGTCCAAGGATGATATGAGCAACGTCCATAGGGGCAATATCACAATAAAATTCATCCTTGTAGGAGGAACCAATCGAGAGAGACAGTAGTGTTCGTTTGGAAACAAACACCTCGGCTCCAGTTTGCATCCATAGCAAACGATAGGGATGCGGGTGGGTTTCGGATTTCAGAGACAATTTGCGAACTGCTTCCTCTGAAACTACATTGGCTGAACACCCAGAGTCGATCACAAACCGACAAACTTTGCCTTTAACTGTGCAGGTGGAGCTAAATAAAGCCGTACGCTGCCAAGCTTCATCTGTTTTAGGGGCGAGACAATTGCGACGCAGCATGAGAAGTGTTCCTGTGTCTCCACTTACTTGGTCTTCTTCGTAATCGTCGGTTTGATCAGGCTCTTCATCAAAGATGGGATCCCCGGTTAGTTCTCTTTCATTAGCCATCAACCCACGACGTCCTTTGTTGGGGCAGGCTGTTTGAAGATGTCCGCGTTCGCCACAGGTGAAGCATCGTAGTGCATTAGGGCGAGAAGGGCGTGTATCTGCTACGGTTGTCTCTGTTGGTCGTGTTCGTTGTTCTTGGGATGTGTCCCGATCAGTTGATGATTTTGTATCATCAGAAGTATCTGAGTTTGAACTTCGTCGGTTGTTGTTCGACCACTGGCTAGCACCAAGACGAGATTGTTGCTCGATTAATAACGCGCGCTGTCTTGCCTCAGAAACTGAACCCGGATCAAACTGATGGAGCATATTCTGTAGCTGAGGTCGAAGACCTGCAATGAACCGAGCCACCAATTGATCTTCTGAATCCTGAATGTCGATGCGAGTGAGCATTAAATTGAATTCATTGGAATAATCTTCGACGGAGCGTGAACCCTGACGAATATTATGAAACTTCTGGAATAAAAACCGTTCGAAATTATACGGGATAAAGTTTTTCCGCATGTGTTTCTTGAGCTTATCCCACAGAATAATCTTCTCCTTACCCCGACGGGTACGAGAAAGCTTCAGTTGACTCCACCATGAGGCGGCATGTCCACGGAATCGAGTTGTAATGAGAGACACTTGTTTGTTGTCTGGAACGTCTTTGAATTCTAAAAACTCATCGACTGTTACAAACCAGTCAAGAAGGTCTTCAGGTTGGGAACCACCGTGGTACTCGGGGATATCGATCTTGATACCCGAAGCCCAACGTGTATTGTCGTTCTGGCGAGGGTGTCGCTGTTGGTGATGCCGATTGTTATCCCCAAACGGATTTTCTCCATCGGAATCGTCAGTAGCTTCGTCCAAAACAGGTTGACGACGTCGGTTATGGCGTTGTTGTGGTGCTGCGTTTGCAGCTAGTGCGGCTTGTACGCCGGCTTGAACTCCAGCTTGAACTGCATCAGCCATTGTTCTTCGAATATCCTCACGAAAATTGCCTTGAAAGTCTTCCAAGAACTGTTGAAAGTGTGTCCAGTCGTTAGCTGGTTCTTTACCAGGTCGAGGAGCCATCACAAGATCGTTACGACGATGAAAATCGAAGTTTCAAGTCTCTGATACCAATTGACGGAGCGGAAGTACCGTGTAGTAACCGATAACGCGAAGGTAACGTTGAATTCTAAGAATATCCGTTAGCTAAGCCTTCTTAAGTCTGTTGTATTCTCAAAGAATGCCCAGAAAATAAGGATGCAAGAGTTGTAAACACAAAGCTCTTAGTTTTATAAATCTATATTCAAAAAGTTCTATCTCTCACAAATCAAGAGATTACAATATATAGGGATTCAATTTCCTAAAACCAACATTAATAAGGAAAACTAACTTATCTAAGAAAAGGAAATCGACATAGCTAGTAAAAAGGAAATAAGAAAGCCAACGCTTGATAGGATCACGATGTATGCTGCATCACTTTCGCTGGTAACACATGTTATTTATCTTCCCCATTTTTATCTCAACCAATATATAACCAACAGAGGCCAGAAGATGGAAAAAGCGAAAAAAAAAAAACAGTTAAGGCATATAAAGAAGGGAGGTTTATTTACTTGTATTGCTGGTAAAAATTGGTTAGGTCGATGACTAGATCTTTGATGACGTACATGTGAGGTAAGGGAGTGATTATGGTTGGCTCCGACGTGTCGGAGTTTATAGGTTTAAGACATGCAACAGTGTTAGTACCGTCGATGTTCATTGAGCAAGATCCACATATTCCTTCTCTACATGATCTCCTGTAACTCAAACTCGCATCTTCCTCTGCTTTTATCTTCTGTAAGACGTCCAAAACCTAAGGAACACACATCTCGTTATACAAGAATCGAACCCCTCCAAAATTAAAACTAATCCTGTAGAACTAATTAGTAATCAAGAATTGTAGTAAGTTACCATGGGGCCACAAGTGGAAAGATCAACGAAAAATGATTGAAGAAAGGGTTTAGTATTTGGCTTATCAGGGTTCCATCTGTAAATCTTGAACTCCTTCTTGGTCACTTTGCGTTGGCCTATTATCAATGGATATTATTTATAATTCTATAAAGTAACATTGCATGTTTAAGAATATTATAATTTGCTTTAACGTAATTATCGGTTTATTCATACCTTCTTTGTCTTTGATTGTTTCATGGGACTTGAGAGTATCTTTGGACAAGTCCTGAGCAGCTTTGTGGCCTTTTAAGATGGGAAAATCTCCGTTGCCACTTAAACTGCTGCTCAAACGTACTTTCTCCGCCGCTGGATTGCAGATTTTCCGCTGTAGCAATCGCAACATCTCAGCTCGCTTGATCAAAAGATGTTCTTGAAAGGGTTTTCAATTCGTTTGTAGAAAGAAAGAGAGTGAAGTTAAGCATGGCGAGGAGAAGAGACCTTCTTCATTTCACTTACACGTGGTTAGTGTTGAGGATGTACCTCAGGGCACGTGTGCGACAGCGTGTTCGAAGACAAATCTTTTTTTTTTTTTTTTTTTTTTTGATGATCCAGGTCTCCGGTTCGCTAATTGGACGACCGACTATCCACCCGAAGGCGGTCCTGGACGCTGCGCCCCGCATGTTAAATTTGCGCAGTGGCCGGGGTTCGAAGCTGGGTGGCGGGTGCCTCAGCCGAAGACAAATCTTTGATTACATCATCTACTTGTAAGGCCCATATAAAGCCCAATATTTCAACGATAAAACCCGTTTCTTGTGGGTCGGTCTTTTCTGTTTGATAGACAAGAGGCATTTTGTCAACTGCATTGGATCTTGTCATTTGGAAATCCCAAAAAGTTATGTAATACAAGACGATGGTCCAATTTCCTGAGCAGAGCCGGCCTTTGGTAGAAGCAAAGGAAGCACATGCTTCGAGCCGTTCAGTTTAAGATCAAAATTCAGCCACATTTTGCAAGATTCTCCTTTGGTGTAGTGGTGTAGTTTCGGTAGTTGGAACTCTATACCAGTAACCTGGGTTCGAATCCTACCTCAAGCGGCCAAATTTTTAAAATTTGCTTCCAGCCTTACAATTTGTAGGACTGGCTCTGTTCCTGAGATAGAAAAAGAGATGCGACGTGGCAGTTCTCATTGTCTGAAGCATAACCACCTTTGATTAATCACACACCCTTCTAAACTTAAGCACTCTTGTTGAATGTCTACTTGTTTGAATGTCAATGTATGATTATGTACATTTTTATATTTGTTATACATAACAAAATAGAAGGATCAGGATATGATTTAACTTCGAATGGATGATTTACAGTTGAGATGGTAATTGTTTCTTTCATGTCCCGCCTCTGTGGGGATTCATTTGATGTCGAACGTATCTCAGTGGATCTGTTTTGTGCAGACTGTAGTTTCCAGAAAGGCTGACTAAACTTACTCCACAAAATGTATGGATCTTATCAGGTTAGTCTGCAGGACATGGGTTTTTTTCCATTGCCTGCACAAATTTACAGACGTACACACGCCATAAATACATAGTTAGAAGTAGTTTGAGTAAAACTTGTTTGCTACAACCATTGGTCGACACACTCATGCACAAAATTTACTAAGCAATCACAAGAGACAGACTAAGCTAAGCATCAAGCACACTGAACAAACAACTTAATGAATTTTCAAGAGAAAAAAGAAGCTAAACTAAGCAATAAGATGCAATTAATTATCAAGAGAAAATAGAACATATAGTTAAACACAATGAATTAGCTAGAACAAATCTAACCTGTCTCGAGAACAAGCGCCACAGGGCAAGACTTCTTCTTCTCAAAATAAGACCGATGAAGTCGAGTCTTGAACCTACAAAACATGCAATCAACAGTATATATATATATATATCAATTAATTTGTGATTGAAAACAAGATCCACTGAAAAGGAAAGATCCAAATATTTTTTAACTTTCCTTTTATGTGCCATATCGAAAAAGAAGAGAAGTTCCGGTGGTGGATCGAAGAAGAAGAGAAGCTCCTGAAGAAGACGAAGAAAAAGCACCTAAAAATGATTAGACCTGAGAATTAATCGACACCGAATCTATTTAATCTTTCCTTATATGTGCCATGCATAGAGTGAAGGAGAGTTCGGAAGCACTATCACTGAAGTATACATCGCTGGAGCTCCATCAGTTTCTTTGGTGAATAGTAAAAACTCATTCGAAAAGTTCTTTTGATGGCCTGAAAAGCTCCATTGATGCATATCATGAGAGACCAGAAGCTTTATCAAACCGCCATCAGGAGGGCCCCACAGGTTGTTGGTGAAGATTGAAACCAAGTCTTCTCTCTCTCTCTCTCTCTCTCTCTCTCTCTCTCTCTCTCTCTCTCTCTCTCTCTCTCTCTCTCTCTCTCTCTCTCTCTCTCTCTCTCTCTCTCTCTCTCTCTCTCTTTGTCTCTCTCTCTCTCCCTCCCTCTCTTCCACCCTACTTTTTTCCGGTCCTAGTGCATTAGAGGGTGTGGGATGTGCTCCAACCTATTTTTTTTTGTTCGGTAACATTTATTGTTATATTTATTTAAATACACTTAGACCATCCGCATTGGCGGATTTAGGGGTAGAGTCACGTATTTTTTGGAAAAAAATAATATAATAATAAGAACGCAGTGAATTCGGGTCATAGAAGTTCACCACAGTGATACCGAGTCTTCACTATTCCGCGGACCCCACGATACGTGACAGCCCGCGATAAGTTCGGTTATTTTTTTTTTTAAAGTCAAACGAAAAAAAATAATAAAAAAAATCATTGGAAGTCGGGATTTGAAGGTTTGCTTGATACACATGCCCTAATATTAAGCTTTTAGTTATATTAACTAGGATGAGACCCGCGCCTTGCGGGGAATGAAGTTGTTCTTTTTATTATGTTTTGGAGAATGAAATAATAGTTTGGTTTCATATAGATTAGGAGTGTTCAATCCGAATACCGGGTTGGTTTCGGTTCAGTTGGTTTTTTTCGGTATTTCAGTTTATAAAATATAACTAAAATTCTAAATCTATATTTACTTCGGTTCGATTTGGTTTATATACCATCAGTTTTTAGTTTATTCGGTTTTATACCAAAAACTTAATTATTTAGTTTGAGATCATATTATCAACTATACAAATTTTCGAGTCGTGTTGTCAAAAATTCGTTTATTAAAAGAATATTATATATTTAAATAAAAGAATTAGAAAAAGCTTCTATCATCTAATAAAATAATCATATCTAGAATTAATATCAAAGCTTTAAATTTTTTTAAAAAAATAAAAAAAAGAAGCATGAAATTCTTTTTTATTCTTCCATATTTAGTGTTCATCAAATTAATATGTTTTCGACTGAACACAATTTTGTTTGTTTAATGATAAGAAATTGCAAATAATTTCAACTAATTGTTATCCATCAAATTGATGATATTTACTTCAATTTAGTTACTGTTAAAATAAATTGTTGTAAAAAAATTCAAATAATTGTTATCTATCAAATTTGAATATTTATTAAATAAAAATTCATATTAATACAATTTTATAATCATTTGTATCTTAATATAATAAAACAAATTAAGCTATTGATCACAAAATTTTCAAAGCGGGATCTTCAAATTTAATTAATTTATAGACGTTTTTAAAAATTCAAATATAACATATAAGAAAAAAGTTATATAGTTAATGTGATTGTTTAATATCTTTTAATAATATAAATCAAATAAAAAGAACTAAGATACAGAAATTGTGATCAAATATTTATTATTCATGATAATTAACTTTCATATATACGTTAATCATATTAGATAATTTTGTAGCTTTTATTTAAGGAAAGTGTGAGATTGTTTTTGTACATTATTTATCAATTCTATAATTAGTTTAATAAAAAGTGTAATATAATATAAGATGAACCAACTTATTTTTCTAAGAATAATATATTTTATATAGGTATTTATTAAATGAGACATCATAATCATAGGGTTCTATGATCATTCATATCGTTTTATAACAAAATATTTAAATCATTGATAACAAAATTTTCACTGTAAAAAGATTACTAAGTTTATAACTAAATTTTGTTTTTTGAAAATTCATTGAAAGTTTTAATAGTAAAATATTTCTGTAATCTTATATTGTATATATTTTAATCTTTATATATATATATATATTTGTTTATTATTTTTTATAACATACATTTTTTCTTATTAAATGATATTTTTTACTCGTGTGATTTTAAAATCATGTGTATTTTTTTTATAATAAAATGTTAAACCTTTGATCATTAATTTAACATAATAATTTTAATATTTTTAGTCATTTATTGTTGTTTTTAATTAAAAATAGAACATATATGAAAAATCTAAATTTTAAATTTTATCTAATTTGGTTATTTAATTTATTTTAATAATATAAAATAAAAAAAATGATTGAGAAGATATAAATTTTTATCAAATCTTTATTATTAAAATCATTAATTGTCATATATATATTAGTCATTTATGGTAATTCCGTAAGTTTTATTTAAAGAAAGAATATAATGAATTAAATTGAATCATTCAATTTCTCAATTAGTATGCTAATTGAGTGACATGTGTCAATTGGGGTTTTTTTTAATTACATTAAAGTTAAAATAATTAGTGTCAAAATGCTTCTCCTTTTAATATATAGGGGATTGTTAAGTGCCTCTTACTAAAATTCATCTTGGATCCGTCCCTGTGTGAAACCAATCCCGTCGAAAGCCTAATTTCATGGGACACTTACTGTTGTAGGCCTGTTCTTTTTTCAGGTATACAAAATGTCGACCCAAATTCATCCTATAGTAGTTTCTTATGGGTCAGATCTGCGGTCTATGTTTCAAATTATCATCTCTAGTTTAGAGTATTGTTTTCTATTTTTCCGAATCAACTTTATTGCAATGATTATACATTTTGATCAAAAATATTATATAGGTTACAAATTTTAAATTTTTCCATCTGAGAGATTTTCTCTTTGTCTTGTTCTGTCTATGAATAAAAAAGAAGAACTCAAATTACGATTGAATTGTTCAAACATAAGTCAAAAATTAACAAGAAAATTAGTAAAGATAGATCTGGTAATTTTCTTCGTGGTGTCTAGTAGCTTTGCTACAATCATACAAGTTAACAACGCCTTCGTTGCTTTAAGAAGCTTGTGGTTCAGGCTGCAGCCTATAATATTTGGCGACACAGGAACTCGGCCCTTCATAGCACACCACTACTCAGCAAACTTTCAGGATGATAGACAGAGATGTAAGCAATATAGTATCAGCAAGAAGACATAGGAGAAGATTTCAAAATCATAACCAGTGCATTCCTTGTTTTTTATTTTTATTTTGCCAAGGAAACACATTCGTAGGCTTGTAAACCTGACTTTCATTTCTTTTAATGATATTCACAGTTCAGCAACAAATCGCACAAAATAATCATATCAGAAAAAAAAATAGATATTGTATGATCTTCGTGTACTTATTATTCTGTAAATTTAGATATTATGATATCGAGTGTTGATTCTCGGCGAGTGATTGGGATGTCAAAGAATCAAGCTAGTGAGGAAGCCAACAAAACCTAACAGACAAAAAATATATTCTTACTAGTGGTGGGAATATTTTTGGTTTGAAAAGATAATTATTGCTTAAGCTATGGGTAACAGCTTAGACATTCGTTTCAAAAGGGAAATGAAAATATTTATGTAGATATGCATTATGCTAGTTTTTTTTCGTGTAAACTAAATTGTGATAGTTTGAATATGATTAATGGCTTAGTGATAATATTAATAATATAACCTACCAGACCAAGTGTTATAATCAGTTAACTATGAGTTTTGATTCTCTGCATGTGTTTATCATGAACATTGCCTTTTGTAAAACAGTTACATTATATTTTTTTTTTTATCAAGAACAATTACATTATATATACTAATGAATTTTCTGTGATAATGTTTTATGATCTTGATTTGATAATAGAAAAAAAATGTTAAAATAATATTATTTAGACGAGCATCATATAATATATATATAGTTATTGTTTGCTTTATTTTATTGTTATATTCTTTTGTTTATCGGATATATTCTAAAATTGAAGCATCCTGCAGATTTTATTTTTGGAATATTGTTTTTGTAAATCAATGGTTTTTTGTCGGAAATTAATAGGTTTGTCATATTTGAGCACCTTATATCATGGGGTAATAATATACTACCAATATCCCCGAAAATCTTTATAATGAAAAGTAATAAAAACAGTTTTTCTTTGTTTTGTTCTTTGATTTATTTATTGATATATATATATATATATATGATACGTTCTAGTTAAAACTTAAAAGTAAGTAATAACATGGTGTTTTAGATATGTGTAGCATGGTCAGTATCAACAGTGGTAAGGGTTATGTTAAGTGTCTTTAAATTATGATTTTATAAAGGGAGGGTCTAATCAATCTAATACCTTTTCTTATTTGTCACGGTATCTATATGAAACCGTTCCTACATCCACCGATACTTTGTAAATATATCACTTTATACTTATTTTCGTATATATTTTATTTTATAAGATTTGACTGGTATAATTTATAGAAGAGCATTAGATCAACCACTCAATTTTGATTAATTAAACATTCAAGGAATGCTAACTGCAAGGCTCCCTTTCAGACTTCCATTTTGTTTTTGTTTTCTTGTTTGTTTTATATATACTTTGATCAAAAAAATGTAAATCATTCAAACTTCAATATAACAAATATAATTATAAGCAACCTTTGAGTCAGTTCATGCATAATTATGGCCGGATTGAGATGTAATCTGAAATTAATATGTTTTTTATTTTCTAAAATGTAAATATCATTTCAGAAATAAATATTGATGTTTTACACAATATGAATTATAAAATATAATATTTCTAAATTTGATTCCATAACAAAAAGGAGTAAAAATCTAAGTAAAAACAATCCACACTATAGCCATTATGCTTGAAATAATATGGATTTATGTAAGTCTCTCAAATATAATAAAGATTGATTATGCAATACTACAATCTTTATGAAAATACTTGAACAATAGTCAATATATAGTTCATTATTGTAAAATAATATATATATATATATATATATATATATATATATATATATCAAACTATGTGATTATAATGAATGTAAAATATATTAAAATATATGATAAAACAATAGTTCATGCAAAAATTATAGTAAAATATATATTAAACTTAAAATATATGTATATGATTATTATGTTTATTTTTTATACAAACATGTCAATAATAATGTTAGGCACCTGAATAAAATTACTAATTGTTGTAATCAAAATAATACTTTAATATTTTTTTCAATACTGTAATATTGTTCATTATTCAATGTATATATAAATATGCAAGAAAATCGTCAAAAATATTTTATCATAAAGGCGTCTCTAACAGTGTTTTATCTTCTTATTTTTTAAAAGATTTGGTATTCCAACAATTATTTATCCTCTTAAAATACTTTTTTTTTATTTTAGTCATTACAATTATGTATGTTTGACAATATCACGAATGAATTTTATATATAAATATCATATTTTAGTACTTATAGTATATTTTCTTAAAATTATTTTAATCAAAAATTATTTTATTAACACTTTTACTATTTGTAGTTATATTTGACTATTTATTTCTATATTTTTCGAAAATAGTTTATTTTAATGTTTCAAATAGTATGTTTATTGATTTTTGAAAATTTAATGATTATTGTTAAATTATTACTGATATTAAGAATTAAAATGTAAATCACTGATATTTCTAAAAATAAATTTGAAAACGATTATTGGATAATTATTTCTTCATTTTTTGTAATTTTAAGGATAAACGCCGCTAAAACAAAGGGGTTTAGAAAAGTAAATAGATTAATATTGTTTATCAAACAAGTTAAAGAGTACGTGAAGATGTCAGATATCGGGATTTCACTTCAAGATTTGATCTTCGGAGAAGCAAATCTAGGCAACTAGACAACAGCTATGAAGTAGAACGACAATGACCTCAACAACTACACAGCCACCTCTAATTTGTCCCTAAAGTAATTAAATCCGGGAAAAAGCATAATCTAAAAAGTAAATAATAAAAGTTTTTGACAAAAAATACTTTAACAAGTTTTGTGGTCAAAAATACTTTTGTTAGCTTATACTCCATTATATACACATTATTTCGATTTGATCTACAAGCGTTTTGTGATACTTGAGAAAATTGACTAGTATAACTTAATCGAGTTCCAAGTTAATGGAAAAGTATCGATCTTTACGAACACAACAAAAAGTTTAGTCGTATTTTCAGAAACCAGAGTAAAAGTTAGACTGTTTTTGCACTGTTGTACCCGACAAACAATTGATCAAATCTAAAACTGCTACAATATCACGCTAAGAATACCAATTATAAAAATAGTTAAATTGTCATAGAATGTTATTATATCATTGATATACTCCATAAACCATAATTATCAAATTTTAACTAGTTCTTAGAAGTAATATGGTTTATTTGAGTTTTAGAAAGTGACGAAATAAGCGAATGGTTTCGTCTTGTCTATGATTCACCTTGTTAGCCCAGACTCCAGGCCACAAAAACAAATCAAATCAAACATAGATCGAAGAAAAGTACAAATGTACAATAAATACAATTAATTCAGGAAAAGGATACACACATTGTTCTATTTACTAAATTTAATTTGGTCTCACAGATCAATGACCCGGTCAAAGGCCGTGCTCTGTTTGACAACTTCTGGTACATGTCTCTATTAATCATACCAAATGTCACTATTTAACATGTAATTACGATTTTCGTACATATAGTAACACATATAGATGCCGACTTGAATAATTACATATTAGCCTCCATTGAAACCTACTGTTTCTAAATGCAGTTCTCTTAATATAGAGAAATTTTCTTATAATCAAATAGTATCGTTTTAAGTATAAAAGTACGTGAAAGAATCAAGGAGCTATGATTATTGATTGTATCATTTTCATATAGACTATCAACTCATCATTTTCATATAGACTAACAACTCTTTACCTAAATGTCTACGAGCTTTTACTTTATTATAAGTTAGCTGTATTTTAAAATCATTAAAAAATTCAAAACTATATATGATACGTATCCACTGCTTTTAAAATTCATTTAATTTATTAAAAACCATATATAATATAATCTACCGCTAATTGTCAATGTTTCTTTTAAAGTTATGATAATTAATAAAAGTTAAAAAAGAAATATTTTTTGTTTTCGATAAATCTATAAAAATCTCAACAAACAATGTTAGCGAATTCCATCTACCAGTTCTTTATTCCATTGACATATGAAAACAACAATACTTATTAGAGGCACTCCTTGAAAAAAGTAATGATAACGAAATGGATATTATTTTTTTGGACACTATGAAATGGATATACACATGTGTATTATTCATGTTTAAACAAAGTTTCCTCGCCTCTTATGGCTGAAACACTTGGGATGGATGAGGCACTCTTATGAGCCAAGCAACGTCTTCTCTCCATTGTCTGGTTTCAATCCGACTTCCAAGAGTTCATTAGAGCAATCAACTCGAAAATATATCCGATGGAGCTCTATGAGATTCTCACATATATCGAATTTCTATCATCGCACTTTTCGTTTATTTTGTTTTCGAGAAAACAGCCATTAAAAACCTAAACTTTCAAATTAAAGCCAAAAAAACCTTTAACTCATGTTTGAGCCAAAAAAATTACCAACTTTCAAATATTGGCCATTTTAATCATCATATTTTGTTGACTATGTCATTTAAGAAACTCGAATAATCAACTGTTAAAATCGATTAAAAAAAATAAACACATGTTAATTTTCTAAACGACAACATTTTTTAAATTGATTAAAACATTGATCAAACAATTTTTTTCCCGTCTGAAACACTTAAAACATCACTTTCGCGAAACCATAATGAAGAAGATGAAGTTGATTTGAGGCTCTGCTTTCGCGAAAGAGATATTTAAATGTTTTTAGAAGCAAATAGACATCGTAAAGAGATATTTAAATGTTTTTAGAAGCAAATAGACATCGTTTGATCAATGTTTTAATCGATTTTGAAAATGATCTCGTTTAGAGAGTTATCATGTGTTTATTTTTCAGTCGGATTTAATAGTTGACTAATCGGGTTTCTTAAATGGCCGAGTCAACAATATATGAAGTTTAAAATGACCAATATTTGAAAGTTGGTGGTTTTTTTTGTTCAAACATGAGTTGAAGATTTTTTTGGCTTTAATTTGAAAGTTTAGAGTTTTAATGGCTGTTTTCTCTTTTGTTTTCCTATATTTATATAACAAAACCGTAACCGCTATCTAATTAACATATACCGTAGCAGAAGCAATAAGTGCTGTGTTACGTGATGAATCTATTATCGCGGCCGATGATACATCATATCTAATACCGCTATGGTAGCGTTAGATAGCGTTTTTTCGGTGCAATGAATATTCGATTTTTTTGTAGTGAAAGCTCATGATTTTTTAGCGGATTCATTGGCAAAGACTTCTATGTACTCTGCTCCTATTGTAATGGTCTAGATTTTTTGAAGTATTAATCAATTCGGTGTTCAAAAAAAAAATCTCCATGTTCGTAATTATGTATTACTGCCAAGTAATTCACATTATAAATTTTGGAAAATTGTAGATGCGATTTAAATACGCGCTATTTTTTTAAACTGATTATAAGACTCTAGCAAACGATCAAAAGCCATATTTCGAGCATCCTCACACTGATATTTTTATACACCAACAGTCAATATTAGCCCTAGTTTCAAATTTGAAGTTCAAGTAAATCAAAAAGGAGAGGAACAAAAGGTAAAGAACGTTAAAACTAAGAGTAAACCAATGGGAAAAAACTGTCCACTTTTGATTGGTTTTTCTCTCTCACACACAACCATCAATTTCAAGATCCATTCACACTCTCTGTTAAGAATCAAGAAGTATTATTAACAAGAACCACCCAACCACCCTCTCTTAGTCTCTACAATCCAGAGAACTAAGCCAATACTGAATCTCACTCTTGAGAATACAGCCACAATTGATTCCTCACAGAATGCCGTTCTCGTAACTACTAACGAGCCTTTTATAGTTAAGACTCGTGTACAAAACTATTCTTTTAATGAGAAAGCTAATAACTTGCCAGCTAAGCAACACTCTTTCCTCCACTGTTAACGTTCTTCTCCTTCCTTCTCGAAACGTATACTCTCATTGGCATATCAATACCCCCCGGATGAAGCACGAGCTTGTCCTCAAGCGAATACGCTGGAAACTGATTCTTGAACTCCTTTAATCTCATCCACGAAGTCTCATGAGATGGTAAGTTCTTCCAAGAAACTAAGACCTCCAAGTGTCCCTCAACATCGTACCTAGTCTCCAACAAGTCATCAGGTTCCACTACAAACTCATCCTCCGTAGAGAGGGTTGGAGGTAATGGCATCACTGTCACATTCTTCCCCACTACTGGCTTCAATTGCGACACATGAAAGACTGGATGCACTCTCGAATCAACTGGCAATCGCAGTTTATAAGCCACTTTACCAATCCTCTCCAACACCTCATAGGGACCATAATAGCGAGCTGCCAATTTCTGACATAATCTCCTGCTCACACTCTGTTGACGGTAGGGTCGAAGCTTAAGATAGACCAAATCACCCACCTCAAAACTCAAATCTCTTCTCTTCTTATCTGCATTATTCTTCATCACCTCCTGCGCACGCAACAAATGCTGCTTCACATCTTGTAGCAACTCATCTCTCTCACGCAACATTGTCTCCAACTCAAAATTGTTCGTTGATCCTTCCTCAAAACGCAAAAGAGTAGGAGGATCCCTCCCATATACCATCTTGAACGGAGTACACTGAGTTGCAGTATGAAACGAAGTGTTATACCATAGCTCTGCCCAAGGTAAAAACTTCGCCCATGTCTTCGGATGTGATGAAGCAAAGCATCTAAGGTAAGTCTCCAAGCACCTATTAAGCACTTCAGTCTGTCCATCCGACTGAGGATGAAATGCTGTGCTAAAACGCAATCGAGTCCCTGATGCCTTAAAACAATCCTTCCAAAATCCACTTAGAAACACCTTATCCCTATCAGAGATGATAGAACGAGGATACCCATGTAGCTTAACAACCTCAGAGATGAACTTCCGAGCCACATCTGAAGCAGTGAACGGGTGTTTTAGCGGTATGAAATGACAGTACTTGCTCAACCTATCCACAATCACAAATATCACATTCACTCCTTGTGATGATGGAAGACCTTCCACAAAGTCCATAGAAATATCTTCCCAAATTTGATTTGGTATTTCTATGGGTTGTAACAAACCAGCTGGAGACAGAGTACTGTATTTATGTGTTTGACAGACTTCACAAGACGCCACATACTCTTGAACGTGCTTCCTCATCTTAGGCCAATGAAACGTGGAACGTATGCGTTGCAAAGTCTTCAGTACACCAGAGTGACCACCCAAAAGACTGTCATGATACTCTCTCAATATCATTGGAATGTGGGTTGATGTCTCTGGAATAACCACTCGTCCTTTGTAAAGGAGTCTCCCATTAACCACTGTGAATCCTGCTTTCACTGAATCACCTCGACTTATCTTCTCAATTATCAGCTGAATGGCTTCACACTTATCAATCTCTGCATAAATGTCCTGAGTCTGCAACGACGAAGGTAATGTCAATGCAAAACAACGAGACTGAACCTCCACTGCTGCATACTGAACAATACGAGATAACCCATCCGCAACTTTATTCTCAGTACCCACTTTATACTCTATGTCGAAATCATAACCCATGATTCTTGTTAACCAACGTTGGTAATCAAGAGTAACTTCCCTCTGTTCCAACAAGTACTTGAGACTCTGTTGATCAGTCCTCACAATAAATCTTCTTCCCAACAAATAATGCCTCCACTTTTGAATAGAAAGGACTATTGCCATCAATTCTCTCTCATAGATGGGTTTAAGCTGTTCCTTGTCTGTCAAAGCATGGCTGAAGTAGGCTATCGGATGTTTCCCTTGCATCAAAACTGCGCCCAAGCCATACCCAGAAGCATCAGATTCGATAATGAAAACTTGTGTGAAGTCAGGCAGTGCCAATACTGGAGTCGAAGTCATTGCTATCTTCAGTTTTTCAAACGCCTTCTGAGCTACTTGAGACCAGATAAACTGCTCCTGTTTCAACAATTCTGTTAGAGGTCTTGCAAGCATCCCATAGCTTGTCAAATCATGGATCTTTGGAACGTTGTCCGAAGAAGTCCTTGGTCATGTCCACAATCTCACCACGTCAAGGGAGATCTGGCTCAGTCTGGCTGAAAACTTCAACAAAAGCTCCTTATCTCGTGAGTTCTCTCTTCGTCGCAGCTTACAACTACTCACCATCAAAGGGAAAACCCTCTCTGTCTACAGTCGGGAGTTTAAAACGATCTGTGATGCTCTAAGCTCCATTGGGAAACCAATCGAAGAGTCAATGAAGATATTTGGGTTCCTCAACGGATTAGGAAGAGAGTATGACCCAATCTCAACGGTGATTCAAAGCTCCCTGAGTAAGTTTCCAGCTCCCACGTTTAACGATGTTGTCTCCGAAGTCCAAGGGTTTGATGCAAAGCTCAAGTCGTATGAAGAGACTCCAGTGGCCACACCGCACCTTGCTTACAACACGCAACAACAAGCTTCACAATATCAAGGTGCTCCAGTTTACAACCCCAACTACCGTGGTAGAGGACGTTCAAACAACTCCCGTGGTAGAGGAGGTTACACCACTCGTGGTCGCGGCTTCTCTCAACATCAAACAAGCAACCCCACAGCTGGAGAACGACCAAAATGCCAAATCTGTGGTCGCATGGGACACACGGCTCTGAAGTGCTATAACCGGTTCGACAACAACTATCAGAGTCCACAGGCCTATGCTACTGATGTAACAGATGGGCACGGAAAGGAGTGGTATGCTGACTCAGGGGCTACTGCGCATGTCACAGGGTCTACTGATGGTCTCTCTACTGCTCACCCCTACGAAGGCAATGATGCTGTGATGGTTGGAGATGGAGCATACATGCCAATCACACACGTCGGATCTGCTGCTATCACTTCTCAATCAGGTAACATTCCTTTAAAAGAAGTTTTAGTATGTCCAAATATCCAGAAATCACTGCTGTCTGTGTCGAAACTGTGTGAAGATTTCCCGTGTGGGGTCTTCTTTGATGTTAACAATGTTCCAAAGGTCGCGTGTTCGATCCACGCTCACCGCACCAATTTGTTAAGAATCAAGAAGTATTATTAACAAGAACCACCCAACCACCCTCTCTTAGTCTCTACAATCCAGAGAACTAAGCCAATACTGAATCTCACTCTTGAGAATACAGCCACAATTGATTCCTCACAGAATGCCGTTCTCGTAACTACTAACGAGCCTTTTATAGTTAAGACTCGTGTACAAAACTATTCTTTTAATGAGAAAGCTAATAACTTGCCAGCTAAGCAACACTCTTTCCTCCACTGTTAACGTTCTTCTCCTTCCTTCTCGAAACGTATACTCTCATTGGCATATCACTCTCTTCCTCTTTTTGAAGATTTCTGCAACCAAAATAATAATCATAACCCTCTCCATTATTTCGATCAAAAAAAAAAAAAAAAACCCTCTCCATTATTTATCATTCCTCTCTCTAAACCATCATCACCATCTCTCTCTCTCACTAAGCCATCATCTATCTTTCTTTTAGTCATGGATTCCGGCAACAGTAGTAGCATGCAATCTTCAAGCGGTGGTCTTGGAGGAGACCAAGAAGAGTACGACTCACGCGCCGATCAATCAATCTCTGCTTTATTCAACAACAACGACAACGACGCAACCACCGCCGGTCAAACACAGCTTGACTCTCTCATAGCTAACTATTTCAACACCGGTTGGTCAACAGACAATCCTCTCTGGTCAACAACGACCACGAAGCCCACTGATGGCTCTACACCACCAGTCTTCTTCTCAAACCCACTTCAACAAGATCTGAGAGTTGTCTCAAACACGAACACAAGTAGTCCCATTAGTTCTGTCCCTACCGACAAGAAAAACGGTCTGGCGGTGACAACACGGATTCCAAAGAAGAGATCTCGAGTCTCGAGACGTGCACCAACCACTGTTTTGACCACCGACACTTCAAACTTCAGAGCCATGGTTCAAGAATTCACTGGAAATCCTTCCAACCCTTTCACAGGATTATCATCATCATCATCCTCTCCTTTTCCAAGATCAAGATTTGACCTATTCGGCCCTTCTTCTCCTTCATCATCCTCACGACCCTTGAAACCCTTTCCTCACAAGTTTACCTCACCACCGCCGACAAGTCATCGTTACCTAATTCCTCCTTCTACAGATTATCACCAGAGTCCTCTCCTTAACACGAACATGCAAACCATGGCAAACCCTTTTCTCAACAACCAGAGCTTGAGAAGGAGTAATGGTTTAGGAGACGTGGACGTAGGAACAAACTTTGGGGGGCTTCACAACGTTATCGCCTCTTCCTACTCATCGATGATGACGCAGCCAACCCTAAACACGATGCATGGCCCAGACAAGAATTCTGAAACCGATCCGCTAAGATCAATCGATGGTGAAGATCAATACATGGTGCAAAGATCCGATGGTTACACACCGCCCGTTGCTTCTGGATCGGAGAATAATTTAGCAGCGGTGAGAAATAAAGGTATGAAGGAATTATCGTGGATCTCTTCTTCTGATTAGATTCAATCTAACCTTTTTATTACATTATGATCGTATTTTTCCTATTATAGATATATAAACGATGAAATAGAGAATCTTAGCAAAAATATTTGATGAATGGAACATTAATTAATGTATGGAAATATTTTGGAATCTTTTATGTTCTAAAGTTTATGTAGTCTAAATTAACAATGACTTTGTATATATTGGAACAATGTTGTTTCTTTCTTATAAGTGTTATTGTTATATCGGTTTTGCTTCGTTTATTAACTGGACTGGATTGGGTGTGTTATATGTAGAAGTGGTCTATATATAAGAGATATTTGATTTTGAACAACGGCTCGAGGTTTCCATACTTTAAAATTCTATTAAATTAAGGGATGCAGGCAACAAAGAGAAAAGTGTATGTCATAAGGGACCCAAACACCCTGCTATAAAAATGTTATAGCTCTCTTGATACTAGGTCTGTGTATGAACCCTAAACAAAAGAACATTGCTTTGGTTGTTTATTTCATTTTACCTTGGATTATTAGTTTAGTTTATTTACCTATAGATAGAGTGATTGATGGCGAGATACAGGGAATCGTCAGCCGCCGCTTATCGTTCCTCATATTTTTATTTTAAACCCACATTAATTAGATAAATCAACACGTCCTTCGTCTATTAATCAATAATATTAACATGCCCATATAACTGGATTAATTCTCCGTGTCACTGTTATCCGGCAGTAATACTCGTTCATTCAGTACGTCACGATGTCCCGTAATTTCTTTAATTTTAGTCGTCTTCATTAAACCAAACTTTGATGGCTACACTTACGTCTATGGGGCATTTTCAATTAGTAAGAAAAACAAGAAAAGGCAAGAAAGTTAGTGAGAAGTTGCTTTAATCACACAGAAAACTAATAAAAAACTTACCTTCAAAAAAACAGTAATAAAAATAGTTCATTTAGTTATGATGTCAGCTTCTGCTAGTTCTTTTTTCTCAAAGAAATGATGAAAAAGTTTAATCCCTAATAACAGTTAGTTAATTTATAAGATACTTAATCTTGATCATATAACAACCATTCTCTCTCAAAATCTATTGCGCTTTTAAGAGTGAAAAGGAATGTCATGCCTTGAGATGCGTTTGAGGGATGTAAGGTTAATTTTTTTTTTCATTTTCTTACTAGAAACTCTCTGATTGATGCTAAAGTGAAGATCTTCTATTTTGTACTTTGAGGTTAATCAATGGTTTTGTTCTCGCTTCAATAATTCAAAATATCTCTGTTTTCTACTTATACAAACTGCTTTTTGAAAAGGTTAATAAAGTAAGCAACTCAGAAGAGAAAAATAGATCTTTCTGATATATCTAACAATTTTGTAAATCAATAAACAAAACATAAAAATCTAATGATTGATAAAACATGAATTTTTGCGAAATAAAGCCATATCTTTCTTTATATCTCCTTCTGGAGATTGGAAATCCAAATGATTAGGCTAAGGATTTTAGAAGATTTAGGGGGCGAACAATTATAGCAGTTTTGTTGTTTTGCAATGATGTTTCCACGTTGATAACTTGTTTATTTACATATGTGTGTGTGTGTATATATATATATATAATCATAAAATGCATTTTCAATTAAAGCAACCTTGAGGGAAAAAGAAGTGTATAATGCGTTTTTCATAGGCATCATGACAGGGCAAGCCTTTTTAGCAGTAGCTACGCCCTTCGCTATTTTCTCTACTTATTTCGTAAAATTGAAAAGGTAAAAACCTTTATGCATTACGATCGATCACACTATCATATTTCTTTACACACAGGCAGATATGATGTCCCCGCTAATGATCGACTTTACGTAACATTTGGAACATATAATAACGTTTTAAATCAAGAGATTAGGTTGCAGTTTACGAATTAAGGGGGCCATTAGCGTCGAATTCATGTATAAATTAGAGAATCATCATATCCATAAAGTAGGGGAGAAGTCAACTCCGACGTTATATTAGATGATCACTAGAGTTGTTCAAAATATTGGTCATTGCTAAATTTTTTTTATTAGTAAGCTTATTGTTCTAGTTGCCAGCATGCTTGACTTATTTTGAACTATATATATTCAGTTATATATTTACAATTTTATTTGGAGAAAAAGAAAAGTAATTTCACTTTTTTATCAAAAATTCAAACATTGTAAATAGTCTATTCTATCATAAATTGAATCAAGCGGAATAAATTACAGCCGCAATTTTCTTTAACACTACGCTAACTCAATGTTGGTTGTTACAAAATTCTTGATATGCAGTAATTGTCATAATGTGATGACGAGAGTATCACAACTAATCATATTATCTGATGACCCCTAAAAAGACTAATCATATTACATTCACACATCATTTACCACGATACATATGTAGATATACTGTTTCTGAGAGATAAACAAAATAGACGGCTGTAAAACTTGTGCGAATCTCTAGAGTATGGTATAGTTGGAAAGGACCGCTGCAACATTCGAGGGTTTTCTTAAGATCTCAGTCAGTAACATGAATATATCAGAATTTGGATTATATCATTATGGTTATTATACCATAGAAATTCTATAAATGAATACTCTATAAATTAATAAATATTATAATTAAAAAAAAATTATCGGTCCTGGATTGAATTAGTGTAAAATCAATGCCGGCCCAGAACACACTGCAACGTAAGCGACGAATTAGGGGCCGTGAACTATATAAACTTTTTCCTCACTATGAATTATTTTGTTTCTAATTTTCCTATGTAAAGATATAATTTTATTTATTTTGGCTTAGGGTAATAACAAAAATTTCCAATCTTTGGAACGGTCCTGTGTAAAATTTAATACATTTGATAAATTATTAAGATAATAATTTATAATAACTTCATGTAAATATATGGTCTATTATAAACTTAAGTTAATTATTAGTGTTCATAACGTTAATATAAATATAATCAATATATTTTATAGTTTAATTTTCATTCATACTGTAATTTATCTTCATTATTTCTTAATCTCTCTAAATATACTAATATTATTTTGTTATTTTACACTTAAAATGCTTTTATATTTGCTAATTAAGAGCCAGGGATAACAAAAAGAACTATAAGAAAGTATTGCGACGTTTTCATATGTTTACTTATGTTTATGTTCTAGTGTTATGGTTTCTTTTTTCTAAGTTCTAGTTAGTTGATTTTTGGGTATAGAAGTTGATTTTTTTGTGTATGTGTATGTTCATTTTGTTGGATACGGCGAAGAGCGGTCAAGATTTTACATCTTACAAGACTTTACTAAAATTCCAAAGCTCAAACTTATAAACTCGTGAAAATTTATCTTTACTTTCTATGATGTCATCTAAAACTATTTAGCTTTGGATCTGAATACCCGTTGCCCGTATAAGAATCTATTATATTAAAACAGAAGTAATGATTTCTAATTCATGTGTGATTTTTAATAAAATGGACTATAACTAGAATTAGTCACATGACATTTTCAATCATCATTAATCTTTATATTAAATAGAATATACTATATTATTCCATCATTAATAATCTTAATATTATATAAAAAAAACAATAACTTCAAGTCATAACTTCTAATTCATGTACGATTTTAATAAAATGGACTATAACTAGAATTAGTCACATGACATTTTCAATCATCATTAATCTTTATATTAAATGTTAAGGATATATCTTAGAGTATAAAGACCTCTCTGTAAATACATTAGAATACAGTTTACCCTACTTGTATCATTGTATAAATACCTTGTACTCTCTTAATAAACAATTCATTCAACCTATTATCTATATGGTATCAGAGCTTGCTCTAAAACCTACACCGTCATCTTTATTCTTTTTTTTTAAAAACCAATTTTCCACCATGTCGAGCACTTCAAACTCCCCTGCAACCCACAATGAAACCATCCATGTTTCAAACACAAACCACCAGCTGAATATCAACATGACTAATGTCACAAAGCTCACTGCTTCCAACTTTCTAATGTGGAGCAGACAGGTCTCTGCACTTCTTGAAGGGTATGACCTTGCCGGACACGTTGATGGCTCGCTTGTCGTCCCATCTGCTACTGTTGTTACTGATACAGAAACAGTAACCAATCCTCTCTACACTCTGTGGAAGAGACAAGATCGTCTCATCTATAGTGCGCTTCTTGGCTCTATCACCCCCACGCTCCAGCCGCTCCTGTCTACAACAACCACGTCAGCGGAGATCTGGACCACACTCACCTCCACGTACGCGAAACCCAGCCGTGGCCACATCAACCAGCTTCGCCAACAGTTGAAAAGTTGGACGAAAGGAACTAAGTCCATTGATGAATATTATCAAGGTCTTACCACCAGATTCGATCAACTTGCTCTCCTTGGCAAACCCATGGATCTTGAGGATCAAATAGATCAAATTCTCGATGGCCATCCTGAGGATTACAAGATCCTTACTGATCAAATCGCTGGACGTGATACGCCTCCGTCGATCACTGAACTCCATGAGAAGCTTATTAATCACGAGACGAAGCTTCAGCTCTCCAAGCCGGCTCCCTCTTCAGTTCCTGTAACAGCGAACTACTCCAACCACAAAGGTTCATCATACAACAACAATTATCGTGGTTCCTCCAATAACGCTCGCCGTGGTGGTCATCGTGGTGCTCCAACATGGCAACAGCAACAACAGTTCACATCACCACCAGCTCAAGGAGGAGGACGTGGATATCAAGGAAAGTGTCAACTGTGTGGTGTGTTTGGTCATAGCGCTCGAAGATGCTCTCAACTCGCGAGTCAAGCTGCTATGTCTCCACAAACTCTTTGGCAGCCGAGAGCTAATGTTGCTCACGTTCCTGCATACAATCCAAATCAGTGGATACTTGACAGTGGAGCAACACATCATCTGACTTCCGATCTCAACAACCTTGCTCTTCATAACCATACAATGGAGGAGAGGAGGTTGCAATTGTCGATGGGTCAGGTTTAGCTATCACACATACTGGCTCTTCCTCTCTATCTGCTCCATCTAAGCGTTTTCATCTTGATGATATCTTATGTATTCCGAGTGTTAACAAAAATCTCATCTCGGTTTATAGTCTTTGCAACGCTAATCAAGATTCTGTTGAATTCTTTCCTGCGCATTTTCAGGTGAAGGATCTCAGCTCGGGGGTCCGGTTGCTTCAAAGTCGCACGAGGAATGATCTGTACGAGTGGCCAGTGTCGTCCCTGAACCCAGTAGCCTCTTACGCATCCTACCCAGACACTAAAGCCACCTTACCCCAATGGCATAAACGCCTAGGCCATCCTTCTTTTTCCATTCTTAAAAATGTTGTTTCTCATTTTTCTTTACCTTGTTTCTCAAACTCTTCTACTGCTTTTCCTTGCAATGATTGTCTTCTCAATAAAACTCATAAGCTTCCCTTTCATGAAAGCACCATTCGTTCCACAAAACCGCTTGAAGATCTTTTTACAGATGTTTGGCAATCACCTGTCTTATTACCCAAAATTACAAATATTATCTTGTTGTGGTTGATCATTTTTCTCGCTACACTTGGCTATTTCCTTTAAAAGCCAAGTATGAAGTTCGAGACATCTTTATCACCTTCAAACCTCTTGTTGAAAACCGATTTCAAACCAAAATCCAAACACTTTACTCTGATAATGGGGGGGGGGGAGTTTCTAGCCTTACGTACTTTTCTTTCAACCCATGGGATTAGCCACCTCACAACACCACCTCATACTCCTGAACTTAATGGTCTCTCTGAAAGAAAACATAGACATGTGGTTGAAACTGGTCTCTCTCTTCTCTCTGCGGCTAATCTTCCCCTCTCATACTGGCCATATGCCTTTGCTACCTCTGTTTTTCTGATAAATAGAATGCCTACCCCTGTTCTTTCTCATCAATCCCCTTATCAGAAACTGTTTCGCACAACCCCAAACTCCCATAAACTCCGTACTTTTGGCTGCTTATGCTTCCCCTAGTTACGTCCTTATGCCCCAAACAAGCTTGAACAAAGATCACTGCCTTGTGTTTTCATTGGTTACTCTCTTACACAGAGTGGTTATCTTTGCTTGGAACCAGTTTCTGGTCGGATATATACTTCTCGTCATGTCCGTTTTAATGAAACTGAGTTTCCCTATCACACTCTCACCAAACAAACCCATATCTCTGAACCCGATCCCATACCCACCTCATCCCCACCACACACCATCGTTCCTACCTCACTCATACAGACGTCTTCGCCGGCTGCGAGCGACTTGACTCCTGGTTTAGCTCCTTTACCTCAAGTGCAACCGGAAGCCGTGGAAATCACTATTGCGCCTCCACCAATTCCTCCTGCTCCGGCCTCTATACTTGAGCCTATCGCTCCATCTCAGACTGTTCCAGCGCCACAACCAACTAATTCTTTGCCGACTACAAGTGTACCTGAGGTACCTGTGCCAGCTGTGAAACACTCTATGACTACAAGGTCTAAGAACATTATCGTCAAGCCGGTTACAAGATACAACCTCACAGCTCAACTACAGTCGGATCCCCACTGGATTCCAACAACTTGGCAGCAAGCGACTAAGCATGAACGGTGGCGGAAGGCAATGGTTGCTGAGTTCAACTCTACGTCTCAAAATCACACTTGGGATCTCGTCGAAGCGACACAAATATGAACATTGTTGGCTGCCGTTGGGTTCTCACAATTAAATATCATCCTGATGGCAGTATTGACAGGTACAAAGCAAGGATTGTCGCAAAAGGTTTTCATCAACAACCTGGAGTGGATTTTACCGACACCTTCAGCCCTGTTATTAAGTCAAAAACCATACGGATAGTCTTGGGTCTAGCAGTTAATAATGATTGGCCGATCAGACAAGTCGACGTCAACACGGCATTTCTTCAGGGTCATCTTGATGAACAAGTATTTATGTGCCAGCCACCAGGCTTTCATGATGCAGACCGTCCATCACACGTTTGCCGTCTGCGAAAAGCTATATATGGACTAAAACAAGCGCCTCGCGCTTGGTACTCTGAACTCAAAAAGTATCTTCTCAGTGCAGGTTTCCAGAACTCTCTTGCAGACACGTCTCTCTTCATCTATCGACGTAACGGGAAGTTTGTTTACTTACTCGTTTATGTTGATGATATTATTGTTACTGGAACTGATGCTGTCTTGGTTCAAGGAGTCATTGATGCACTTGCAGAAAAAAATTCTATTAAAGATATGGGGAACCTCACCTATTTTTTGGGCATAGAAACAACAAGGACCTCGCAGGGTCTTCATCTGATGCAAAGGAAATATGTGACAGACCTTCTTCAAAAGACCGACATGCTTCACTCGAAACCAGTCGCTACACCACTACCAGCTTCACCAAAACTGACGTTAAACTCTGGTGCTCCCTTATCGGATCCTACTGAGTACAGACGCGTTGTTGGCAGCCTCCAATATCTTGCTCTCACCCGTCTGGATGTCTCTTATGCAGTGAATCGCTTGTCCCAATTCATGCATCGTCCAACAGTGGATCATTGGAATGCAGTCAAGCGTGTCTTACGCTATCTCTCCGGTACGTTGAGTCATGGTATCTTCTTACGGAAACAAACTCGTCCTCTCTTACATGATTTTTCTGATGCGGACTGGGCCGGGGACACAGACGACTACGTCTCGACTAATGGGTTCATCGTTTACCTTGGAACTCAACCACTCTCATGGACATCGAAGAAACAAAAGGGTGTTGCACGTTCTTCCACGGAGGCCGAGTATCGGGCTGTCGCAAATACAGCAGCTGAGCTTCGCTGGATATGCTCTTTACTCACTGAACTTGGTGTTACTCTTCCTGCTGCTCCGACTATCTACTGCGACAACGTTGGCGCAACCTACCTTTGTGCTAATCCAGTCTTTCATTCTCGCATGAAGCATATTGCCATTGACTTTCATTTTGTTCGCGGTCAGATACAAACTCATGCTCTCCGTGTTACTCATGTTTCTACACATGACCAGCTTGCAGATGGATTAACAAAACCACTATCACGTGCACCATTCCAAGCAATACGAGACAAGATTGGCGTCACCAAGGTTCCACCATCTTGAGGGGGCGTGTTAAGGATATATCTTAGAGTATAAAGACCTCTCTGTAAATACATTAGAATACAGTTTACCCTACTTGTATCATTGTATAAATACCTTATACTCTCTTAATAAACAATTCATTCAGCCTATTATCTATATTAAATAGAATATACTACATTATTCCATCATTAATAATCTTAATATTATATAAAAACAATAACTTCCAGTAGAAAAAATCCTTTGAGTGGCAGTTGAGCCTCACGCGTTATTGTTTGTTTTCTCTCTAATTTCGAAAACTCGTTTTCAAGGGGTGGAGGTTCACGCGATTCTCTGGCGACTCCGTTGGTGCTCACTGTGACCTCTCCCCACCGGAATATGCTCGACGAGACGGATTAAACAAGATCCAGTCTACTAGGAGGTGTTCCTCTCTCTCTCGGCGACTCGGATGGGCACTCTGTAGTGGAAGCCCCTAAGAACTCCGTCGCTCTGGTGACTTGTCGGTGAAAGGTTGGCGTATGCTGTTTGAGGATGACGACGACCCAATCGGAACCGCGTGTCAGTCATCGGGGCTGGGGTCAGGCACCGAGGGGAAGGTTTGTTTTTTGCGGTGTCGGTGGATCTCACAAATGGAATGGCGGTTCCCTTTTGTCCTGAATCTCGCTGGCTCGCCTTTCTTCCTTTCCTCGTCGACTAGAGTGGAGGAGCACAGAACTTCTCGGACTTGTGAGGCGGCGAAGCGGTTATAGAAAGCGGCAGTTAGGGTTTTGGAGTCATTTTTCATCTGAAGGTGGCGTTTGTGGCCGCAGGACGCTCCGTGGGTGGCTCCGTTGATGTTGACTGGCGGTAGATCTGGCGGGCCTCGAGACCCTCGTCACGAGAAGTCGCCGGAATCTGGATCTGGTGGCTGCGGTGTCAACGGAGGAGGGAGCATGCTCTCTCAGTCTTCTTTCCCTCAACTTAAATTCCTCTTTGTTTTGTGATCTGTGTATTTTGCTTAGCTAAGTCACTTGTAATCTAGGGTTCCTGTTTCTCCGGTACACCGGGAAGTGCTGTAGTCTGATGCCCTTCGGGGAAGAAAATTTAAATTTATATTTGATTTAAAGAAAAAAAACAATAACTTCCCAATATTTTAGGGATAATAAGAATAACAATATGAAATTCAACTTATATTTAAATCACATATATATATATATATATATATATATATATATATATATATATATATATATATATATATCAAAATTTCGAAAAACTGTTTATAAATATTTTAACACAACTTAATTTTCAAAAATTATATGCAAATATTTTAACTAATTTCTTTATTAGTTTTGAAATATTAGTATACACTAATATATTCAATTTTTGTATACAAAATGAAAAAAATATATAGATATATCTTTTTATCGATTATAAAATCCAAATAAATTATATTAAAATAAAATTATTATGTATATCTAAATATTTTAACAATATATTAAATTTTTTAAAAAAAATATATATGTCAATATTTCACTAATTTTGTAATTAGTAATGAAATATTATTACGAGATATTCAAAGGGCATATAAAATTCAACATAAATTAAATACAAAATGATTATCAAATATGTTTTTTCATGCACATATTAATTTGTTTAAAAGCTAAAGTAAAATACAATAATATAAATATATAATAATAAAAAACAAATACATGTGATGGTTTTAGACATTTTACAACATTTAAACTATAAATATTTTATTTTAAATATTTAAGGAAATATTAAAATATATGACTAAAATTAAATCTAAAATAAATATACATACATATATATATAACTAAAACTTTAATTAAATTCTTTATAATATTAATATATGAAGTTAAAAATTTAAAATTTTTAACTATCTTATTTAGTGAAAAATTACATTATCTTTGCAGATGATAATATTTTAATATTATACATAATTCTATTTCTATTTATTATTTATTTATCCAGTAATGAAATACTAATATAACAAATAAAAAATAAAAATAAAAGAATACATGTGAACTTTTGAAACAATATATTTGATGAAAAAATATACTCTAATATTATTATGTGTGATTTTTTTAAATTGACCCAATGAACCATCCCTAGAAATCGGTTAACATAATTTATTATTAATAATAATATAACTTATATATAACATGAATAATATAATTTGTTTCCTAATAAACCGGAAACATAATCACAATATCTTTTGATATCTTTTCATTTCAAAAAAATTTCGAAAAATCTGTTTAAAATTTTTTTAAAAAGATCTTAATTTTCAAAACTTATATGTAAATATTTTTCACTAATTTCGTAGTTAGTTTTGAAATATAATTTAACATTAATATAATCAGTTATCATTTATAAAATGAAATATAAATATTCTATTATATTTTTATCTATTATATAATCACTATCAATCATATTAAAATTTATTATCTGATTTAATTATTTTAACAATATCATAATTTTCACAAATTTCGTAATTAGAATTGAACTATATATTATTATGCATTAATAAGTATATTTTTATTGTTTACAATCCGTCACATATTAATTTGTTTAATAATTAAAAATAAATACAATAAAATAAATATATAATAAAAGATAAAAAATACATGTGACAGTTTTAAACAATTGATTATTTACAACATGTAAACTATAAGTTATTATATTTGAAATAGTTATAAAATATTAAAATAAAAATGTATACCATTATCAATTTAAAAAAAATATATAGATAATTAAAAATAACATCCTCACGGTTCTACGGATTGGGGTTGTGATTATCTTAAAACTATTTAGCTTTGGTCTGAATGCTATAATCCCGTAGCCCAATACGCGGATGACTTATCCTATTTAAATTTAGGTCTACAAAGCTAGATCCCGTGACCCAAATACGAGTTAAGCCCATTTGATAATTTATAATCCCAAGACGAACATTCGTTGATTTTAAACGTTGTAAGAACGTTGGATGGGGGGACAACTGTTCTCCCCTGCTGTTATCGTTCCTTGTTTCTCACTAAGGGTTAGGACTGCAAGTTCATCTTCTTCTCCATCCATCTCTTCTAGTCTGACTGATAGATAAGCTCGCCAAGCTCAGCAGCACTCATCAAACAATACAAACAAGCTCGCCCACGAAAGTTTACTACACATTGATAAAGCTTGGATTAATGAAATGTTTATATTACAAAATATGCATCATTACACATATTTACATCATTCATGCCCTCTCTTTGTCAATTCTTTTGGAGTCATCATCATCACAAGGTTACAAAAGAATATCATCACAAACATTTTCCAACTTTTCTTTTTTTCTCTCTATACAACAAAGCATGAAAGAACAAATAAAATGTGATTAGAAGCCAGAAGAATTCTGAGTGACCATTCTGTTCCGACCACCACCACCATCTCTAAACCTCGACCGAATCGACCCGTTCGAGTCGAGAATAACCCTGTCCCAATCAACCGTCCCTTCACCATCATCCTCCTCCTCCTCAGGAACTCTCTCCCTCATCAACTGAAGAATCTTCTTCGCCTTCTCCCTCGCCCTCTCAGTCCCTCTCTCCTCAACCTCCTTCAACACTTCCACCACCCTCGCCTCCTTCGCCAACCCTTTAAACCTCAAACTCTCATGACTCAACGCAAACAAAGCCGCCACGCAATTCTCCCTCGCCGCAGCCGAAGACCGACTCTCCTCCCTCCTCCCCTCCTCCTCCCTCAGCTTCCCAACGAGAATCGCCACCGCGTTAGCATCAAGCATCGCAGACCTCCCTTCACTACAGCAAGCCAAGTTGCATATAACCAAAAGCGCTCTACTCGCAGACTCACCAGACCGAACCAACGAGAACAAAACCGGTACAGCTCCTAACCTAACAAGCTTCAACCTATTCGTCTGGTTTAAAGACAAATGATAAAGAGCCAAACCCGCGTCGTGGCGCGTACGGTCACTCTCCGCAGCTCTAAGCGCGTGGAGAAGCGGTTGAAGCGCGCCCAAAACTCCTATCGGCATTTTGTTATCGTCTTCTAACGAGAGGCTAAAAATCGAACCCGCCGCGTGCTCCTGCGCCTCTTTCGAACCCGATTTCAACACGTCGATCAAGAGAGGGACGAATCCCAACCGCACGATCGTCAGCTTGTTGGTCTTCTCTAAAGACAGATTCACAAGAGAAGCAAGAGAGTTGGTCTGCACTAAACTGTACCTAGAAACGATCATAAACTTGAGGAGAGCGAGGATCCTGGTGGAGCAAAGCGAAACCCTAGCTTCGTCTTTCGTCCTCGCCATCTTCCTCATCATGATCAGCCCCTGCTCCTGGTCGAACACGTCGGAGCTTTTCAGCTTGGTGTAGATCTCTTCCTCTTCCGGCGAATTCGCGTCGGCGGCGGCGGGGGAGGAGGATGAAGAGAAGAAGTTATCCTGCGTTAGGGTTTCGATTTCCGAAGAAGAAGATGAAGGAGAGAAGCAAGCGGGCCGGGTCGTTAGAGGGAGAGGAGTGAATGGGCTTTGAGCGACGATTACTGATTCGTCAGAGCTCATGGAGTTGAAATCTCCGGTGGGCTTTCTCCGGCCCATGAGGTCAGAGTCAGCGTGGTGATATGTCACCGGAGCTCGGTCGGCTACAGCTCTGAGAAGCTCCTGCTCCGAGACGCGGATCTCCACCTCCGATGACGACGGCATCTGTTGCCGGAGATTGGATTCGACGGCGGAGTAATCCGGCGGATGAGGACGTTCGACGCCGACGGAGTCGCACCAGCTTTCGATGGTTGATTTCATGTTGCGGTTGGGGATCACGGCGGAGAAATCAGGCGGAGAGTCGTCGTGGTCGGTGAGTTTGGGGGTGAAGGCTAAGTCGCGACAGACTTGGACGCAGACGCGTTCGAAGGTTTGACCGGAGGAGACGACGACGGGGTCGGACATTATGGTTTTTGAAATCGGACAGATGAATTCAATTGGAGGTTGTTGTTGCTGTTGGTTCTGTCTTGTAGATGAAGAGGAGGAGGAAGTCGATCTGTGGCTGAAAGGGTTCCATCTCAGCCGTCCGCTTTTACCCATCTTCGCAAAATCAACGGTTTAGGAATCGAAGGTGAGTATGGTTGCTGATTGAGAAATTAGGGTTTAGAATCCATGTTTGAGGATTTTCTGGGAGATGATGAGAAGGTAAAGAGAGTCGTCTCTGTTCTGTTCTTCCTCCTCTCCTGAACTGAAGGACTTTGTGGCCTACTGACTTTTTCTTTCTTTTGTTTTATTAAATTTTTAGCTTCGGACATGTATTTTACGAAATCTTGACCGTAGATTAATATGGTGGACCATTGAATATTGAATTAGCTCTCACCCATGTTCGGAAATGCGCTAGGCGTAACGCGTGCGGTCGACCTGGGCTTATTAATCAATTAACCGGGGATTAATCAGAGATTAATCGGGGATTAATTTTTTCATATTTTATCGATAAATATAGTTATATACCATTTGGCAGTAGCAAATGACGTGAATATACTTTGGTGTAGTGGTCCTTAAGGCTCTGCGGTTAATGAATGTCAAGGGTTCGACTCTCCTTGGGCTCTTTATTGTTTTTCGCTTTTTTTTTTTGGATTAATGACCGACGAAATTACCAATCTACCCTCACCTCCTACATTTTGTCTGCGATTTTTACCCTAATTTTCAGCCACCTATTTTTTCTTTCATTGATTCTTATCGATTTTCTTTGCTTTTCACACTGTTTTTAATCAGTTTTAATAGATATCTAACTAAATAATCGATTACAAACTATCAAAACCCCACAAACTAAGTTATGGTGATATGTCCGATTTGTTGGCCGAATAAGTGAAAATCGCCGCGCTTGGCCACCGGATAGCGCTTCTCCGCCGTGTAATCGGGCCAAGGCGCCGCGTTTTCGAACCTGGGCTCTCACATAGTTCATGCATTCTTTACAACCTTTTTTTGCTTTCTTTTTCAAGGGTCAATTACTCAATTGTTCCAATAACTAATTAGAAACAAATCTCTACACACTAATAAGAGTATTGTAGATTTAACAAAAAAAGAGTACTCTAAAATTTGCTGTGGAAGTGAAATTTATTTTATTTAGTAATATACAATAATGTTGGTGTCATGTCATCTATAATCTTGAGCATTGTTGGAAGTATATTTGTCGAGATTGGTATCCTCACAAAACACACATTATCAGCCTTGATTTATTACCTACTACTACTAGGCTAGTAAAATACGTGTGTGATAAGAACCAGACTTAGGCTTTCTGAGATCTTAATCTGGACTGTATTGGGCTTATGAGCCATTAATATCATATTGTGGCTTTCATGGTTAGGCAACATGTTTACTTGTTTGATATACATATCAAACCGTTTCTTCAGGCCCCTTTTTCATGAAGCTCTTAGTCAGGAGAAAATCTTTGACGAAAATGGGCATATGGTGCATGATCGCCGCGACGGTGGATAACCTTCCTGTAGAGTACCAAGCCGGTGGGTGTTCCTTAAGGACCACAGATACCACCTCTTTGGCGAACGTCTCCGCCGGTATTGGCTTAACATTTTGCGACAAAAACGCCCTTTCACGGATAGCTTCCTGGTAGGGCTTGTATAGTTTCAGTTCAGGTAACTTGTTGAAGCTCAATATCCCTGAATCGGCTATATTTGATTGAATACCTCCTGGGACAATGTTGATCACATCAATCCCAAATGGCCTTAGCTCCAACCTTAGAAAAAGAAGCAAACACACAGAACAAGAACATATAGTATTTAGATGATATATTATCATAGTAATCCCTACTAAATGGGCCGAGTTATTGGGCCTTTTCCTTTTATTAATGAAAGTTTAGTGCACAAAAGATTGCTGAGGATCAAAAACCGTAATGTGTCTGTAAGAGCGTGAAGAGCAGCTTTTGACGCAGTGTAAACCCCTGCCCATGGTCCTGGTGCCATTGTGCTGATACTTCCTATGTTCACAATCTTTCCTTTCTTCTTTGACACCATGTGAGGTACAACAGCTTGTGTCATCCTCATGGAACCTGCATATAGTTAAAAAAAAAGGAATTTTAACAAACACTTGGAACAGTGACAAAAAATAAAACACGTGGCGATCATAAGAGAATGTGATTTTTTTTATTTATTTACCGACCGAACACATTGGTGTTAAAGGTGCTCTCCATTGTCTGAATTGGAATCTCCGCGAGTGGTCCGATGCATTGAACTCCTGCGTTATTGACAAGAACATCGATCTGACCGAACTTGTCGATAACTTCCGACAAGACTTTACTCACGCTCTGTTCCGACTGAACATCGAGCTCTTGCACTAAAAACTTGGGATCTTTCTCCAAATAGGCCATCGTGCTCTGCGATCGACTCGTAGCCACCACTCGGCAACCCTTCGCCGAGAACTCACGAGCCAGCGCATTGCCGATCCCTCCCTTAGTACATCCCGTGATGAGAACCACCGGCATATCCTCGCTGCTTCCCATTCTTTAGCTCAGATAATAAAAAAAGGACTATTATGTATGAAAAGAAAATATGATGCTTCGTTTGTGAGAAATCTAGAATTTAAGGGTCGAATTACAATAATTACGCCGAAGTTTCTCTACACATGAAATGGATGTTGAAGTTTAAAATTTCTTACGTCTCTCTTCCCAGAGTTTCTCAACGTAAGCAGCATGTTTCCTAAGATTTTTTACTCATATCCAAAGTTTGAATATATAAACATAAAAATTACATTTGATTAATTCAGATATTTACTTATTTTACATAAACTCATAAATACATTAAAAACTAAAAACAGAAAGGAAATTAGATATGAACAAAGTGGAATCAAGCAGAGAAGAAGCCATGTGAGATGGCGAGAGCAAACTGAGATTTAGCATCATACTTCTTCATCAAACTCTCAATCTTCTTCTCGTTGACTCCTATTGTCAACTTCGACGGAACATTCTTCCACCAATCAAATTCCAACGACGCCGATCCTGAATCCGCCGTCTGTTTAACCCTCCGCTCATACTCCTCCGCCACCAAAATAGCTATGTCCGCCATGTCAAACTCTCTCTTGATTTCGGTTATATCCGGTTGTTTATTCTCTCTCTCTTTCACTTTTGGTTATCTCCGGTTCTGTTCCAGTAGACTTCAACCCGTGAGATATTTATACTGGTCTGACGTACGGTTTTGGATAAGGTTCGGTCATTATTTCTCTTATCTATATTATTAAAATAAAAGTACACTTATAAATTACCCCTTAGTTTTTCAAATTATTTACAATGGCATGCCACTGAAGTTATTAATTAACTTACCATAGAAAATTTTCTGTCTTTTTTCTTTAATCAATGCATTTCCAAAATTAAATACTAACTAAAAGTTATGGAAACAATAATTAATAAGCCTAGATTTTAATATTCTTTGTATTTTCCTATTTTATAATATATATGTGTGTGTCTGAAAATAATTAATTACATATATATATTTCGTAATTAAACATAATTAATTTTTTTTGTCGGAAACAAATTATGTTTAATTATGAAATATATATATATATATATATATATATATATGGAATTAATTATTTTTTATATGTGTGTCTGAAAATAATTAATTCCATAATATATATATATAATTCGTAATTAAACATAAATTATATGGTAATTATTTTACTGATTCTATATATACATAATAATTAATTTCATACTAATTAACCTACCTTTTAGGATTTTTATTATAATTATCTACCTATCTTTAAATAGTTATTATATTTTTATTATTTATAAGTAATAACTAAAATAAAATCACAAAAAGAAACATTTATATAATATATAGATTGATATGAAAATATGTTATGTTACGTATATTTTGATAAAAATATTAGTCCAATATAAATTCAGTATAATAAATGTCAAAAAGTAGAAATATATAGGACCATACATTTTAAATTGTATATACAACAATTTAGTTATATATTTTTATAAAAATTTTATCCATATAAATAAAAATACATTTTACAGATATACGGGTCGTATTTTAAACAACAAATTTTTTAAAATATATTTTTTTCAATAAACTATTGTTTATACATATGACTTTTATTAATTCTCTTATAAATCTTACGTGAACATTTTAATATATTATATTTCCATACAAGATGGACAAATAAATTTATGTTACAAAATTATATTTATTTATCTATTTCATATATTTTACTAACTCAAAGTAATTTATTTTGAAACACATTTTAAATTAACTACATTCATATATATATATATATATATATATATATATATATATATATATATATATATATATATATATATATATATATATATATATATATATATATATATTATTTCACGCTTTCATTATATACTACCAAACATTTTTCACACATTTGACATAAAAAAAATTCAAAGTATTACATGTAATTATAACAAAATAGATCATATAGTATAAATAAAAAATAAAAAAATAAGATAAGCACCCGCCCGGTCGGGCGGGTCATGGTCTAGTTTAATTTATTTTATTAATATAAATATTAGTCGAAGGTCTGAATCTGTTGGAAGTACCGGTGGTTTTGGTGAGGTGGACACGTTGGTTTACTTTTTCCAATGGATATTAGTTTTTGTGTGGAAGCTTCTTGAGTGCTTACCAAGGTCACTCGTCTGTGTCTTGTCATCGACGTTGTGGATTATCTGTATAAAATATTAGTTTTGTGTGGAAGGTTGTTGAGTGCTTACCAAGGTGTGTGTCATGTCACCGACGTATGCAATTAAAAACTATGGGTCGTATGTTTTAAGCTCTTTGATCCACACTACAATTACTTTAAGCCCGTTAATAAAGCTAAGCCTCCTAATAGTAAAACTACGCCGAATAATTATGCAGAGAGGATTATTTTCAATTTATTGATACTAGATCATTTTTCCGCGTTACGCGCAGATTATCTATTATGTTTTTTTTTTTTATATTTCAAAATTTTTTACATTAATTTTCACCAAAATTATAAAATGTATAAGATAATAAACAGCTGATGATAATTGAAATTTTTCACTAATTGTGTGAATTGATGAGCTTATCTTTGTGTTTAGATATTGTGTGTTTTAGTGCATCTACGATACATATACATCATATGCTATTAGCTTTAAGATTATTCATTTGAAGAGTAGTTAACTAAATCTAATATCAGGTGAATTTTTTTTATATAGAAATAGTATTTTAAATCTGTTTTACTATTTTCAATAGTTATTCTAAGCGATAATAATTTTTGATGATTAATAAAATTCATTAGGTTAAAATCCTTAAATCTGTGAATAATTTATTTTTCTTTGAGTAATTTACTATAAGATATCTCAGCATGAGCACATGTTTACTTTAAAAAGCAGGTTAGATTCATTACCTGCAAAATGCATGTGTAATATTTGTATTTGATACTATGTTGAACAGAACATAGACTTGTAGTATCGTTTGTAATTGTATACTGCAGGAGTCAGGAAGATGTTATTAAACATTCATTGTTGCTTTAAGTTTCTTAAATTAGTAGAGATATAACAATTAATAAATTTAGTTTTGGAAAAGAGAAAACACATTTTGAAAACTCAAATGTGGGGGAGGATTCTGATAATTTGCAACGGAAAAGACTGATCTCCCTGCTTCATAACATGATCCATCCTGTTATTTGATTCCTTCTTTTCAGATACTATATTCCCTTTCACCATTTGTCTTGCAACTCTCCCGCACCGCCTCTGATGCCACTGTAACAAAGCCAAAGGTACACTAAACCTTTTAATACCCCTCCTTAAAGAAAACACCTTGTCTTCGAGGTGGAATTCTAGAAAATGTGCTGCCATGTATGTGTAAGGTTCCCATGTCGCCTCAACGGCAGGTATCCCTTTCCACTGGATCAACGCTTCTGCATTTTCTCCCAAAAAAAAAACATTTTCGCATCCTTTCCGTTAGCAGCTTTGCGAATGTCTTTCACCTAGTCTTGTTCTGCAACTCATTCCAGATTTGAAGATAAAACAATGCGGATAGGTTGTACCTGAGGTTGTGGAAAATTTTAAAAATTAGATGGATCACATGCTATGAGGCAATCATATTAATCTGGAAACAACTTTTTCCACCTTGGCTTGTGAAATTTTGGAACAGTCATTTACGTTCTACCAATTTAACTGAATATTTTTACTATTATCGTATTTCATATATTGATATAAATAAATAATTTAGTCTTTTGAATTGTAACAACATTATTGTCAATGAAATCAAATAATAATATGATAAAACAATAACAATGATAAAAGTAGTTTTGAGATTATTTTTTTGTTTAAAGAATTTAATAGTATGCAGGTTTGTTCATGCATTGAAAACAAAAAATCATTAGAATGCGTAAAATGTAAAATTAAAACAACATTTTTCAACTAAAAAAATCAACTAAAAGAGCATTTCATACCAACTTTCTTAAGTTGTAAAGCCATTGTTTATGTAGACGATGCTTTTTACTTATTGAGAGTTTTGGTTTTTCTTCTTATATGATCCTTAGCCTTTTGTTTGAAAAACTCTTGATAGAGTAACATATATTTGCCCACGAATGAATATTGGTTATGGCAAGCAACTAAACTTACAAAGACGATGTCGTAAAATACTTCTGATCGTGCACGCTTAAGCTCAGCTTCTAATGGAGGATGGCTCAGCTTTTATTGCACCAAATTAAAGCAAAAAGAAGAAAAAAAGACTTAGAGCTTATCATCCAACTTAGCAATCCCCTCAATAAGCTAATATTCACAAATCAGATGAAAGTTAGTCCATGAGATACTGTAAACTCACTACATGCAACCAAGAAATAAGACGTACTAATAAAAGGTCATGTCTACAAATCTTTGACAGTGTAGGAAAAACATGATAAATGAAATGTTCAAATTTTCAATTAACAAAAACTTAAGAACTTGATTGTGGTTAAAGGAAGAGATAAACTCACATATGAAACTGAGTGGAGGATGTTCATTGTACGAACCTGCTGGATACACACGTCATGATTGTTTTCATGAATGAATCATATTCCTGCTTCTTAATCTCACAGCCATCATTAAGTGGCAGAGCATTTGACAATTATGAGATGGTTCCATTCTTCTTCCCTCTCTGCAATGTCATAAGTAAAAGTCAGTGACAATGCATCTTATTGTGGAAGTATTCAAGAAAATTCAATTTACGCTGTACATTCTTCTTTGTCTACAAAAACCTTTAAAAGAGTAAGTAGGGGATGCAGGTAGGCAATCCGTTTTTAGAGGTAACCTTGAATATTTCCATTTTCGAGGTAAAGAATTGTTTTCTTTGATCATCTATGCTCTGCCTCAAAGCATGCAGTGTCAGTGTAGATAGCAGAAGGTGCATTGAATGAACTGCATATATCATAATGCGGTGCAAAATAATTTAAATTTTTGGTAAATTTTGTATATGCCAGAAGATTAAAAACAGAGAAATATAGATTTACTTAAACCTTTTATGTTTTTTGATTTAAACCTCTTATGTTTCTTGATGCATGGGAAGCTTCGACTTATTTAGATCCTTAAAGGGTTAAAGAAGACAAAGCATTTTCTAATCACTCATTCCATCAACGTAGAATACAGATGATAATAGTTCATAGATATCAGAAACAAAGACCTAGCTAACTGACGTCTTTGATTCTTCGTTTCAGCTAACAACGACAGAACAACTATAAATTGGGTTCGCAAGTGGCTTCCTCCCCTGAATAATAAGAGCATGAGCTACTATGAAGTTGATAAACATTGTTCAAACTCTGAATAAATAAAAATTGGACCATGCAGACTATACGGACTCATAAAACTGGTATTCACCAGATAACAAAGTTATAGAAGAGAGAAGAGTTATGAAGAGCAAGAGAATAAACATATATACCGTATATTCTAGAATGGAATATGTCGATCCACGACCAATAGAGGTAGTTGTTCACATGTGTTAGACATTGAGATGAACCTGTGCAACAGCATCTCCCCTCTTGTATTCACTCTCCTCACTTGAGCCTAAGCTCAAATTAGGCACCCACATTTTTCCTCACAAAATAGTAACCCAGAGTATCTCAATTAAAAGTCACGGTGGATTAATCTCTTTCTTCCTACGACTCTGCAAGACCAAAATAAAAACCATTTTGAATTTCATGAAATTTAGATAGAATGTGTATTAACTCGTTCGGAGCAGAATATATCAAACTCGAATATCGAAAAGATAAAAAAAAACTTGAATCTTGAAAAAACTCAAATATCGAATTTACTTACTCAAAGAACAGATGAGGCGATGATTCCAATGGTAAATTGACAGATAAATCACATGTGGGAATGCGATGAGTCAAAAATCGACTTGAAACGTCCGTTCCAAAAGCCTAACATGGATGACACTGAGACTGATTTAGAATCTGATGGAAGCATTAGAAATAACATACCTGGTGAGACGCGGCTGAAAAATTGAGCCAATGGAGACTTCCTAGCAGTTTTTCACGACTTCATTGTCATTGTATGAAGTGGTTGTATGGCTTTTGCAAATATTTGTGTGGAGCAAAGATTGGGGAATGGGTTTAATAAGATGAGAAACAAAGGGAGTCTGAACATAAACTGTGACGATTAAAGAACAGAATTCAATGAATAAGAGTAATTAGCCACACAAAACGGCTACGACGACTGAATTTCCCGTTTGAAGATGAAGTGGAGGAGTCACAAAGTGCTTGCAACCGAAAAAGGGCCAAATCTATTTAGTCAGGTTAAACTCCAAACCCATTTGAATTGGCCCATGTTTATTGTTTGTTAACGACCGAAATAGGCCATGGCAGAAAGGTTATCTTTGATTGGCTGATTAAATTTGGTGACGTGGACAGCCTCTCCATTGAGGATATCTTGCATTTAGTATTGCGATGAGTCAAAAATCGATTTGAAACGTCCGTTCCAAAAGCCTAACATGGATGAGACACGGAGACTGATTTAGAATCTGATGGAAGCATTAGAAATAACATACTCGGTGAGACGCGGCTGAAAAATTGAGCCAATGGAGACTTCCCAGCAGTTTTCACGACTTCATTGTCATTGTATGAAGTGGTTGTATGGCTTTTGCAAATATTTGTGTGGAGCAAAGATTGGGGAATGAGTTTAATAAGATGAGAAACAAAGGGAGTCTGAACATAAACAGTGACGATTAAAGAACATAATTCAATGAATAAGAGTGATTAGCCACACAAAACGACTACGACAACTGAATTTCCTGTTTGAAGATGAAGCGGAGGAGTCGCAAAGTGCTTGCAACCGAAAAAGGGCCAAATCTATTTAGTCAGGTTAAACTCCAAACCCATTTGAATTGGCCCACGTTTAATGTTTGTTAACGACCGAAATAGGCTATGGCATAAAAGTTATCTTTGATTGGCTGATTAAATTTGGTGACGTAGACAGCCTTTCCATTGAGGGTATCTTGCTTTTAGTATAGTATAGATATAGATGGGCCTATTTCGATGAAGATCATCACATATCGTTAACATTCTTGAAAACCAAATAGTACACCAAACTTCCAATATTTTCCTATTCTTTTCGTTATGAATGTTTTCTTATCTGTGCGATGATATGCATTTAGTATTTTTTTGGGTAGGAATATGCATTTAGTATTTACTACACGGTTTATGACCATTCTCTATATAACTATGCTCAAAACGATTTTTGTAGAAAGGTTACAGTTAAAGTTCAGGGATTATAGCGTTCTTTCCACGAGTTTTTTTTTCTTCAGCATGTTTGCAAGAATGGACTCATAACCATTGTGGGCGTAAAATCTGTTATAATACAAATAAAAACCCAATAAAAATTGAATTATAATTAACATTAACTCTCAGTCTGCCACGGAAGTCTGAATGACAAAGAATATAATCTGAACGGAAAGTTGGCGTAGAGAAGAATTTAACAAAGTTACGTTAGATCAAATGGAAATACGTATCTTTCAGACTTTCAGTAACGAAGGGTTACGGGTTCAAATTTTCTTAATGTTTTAAACCACATAGTTTAAAATCTATCATCTCAGATTTGTCCGCTTATATGATTAGACGACATAGGTATCTAATTTCTATTATGAGGAACTAAGTCTATTTGATGCTGATAGACATTTCTATAAGATTAGTCTGGTCTGGCTTCGGTGTAATCAATAGAAGAAAAAATGAAATAATCTTAAATCGTGATAGTTTTGTTGTTACTGTTGAACAGGCCAAAGATTCGACTATTAGACGTGTAGGTGTCTTTTGTGTTTTGTTTTGTCTACTATTAGGAGTTCAATTTAGGTTAGAAAAGCTGATACTGTATTAAATCGAATATTTATCTAACATATTCACTGTAATACCCAACTTACTAAAGCATGGCACTTTTACAGCTAAGTAGATATATAAGTGTGATCTCCTTCTGCCCTATGAAGTCTTTTGCGAGCCTCATAGGGGCATGAAACCCCCTGACATATATAAATGATTCATTCTTAAATATACTTACTAGTGGACTAATTTGCTTGGTAAGCTTTCTTTTCTTTATCTAGAATCTCTTCTCAGATATTTCTTAAAGTTCTCGAATTCTTTAAAAAAGAATCAGATCTAGAGAAATATGTGTTAATATGATTTCGTATTAGTAAGGCCATGACTCGCAATATTTACTTTTCTAGCACTTTAAACACTGAAGTTTTTTGGCTAGCACTTTAAATCTTCAAAGTAACATTTTTAGCATGACAAACCTCCAACTACGTTTTTTTGCTAGTGTGCGACCGGTTCTACAGGTAAAAATTTAATAAAATAATATTTTAAAAAAAAAAAATACAAATACACAAAAATTCGAATAAAATTGGGAAAATTATAAAACTTTCAAAACAAAGTTCCAAAAAATGTAAAAGTTCAAAAATATATAAATAAAAATTTAAATTTAAAAATAAAATAAAATATTAAAAATTATTAAATAAGATCTAAAATGAAAAAAAAATATCAAATTTAAAAACTAAAGTAAAATTTTAAAACTTTAAGAATTCTAAATATTTAACAGGAAAATCACATTTTAAGTTCTAAATATTAAACGTAAGAAATCAAAAAGTTCTACAATATAAAATATAAATATAAAATTTCAAATTTGAAGCATTCAAAAGGTGCAAGTTTATCTTTTTATTTTTTTTGAATCTTGCAGTTTTCCAATTTTATTCAAATGTTTATGTATTTTTATTTATTTTTCAGTTAGATATTTTAATTTTAGTTTTTAAGTTTAAATATTAAATTTTATATCTTATTTTTGAATTTTCTAATTTTTAAAGTTTTTAAAATTTTACTTTAGGTTTTAAATTTGATATTTTTATATTTTAGATCTTATTTTTAAATTTTTAGAACATTTCATATTTATTTTATTTTTAAAATTTAAATTCAAATTTTTATAGTTTTAAACTTTTACATATTTTTGAACTTTGTTTTGAAATTTTTACAATTTCTCTATTTTTTCGAATTTTTATGTATTTTTGTTATTTTTTATTAATTTTATTATTTTTATTAATATTTTAACCTGTAAAACCGGTCGCATGTGAATAGGAAAACGTAGTTGGAGGTTTGTTATGCTAAAAATGTCACTTTAGAAGTTTAAAGTGCTAGCGAAAAAACTTCAGTGTTTAAAGTACTAGAAAATGACACTCTGGAGGTTTAAAATATGATTTTAATGAATTTATACGGTTTATGGAAAAATATTCTAAGAATTAGTCAAAAAATAAATAAATAAATAAATATATATATATATAAAAGTGCCTACCCTAATACATGGTCGCATGACGTAAATAACGACCTAGAATGTATTATCAATCAATACGCTGCAGCCGGCATATATTACTGCATCATGCATTACTGCATCTACATGAGCATCATAATCATTATCATACTATTAGCTCCTTTAGCAAAAAAAATTATATTATGGTTTCAAATGTTTTAAACCGTTATGCATCCCACTGCAATTCTTTTTTTTTAATAAAACTAAATCGCACTGCAATTGACAGTAACAAAAATCTCTACATATACCATATTTATACGTTTATATAACTGTTATAATTTCACTGCAGTTGAACTGATTGTCCTGCAATGCTCATTTCACTATTACCATTCCGAACCTAATATAAATCAGATATGGTCCAAGGATAGGAGCCAAAGGTTGCTGTACTTCTAAGTCCTGTTAAAGCCCCTTATATCCAATTTAATCAAACTTTGTTATCGGTTTCACATTACCATTTTCCATTAATTATCACATTAATTATTTTTGTATATCCTTTAGGCTCATGCACGTGGCATTGTATGAATCCAGTTCTCTCAACCTGTACTCACTCGAGCACTGATTTTTAGTGATATTCTAGAATCTTTTTTTAACACTTATATTCTAGATTGGATTCGTAAATCAATGATTCTTCGTGTTGTTGTCAGTACAACACTACTAATGTTATTGTTACAAATTGGTTGCAATATATGGTTGTGCGTGTGTCGACCAATATTGAATTATGTAAATGATAAAACATCAGTGAACAAAATAGTAAACTAATGACTCCTATTTGTTTGAGGAATTGTCTTGAAAATCTATTACTTATTAGTTTAAAACTCTACATAATGTTTGGAGGAAAAAAAACTCAACACATGAAAGACGAGCTTAGGAAAACGATTATAGTATTATCTATTTAGTGACTAGAATATGTTGAGACAGTAAATAATTTGCATATGTTGTTTTTACAAGTATAGTTTGCATATGGTTCTTATGGTTTTTAACAAATACACAACTTGTAATCATAATTTTTCAACCACTATGAATTTATAATTTATATTTCATAAGTGATAGATCACCTTTTTCACGAATTGTAGTTATATTTTGGTTCACTTTGTTTTCTACTTATTTTTTTCACGAGACGGTCTATATATAGTATTACTACGACACTATTGCTAGCTAAAACAATTGTTAATATAAACAAAGTTATTTGGGAATTCGTAGTAAATTTTTATTTACAAGGATGGGATTAACCTATTTTATGCCAAAAAAAAAATATGAAGAAAAAGAGTGAAAATCTAAACACGCTGTAGCCATTCGATCGTGGTGGCAAACCACTTCATAAGATAGAACTTGAGCATAATTCTACAAATTATGCGAGACGTCTCCTTTTTTATCTCTTATTTTTATAATTATCTATAATTTGTATATCCTCCAGTTGAAATAAAAATTTGATGTATATAACTATGTAGACATGTGAAATGGAACTTCACCAACGGCTAAAAAAGGCCACCATAATGTGAGCTGCGTAACTTTACACACCATTTGCACTATCGAAGTTTTAGAAAAAAACTAATATTACATGATATTATATGTTTTAGGAGAGATTAGGGATTTAAGAATTTTATGGTAATCCAAAAAAAAATTAAGCTGTGGAAAGAAATTATAGAAACTTTTATTTACTTTTTTTTGAACAAGCTTTTATTTACTTATTAAACTTATCCTTTTGTAGATAGCTTTCTCCCCACTAGACAGTCCAATATATTAGATTCTGCATTTTTTATAATTCTCTTAAGATAATATTTCTCGTGTGCTGACCTTGTTGTACCTAATTTTATGGAACTTATCCTCCTACTCCCTTGATAATAGGTGTTTTGAGACTCCTATGTCAAATGATAGTAAAGTAAAAGTACAATGTCGAACCAGTTCTGAGGGATTTCAAGCACTAAGAATGCAAGAACTTACTTAATCTAAATGCAACCAATGATTTAAAATAATTTTCGAAACAAGTACTAAATCGCACTAAAATGAAATGCTTTCTTAAATATGATAAAAGAGAACTCATGGGTATGAGAATTTGACCTTAGGTGATCAGGATTTGAACAAAAGATGACAAAGATGAAACAAACAATTTAACCTTAAGCCTAAACACAATCCTAAGCAAGCTCTATGTCTAGATGAATGCTCATTTAATAACATATCTCAAACATCAAATGTCTTTGGTTGAATGAAATGAAAGTAATCATTAAGAACAAGTTTAATAGCTATCTAAATACTCTTAACAACAAATGTCTTTGGCAAGATGCATTAAGAGCATAGTAGAGTTGTCTCAGACATTTCATCAAACACCTTTTGGGTGGGAAATGTCTAGGGATCAACTTTTGAATGATCAGAACAAAAGAAACAGTAAGATTACTCTACTAGCAAGGTTTGAGATTGATCTACTCTAAAACATCTTTGATCTAACCTAATTACCCTAATCTCCCTAACCCATGAATTCAAAAGAGAACTACTCACTAATCCTCATGATCCCTCTTAAACCCATATTGGATTTCAGATTAATCATATAGATAAACACAAGAAATCAATAAGAAAAAAAATAATAAGAGATCTAATGAATCCAAAAGACGAACTTTCCAATAGTATTTAGTGGTTTTTTCTCAAGAACAAAAGATAATCTGCCTCTTTGGCTTACAAAAAAATACTTAAACTTAGGTTTTTCAAGTCTAAAACGTAGAGGGATAAAATCGTAAATAAACTCAGCAGTGTACGCAGCAGCCTGGGAGACGTGCCAACAAGGCCGCTGGTGACAGGAGGCCGCTGGGACACTTCGTCGTGGGGAGCTTCTTGTAGTGGCGCAGCTTCGTAGACCGCGGGAGCAGGCCGAGTGAGCTTCCGCTAAAATGCCCGCGGCATGCACAGACCGCGCTAGACCGCGCTAACACTTTGGCATTCCGACTCGAGGTACTTCTTGTAGGCTTGCAGCGGTCTTGAGGGATGGCATTTAAGCCGCTGGGGTACACAGGCCGCGCTGACACTTAGTGGCGAGGAGCCTTCTCGGACAAAAATCATCCTTTGCTCCAAAATCATCTCTAGTGGCTCCAAAGTCACCAACAAGCATCTACAATACCTGATAAGGACAAATGCAATGCAAATGCAACCTATATGCATTCTATATGGATTTTAAAGATCAAAAAAAAGTTAGAACAAAGACTAAAATCATACAAATACACAAGATATCATCCCTCTATGTATATAGATGCATGTCCTTGAAAAATCGTACATCATGTATTTATTGTAAATGTTTTGCCAGGTATTGACCGTAACCCTGAATGCATATATAAACTAAGCAAAAAAGTTTTTTTTTTTTTTTTTTTGCCAAAAGCAAAAAAGTTTTTGATCAAAGAAAAACTAAGCAAAAAACAGGCAGACAATGTATAATAGACTTCTAAAAATCTCAGTTTGATTAGCTCTAACTTCTAGGCTAGATACAATCATTGTGTAACGATAACCTAATTGTGGGAATCGACGAAGACATGTACTAGAACTTTTTCATTAGCTATAGTCTACAAGATCACAACCAATGATTTTTAATTATAATTTAAAATGCACAATGTCTCCAATGGTGCTTGAAGAGCCAATCTGCTTGAATACATAAATTAAAAGCTGCACTAGGTGATTCCTTCACGTAATTAACTCTACTAATCTAGCCTGTTTGGACTCCCAAAGGCGCTAATTAATATCCAAGTTTTTAATAAATTATACTGATGATTTTTACCATTAGCAATAATATAGATCTTTTTCGTCATGTATATATTAGTGTTCGCTTCTTTTGAAGTCAGGCTTGTCGTCGGTCGCTTAATTATTTGGTTAGGCTAATACTGTATTATAGTATGGATACATCATATACATAAACTATACTTGTAATTTCTAAACAGTCTGAAAATATTTAACGAGACAGCTATAATAAATGGATAAACATCAGAATTTTATTATTTGTAAGTACAAAAACAGCTTGTTTAAAGGAAAGGTCTTCGATTACGGATCAGTTAACTAGTAATTATATAGAATCAGCAGTTATTACCAGGACTGGTTATTACGTCACTATAATCGAAGCAGAATCTATATACGGTACACTCATGTGACGACGTGATTATAATATATAGTCTTCTCATGTGAACTGCCAAGTTTTATCCCGGCGAAACGTTAGTCTTCTCAGGCTTCCCGTCTAGTTACCGCCGACGCATGCGCAAGGTAGAAGCCTTTTTCTTAAAGAAAAAACTATAAAAGGTAGAAGAGAATAACAAAATGGATCTACCTGGTAAGCATATCGGCGAGAGTAGTGGAGACGTGACAACTGGATAAAAAAACGAAGAAAATGTTATTTTTATTTAATTAAATTTTAATCATTTAATGGATGTTTAAGCTTCTAATCATACATATAAATTCGCTCCTAATTTTAAATTTATCTGGTGTGGAAAACAGTTTGTTTTTTTCTTCCTTCTTTTTGTACATATCCGCACAAAAACTTACGTGATAAAACGGATTAGTATGCTATCTTTTAAATTAATAGAGACTGGAGGAAAATATTATACAAACATGTAATAATTGTTTTTGACCTAGCTGCGTTATGCTTAAAGACAAAAACCACCGAGAATACACACAAAAAAAAGCTAAAAGATACATAACCGTATATAATTAATCTCTCTTCTGACGATGGAATTTTTTAAATAACTACATCAAATGTCTCATTTAAGTTGTCTTGTTCTCGCATGATTCCTCTCCTTCTTCAAGATGATGAGACCTGAGTTTCTGTGACAGAAAGAAGAGCTTTTTGAGTCGCCACTTGGTTCGAACTCCGGACTTCTTGGCTTTGCGTCTGATCTTGTAGCGAAAGCCTTCTTTCTTCCTTTCTTTTCTTCCATGGTTTTAGCGACTAAGTTGGCATTTTTCAAGTCACCGTCTTGAAGCAAGACCCATCAGAAGGTTCGGCTTTAGATCCCTATTCTTAGCCGATGTATTGAGTTTGAGAGAGAGAAGTCAGAGATTTCACGGCGTCGTTTATGAATTTAAACCTTCCACTTTGACTTTACTCTGTTCCATTATAATCTTGTTATTATTTTAAAAGTCTAAAACTTTTTTTCTTTTTATATTATTGGCTGTTTTGATAATTGTTTTCCATTTTCTCTCTTGATCCATTGTATAACCCTGATGAAGTAGTTCAACATGTTTTTCGGTTGTTTGGAACTAGAGCTGGTAATGATTCGAATATTACAGAGAATTGTATTGTATTACAAAAGTTTCAATCTACACGACTTCTAGATTATGTGTGTTTGACTTCATGATTGTAGGTATCGTCTCTTACTTTCGATATTTCACCTTTCTTCTGTAGTTGCGTACCAGAATTCGACTGTTAATCTTGTTAAGTTGGTCCACCGTTAGTGCTAAACATAAAGTGACATTCTCAATAAGTGTAAAATTGACTTCTGAAGCGTTTCCTTCTTTCTTTCTTTCTTTTTTCTTTCTTACACATGGTCTTATCTATTACCACCCTTCAAAGACTATTGAGGATAAGTTCTTTAGCAAAGTTTTAGTACTTTGTTTTTAACAATGGAGGTCATCGATTGTAGGAGGGTACTGAGGGATTGGGCGATACAATAGTTAGTTAAAAAGTTTTTAAATTTTATGTTTTTTAGCTGATCACTGCAACATATGTTTCGCCTGTGATCCTTTTTTGGTGTTCCCCAATATCGTCTTAGGGAATCTTCATGCCCTCTAAGATTTCCTTCTTTGTATAAAATCTTTTGAACATGAAAAGGGTTGTCATGTTTTCTTTACAGGAATAGAAACCAAGAAACATCACAACTTTACTAGTTTCTTTTACTATTTATAGGTGGGTTAAGACTAAGACCTAATGCTTATCTTCTCTGATAGGTTCTTTTTAAAATTCATTATTTGCTTGGTTTATATATATATGGTTTCACACATTGTATTTAAAGCTTTGTATTTTTCGTAAATTTGCAGTTGAGGGAAGCATGAATTCAACATCAACACATTTCGCGCCACCGAGAAGAGTTGGTATATACGAGACTCTCCAGCAGTTTGGTATGTGGGAAGAAACATTCAAGAACAATATTGGCAATGTGGGGGATATGAACACTCCAAGCCAGATTATTATACCGAATCATCAAAAACTAGACAACAACTTGGTACTTTTTGCTTTCACTGTTCAATAACATTTCTTTTTTTCTGACATCTAAAAGTTTTCATTCCTTGAAATCACCTATTGTTTTAGTCAGAGGAAACTTTCCATGGAACAGGCGGAACTCCACACATGTATGATGAAGAAGCTTCCACGTCCAGACATCCTGATAAGGTATTTACTAATGACTATTGCTTCTATCAGTTTTATTTAATTTCCCTGCATCATGTTGACTGAGTCTTTATATCGTTACAGATAAAGAGACGGCTTGCACAAAACCGTGAGGCAGCTAGGAAGAGTCGCTTGCGCAAGAAGGTATACAAAACTTTATACATCATTATTACTCCCATAGATATTAATCTTTTCATCTTGCAGGCTTATGTTCAGCAGCTAGAAACTAGCCGGTTGAAACTAATACACTTAGAGCAAGAACTCGGACGTGCTAGACAACAGGTTTAATGAGAGCAAAATCTATATTCAGTTTCTTTCCATTTCAAGAACATGTCGCAAATTCTCATAGAAAATTGGATATAATCTCAGGGTTTCTACATAGGGAATGGTATAGATACTAATCCTCTCAGTTTCACGGAAACAATGAATCCAGGTTTGTAACAAGAATAATGTTGTAATCTTTTCTTGCGTGACAAGAAAACTTTAACATCAAGAATCATACAGGGATTGCTGCGTTTGAGATGGAGTATGGACATTGGATTCAAGAACAGAACAAGCAGATATGCGAGCTAAGGACGGTTTTACTCGGACAAGTCGGCGATGTGGAGCTTCGTTTGCTAGTTGAAACCGCCATGAAACATTACTTTGATCTTTTCCGGATGAAGTCAGCAGCTGCGAAAGCAGATGTGTTCTTCGTCATGTCAGGGATGTGGAGAACTTCTGCAGAACGGTTCTTCCTATGGATTGGCGGGTTTAAACCCTCAGATCTTCTCAAGGTAAACACACACAGAAACAAAAATACATTTCAACTATAAAATGTTATATCACTAAAACGTTAAATGTTTTATAAACGGAGTTTGATATATATTAACGATTTGTAAGTTAAAAGAGTTTAGAACGTTAAACTATTAGCTTCCCGTTTTAAAAATAGCTGAGGTGTGTTTTATCACTAAAAATCTTTGAATCAACTGCAAAGATTTCTTGATTGTTTGCAGGTTCTTTTGCCACATTTTGATGTCATGACGGACCAACAGATACTAGATGTATGCAATCTAAGACAATCATGTCAGCAAGCTGAAGACGCTTTGTCTCAAGGCATGGAGAAGCTACAACACATGCTTGCGGATTGCGTTGCAGGTGGAAGACTTGGTGAAGGAAGTTACATTCCTCAGGTGAATTCTGCCATGGAGAGATTAGAAGCATTAGTCAGTTTTGTAAATCAGGTAAAGACAGAACTAATCTTTGTGTGTTTTAAAGACACTAGTATCAGTTTTCTTGATTTGTTTGTGTATTGTTTCTTAGGCTGATCACTTGAGACATGAGACGTTGCAACAAATGCATAGGATCTTGACCACTCGACAAGCTGCTCGAGGGTTATTGGCTCTTGGTGAGTATTTTCAACGGCTTAGAGCCTTGAGTTCGAGTTGGGCAACTAGACACCGTGAACTAACATAGATTTCGAGTTTTTGGAAACAAAACAACATGAAAAAACCAACAAGAAGAATCAAGAATGAAAAAAAAAGAATAAAGAATGAAGATGTGCGTATCTTGAAAACAGAGGATTGATTACTCAAGAACATATGGGGGTTGCTTCCGGTTATTAATTTTTATTCTGGGGTGGAATCGGAGAATTGAGAAATATGTAGATAAAGTTGTAAATATCAGAAGAGGGAGCTGAGTGCAAAGATTTTTACTTTGTAGGTTTTTCTTTGTTTTTTTTTTGATAATCTCGGGTATCCGGCAGACCAAAACCCAACAGGCTAATCTTTTGGAAGTATGTTCACCATTGTCGGACCGATTGCTCGTAATGAGAATTATATATTCATGTCGCTTAACCGGGCTATTTCCCCACGAGAAGTATCGCATCCTCCCAGATGTCTTCCAAACTATGACCTCATCTTATATGTCCACGAGATAAAAGTTTAAAATCTATTTTTTCATGAAATTTTAGAAAACCTTTTATATCTCCCCGACATATAAGTTGAAGATCCTTAACCCTATAAAATCAAATTTATTTGGTTAAACCTATAAACCAAAACCGTTTTAGTTAATTAAACCCGATTAAAACCTGATTTAGATCTGATTATAGTAATTAACTAAAACGGTTTTAGTTTATAAGCTTAACCAGATAAATTTGATTTTATGGATATAAGACTCTTCAACTTATATGTCAGGGAGATGTAAGAGGTTTTCTAAAGTTCCATGAGGAAATAGATTTCGAACTTTTAACTCATGGACAAATAGGATGAGGTCATAGTTTGGGAGACATTTGGAAGGATACAATACTTCTCGTGGGAAAATAGCACGTTTTTCCTGCTTAACCACACAAATTGATAAATCCAAATTTGGTAAGTTTTGTACTTGAGGTGTTTAACACCTTTCCAAATCCGCCTTACCACTCACCACACTTGCGAAATTTTGTAGCTTTTATTTTATAGAGAAGTTTTCTGATATTTGTTTGAATAAATAGAACTGGATTCCTAATATATAACATTATATAAGTGTGTGTGTGTGTTCAAGTTATTAAGAACACTGAACAAAATACGAAAATAATAAAAAAACTATCTAACCTTAAGTTCACATATAATAATTTTTTTTCACATTACATTAAATTATATATGTATTATACTAAACCTATTTACATCATATTTATTTTTTTCTTATAAAATTTTCATTAAAACTAATAATAATCATTAGAGATACAAACTTTATATTTAACCAAACAACTGGATTAAGAGTATTTCTACTTAAAAAACGTTTCTAAACTAGAAACAATAAATACTATATTTTAAAGATACATATAAATAGGGGGAAAATGGAAAGAATTGTAACATTTTGTGACTATCTAATTAGCAATTTAGATACTATTGGGTAATTTTCGTAATGAAAGGTAGATTACAGGGGCAAACGGAGAGAGAGATAAGAGAAGAGTTTTAGTCTCTCCCCTTCGTTTATCTTCTTCTGCTTCCGACATAGCCTCACAATGCTTAGTCTCTCTATCGCCTCGCCGAGCACGGCGGTGACTTTCCTTCGAAAAGCTAGCTCCTCGCCGAGTTCAACCTCGTCTTCGTTCCATGGCGTCAGAATCAATCGCCAGGTCTCTGCTGCTCGCGTGCCGACGACGGTATCTTCTTCTTCATCGTCATCGTCTGGTAAACCAATGTTGGTGGTGATGATGTCGAAAAGAGAGGCGGAGTTGAAAGATATAAGAGCGAAGACGACGGAGGAGCTGAACGAGGAGGTGATTGACCTTAAAGGAGAGCTCTTTATGCTCCGTCTCCAGAAATCCGCGAGGAACGAGTTCAAGTCTAGCGAGTTTCGCCGTATGAAGAAACAAGTACGCTTCTTTTTCTCTCTCTGCTGTTGTGTCTGCACACTGTATGTATGTTACAGATATATGTCTGCTAAACTATAGAATATAATAAATGGTAGTTATTAGTGGATTAATTCGTTTTTAATTTACAAGGACTATAATAGTCTTGGCTTTTGGATGTACCTTTCTCTCTGTTTTGGTATTAAAAAGATGTGTATTATTTTGGTTTGGCGTTGTTTAATTTTATAGGTAGCGAGGATATTGACGGTGAGGAGAGAGAGAGAGATAGAAGAAGGGATAGGGAAGAGGTTGTCTAGGAAGCTTGACAGGCAATGGAAGAAAAGCATTGTAGTGAGACCACCTCCTTCTCTCAAGAAGCTTCAAGAGGAGGAAGCTGCAGAAGAAGCAGCTGAAGCTGCCAAATCTGCCTGAAAACCCACAGCCATTTTGATGTTTGGTCTCTTCTTTTTCATTGAGATGTTACTCTTTCTCTTTTGTTGTCGTTCTTTTTTTGGTTTATATAATTAACTCTCCTCATCAAGCAGTTTGCATATGAATTCTATGGTCTAATGCACCAATCTGACTGAGAACCGAGTTTTTACACTCACTACCGCTAAAAATTAACTAAAGAATGTCGTTCTACGGCTCTTATTATAAGACCAATGAAAAACAAAAATATATGGGGCGAGAGAGGCTCGAACTCTCGACCTCAGGATCACTCAGTAGCTATGAGACCTACGCGCTAGCCAACTGCGCCACCGCCCCATTTGATAAATGTCTCATTAGATTCATTTATGTATCCGAACTGTACCTACCTAGCTATCAACTAAGCTGAACACTTTTATTTTTTTGGGAATGATGAATGTGTTTTGTCTGAAACATTTGAAATCATCATCAAAAACTCTGTTATTACTTAGTAGAGAGAAAACATGAATTCAAAACAAGTGAACTACACAAACCCACCAATATTGAATGACAATACAGCAATGAAACCACAGTGACATCCATTTTTTTTTTCGGTGTTCTCCAGGCTCTTGGCTTCAAGACTCCAGGAACAACTTGTCAACACAAAAACCTTTTCACATTTACATTCGCCCGTGTAGTGAGAGAACATTTGTTTGGATGCTGAGGGTTCCTCTGCTTTGTTGTCTTTCCTTTCATCAGTCACTCGCTGGCTTGCTACTAGTGCTCTCAAACATCTTCCCGTTCTTTGCAATTGTTAGGATAAGCTCGAGTTGCTTCCGCTGTTGGTCCTACAAAGCAAGTAACCCACAGCTTCCATAAGCTCAAAGGAAACTAGTATGCTCGTCTTCAAGTTCAGGCATGGCATAATCTTAGAAGAACTAACAATAGATGTGTACCTGCATAGCAAGCAGAACCTTTTGAATTTCGCCAAGCTCCTTCTCTAGTATCTCTTGCTGTGCAGCTAATACTCTTGTAGCCTCAGAGTTCTTTTGAGCCAAAGCTGCAGTCTTTGCACAAAAACAGACCAAAAAACTCTTGAAATACATACAAACACCAAAAGAACTAAACTTCACGGAGCTTTACCTCAGAAACGGGTTCCTTGAGAGCTTTCCTGGTGACTCGAAACCGGATCCCCAGTTTCTCCAGATGTCTAGAAAGAACTCTAACAATGGTGGTCGACGTTTTCAAATCCTCTTCGAGTTTCTCCAACCGCCGAATCAGATTCGTCCCCTCGCCGTCTCTCGTTCCTTTGCAAATCCTCGACCATTGCCGCCGTCTAAGCCAAGAACCAGACGCGACCGAACCTAACAACCCGACAAAACCCAAAGACAGAACCTTTCTCCCGATTTCACCAACCACCACGTAGTTCGCCGCGAGAACCACCGAGATCACGGCGGAGGATACAATACAAAGCACCTCCACGAAAGAAACAAAGCTGCTGAAATCGAAACCATTGGTAGAAGAGGAGCTATTGTCTTCGTATGATTCGGTAGAAGAAGCCTGAGCTCTACAGTCCAAATTTGACCGAGGAGAGCTGACGTGGCGGAGGAGGATAGGTTGAGGGAACAGTGTAGTATTCCGGTGAGAAGTCCGTGCAGCGGAGACGGCGAAGCAGAGGTTGTTGGTGCTCCTGCTGATGCGGAGAGGAGTTGCGCCAGGTAAGAAAGCGTATCGACAAGGAAGCGATAAGGACATTATCGTCTTCTCGGATCTCTCCAACAAGTGAACTCACTCAAACTCGGGTTACTGTAAGAAATGGCTAGCCAGCGAGCGAGGTGTTTAAAACTGCGTCGTATCGTACAATGTATATCTACTGAAGCACAAATGCTTTAACGGCGATGCCGAATTAACGGAGTTAAAGTTCTTCTCCCATTGTCAATGATTAGTGGAGTAAAACATAATTTCAACTAATATTAAACCCAGCCGCATAATAATGTAAGATAACAATACGAAACTTGTAAAATCAGTCAAGATTCGAAAAGTATAATAAGCGCAAATTTCATGAAACAAAGAGATCGAGAAGTCATTGAAAGATCAACAATGGGTCATAGATATAAGACATGTTTAAACCATGACAGTTTTTTATTGGTATGGCATGTAACGCATTGGCCTTCTGAACCTTGGAACCTTCCTGCATAAATATTAAGAAAACCACAGCGACAAAAAGTTAAGAAAGAGAAGAGAATAATATACAGTATGTCTTGGTGTTGAACGAGAACTTACCCATATCCATATGGAGAATACATATACGGAGACATGAAAGGTCTGCGGAAGCCCATGTACGGGTTGTATCTTCTACCACGGAACTGTTTCATTCCAGGAACGTTTGTTCTCTTAGGCATCACCTACAAATATATTTCAAAGCCAGATGAGAAGACAATGGAATCATTCATTGATGAAAGTGTTGTTATAGTAAGAAGCTTTTGTGGTACCTTTAACTGACGACCATGTAACTCTGATTCATTCAGTTGTAGAGCCTCTTGTATAGCTTCAGCTTCAACAAACTCGACATAAGCAAATCCCTTTGGCTGCCCGAACTTGTCTGTCAGAATTGTCACCCGATGGACTGTGCCGCATGACTGGAAGTGTTGCTGCACTTCTTCAGGTGTACATGCGTAATCAACCTGTACAGTGAATATATGCGGTTACATTATACAGCAAACATGAAGGCAAAACCACGAGAGAGCAATTCATCAAATTAACAAGTTCTGCGACACAAAGATCACCAAGCAAAAATATTACTCTTTGGTCATCCCTTCTTTAAATACACTACCTCTACCTTTCTTTCTATCTTTTCATATGTTAACAAATAAACAAGGACACCAAGCAACGCAGAGTGGAAATCTAGTGTACTTGAACAGCCAGCGATTAAAACAAAAAGATCCCTTACGCTGTGCACCAATCATAAACTTTATGACAAGCTATATGTTTTGTTGCCACCAGACAGCAGCCTCTCACCAATATCTGCAGATAGTAGATTTGTGTCTTCACTGGAAGGCATCCAGCATCTTGGTTTAGCTCGTCAAGGCCTATCTCCTTGAGGAAGGATTGCAAAATATTCCCCTCAATTTTTTTCCCTCTCTACATTCCCTTTTCTTTCCAAAGACACGACTCTTTTTTTTTCAATTTTTTTCTTTTGCTCTAAAATGTATTCTTTTCTTTGTTTTTTTTTCTTTTCTATTTTTTTCTTTTGCATTTTTTTAATCATAAGAGCACAGAGCAGATCTTTTTTTTTTTAAATTAAAATAGAATGTAGAGACCCCACTAAACCTAGATGACAGCCCAGAACTAACAAGAACTTCTGATTGACAACAATCCTGCGATTGTAGTGAGCAAAGTCATAAGAAAAGATGAACTCAACAAAAAAAAAAAAAAAAACTTGAACAGACAAATTGATGAGCATACAAGGTTCAGGTTCTTACGTTATATGAAGACTACATCTCCTTTATAAAATCCATCAGTCACTAACAACACAACTCCCGTAACAAACTACACTTTTAAGATATATTCTATACTCTCTCTCATCGCCAAGTTCTACCATTCATAACATTCGTTGTGTCACTGAACAAATAGCCAATGCATGCCATAGCAACAAATATGTACGTTTACACTCAACTCAAGCTCATGGAGCTAAGTCATCTACACACAATTCAAAGTCTAGATGAATGCACACTAAGTCGGTAACAGGTACAAGAAACCAACCAGAAGCTACGAAGATTCAAAGGAGAATTAAAGCCAAGCAAATATTAGATAAGCGTTCTTACATTGCCAACAAAAACGGATCGAGCATCCACCTCCTCCTTCCCTGCTTGATCTGCTGCTATCGTAGCAGGATCTGCAAATAGAATTTGAATTAATTAGTTGAATTACAAAAGAAGTTGAATCTGCCGCTAACGAATCAGAAATCAGAACAAACCTTGAGGTCCCATATCCTTCTCAACCTTGGCCTGCATCTCACGAAGAGCAGCAGCTTCGTCCTCGATCTCTTTCAGTCGCTTCTTCATCTCATCCAACTCCTATTGTTCCACAATACCAAATCAAATCAAATCAATCGATCATCACATCAATCACAGTGAGAGCGAGAGAGAGAGACCTTAGCGGCATCATCATCAGCGGCAGTCATGTCCATGTCTCCATCCATCTCTCCGACGTCAGGGATTTCTCCACCGTATACCTCGTGCTCCTCTTCCTCCATCGCCTCTCTCTCTCTCTCTCTCTGTCGCGACGTAGGGCTCGCACTTTTAGCCGATTTGGATAGTGACACGTAATCATCGCATCCGGGCCATTTATTATAGATTAATGGGCTTCCAGGCCCAATTTAAACCTTTTTCATTAATTATTATTTGAACCTCGTGCTGTTTTGAAACTGCATAATCTATCACTTGTTTCGATCAGGTAGGCTTTTCGAATCATGGTCGATCCTTGTATGGTATGATCCTAAGCCTTCTGGATTACCGATCCGATCTGAATCTGTGAGATATACGTGTGCTTTCGGCATTGGATATAGATAGAGAGGGGGGAAGATCCAATGGCTGGGGAAGGAGAATTTGTCGAAGCAGAGGCGATCATCGCGAGGATCGAAACCAAATCGAGCAAGATCGAAAGCTTACTCAAACAGTAATTACCACTGAATTGATTCCTCTCTTTCTTTCTTTCTTTCAGAGATGAGGACCTTTGATAGTTTTGCTTGGTTGTTTGTTGCAGGTACAAGTATGTGGAAGCTCTGAAAACGGCTCTTGAAGGCTCACCTCCAAAGACTCGCGATGAGACTTGCAAGGTCTCTGCATCCCTCTCTCTCTCTAGTGGTTTGTTTGTTTGTTCATTACCAGAAAGAGTGATTTGTTTTTTATGATAGTTAAAATATGGTTGTGAAAAAATTGCAGTCGGCTAATTGGATAGTTGTGCACAGAGCTTTAATGGCGATAAAAGATATTGACGGGATGTTGAATGCTCTTGATGTTGAGTATTACGATACACTCATGAAGTAAGCAACCTCTTGCTTGGAATTAATCTTAGCTGTATAGGTCGTTTCTTGTCTTAGATAAAAACTGATAAGCGCTGGAGCAAATGTTGATTAGATTATGTTTCTGCAAATGGTTTGGTTTATCTTAAGATAGGAAGCTCTCTGCCCATTTGGCTTATAGCTTGGTGAGCAAAAGTTGATCTTTTATGGTTTTGCTTGAACTGGTGTGGAATAGGTACTTGTACAGAGGACTTTCTACAGGGGACCGACCCACGTGCGATCAGTGTTTGAAGATTCACGAGAAACTCACGGAGAGAGCTGGTCTCGGTTGCATTCTCCGTTGTCTTTCCGATACTATCAACATCGTTTGAAATTTTTTGAACCATCATTGTATTATTATTGCCACTATTGTATTACTTGTAAAAGACACGAAATGTTGGTTGGTTGGTGGGTTGATGATATCTGCATTGGAGCATGTCTAAGTTTGATTTCTAAGCATCTTTAGTTTCAATAAAAGAACCACGGAGCATCTAAGATCATTTCACAACGATATTCATAAAAGAAACACACGGTTTGTCTAAGCTACCTGGTATTGAGACAGAGATATGCTGGTTCTGTGTCACAAAAAAAAAGAGATATGCTGGTCCAGCTTGTCCCAGGAAAGGCGAGTAGTTATGTTCTGCGTCTTCCCTTGTCATCACAACACAAGGAACTCGCGTTTTGCTCTCTATTCGTATACAATATCTGTTTTGCCGGTAAAGCGATTACCGAGAAGTAATCGCCATGCCTGTTGCTCCGTGAGTGTGATGAGCCCATTTGAACCAACTTGTTAAAAAAAAAATCTATTTTCATGGATGAAATCAAACCAATAATGGGTGTTTTCATAAAGAATCAAACCATTTTTTGGTTATGCGCAAATGCGCAGCATGATCTCTAAACTTCGTGCCTGTTGCACAAGAATCAAACATAATCTCCCAAAACAATATTAAAAATGTAGTACTATAACATTAATAAATAAATCATGAATGAAATCTTTTTAAAAAAAAAAACCAATGCTACAACAAGATTTTCTTATCAGAATTACTTGATTAGAAAATAAATTTAATGTTGGTAGTACTAAATATTACTATTAATCGGACTAATGAAGCTGAACAATTACGTTTTCTATATTATTAATAAAGAAAAAAAAAGGGAAGAGAGCGTGGAAGCTTTCTCCATCATCAACGGCGAACCGAACCGAGATCAGGAAAAAAAAAAGAAAAGAGAAGGAAAACTCAAACGAAAAGGAAACAGAGAAAGAAGACGAGTGGAGCGATCTCTCTATCTCTCTCTGCGCGCTCGCTGCTGAGAGGACGTAATAGATTAGATTTTAATCTGCAATCTCTCTCAGAGAGAGAGGGAGAGATGTGGGTGTTCTACTTGATCTCGTTGCCATTAACCCTAGGATTAGTGGTGTTCACGCTCCGTTACTTCGCCGGACCTGAGATTCCTCGTTACGTTCTCATCACCGTCGGTTACACCTGGTTCTGCTCCGTCTCCGTTATCATCCTCGCCCCCGCCGACATCTGGACGGTAAACAATTCGCCTACATCTGGATTGTTTGGTTTGGAATTGAAATCGTGGTTTCATCATATATAAAGTAAAGGGTTTTTGTTCTGATAGGATTGAGATATTTAGCTGAAGATAAAGTGGCGTTTTTGAATCTTACAGCTTAAGCCATTTTGTAATTGGTGTCTAATATTAGGGAGATTAGCTTATTCTCTTCACGCTCTTGAGTTTCTTTTTAGTTTTGTGCCAAAGATTTTGACTCAGATAGATAGATTAGATGCAATGGTGGTAGAGTGATTTAGGTTACCTTTATCAGACTAGAGAATCATACGTCTTTTTGTTGCAGACATTGTCATTGCCACCTAATCATCCTGAGAATGGCGCTATTTCCTTCCTGTGGAGTTGGTCTTACTGGAGTACCTTTCTTCTCACCTGGTATGAAAACTCCTCAATTTTCTTGCTAATGTGTATAGTGTGCCCTCCTTTTACCATAAGGTTCTTATGTGATCAAATAAAGTTTTGTCTTTTTATACGTGTAAACTAGTGGAAGTTTGCCTTTCAAATGGTTCTTTATGTTTTGGGGTGTAGATCTGTTCTGGTTGGCAGTATTTTTAAAACTGCATCCCTAACGGTCCTTCTACATTGTTTTGTAGATATTGTATGTGCATTATTACCTACCTCATATATTGAATTATGTTTCCTCTAAGCAGGGCTGTGGTGCCCCTTATTCAGGGTTTCGAAGATGCTGGCGACTTTACCGTCTCCGAGAGACTCAAGACTAGTGTTCATGTCAACTTAGTTTTCTATCTTGTACTCGGATTCATTGGTCTTCTCGGTCTTATCCTTCTTATCATGCTGCACAGGAACTGGTAAAACTGTCCCTTCATAAACGAATCTTCTTATATGTTTGCTTCGTATCTCTCGCCTTCTCTTAGAAAATGCTTACTCAGTCACCCACCATCATTTAGCAATATCTGGCAATTACATTCGTTCCTGTAGCCATTTGTTGAGGCGTTCTTGTGTGTTTTAACAGGACAGGAAGCATTCTTGGTTATGCTATGGCATGTTCAAATACCTTCGGGCTGGTCACTGGTGCATTTCTTCTTGGTTTTGGCCTGAGCGAAATTCCTAAGACCCTTTGGAGGAATGCAGATTGGACCACCCGCCAGAAAGTTCTCTCCCACAAAATTGCCAAAATTGCTGTGAAACTTGATAATGCCCATCAAGAACTCTCAAATGCGATTGTAGTAAGTACTCATCTCCTCTGATTTATATCCTCTCTCTATTTCAAGGTTGATTTATATGCTCTCTCATTGGTGCTATTCAAGATCTGGGGAGATATTCAATTTAGCAGACTTGTATCAAAAGTAATTTCTCTTCATGTAGTTAAGCACCTTAAGGTTTTAGTATCCCTGTAACTAGACGCCGTGCTCCATTAAGAGACCGTGACACGTGGTTGTTTGCTTGTCATACTTTTTATCACTTACTAACCATTTCCTTGTTAGGTTGCTCAAGCGACTTCTACTCAGATGTCCAAGCGTGATCCTATGAGACCATACATGAATGTTATAGATGCTATGCTGGCTAAGATGGTAACCTCTACTTCCTTCCTATCCGTATGTTGTGAACATACGGTGGCAATTCTCCAATTTTTAATGATGATTTCTCTATATCAGTTCAGGGAAGACCCATCATTTAAGCCTCAAGGTGGTCAATTGGGTGAGAACGATATGGACTACGATACAGATGAGAAATCGATGGCAACATTAAGGCGGCACCTACGGAATGCTAAAGATGAATATTATAGATATAAGAGGTAGGGATATCTTTCTAATGGCCTGTCTTGATCTCCTTTAGAACTGTAAGAGGAAAGCCCATTCCATTTTATAGACTTTGTTACCGCAGCATTAGTTATGTGTCAATATGGCTGTTTGCAGTGAGTATCTGACGTATGTTACAGAGGCGCTTGTTCTTGAAGACACAATGAAGAACTATGAACGACGTGATTCAACTGGATGGTCAGATTTTCTGTCTTTTCATCTCTCAAGTCTCAAATAATTATATAAATCTCTCTCTCGTTTATCTTTACCTTAAACATCTTTGTTGCACCAACTTTCAGGAAATATATTTCGAGCTTCAGAATCAGTCGGACTGGAAAATTGGGGAATCTTCTTGATACATTGGGTAAGCTCATTTATACGTTGTCGTTTATATCAGATACAAACCTTCAGAAAGAAAAAAAAAACGAATGAAAACATCCGTGAACAGAATTGCTGATTGGATTATTCATTGGTTAAAGAACTTTGGCATGACAACAATACTGTTGCTAATTGTTGTTATTGGCAGAGTTTATATGGAGGTGTATGCTGAAGAAGCAGATTCAAGTGGTGTTGGCAGTAGTTACAGGGATTATGTCAGCTGCAATTCTTTTAGCTGAGGCAACTCTCCTTCTTAGTAAACTGGACTTATCCCTCTTCTCAATCCTTATTAGGTTTGTCAAATCCGATGAACTGCTAGTGCAGGTACTCGTTCTACTCTACATTTTGTGTTAATTCTCGCTTTATAGTAGCAAATTGTTCTACCTAAATCCTGATCATTTTGGTTTCAGGCATTTGCTTTTGTACCTTTGGTGTATATGTGCATCTGTACATATTACTCACTCTTCAAAATTGGGATGCTGATGATTTATTCCTTGACTCCTCGACAAACAAGTTCTGTTAATCTCCTAATGATTTGCTCGTAAGTGAATATTTTATCCTCTCTTTTAAAATAAGAGATTAGAGAAACACAGCATAGATGCTTATAAATGTTTTATATGTATATCTGTAGGATGATTGCTCGATATGCTCCGCCAATATCTTACAACTTTATTAATCTCATTCAACTTCATTCCGAGACTATATTTGAGAAGGTATAGTTTTATATCTCATAAGTCTTTAAGGAGTCGTGTTATAAGTGGGTTTGTTTACTTTGTTTTTCTCTTGGTTCCTTGCAGAAAATGGGTAGAATCGATGACGCTGTCCCTATCTTTGGACAACGGTTCAATGAAATCTATCCTCTCATCATGGTTATCTACACATTGCTAGTTGCAAGCAACTTCTTTGATCGCATCTTTAGTTACTTCGGTAGCTGGAAAAGATTTAAATTTCAGACGGAGACCGATGATATGGACGGCTTTGATCCTTCAGGGGTAATGATTTTGAAGAAAGGTAAAAAAAATACCATAGTGATCTTTTACTTCATTGAGCGTTGACTGATAATAACTCGTGCGTTTATGTTGTTAAGAACGAACGTGGCTTGAAGAAGGACAAAAGGTGGGCGAGCATGTTCTTCCACTAGCACGGAACTTCAACGATGCTGATGACATTGAACCAGGAAGCAACTTCTCTGTAAGTGTGTTTCAACTTACAACGAGTCTGACCTGTTCCAAAACCCCCCTGATTATGATCTTCTTGGCAGGAAAACTCTTCACTTGAAATGAAGATGTCGTCAAGCTATGACATAGATACAGTAAAAGGAAGTTCATCGAACGACGACATGTCTCGTAAATACGGATCAGCTAGAGAAGCAATCACTAACAAATACGCAGCCATTAGAGAACAGCAGAACAGACACTCTCCATCCACAAAGCCAGAGAAGATGGCTTCAGCGAAAGTGTCTTTACTCGAAACAGACAGTTCGGGTCCAAGCAGTGGTCCAGGAGAGGTGCCCTCTTCTCGCTTGGCTTCGACATGGAGGAACATGAAACAAGGAATCCAGAGTTTTAAAGAGAATGTAGCTACCAAGAAGTTTCTTCCACTGAGGCAAGGTCCAGAAACAACAACGATAACTAGTACAAGCGCAGGAGTGATGCCTTCGTCAAGGCCCCAGTCTCTAGATGAGATATTCCAGAGACTGAAGAACCGGTCAGAAGAACACGGACACTACCTTGATGATGATGATGAAGTTTGACTATGAAGATGGTGTTTGTTGGTGATTAGAACTGGTGAAAAGGTGAGTGTGAGAGAAAGCAAAGCAAGCACCAGGTTTGTTCACCATAGTATACAGAAACATTACAAAGACACTAATTTAAAAACAAAGCTAATTTAAATGTTACACAGGAACATTTTTGCGTTGTAGGTTTGATATGTTTAACAGTTATCACGTACTATGTACTGTTGGATCTTATCTTATACACAGACTTGTCGAATCTATTGTAAAACAACTTTGAATTTGTACACTATATAATACTCTTTCTGTTTCATAATGTATATTTTTTTCATAATATAATTATATAGGAAGTTTGATAAAAGAAATTGTTTTATTTTAAACTATAAAAAGTTTTAACATTTCAATACAATTGAATATTATGTGATAATTAAATTATAGAATTTTTAAAATTGGTTAAAGTTATATATTAAATGATACTTCTAACAAATAATCATTTCGTAATATATTTGTGTTTGTAACTTAAACTACCTGCAATTTAAAATAGGAGTAGTTTTTTGGATATCTTGTTGTATATGTTTTACATACAATTTATCGCATTATAGATTATAATATTTTTTCATTATCTCATCTCTCCAATAAGTATTACTATTCATTTAAGGAAATCATGTCTATGATGCAGGATGAGATATGTTACCAATAAAGAAGGAATGGCACGTAAGATAAATCGCTAGGTGGCTTGCAAATAGATAAAATAAATACTTCAAGATATGATACAAAAATCGCAGGATTGGTTGGTCAAATCTCAAGTAACTTCATAGCTTTACGTATGTATCTTTGGTCAAAATTGAATATGTAACAAACCGTAATAACTAAAACAAATATCTAATTTTCAATGTTCCAAAAAACGGATTGGCGACAACTAGACAAATTCTAAGAAATTATTAGTAAGCCCTACAATATTTTTCGACTGGTTAGACCATTTTAAAAGAAAATATTTTACAAAATATTCTGTTTGCAGCAATGAATAAAACCAATTTTAAGAATACTGTTAGTTCTCATATCATTTTCAGCTTCATTTGACCTTTTCTGATATGTACACATAACAACAAGAACATAATAAAAAGAAAAAGAAGCTAATACACTCTTTGCCGTGAAGCAACCAATCCTCCGACGACGTCGGCACCACCGCCTTTCCCTTTCAGACTAAACAACTTCCTCCAAAACCCACTCACCTTAGCCTTCGTGGATTTCAACTTCTCAGTCGCCTTCTTCCTCCTACTAGAATCACTAACCATATTATTATATGAACCACTTGGAACATGGGCCATAGATCTGCTTTTCTTCAGTCCTTCACCAGCTAAAGCTTCTTTGATCAGCTTACCACTCAACGCTTCCCTCACAGCGAACGACATCGTAGTCATCGAACCGGACCGTCGGTGGTATTGCTTGACCGGAGAAGCCGGAGAAACTGTGGCGGTTGAGGAGCTAGATAGGTTTATGGTGTAGTACGACGTCGTATCGGGTAATAAAGAGAGTCTTTCTATTAAGCAAGATGCGCATACTCCTCTGTAGCCTTGGTGCTTGTGTTTTCTGCAGTCCATTTTTTTTTCCTCTCTTCTTTCTCCTCCTCGGAGGTTCTGTATTATATATACACACGCATGCCGCACATGCGTACCTACGTGTGTAATGTTGCCATTAATTAATAAATTGTTATTTCTCTTATGTTAATAAATTATAATAGATTTTGTGTACTTTAATAATTTAATTTGTAAGGAAGGAAATCATTGTCTTTTAATCAAATTGCACATAAAATCTGAACCTTATCTATCATCACTGGAAAGAAAACGACTCCCCAATTTTTTTAAAAAAAAAATAATTTTGATTTATTAAGAGATAAAAATCCATCCAGAGTCCACATGTAGGAAAAGAAGATACATTTGGAACTTAATTTAGCTCTTTTAAAATTTAGATAAAAAAATCTTTGAATATCATTTCGTTTAGCTACTGATGAAAATCTTTGAGTTCATTCCATTTTATTTCAAAATTAACGGAATTGGCCATAGATTTGCTTGTGCAGTTAGTTAATGAATATAAGATCACAGATTCACAGAATGGGTGATAGAAGAAGTCACAACCCGTGACATTAATAATACTCAACCTTTTTTTCTTCACACAAAAGTCGCAAAGTAGAGGAGATGAAGAGGGGGTCAAGTCAACAAAAGAAACGCAATGAAAGGGTGATAACGATGGACGGTTGTGGTTTTAACAAACACTTAACATGGCTCTGTTAGGTCTAGGACTCGTTTGTCACGCGTAAAACCAAAAGCGCACTCGTGGGGATTCGACTACGTCTTAGTGTATTATTATTATTTGTTGATTTTATGTGTTTTTATTGAATAACGTACGCCAACGCCGGAGGCACACGTGAGAGTGTAATGGATCAACGACCTTAGATTTCTTGGGAAATTGAAATATCGGGGAAAGCAAAATTTCTAGAAGCTCGTACGGTTTTGTGATCGTGGGAATGAGTGATTTGCTTTTGGACCAGAACATCTTGTTACTAACTCAATCCGGAAAACAAAATTTATTCGATGAACCTTCAATAGTCATTAGATGGTCATCTTTTTATTCACCTCTTTAAGAAAATACAATGTTCTGTAATGGACCTCGTGGTTTCTACACATGTCGCGGCTCACGTATCCAAAGGAGAGAATACATGGCTCATTAGTCATTACCGAATTGTGAGTTTTCCGGATAACTATAGAGGCCCATTAAGCCCAAGTAGGCACAGTAGTGAATGTAAAAATATTATGGGGTGAGAGAGGCTCGAACTCTCGACCTCAGGATAACTCAGTAGCTATGAGACCTACGCGCTAGCCAACTGCGCCACCACCCCATGCTGCTGAAATACAAAACTATCATATGTGTATCCGCTTAGGTATAGAACAGGTGAGATACACAATGAAACCAAACAATTAGTTCCTATGTACTTAGTGATTAGATATTAGGTGCAATTCGTCAAAAAATGAACCAGCTTGCGATACTGATCATACAATCACGTTCAGAAAAGCGAGTGATAGAGACGATCATAGGAAAAAGGAGCACTGAAGTCTTGAAGATATATAATTAGTTAAAAAAAAAAAAAAAGATATATAATTAGTTAACTTGCATAGCAAAGTAAGTAAGTTGATAAGATGAAGTTTACTAGTTGTCTGTTCAATACTTTAAGGAGAAACGCTCTGTCTTCTCTCTAGACTATCGACGGTGGAAAAAGTGTCTTCGGCCGACGGGTGGGCTCCCACAGCCACCTTCGGTTCGGTTTCTCTCCTTTGTTTCTTTTCTATTGTCTTCTTGCTTGCTTGCATATTTTCGGCGAGGGAAAGATATAAATCCCTCTTTCTAGATCGGTCTGTTTGACCAGTTTTCATCCCGAGAGGCGGAGGCTCTTTAAGCTCCGTCGTCGTCGGCTTTTTGACCTCGGGGTGGTAGAGTTTCTGAAGCTCTTCGCCTCCGATAGTAAAGAGGTTACTCCTCTGTTGTAATTCCCGTCAAGCTTTGTTTCTCTGTGTGATGGAGACGATCTTGACGGGAATCGAGCCGGCTTTGATTTCTATCATTTAAAAGGGGTTCGGTGTTGTTTCTTGTCTTCGGTGTTTATGGTGATGAAGAAGAAAGATTGGATGAGGGTTAGCGTCGCAAAAGGTCGGTCAATGGATCCGGATGAGTTCTCGGGATTGTCTCGATGAAGTTCTCCGATGACAAGTGTGGCGGCGACGAAGTAGGGTGTGGTGGTGTGGCTCCGGCGTGATCCGGCGAGAATATTTAGTCGTTCTCGTCTTCTCCGGCAAGCTTGATCTGTTAGGGTCCCGATGTGGGGATCGTGTGACGCGTGGCTCGTCCGCAGGGATGATCTCAACACGTGGGCGGGCATGCGGTCTGGACGCGTGTTTGGAAGCGGCGCTGTTCGGTTGATGGGCTTGGACTTTAGGCCAAGGTTTCGTTTGCCCTTTATGTCGGGCTTTTTAGTTTACCTCTTTGTTGGGTTTTATATTTCCTTGTAGTTCGGTTTTAATGGGCTTTGACCCAATAATAATAAATATATTAGATGGCAAAAAAAAAAAAAAAAAAAGTAAGTTGATAAGATACTAACCAGAAGGGTGTTTGTCGTTTACTACTAGAGTATCATTTCTTAACCCAACCGTTAGTAACAGACTTACAGGCTATACTATAACATATAGCGTTTGCAAACAATTTATAATGGGAATTGGAACCTCGATTATTCACCAGCAAAGTAATACTTATAGTTATATGACGACATGTTAGTTATTAAGCGATTAGTGAGATACTGACATTATAATGTGCATATTTCAGTGATAGAAAGGTGAATATTAAGTCATGATCGATAGGTAATTTACTGAATAATTCTATTGATCAAAAACCATATTTTAAAATCCTAACCAGATTGCTCAAAAAAAAAAAAAAAAATCCTAACCAGAAAATTTTATCCTCTCTAACTCTCGGATATTTGTATAGCAGCTGCATATATTCCAAATACACTTTCTGGTTTCGATTTGAAAATTATTGATTAAAATCATTTGAATTGTTCAAATAAGAAGAAATCACGTTAGTACATGCAATTTAGCCGACCCGGTGGATGGAGTCGCAATTTTTTCTTTTAATTAACTCCAAAGCACATAGAAATGGGCGAAGATGTTACTGCTGCTTACGTGACAGGATGAGTCAAAATTGGCTGGAGTGGAGAGTAATAAAACGAGGGTCCAGCTAAGTGAAATGACAAGCCGAGTTTGCTCCTTCGTTGTCCCCAACTAATCTCTCGTTATGGCCTCCAAGAGTGTTTGCTAATTCTGTAAGCAACATTTTGTTCTTAAAAGTACAATGTTTTCGGCAAAAAATATAATAGAAATGTTGTCGTCCTTGATCTTGAATTGATCACCAATATATAGACTACATGTTTGTAAAGCTTCGTATAAACGAACACTGTCGTTTATAAATCATACAAATTATCTTTTCTTTTGTGACAAATAATCAATATAAATCGATTACCAATAAAAAAAAGAAATACTCTAGGATAACACTTAATTACAGAAAAATAAAAACAATAACAATAAACTAATATCGTTACAGGATTAACTTTCGTTTTTCACATATTAATTTTTTCCTGTCATACATATATATATATATATATATATTTTAATTTTAGGTTTCAGTCTCATATAGTATAATATTATTTTTTTTCCTGTCATCGAATATATATATATATATATATATTAAAATAAATATGTGGATACATCATGTATCTTACGGGTCTACGAAGTGCACATGCATGGTTGGGAACTTGGGCAGCATCAAGTTGGCATTACACAAAGTTCTCGACCAAAATCAGAATCTTTTCATTTATTATATACATATATACCATTATCACGTTATACATACAGTAAGCACCAAAACAATAAACCTTTCTGTATATACGTTGAATTACATACGTTTATCTCCTAATCAAAAGAAATTAAAAAGGCGAGCTATATACGTTTTATGATTCAGCCGTTGGTTTGTCAGTAATTCTGTGGGAGAAAAGGCAAAGATGCCCTATATACTACAACAATGTCAGAGTTGTTTAGACGGAGTGGAGCATGTCACCCCAAGTGTTAGCTAATGATCGATTATTCCTTTGGCTATATATAATAATTCATTGATTAACAGACAGCCAATTATAGTTACGATCATAATTCTTTTAATTTGTTTTAAGGATTATAGTGCGTATATTTTGGGTTAAAAGATGATTGATAGTGGAAGTCGACGTGAACAACTTTTATTTATTTATGTTTTTAGGGAATGATCCTAAATTATTAATGTATATATAGGTTAAGATAGTCGGGACGAACCCCCATTTGAGTTTATAAAATGAGCTGATTTCAATATTTAAAGTAACATTCAACACGACTTTAAAATTAACGTTACTGCAGTAAATTTAAAATTTGGTATCAAATTACCAAATCTCTCCCTATGCATGAACACTTTTAAATTCAATTTCTTTCAGCAATGATATCAAAAAATAATTTGAATAGATAACTATGTTGTTGAGTTACAAAAAAAGGAAAGAAAAAAATGAGCTAACTACGTTGTTAAAAAGTAGAGACAAAAACTAATAAACCATAGATCATGTAACTCTTTTATTTTTATCTTTTCTGAACCTAGCTAATTGACGATGTCTATTAAGTTGTACAGTTTGTATTTTCCCTTTGGTACATAGTTGTATTTGTTTGTTATAAAGCTTTGGTTTATAGTTCTACCGATATAGCTAGATCAATATCTATAACTATAAATCTAGAAAAAGCTTTGATTTATAGTTTTTGTTGGCCAGCATCTTTTTCGCTTCCTGTATCGAGAGTGCATCCTTCTCTTTCACATATTGAAAAGTTTCACAGAACAGTTATCCCCTATTGTTAACTTCTGTAATCAAGCTAGTTTTTGAATAACTTTCTTTCGTTGACCAAAACAATATTTTGACGGCAGTAAATAACGATGATACACGTGCACAAATAACCATTACCGTGCAAAGAATCTAGCGAATATCAAAGGAACAGAGAGGGAGGACTCTGCGAGATATACGTGTGATTTAAACGGTGACGCGACGGCGGTAAAGTGACGTGCTCGATGTAAGAGCAGGTCCCACACCACATGCTCCTCCACCACTGTCTTTGTCTGAAAGGGAGAGAGCAAAAGTCTTGCGGGGTCCATATCTTTTGGGTGGGCCCTACCTTAGCTTTAAATCTTTTGGCCTTCTCTAAAATGTAAAATCTAACACCTTTGATAAGAGAAGATCTCTTGCAGTTCTAACACGTGTATGGCTAACATGTTCTGAGATTCGGGGTCAGAATACGGATCGCCGCATTGAGATTAAAAACTCACAAAACAAATATTTTCTGAAACTAGTTGAACAGAATCCCATGTGCATCTCTCCACTTCGTCATGTCTTAAATTTTCATTACTACGAAAATATATTTGTTATTTAACTACGAAAATTCAATCTTTTTAATTGATAAAATATGAATTTCAGAAAACATTGTCAATAGATAAGTGAAAAATACACTCCGCCACACGAATTTAATACTATAACAATGATTCTCGCCCACTTGGATGAATACTAGAACGGTTGCCCAAAAAAAAGGATGAATACTAGAACGACCAATAGACGTTGAGTTACGCTGATATTTTATAACTGTATGTTAATATGTTATATACCACCAGTTAATATCATAACTCTAAGAGGTGATATAGTCAAAAACCATATATTAACAGTACACGTAAGCTCGTTACCAAATAATCAGAGATATACCTCCATGGGAACATCAGCGGATGAAATCTCTGTTTGGATATTTTGAATTAAAATTCGAGTTTGTATTGTCAAAAGATGCTTTGAACTACAAAAAGCAAGTAACAAAAGGAGAAAAAGGAACGGCTAGAAACAAACACGGATATTTAGGGAGATCCAATTAGGTGGCTCGACTTTTCATGTTTTTCTCCATGTCTTTTTACTCAGAAATTTTCAAAAGAAAGAAAAAACTTTTCATGATTATTAACGTTGTTTTGAATGTGTAACAATTGTTTTGTTTTTGCTAAATATGTTGTGACATTGTTACCAAACCCTTTACAAACGAGGAACTAAAGTAAAATCAAAAGTTGTAAATAAGGACTCAACAAATAGATTAATCAATGAACATATTAATTTGTAGAAACTCTTGTCACAAGACTCACCATCTAAGTGCTGATCGTTTACATGCCATTGCCAGTCATTAACGGACGACGAGAACCAAACAAAACAGAAGAGAAATAGTCCTAACTTTGGGTGCTCGGAATCTTTAGAAACCTTTGGAGTCTAAAGTTTTTATTATTAAATTCAACGCAATTAATCCATGTAGTTATATAAACTTAGTAAACAATTTCATCTTCACATAATCTCTTAAACCTTGACTTGTAATATACGGTCACAAGTGCATGAAACCGCATGCAATTTTAAGGTTTAATCTTCTTATCGGCTCGCTTCGTTTCCCTTCATCAATGTTTTCACAAATAACCCTCATTGTTCTTAAGCTCAAAACCACTGCTCATTATCCGCAAACAACTTGCACGCTTCCTCTCCACTAAAAAGATCTTCATGCTCTTCCATTTTCACAAACTGGCCAAAACACCCCATCGTGGACATTTCGACCGCTGTATTCGCCGCCGCCGCCGTGGGACTATATTCTTCGTTCAAAACAGCGCTTGAGTCGCTACTGTCGGCAGGATCTTCTCTGAAGCATTCGGCACGTGGGAAAATGCTAAACATCTCGTATGCGAGCTCCGATGTCTGGGCTTCCGGAGGCAGTGGAAGACGCTGGCTTAGCTCTAGGACTTCATTATTAGCAATCACCGTTTGATAGGCAACCGTCTCCGCCGCTTTTACAACGTTGGGTTCTTCTGTCACCGCGTTAACATTGTTTCCGCCGATCCCTTCTACGTCAAGTTTTGCTCTTAGCTCTTTAATCTGCGGAAACGTAAAATTTAAATAAGCATAAGATTATTTTGTCGTAGAGTTTAGTTGTTATTATTATTCTAATTCGTGTAGTTTAATCAATAAACGTGAAATTCTGAGTTTATTATCAAAAACTATAATTTTTTTTTCAAAAAAAACTATAATTTTTTTTTGTAAATATAAAACTATAAATATATACTCAAATGTAACCAAATAATCAAAACCCTCGCTTGTTTTTTTAGTATATGTACATTTTAAATGATATTGTAATTGTCTTAATCGTTTATTTCTAATATTAACTGAACTATAAATGGATTATTTAGTTAAAATTACAACACAACATGCGTTTGCGGCTGCCTAATATAACGTTCAAGTCTATCCTCACACCAAAAGTGTTAAAAATTTTAAACACAGAAAGTTATACCTCTGCAAGTAGGGAATCATTATCACGTTGAAGCGAGTCGCGGCTGCGTTTGAGTGAGTCGAAATTTGACTTGAGAACGCCGTAATCACGTTCGAGCTGCTTTGTCTTCCACCGTGCACGGCGGTTCTGAAACCATATCGCCACTTGTCGAGGTTGCAACCCAAGCTCTTGAGCCAGCTTCACTTTCCTCTCAGGCTCTAACTTGTTATCAATCTCGAAATTCTTTTCTAACGCTTTCACTTGCACTACACTCAACCGACGTTTTTTCTCCGCTGCCGCCGTAGACGACGCGTGTCCCATGCCGATGTCTTCTAGACTTCCGTCTTCTTCTAGACCTTCGAACATCTGGGAGTAGTCTCCGGCGCCGGGATAGAGAAATCCGGTGGCAGTTGATCGTGGACTTAGTTGTTTGTCTGATAAAATCACGGTAATGCATTAAAAACGTCTGTACTAACCTGAACGGATAATTTAAATCAAATTTGGAACATTTATATGGTATCATAAATGATTACACTAAATTTCAAAAACCTGACAGGATAATGTCTCGATACTATGAATTGCCAGAAAGCACATCTCTGCCAGTTTTAAATACTACTGCTAAATTAATTATAAATAAAATCTCGGCTTGTACCTCTACTTAATTTTACTTTTCAATTAGTATTTAATCAAATCTGTTACAAAAATAATAATAATCAAATCACTAATCCAACATCCAGATATCCTATACAGAACTGCAATTTCAAAAAAATAAAAAATCTTTAATAATATAATTGACGGTAACCTCATTAAACAGATATATAGCCAACATGGTTATTCAAAGAAACAAGATTTATTGTTTTTTTACCTGATGTAGAGTGGCAAATTGGTAAGAAACCGGATAAGGAATCAGAGCTTCCACGTGATCTCTTCATCTTCGTTGGTCGGAACTATTGGGATCAAGAACTACTTAAGAAGGTAGAAAGATTAGAGGGCCTAGATCGGATTGAGCAGTAACGTAACGAACGGTGAGGATCTATCTACGACCAATACACGTAGTAATTTTGCTCGACGATACGATCATCTCCCAAGGATTTTTGCGCTGTGTCTACAATTATCCATTATCAGAGTTAACTAAATTACGTATAAAGATTCATCTAACACCTTCCAAGAAACATTACTCTTAAATCTTCGAATTTTCTTGATCGGGAAAATATATAAATTAGAATTTACAGTAAAGAGGAAAAGAGAACAGAGAGTGGGAGAGAGGGAGATGGTCTCACGGTCCCTCTCCGGGTTTTAAATAAGAAGACAGCTTAGCCCTAGGGAAAGTGTTGGAGATATCTTGAGTTATTTCAAGAATTTTTTATTGAAGTTTTTATTTTAATATTTAACATAAATTTTTAAGTAAAAACAATTTACAATGAGCCGGTTTATTCATGAGAGTCTGATCAGGATCTTGATGAGTTTATGCTGTTTTCCAGGTCGGCTACATTTTGCCCGGCATCGAATTCTAAAGATTCACTAAACTAGACGGCAATAATTAGTTTCCACTTTCCATACTTTCTTCTTAAAAGAAAACAACCCATATCGATTTAGTTTAACTAATGTAATTTTTTTTTCAGTTATATATCTTGATGTTGGAGTTCAAGTGCTTTGTATTCAACTAAAACCATGATAAAAATGGGATTCAAGATTTTTAAAATTTTGGAAACAATTTTATAACACTGATTAGAATATTATTTGCAAACATAAATATTAGGATGATATTATTTTTATGTACTTACCTTTATTGATACTCTAATGATATATGTCCAGTGACATATTAATAATATATGGTATGGCTAAATATTATTTTCAAATAGTCATGCTATTTTAATTGTAAAGATTGTGACTGATAAACTTAGCTAACAGTGGTTTTAAAACCATATATACTTCATAGTTACCGTTTAGACCATCTCCAACTTATTTTTAGTTTCAACTTTATATGTTTTTTTAAAATAGAAGATTTATATTATAAAGATGAATTTGCTCTGATGTATACCTTTATAATATAGTTCTTTTATCTATGGGAGAAATATAGATATATGTTATTTTCACTTCTAATTATAAAGAAAAAATAATATCTTTTAAAATTTTCTCTAAAATAAAAAAAAAACTCTATTATGCATATATACATCATACCAAATCTATTTCTATGATAAAAATAGCCATACCATAGAAAAATAATTAAAATATATTATCCGTGGATATCCAGATTCGAATCCGAATTCGTAAAAATAATTAATAAAATAAAAATAATATTTTTTAAAATATTAAATTTTTTAAAATACTATATAAATTAAATATTTTATACAATATTTATAAATATAAATATGAATATAATATTTAAAAATGAAAATACCTTTTGTCTCTATATTATCTCAGCATAAGACAAGAACTAGTGTCATCTTTATTAAAATATTAATATATCAAATATAATTATTAATAAAATTAAAATTTTAATATATTTTAAAAATACGAATCTAGATCCAGATACCCAGACCTAAAAATTAAGATATCTGGATCTGGATTTGGTTTTAATGGATCTTTAATTTTACGATCTTAATTTCGGAGCGGATCTCAGATCGAATCTGGATCTCGAATATTAAGTCTCTGATATGCTGGGCCAACCATTTATCTTATTAAAGCTGAAGTATACTTTAGAGTTGTTTGGAAACAAGATTATATAATATTATATTTAAAATTTTGTTTGGAAACAAGAATACACATCCCATTAAATTACCGAATTAATATTTACATTTATTTTAGATTAAACATATCACTTAATAACAAAAAATATTCGTTGCCCATAAATTAATTCCAAACACGCAATTAATATTTAATATATCATCTTGATACTCAAGCTAATATATTGTGTACATATCATAAAAAATTATCTCTTAAATATAAAATAATATCTCATCTTGATCTAAAGTAGTATATGTTTCATCTATTATTTTTTTTGTTTTTTAAAATATATACATATCATAAAGACAAAGATCTGTCTCATCAGGCAGATTAAAACCTATTTCATATTAATACAATATAAAAATGGTGGGTGTTATATACAGCAGATACTCGTAAAGAAATATTATATAAAATGTTGAAGTCGGTCCAGTAGGTGGCCATGCAAATTGATTTGCTTTAACCCACAAGATTTTTAATAGTTATCAATGTGGGTGAGCATTTTTATTAATTTATATTGTGAATTCGATTCACAAGTTTTATATACTAGTAATAGTGTATTATTCGTCTTTGAAAAGTATCTTTTTCTGTTGTCATATATTTAGATTACGTATTGTGGAAAGTTTTAAACCCCATCTTATATATCTAACCATAGTTACAAGAAAAAATTGTAATGCGCGACGTCTCAACAAGTAGTATGCTATAATGATTTTTTTGTTGCTCGTTATCCGCTAATGTATATACATTTATGGATTAATAGTTGCGCACACACAAACATGTATGTATACTGGTTTTATTTATAATGTTATTGTTGTAAACAATGCGAATCAACTTAAAAGAAAGCAAAGAGCAAACCGAATCGAGGTAAATATCTGTTTAGGGTTTGTTTTATTATGTGAATGAATAATCTTACAAATTCTTAAATACATATTGATAATAAATTAAATTTGATAGACCATGTTCTATTTCTTCAGATGTTAATCTCGATAGCGAGTTTATCTTCCTAACATCTACGACGTCCGCATTCGGTCGGATTATATCCTATTCAACAAATGCTAGATTTTTATTGGTGCACAAAAATTTAACACACATCTGGATGTAACAATTATAGACATGGAGAGTGTCGTGTACAAATAATATTCACAAGCTGCAGAATATTAAAAATTGGGTAATGGGGAAGGCGACACAGCTTTGATGAGATAGCTGTCTCTGTATCGATATTGTCCATTTGCAACAAAATGTTCTTTTACTGAGGCAGTAGTATCAAGTAAATTGATACATATGATTTTGATAAATTTATTCATAAGTAAAAGGAAACCGGAAGCAGACTTGTGGATGTTTTAACAGTTAACACAATTGTTTTTATTTGCTAACTCTATGGATAATATGATAATTTGTGATTCGTATGTTTTTCGTGTGTTTGTAGTTAACATGATGATTTCGTATGTATCCTTCTAAAATCTTGAAATGGAAAAGCCTAAATTGAAAGAGGATTGGTGTTTCTATAAATCAAGAATTAAATAATCTTATATACGGAGTTTAGTTGATGAGCTGGTTATCCTATGAAAGCAACTAATTCCACTACATTCTTGATGTTTTTCGTCTTCTAGAACACTGACCACGAAACGAACGATCAATAATATTACTTTAGAAAGAAAAAGCAAAAACCTGAATATACCGTCTTCAACCCATCATATAAGAAAGATGTACTTCTAGTTCCATAAAAAAAACTATGCAAAAGTTAACTTTACCAAATACCTTTAATCTTTGCTTCTTTTTTTTTTTACTTTTACCAAATACCTTTTCTTCAAATGACTTTCCTTTTTCAGATCGCCACATTTACCCATACGGCAGTATCAATAATATGACATGTATAAACGAAAAAAATGAAACGTACGATTTGTTAACATTGGATAATTCTTCAAGATTATCGTTTAATGGCAGAAGAGCTGAAAGAGGCTCGTTCTTAATCTAGTCTAAGTGATTGTAGTCGACCTTTCTATAATATTACCGTTAATTCTCGAGGAGTCAAGATTCACCTATCGCAAATTGAATATTTAACTTCTTACCAAAAAAAATAATTGAATATTTAACCCGAGTCCCGTTAAACTCTTCTAAGTTTGAAGGCCCATTTTTCGCTTGAGAAAAAGGCTATCGTGTAAACCTTACTAGGCTTAACAAACTTTGTTGACATACTGACATGTATATTTATTGTAAATATGAAACTTTCTTTACGTATTGTATACGCAATTTTTCCTTTTTCAAATTTTCTCCGTGAGTAAATTGAGATAAGATAAACCAGAAATATAATCTATAATAAATTTATAGAAGATACAATTCCAAAGTTAACGTAAACAGAGTTCATTTTTCTTCTCTTTTGGCCTTTACCAAAAAGGTCAGTGTTCCTTGTGAATTCTGCTAACGACTTCATGCACCGCATGTGCGACCTCATCAGCTGTAGTCGTTAAGTGACAGTCTTCATCTACCTAATCCAGAAGAATAATAACGTACATAATTAGATATGTATTTTATCATATAAAGTTGGATAAGCCTGAATATAATCTATGTTAATCATTTATTAACACTATAAATTCCCCCCAAAATGAGGAAGAAAACAATTTACCTTGACGCTAAAAGTGAAAAGAGACATGTTATTGGAAGCTGTGAGGTTGAGATGGAATATAGTTAAACCTAAGGAGTAAAACTCATTGATCATCTTGAACAACAATCTTGGGCGTGTCTTTGTTAACACTTTAATGTTAGCATGCATTTCGACCATAGTAACTTCCACGTCAGCAACCACTGCAAGTCCGTTGTGGTGGCGGCTGCGGCTCGAGGCGGTGGTGGTTGAGTATTGAGGGAACTTGAAGAAGTCAGAGAATATGTTCGTCAGTTGATTGGGTTTTGTGGGTTTTAATTGGGCCTCGAATGATTGAAGAAGTTGTTCTTGCTTCTTCAGATAGTTTATAGTCCCCTCTATGATTGATGCTTGGTCACACTATTAACAAAATCAAAAAGACAATTAATTGGGTTACTTTACTATCTAACCAAAACTATATAAATTAAAGAAAACAAATAGTTAATATTTTAAACAAAATAATTAACTATATTTCAAAGATTTTGAAGATAATAACATCTTTCATTTTCCATTATATTTTTGTATAGAGTTTTTGAAATTGTAAAAATAATGGAAATAAGTTTCCTAAAGGGGAAAAAAAATCGACGTCATGTTTTTTATTTGTTGTTTAAACTTATGTACTTGATAATATAACTTGTCTAAACATGTGTACTTGATATTATCACTTGACACTTGTAACAGAATATATAATCTAAATTGTTGATGAAGATATACACCCAACATATAACTATTAAGCTAAACGATACTGGAGCTATATATACATACATATAATATATATATATATATGTGTGTGTGTGTGTGTGTGTGAAATTATTAAAAAGGAGACAATCTTACACGCTGAGAATAAGAGAGAGGCATCATAGCTTTGAGAATGGAGAGAAAATGATTCATCTGTCTTCTCCGGTTACGCTCGACAGCGATGTGATTCATCCTTTGGTTCTCTTTCTCTTCTATCCTTTGTTCACTTCTCCTCCTCTTCTTCTTCTTCTTCCGTGGCGGTTCTTGACCAAAACCACCTCGTGCTTGTAGAGAAGATAGATTTTCCGTTGAAAGAGAGTGTTGCTCGGCTATGGAGTAATCCAATATTTCGTAGCTTGATGATGTTTTATCGAGTGAGAAATATGGATACTCCTGTTGAAACATCATAAATTGTCTCTACTCTCTCTCTCTCTCTCTCTCTCTCTCTCTCTCTCTCTCTCAATCAAACTAAACGAACACAAAAGTTGGGAAGTTAATGCATAAAGTTAAGTCAGAGGATATCTATTAATCTTGGATGGATATAGTAACAAGTTTTCTCAGAGTTTATGTAAGAGATGTATCCCTAGCTGGAGAGTAGGGATTTAACTTACAAGAATTAAATAAATATATTTATATACAGCTGGCGTTTACTAATTGGTGATCTTCAGACAAAACGACCCTACACTCGGGTAATTATCAATAGTTAACAACCTAATTTCAATGCTGGTTTTGGGGTTCACACTTCACACATACACGATTTAAAAAAGGGCACTTGATAATTGGTGCAATTTCATTATCGTTATGAACTCCCATTATTTTATCTTTGTTTTGCCACATTTTACGCGTTATGTATTTGTCAGGAAATCTTTTATTATCCTTCTCGAATCTTGTGCGCTTGACTAATACATGTAGAGAACACATATGTGTAAGGACATACTCATTTTATATAGCTCTAGTTTTTTTTAACACTCAATACTCGTAGTTAACCACACGTTTAGGGGGTGCATTGAATTAGGAATTTTAGAAGTTCAGAAAATTGTCAAAAATATCACTTTCATGATACTACTTTTCAGTTATACACTAACCAACTATACCACCAGATTTTTAATGATCAAAATATCATTGTATCCTTAAATAACTAAACCTAAATTACTCTCCTTCTTCCCCCACGACAAGTTTCTCTCGTCGGAGGTTTCGATCCGATCGGTGACTATGATCGGTGATGGTGAGATCCCGCTCCATGCTCATCGAGAATCTTCATTTCGCCATGATTATATCCACCTTCATATATGTTCTCATCGACTGCATCATCTTGGTCATCTGGTGAAGTTTCCGGCAAGATTTGAATTTTCCGGCGAGATTCGACGATTCCGGCGATATTTGACGACTCCGGCGAGATTCCCCGACGAGAATCGACAACGCTAACGTCTGATGAGATTTGGTGAATAATAGAAGCTTGAACGAACTTAACAATCTCTCACCACGAACTCGTAACAGAGGTCAAAGGATATTAGATAGTGATCTTTGTCTATTTCTGTAATTGTAGCTTTGTTTCTCAAAATCGATCGGTTTCTAGGAAGGGAGACGTAGTTTTTCTCAATGAATTTTTCAAATCTCAGATTTATAATACCTTATAAATATTTATCAGAGAAGAATGTAGTGCTTATGTATTATCGTTTGTTTGATATGTCTTTTGTTGATTCCTTTTGTTTTGATTTTTGATTTTATTCTTATACTCAAGTTATGTGGATTGAAGTTTGTTCTATAGGTGTATCCTTGTCTTGGCACTCCTGGAGATATTATAGCTACTCACCCACTAGGATGACAAGGGAAGTGATTCAAAACCCAAAGAGAGAGAGAGAGTTAGTTTGACTAAGAAGCAATCTGTTTTGGTCTGAGTCAAGTCTGCTAAAACTAGTTTCATTCTTGATGTGAAGAAGAAGACATTAAGGAAGGTCATTACTTCTTATCCTACAACATCTTGTCTGACCCTGAGAAACGCCGCCAGTATGACACTGCTGGTTTTGAGGTGAGATTCTATTGTGTTGTGGTATTGTATAATTTACTCTGACCTCTACGTGAGGCAGGACTGCTGGTTCTTGTCTTTCTGTGTAATTGTTGGTATGATGACATTAATGGAGCATAAGTTAATATAGCATTGTTGTCTCTAGTAAATAATGTTTGTTCTCTGGGGAAGGGACGCTCTTGATGTCTGATACGCTTACTTCCAGATAAGTGAGATATGGAGAAGTTTTGATGTTGTCAGATTATGTTAATAATAACTAACAAGAACTGAGTTTTGAAAGTACAAACTCTGTTGGAACTAGATTCAAATGATTTTACAAAGCATTATAAATTAGTTTATAAATATTTATAATTAACTTATAGAATGCAGTAGATATTTTATAAAGTATTATAAGTCAATTTATAAACTTGTATGAATCAATTTATACATTCTTGTAAATAAAAATAAAATATCTTATAGACTAGTTTATAAGATTTCATAAATCAGTTTCTGGATCTTTATAAATATTTATAAATCATATGAGCTTTTATATACAATATATTAACTCTTATATTATTATGTACATATCCTTATAAACACTTATAAATTATTATAAATTGTTTTATAAGGCTTTCTAAATGGTTATAAACTTTTTTAGTTGATTTATAAACATATAAAACTCTTGAATATAAGCTTACATAAATTTTTTATAAACCATTATTAATATTATAAATACCCCTTATAAATTATTTATAAACTTTCATAACTTTCTTATAAACATTTATAAATTGTTTATAGATTTTATAACTTATTTCTTATACAAGTTATATATGCCTTAATTAATGGTTTGTATACTCTTATAAATAATTTTACATACCCTTATAAAGCTTTGTAAAGAGATGATGATACGTGGCAGATTTTGAGGTACATGCAGACAACAAACAAGGCTCCACCGCTTCAGAAATTTTACATACCCTTATAAATTGTTTTATAATTCTTTATAATGGCGTGTAAACTTTATTAATTATTTTTGTAAGCCCTTATGTTCATAAGATTTCATAAACCAGTTTCTGAATCTTTATAAACATTTATAAATCATATAAGCTTTTATATACAATATATTAACTCTTATATTATTATTTACATATTCTTATAAACCCTTATAAATTATTATAAAAAACATTATAAATTGTTTTATAAGGCTTTCTGAATAGTTATAAACTCTTTTAGTTGATTTATAAACATATACAACTAGCTATTAAAATACCCCTTATAAATTGAATATAAGTTTACATACAATTTTTATAAACCCTTATTAATATTATAGATACCCCTTATAAATTATTTATAAACTTTAATAACTTTCTTATAAACATTTATAAATAGTTTATAGATTTTATAACTTGCTTTATATACTTTTATTAATGGTTTGTATACTCTAACAAATAATTTTACATACCTTTATAAAGCTTTGTAAAGAGATGGTGATACGTTGCAGATTTTGAGGCACATGCGGACATCAAGCAAGACTCCACCGCTTCAGAAATTTTACATACCCTTATAAATTGTTTTATAATCCTTTATAATGGTGTATAAAATTTATCAATTATTTTTATAAACTCTTATGTTCATAAGATTTCATAAATTAGTTTCTGAATCTTTATAAACATTTATAAATCATATAAGCTTTTATATACAATATATTAACTCTTATATTATTATTTACATATCCTTATAAACTCTTATAAATTATTATAAAAAACATTATAAATTGTTTTATAAGGCTTTCTAAATGGTTATAAACTCTTTTAGCTGTTTTATAAACATATACAACTAGCTATTAAAATACCTCTTATAAATTAAATATAAGATTTCATAAAGTTTTTATAAACCCTTATTAATATTATACATACCCCGTACAAATTATTTATAAACTTTCATAGTTTTCTTATAAGCCTTTATAAATGATTTATAGATTTTATAACTTGTTTTATATGCCTTTATTAATGGTTTGTATAATATTACAAATCATTTTACATATCCTTATAAGGCTTTGTAAAGAAATGATGATACGTGACAGATTTTGAGACACATGCGGACAGCAAGCAAGGCTCCACCGCTTCAGAAATTTTACATATCCTTATAAATTGTTTTATAATCCTTTATAATGGCGTGCAAACTTTATTAATTATTTTTATAAACCCTTATGTTCATAAGATTTCATTAATCAGTTTCTGAATCCTTATAAACATTTATAAATCATATAAGTTTTTATATACAATATATTAACTCTTATATTATTATTTACATATTATTATAAACCCTTATAAATTATTATAAAAACATTATAAATTGTTTTATAAGGCTTTCTAAATGGTTATAAACTCTTTTAGTTGATTTATAAACATATACAATTAGCTATTAAAACACCCCTTATAAATTGAATATGAGCTTTCATAAAGTTCTTATAAACCCTTATTAATATTATACATACCCCTTATAAATTATTTATAAACTTTCATAACTTTTTATTAACATTTATAAATAGTTTATAGATTTTATAACTTGTTTTATATGCCTTTATTAATGGTTTGTATAATATTACAAATAATTTTTCATATCCTTATAAAGCTTTGTAAAGAGATGATGATACGTGGCAGATTTTGAGGCACATGCACACATCAAGCAAGGCTCCATCGTTTCAGATATTTTACATACCTTTATAAATTATTTTATAATCCTTTATAATGGCGTGTATTTTTTATTAATTATTTTTATAAACCCTTATGTTCATAAGATTTCATAAATTAGTTTCTTGATCTTTATAAACATTTATAAATCATATGAGCTTTTATATACAATATATTAACTCTTATAGTATTTATGTACAAATTATTATAAACCTTTATAAATTATTATAAAAAACATTATAAATTGTTTTATAAGGCTTTCTAAATGGTTATAAACTCTTTTAGTTGATTTATAAACATATACAACTAGCTATTAAAATACCCCTTATAAATTGAATATGAGCTTTCATAAAGTTTTTATAAACCCTTATTAATATTATACACACCCCTTATAAATTATTTATATACTTTCATAACTTTCTTATAAATATTTATAAATGGTTTATAGATTTTATAACTTGTTTTATATGTTTTTTTAATGGTTTGTATACTCTTACAAATAATTTTACATATCTTTATAAGGCTTTGTAAAGAGATGATGATACGTGACAGATTTTGAGGCACATGCGGACATCAAGCAATGCTCCACCGCTTCATAAATTTTACATATCCTTATAAATTGTTTTATAATCTTTTATAATGACGTGCAAACTTTATTAATTATTTTTATAAACCCTTATGTTCATAGGATTTCATAAATCAGTTTCTGAATCTTTATAAACATTTTTAAATCATATAAGCTTTTATATACAGTATATTAAATCATTTATGTATCTTCCTCACACGCTAGACCTGTAGTCAGATAAAACTCCCTCATGAAAAACCTCATAGGTTGATCGCAAAACGTGAACCAGAGATCCTTCCCTTTGGTCCATACTCTTCTCTGCATTAGGAAATGTAATAGATTCTCCGTAAACCGAACGCTACTCCTTCTTGCCAGCTTCACGATGCCTCCTATGTGTGAGTTCTCTATTTGATCAAACTCTTCCTTTCCCAAGATTTGTGCAACCTTAGAGACGTAATCAATGCTCGAATGTTGGATGACCATTTTGGGAATGTCTAGTGGTTTTGTTCCAGCTCCATAAATCCTAGGAGCCAAACTCAAATTTGTGCAAAAGTCATTGCTATCTAACTGCAAAACAAGATAAAAATATGAAGTTAACTTTTAGTAATGGTCTAATCATAAGCATCTCAACACTGCAAGTAATAGACACTACATCTCAACAGAGCAAGTAATAGACACTACTCCTCTATTGCTAAATCGTTCTTCTTTATAAAGACTTATAAATCGTCGAGTTGTACTTTTAACATTATCCAGAAATCCAGTTTTATAATGGATTATAATTCTGTAAAAAATGCAGTGTTCGCTATTCCAAAATCTTAATCTCAACTTGAACTCCAAATCAACTTTGTTTGCCTTTTGGATAAAAGTAAATTTGTAAAAATCAAGGATCGATTTAAGTCAATTGTCTAATCGAGCTAAAACATATGTGAATATCAAACAAGCTCAAAACGCAGGATTCAAATAAATAAATACGATTTCTACGACAAATACAATCTAAAAGTTCTTTTGGTGGATTCTTAATGTTTACTAACGTTCGTTGTTTCAGATTTCGTTCATAAAATACACAAAATCGAAAGTAGATATACGCAACCAGCTGGGAAACTTGAACAGGAGAAGGATTCGACATCTGATCCACGGCGTGTGAGAGAGACACGAGATGAATAGCTCGTCGGCGTCGGCGATCGCGTGAGAGAGAGAATCTGTGTGTTAGCTCGTCGGCGATCTCAACGGAATGACGACGATGACTTTCAATGACGACGACGACGATGGATCCGGAGGAGAGAGACAATGGATACAGAGAGAAGAAGGTCACAACAGAGAGATAAGTCAGTCAATTTTGTCTTTTACACATTATTGAAAAGTGTATTTGTGAAAATGTCCTTTTATTGGTGATATTGTTGAATTGTAGTACTACACAAAGTGTAGTTATGCAATTTTCCCAAGAAGTTTTTAGAGTGTTTTAGTTTTAGCAGGATTTAGGTGAGTTTTGGAATTATTTGAGTTATTTAAATAAAATTTTAAAATACAAATCAAAACCTTTAGGTGATTTGATAGAAAGATTAATTGTTTTATAGATTTCAGAGTTATTTAGGTGATTTGAATCAGTAATTTTGTTTTTTTTTTGTTGAAATGTAAGATTATATTATATCAACAGAAAAAAATGGTATACACACGCATCGCTGATGATCAGTTTCCTAAGAAATTAAAGATGGAAGAATTTTATGCTGAAAACACAAATAACGTCACTTGCAAAGGAGTTCATCTTCTTTAGAACAAGCCGCAGTAAGCCAGGAGGGTTTCACTCTGAAGAGTTCTATCTGAGTAAACCAAGACATGTGACTCTGCTTGTAAACTTTCTCCAATAACTTCAGTAACGCCTTCATCCCTGGATACAAAAAAGAACTATATTCAACAATGCTTCAATGGAAAATCTCATCATGTAGGATTAGAACTAAGGTATACTTCCAAGCAATGGAAATGTATAGAAGTCTCTGAAGTTCAAGAATCCAATAGTGAATAACTACATACAAGTTGGATAACAACATCTAGCAGGGGTAAGAACCGGTGAGAAAAAGACCAGTATCAGTTCTCTTAATTAGGATTGCAGATTGCAGAAACAAGTAAAGCTATCAGAAGAACAAGAACACCAGAACCCTATGAACTTGCCCTGCTCAGTCTACAGCAGTAACCCCAAAGAACTCAAGAGCATTAAGATTATATCTAAATATAATTTTAGAAAAGCATAAATAAAGCTTAAAGCACACTCGTACACCCATCGCCACCACAAAATTATAGAAACATAACTCTTATCCAAAGTTCAAAGCCACGAGTAAACATAATCAGGCATATCACGATGATCTATACATCTTTTGGAACAAAGTAAACCTTGAATGGCAGTAAAATAATACCAAGCTTGAATAAATCTTCTCAGAATAATACAGCGCCTTTCCTCAGTTGCCTCTCTCTGAATCGATCACCATATGTCCAGTCCAGATCCTCTTAAAGTCAGCAACATCTCTCCCCTTTCCTTGAATCACACCATGTCGAAGCGATCCGAGGCGTGGCAGCTTGAATCAATCAACATTTCTACGCCAAGGCGATGGTGAAAGCTTCAAAAAAGAGATGAATAAAAAGAGATCCATGAATGAGATCCATGAACTCACCCCGCACTCGCTCCGTCTCGTCCGCAGCGTGATCAATCAACATTCTAGATACAAGTGATGAAATTACTGGTTGGACATAGGTATAAGTTAGAGAAACCTATTGCAGCGAGAATCAGAGGAGACTGGGATCCAAGAGGAGTAGCAAAACAATCAAGGCGAAAAAATTTCATTAACATATGTTAAACATAGATAAACAATAACATTTCTGAAGAATGTTTCTTTTTCAATCTCCTCAAATAACACCCGTAGAGATTGGTATTCTATAGGAGCAATTTTTTAACTAAAAAGTAAGGTAAACTATTCTCAAATCCTCTTTACAAATTATTCTTTCTAAATATCAGTTGTCTTTGATCAATAACAGGGAATTTGATATAGTTTTTATAAGGAAAATTGATTGCTAGCTACACGAAGTATCAGCCATTACATGGTTAGCCATGCAAACTAAATTAATGTATATCAAGCTACAGGAAGTATATGTTATGCATGAAAACATCCCTCAACTTAATGATTGCTATGTAGTTAACATCACAAGTTTAATTTCATTTATTCAAAAACTGATGTGGATATCAGAAAGACAGTTTAAATATCTTATTTCATCAATTAAAGTATAACCGATCTGACATTAATCTAACTAAATTGGATTTTAATCTGTGTTTTAAAAGCGTAAGAATATTTTTAACAAAATTTAATTTACAAAATCAACATGTTTTAATATTATTGGATAAGTTGAATTTTAGCATTTTTATTTTAGTGTATATGATAACTGTATAATTATATTATTTATATTTATATTAAATTTGAAAGTCATATAAGATATTATTATTTTTAATGATAAAACTTATTAGACGTCAATCTGATATTTTATTTTCTTTAAACTCATTTGATGTCAACTTAAACCAAATATTATCTCGTGTATATATTTATTAATTATATACTGTTAAGAATAAAAGTAATCTAATAATACAAACCTAATATTAAAATTTTGCTAAGTTTATGAATGAAATTTTTGTTTATGAAAATAGAAATAAAATAATTCATTAATTTAACTAATTTTGCATCAAACAAATAAAATTTAAGAGTCAATATATAAATAGATATCAAATCAATTTTATAAAAGAATTATCAAATAATTATATATCACATTCTAATCAAATGAATTACAGAAATATTATTAAACTATAATAACAGAATAGATTAGGATAATTGAAAAAATTAAACAATCTTATATAACTTTCATATTTTTATATAAATAAAATAATATAATTTTATAGTTTTCAAATACATTAAATAAAAAGGTTAAAACACTACTTATCAAAAAATATTGATTTTAATTAAATTTTGTTAAAAATATTCTTACGCTTTTAAAAAGCGGACTAAAATCCAATTTTAGTTAAATTACGGTCAGACTGATTATATTTTACCTGATGAAACGAAATATTTTAACGGTCTCACACGTTTACATCATTTTTTGGATGCATAAAATTAAACTTGTGATGTTAACTACATAACATCATAAGTTGAGGGATATTGTCATGCATTACATATACTTCGTATAGCTAAATATACATTAATTTAGTTTGCATGGTTAGTCATGTGACGGCCTATACTTCGTGTAGCCAGCAATCATTTTTCCTTTTTATAAATTGTCAACTGAATAACAAGGGATTCCAAGTGATGTTTAATAACTCTCCACAAGTTTCATATTGAATAACACATGACTAGGATATAACATGCGCCTTGCCCAGGGTAAAATGATTAAAAAATATTTATTCAATATAATTGTCCAACTATATCTGAAAAGTGATAAAATATATTGTATGTATAATAATATAAGGGTTAACACTATTAGAAAAACATAAAGGTTAACACTATTAACAAAAATGATAATGCACCTTGGGATTTAAAATATAGTATTATGGTTTTACATCAAAATGTTTGGTCGGCTTTGAATGTTTACAGAAATAATGGTCCAATTATTTTCAGAAAATTTGTAGTCCAAAATATTCATTTAGTCTATGTAAATTGAAAATATTGATTATGGTTATTATTTAAACAAATTTTCCAAAAATTTACGGAAACTTTGTTTAAATCATGTAGTAAATAGAAAATATTGTGACAATGTAATTGTTAGCAAAGATTGCGTGATTGAGTGTGGTTAGCAAGATTTTTTGAAAATCACTGGATATTAGAAACCTAATTACCGATAATTATAAACGTATATAATCCTATAATAGCGATTGATTCATAAAGAAATAATTTTTGATAACCACTAATAATAGGAAAGAAAAAATTATCTTAGTTTGAACCAAAAAAAAGTAAAGCCAAATATTTTCACATTAATTAATACATATTCCATAAAGAAAAAAATCCCAAAATCCGAGTTAGGCCGAAATAAAAAAAAATATATATTTAAAAAGTTCAATGCAAATGCACGGGGTGAAATATATATTCTAATAAATATTTTTACCTACCTTGATCAGTCAACCATAATTATACCATGTACTGAAGCGTTAACATACAAAAATTAGCGAGGAAAATAGGTTCCAAGAACGATATTTATATAAGTTCCAATTTACTCGACATAAATGCATTGATATATATAATATGCACTCGATTAAACTAATTGGCAATATGTAGTTAAGATACGTTTTTTTAATCATTTTGAAAGTTAATCAATACTGTTGAAGACTATTGTAGATTAAACTAATTGACTATATTTCAAAGATTCCGTTTGTTGTGTTTGATTTGAAGTGTATTACTTATCACGGCAATCAGCACTAATTGTATTCAACGGCTAACTTTAATTATTGCAATTAATTATTTCCATACAATATAATCTTACTATATTAAAAAGGATTGAGAGAGACTTTTGAGAGTGTCCACGTCATCTTAAAAAATCGTCCAATTAGAGGACTTCATTTTGACACGTCAATTCTACATCTTCTCTACTCTTTGATCTTCCGTCTTCCCCAATCCCTAATCTGAAGAATAAAACATCTGTTTTCTTATTCATCATAGGCTTTAGATTATGTCATGTAACCTCTCTTTCTTTTCGTGACAAAAAAAATCCTTTCTTTCTTTCCTTTGCAGTTCTTCTTCTCCGTTTCTACTCCTCTTCCAATCTACAAACGTTGTTCTTTTTTTTGCTAAAATTTGGAATCTACAAACGTTGTTACCACAAAGCATCAATTCTCAGGTTACCCAGATGTGGTCACTTAGGATGCTCCAAGATGTCGTCGACGTTTATAAGAAGGGGCTTGACATGGATCCAAGCAACGTATTGTTACAATCATGTTTGGCAGAGGCTCAAGTTTTTGGGTCGAATCCTCACACTGTCTCGGATCCATTTGGGGATGCTTTCCGATGGCTTGAGATGTCGAAGAACCTAACGACAGATTCTTCAGCGATAGGTTATTTTTAATGCAGTCTGATATCGTAAATATTTGGTAGGAGATCCATGGACACCGTCAAAATCTCGAACTTTAACTGAAATACTATAAGGTGATGCAACCTTTTGGAATTTTGTTGAATGTTAATTTCATTACTTAGGCAGGTGAAGCCGTGGTGGATCAGGAGGATAAGATGGGTTCCCCTCCAAGGAAGGAGCCTGAGGTAGAGAAGGAACAAAAACCAGAGCATGAACCTGAGTTGGAGTTTTTAGAAGAAAATGAGAGAAAGGGGAGGAAGCAGAAAGCTTTAAAGAAGATAGAAATGGTTTGTGTATGTGATTTTATATTTGTCGATCAGAGTAATGTGTCCGAGTTTTATTCTTGATCTTGCTTTCAGTAGATCTTATGATTTTTTTCCCTGAGCGATACTGAGTAAGCTTTATATATGTCTGCTTTACATTTTCGAAGTTATCTGATTTATTGATTGACTTTGTGATTTCTTTGGTTTTTTCAAAGTAGTAGAATGCACTGCTCGAGTGTGTGAGAGTGGTGAAGGCCAAATAACAAGTTGAGGTGTAGAAAGAAGAAGTTTACGAACCAAAAGTGTGTGTGAAGAAGCCATGGATGAACTTCAAGTAGTTACATGAGTTTATACGTGCCTGTAATGATGCGCCTACCATACTCCTTCAAATCTTGGTTGCCAAAAAGGTAAAAATATGACTTGAGGAAATAAAAAAAAAGTCAGGGGATAACTTTTTTTTGTATATAAGACATAGATCTGAATGTGATCTGTGCAATATCAACTTTGATGTTTTCCGTCTCCACTAGGAGGTCCTGACAACATCCAAATCGCATCTCTTGCCATTGCCTTGAAACAAGTAGCCATTCCAGAGAACAAAGCTTGCATACAGCAGATGAAGAAAACGCTCAAGTTTTAGCATTGGCTCTGCTTAGAAGAAAATGCAGACTCGCAGGTGTTGTTGTGGGATCTCACTCCTTTGGGCTTAACTGGTACGAGAATTCACTCAACTTTACCTACCAGATTTTATAGTTTGTCTGATTTTTTATGTGTCTGATTTTCAGGGAAAGTCTACGAGAAGGTGTGTGAGATGTGCCATATAACCTTAAACAATACTGATATATTTGATAACAATGGTACAATATCTCCTGGAGGTGTAACTGTGTAAGAATACATAAAGCTCACAGATTTTTATTGCATCATATTCATATTTATTATATATGGTTTCTTTGCCTAAGCTTGCGTTTTTTTTATTTATAGACAGGGACACCGGCGACGACAACCCCAGGCCGTGTATAGTCTGATTTCGAGACAATATCGGACTTTCTGACGAAGGTAGCTCATATAACAAGTATTGTCCCGAGAAAACATGGCAAGCCACACAAGTAGTTTGTGAAGAGTCTATGCACAAAGAAAGACATATGTGAGATTAGGAACCGAGTTGAAGCATTTGCTTTGCAATATGAGGTGCAAGCTTCTAGCTATCGTAGAGATATAGAAACTTCTCAACAAGTAGGCAAAGCAACCGGCGCTCCCGTGGTAAGTATTTCTGTACTATTATCATAAGATTTCTCCTGTTCTGCTGCTTGACATAACTGAACCAAACAATATATGATTCTTCCATTGTCGTATTACACAGTTTGCAGAAGACTTCTGATTTTTTTTTTAAGTTTGGAGCCTATAACTCTTTACAATCATATCCAGTGAGCCAAATGGTTGCTTCTTCGGAGTTTCCAAGGTTCTACAAAAGCAAGAATTTTTCAAGGCATTGTTAGTGGTATCGTTCGTAGCTTCTTTCTTCATTCTCTTCGCTTCTTATGCAGCCATTTTGTATGTAGGTTTTAATATCCCATCAAACAGTGACTTAAATTCTGCTCTTTTGTTTTTTTCTCTGTTTCAAACATTGGCTTTGGCTGGAGAGAGCAGAATCGGGAAACCAACAGCAATTGAGCTGCTGCGGAGTTTTACAATCCTGATGAGCTCCTCACTTTTGATGGATTTGAAAGTAATACCTTCAGCTGGAATGGCCAGCGCAGCAAACCCGGTCTGGTAAGCCAAGAACCGGCTCTGTTCAGTGAAACTATCAGAAAAACATTGCTTATTCTTTAACCAATGTCGTATATGCAACTGATATACGTAACGTTCTCGGCATCGTTAATGGACTACAACATGTATTTGTAAGGACATCTGATCAGATGTGTAGTCATAATTTCTATATTCATACTAAATTGAAGATGTATTCACTATTGCAGGGCTATGATACAATGATGGGTGAAAGAGGAGTTCAATCATCAGGTGGTCATAGGTTGAGAGTGGCCAGCCAGATAAAATTTTAACGACCTTGCGGTGTTGCTGCTGAATGAAGCAACAATTGCTCTGATGCTTAGTCAGAGCGTGTGGTTCTTACAGTGGACAGGATCATGGTTAACACATCGGTTATGAACAATCAAGAACTCATGTATTTTTTTATTTAATTAACTAATGTATTTTTTGTCAACAATTAACTAATGTAATCATAGTGGTTAAGAATGATATCAACGTGAGAAAGGAAGGCAAGAGACTTAGATTGATATAAAAAAATGGAGGATTATTTTATGGAAAAATGATTGCTAGTTACACGAAGTATCAGCCATCACATGGCTATCCATACAAACTAAATTAATGTATACCTAGCTACACGAAGTATATGATATGCATGACAACATCTCTCAACTTAATGATGTTATATAGTTAACATCACAACTTTAATTCCATTCATTCAAAAACTGATGTGGATATCAGAGATCGTTTAAATATCTTATTTCATCAATTAAAATATAACCAATCTGACATTAATATAACTAAATTAGATTTTAATCTGTGTTTTAAAGCGTAAGAATATTTTTAACAAAATTTAAATTACAAAATCAATATGTTTTAATATTATTTGATTAGTAGAATTTTAGCATTTTTATTTTAGCGTATTTGATAACTATAGAATTATATTATTTATATTTATATTAAATTTGAAATTCATATAAGATATTATTATTTTTAATTTTAAAACTTATTTGACGTCAATCTGATATTTTATTTTCTTTAAACTCATTTGGTGTCAACTTAAACCATAAACCAAATATTATCTCGTGTATATAGTTATTAATTATATATTGTTAAGAATAAAAGTAATCTAATAATAAATATCTAATATTAAAGTTTTGATAAGTTTATGAATGAAATTGTTTTTATGAAAATAGAAATAAAATAATTCATTAATTTAATTAATTTTAAATCAAACAAATAAATTTTTAGAGTCAATATATAAATAGACATCAAATAAGTTTTATAAAAAATTACCAAATAAGTATGTATCACATACTAATCAAATGAATTACAGAACTATTATTAAAATATAATAACAAAACAGATTAGATAATTGAAAAAATTAAATAATCTTATATAACTTTCATATTTTATATAAATAAAATATTATAATTTTATAGTTTTCAAATACATTAAATAAAAAGGTTAAAACACTACTTATCAAAAAATATTGATTTTTAAAATAAATTTTGTTAAAAATATTCTTGCGCTTTTAAAAGGCGGACTAAAATACAATTTTAGTTAAATTGCGGTCAAATTTATTATATTTTAGTTGATAAAAAAAATATTTAAACTGTCTCACACATCTACATCAGTTTTTGAAATTAAACTTGTGATGTTAATTACATAACATCATTAAATTGAAGGATGTTGTCATGCATTACATATAGTTCGTGTAGTTAAGTATACATTAATTTAATTTGCATGGTTAGCCATGTAATGGCCGATATTTCGTATAGTCAGCAATCATTTTTCCTTATTTTATTATTGAATAATTCTTAAATAAAAATTAAAACATCTGATATGAAACAAACTAATAAAAAGATTAAAAAGAAAGACCAAATCAACGAATTTTGGTAACTATGATATGCATGAATATGCACCATGAAAATATCTGTAGATTACGGTTAGTAACCGTGCATGTATCCTTCAAAGAATTTTGGTAATTTTAAGTAGACTGACGAACATAAGTTATTGGTAGAACATAAGTTAGCGGTTTGTATCAACGGCGGACAAAGAGAGAAATTCACCTACTCTAAAACCATAACAAAATATTAGTCAGTAGTAAATTTAACAGTTATTTTAAGTTAAAAATAAATTTATCTTTCTTACAATTATTCATATGTAATTTATCATAAATATAAAAAAAAAATTTGAGTTCTAACTATTTTAAATGTGTTGGGCAAAACTAAACAAATAAAATTTTTTTTTGGTGTAAATAAATAAAAGTATTTGTAATCTGTGTACCAATTTATATTTTATAATCGTTTATAACACACACACATACACGCATATATATCAACCAATGTAAAATTTTTAAAAAAAAACAGAATTTGAATTAGGAAAAATAATCTACTAGAACTGAAATTGATAAAAAATTCTATAATGCAGAAACACTAAACACACATACGCAACTAATCAAAATGTATGTACACATTTCCACCTAATTAGTAAACTAATATATTCAACTATTCAGGTAAGCTATTTGTAGTTCATTTTTTTAATTCCTAATACACATCTATATCTAAACTATACGTCAAAGGGGTAGATGCATGTTTTATGGTCAAGGGTAGATGCATGTTTAATAATATACAGCTTTATTTTTCAAAATACAAAACTTATCCAGTCCAACCAGAGAGTTTATGTGAACAACCAGCTTCAACATTAGAACTTTGCGATTGTAAATCATCTTACACGATGTCTAAAACCTCTTCCAACATTTATTACATATTATAATACACACATATATATATATATATATATATATATATATATATATATATATATATATATATATATATATATATATATATAATATGTTAGACAAATAATAGATTTGACATTTTCTTCCTATACAGTACGCAAATTTTCTACTCCCAAAATTTTCATACTGATCAGAAAACATAATTGCATTGGTGTTCATTTAAGAAAATAGTTCGAAAGGAAAAAAAAAACTGACCAAGGAAGGTTTGCATAAAATGTAACTCTCTATTCACATATAAAGGATAGCTGAAAAAAAAGCAAACCAAACTATAAGAAAGGGGTAAATCATATATTTAAACCATTTCTGGATTGTACATGCCTAACAATCATTATGCTTGAAAAATCATATATTTAAACCATTTCTTACCAAATACTATATACAAAATAAGAAGTCCACGATTCTCTTTATAAACATTTCAGTCACTATTAAACATATAAGAAATCAACTACAATTCCCTCAACTATAAATAATTCTTTTATAAACTACTTCTTTAGTTGTGACACTGAATGTTATGAAACATCTATAATAAAGAGTTAAACTTATGATTTGGGACTTGAGGTTTATGTTTTAGATAGAGAACAATCTGATTTAGGTTATGTCAATCGTTATCTTCTTCTACTAAATTTATAAAAAAACTAAAATACATGTAAACAAAATTATTGGAGAAACTATTATAGGATACAATCCGCGCGTAGCGCGGAAAAAGATCAAGTATTGACTAAAATGAAGACCAAATTTTGCGTGGAGATCAAAATGACATGCCTAATATATACTGAAGGTTACGTTATTGCCAAGTATTATATACTATTTACATTAATTTGTATATCACAGAGTAAATTTAGGACTAAATGATTCATAATTAGCCAATGCTAGGAAAATTTTACGTTCAAAAAATATAATTAGAGGCAATAAGATTGCATCATTATTTATTTCAAATTAGGATGAAAAAAATCAATGAGGCTGGGAATCAAGTTCACAAAAAGGAATGTTGTATTAATGATAAAAATTATGTCTTTAAGGTCAACTCCTATCACAACAACTTCAATCATGTATTTAATTTTCTCTATATTAGAATCCCTTATATACAATATCCCATAGATATTGTATGTAGCCGTTATAACATATTACTTCATGTGAAATTTAAAGTAGTCTTACTGTAAAATTCAAAAAGAAATAAAAAACGGATTAAATTGGTTATATACAGTAAACCATGCATTAAGACTGTTTTAGCACTAAACTAAACGAACGATGAGTAAAAGGTTATAGAACAAAAGAAAACGTGAAATGTTCTTACATATACAATGGTGAAGCTCTTGAAAATCATATATACAATGCCTGAAGCATCATTAGTTTTCAATCGTGTTGGTAGATAAAATAATAACTGAGAATTTGTTATGGTTTAATAAATTGCTGGTTATTAAAAGTTAACATAGAAATTAAACTGGCGGTTAATAGTCAAACATAGAATACTTGCTGAGGCATGTCGGACAAAATTATTATGGTCAATGGCATCAGTCGTAAATTTGCTAGTAATAAAAGGGTGATCAGATAACTTGTCTGAGAATGATTATAAGCTTGACACGTAAGCAAAATGGCAGTAATGTAAATAAAGTACAAAATAAAGGTTACTCTCCTTAAATGTTCCTCAATCTCCTTTATATTATTTGAGGAGATCCTTAGCAAATAAACCTTAGCCTCATGTGTGATTTACATTCATGCCATTGCTTAGGTGTCATCTCCACATTTCACCTTAAGTCATTTTTTAAATTGCCCACCCTTACCTAGAATATTTACTTCTCATGCCACTCTAATGTTCATATAGTATATGCCTCATATTACTCAAAAAACTTTCATACCACATTCTTTTTTTTCAAACTGCCATTACCGATGTAACAAAAATGGAAACAAGACCATCGGTTTCAGTCAGTCATTAACTAATAATATGAGACAAAGTTTTACTAATAATATCAGTCATTAGAACAAATGGAAACATAATATGAAACGACCAAATGGAAACAATGCTATCGCTTGCACAAAAAAAAAGAAACAATGCTATCGATAATGTTTCACGGCTCGGGTTTGTCTAACAAGACTATACTCATTTTAGGACCATCTCATTTTTAGTTTGTATATCTATCACATTTGAAATGTAAAATCGTCATAAAAACAAAGTGAGTTCTTCAGATTTATTGTACTACGGCATTGTTATCGATACGACTATTGTATTATGTATCTGTGTTATATGTATTATACGTATTACATATTATATTGTGTATTATATACGAACCCAAGTCTAATGAAAAATTGAAAATACAGTCACAAAGTTTCATAAACGACTTGCTAGGATTCAAGTGTAATAGATTTGCCCTAATTTTGCTAATTAGTGTGTCATGGTTTCCTAAAATCATCCCCTTAATTTGAGTCTACTCGAAGAAAGTTTGACTAATATGCATCATCATATTAATGAAAATTCAATTACCAGTTATTGTGTACTGACTTCTTGTGAAGATCACGTGATTTAAGTTAGCTTTCCAAAATCAGCTTTCGATTTTTCCGACTGGTTATCAATACGTAATTATGTAATAATTGTTTTAACTGATGCATGATTTCCTCTGTAATTATTGAGTTGTTTATAAGCAAGCTATATTTTGTTTCCATATTTTTCTTTTGAGTGAAACACGATTTTTGTTTCCATGTTTATAATACCAGTAATAATTTGATGGTATGCTTTACGAAATTGATACTTATTTTTCATATCAAACACATCAATGTAGTTTCTTGAGGTGAAAGTTCTACGACATTGATTAGTTAATAGTTACCATAATTATGTTTTGGCCATTTAATACCTGATTGACGACCTACTAGCGCCTCAATACAAATACACACCAATTCACAACGATTTCATCACGACTAATCTAGACGAGAACTGCATTCGATCAATTATACCAAAAATGGCAGGCTTCCAGGATGTTCTAACATATTGGTCGGCCCTGAACTTCTACATATAGAAACTTTTCAAAATGAAGTAAGCATATATAAACATTTCTAGCTTCTTGGTTAATTTACTTTTATGTTTACTTACAGAAGCTAAGATGGCAGGAATTTTATTTTGTTTTCAGGATTTCTAAGCAATGCCTTTTGATGGAATACATTATATTTTTTTCATTTGATTTATGTTTTTATTTTCTGAAAAATAGAGTTTTGCAATGTATTGTTGGTGTTTTCTACTTTATAAATTATGGTTTTTAACCTTTTATAAGCCAGTTTAATTGATGAATTGTCTACTTTTATGTCATCTTTGCCAAAATAAAATGTATTAATGAATTATTTTTAGTTGAATGATTCAGGGTTGAAGAAGAACAAAAATATACAACTAAGCTATGCACACCAAAAATTCCATCAATTTACAGCGGCACATATAATTCCAGAAGACAAAACTGCAGTTGATATCTATCAGCTTGAAAATCATAATTTTTGGTTCAGTTCTCACTTGGACGGTGATGAAGTACTGCTTGGCTTTTGAAGTTCTTGGAGCTTGAGATCTTTAGTAATTGTTAGTTTGAGGGGAAATCATATAAGAAACTACATCTTGAATCGAAAGTGGAGAACTGTGGGAATGTTTTGATCGATTGTAAAATCTTCAGATCGAATTTTGATTAATCCACTGAATCACTACTAAAAGAGCGTTAGATACATTGTATAATTATTTGGTGTTCTGGACAATTATTTCACTTTGTTTGTTTATTACTCTCCTGAACCATTTGTGTCACTTTCTTTATCATTCCACGAAGCCAAATGGGCAATAAAATCAAACATGTAACAGATTATAATAAGTTACTTTTAGTCTAAGGTTCGGTTCAACAACTCGATAAAGTCGAATATTTGTAGAGTTGCTTTGAAATCTAGGTTCAAAAACAAGGTTCAGCCCTTTGATAAATTCGAATTGTCGTAGAATGTTTTTATTACACATTTGTTAGTTTACTTTTACAGGAGTGGTTATAGTTTTTTTGCACAAATTTATCTAAAAATAGTAATGACAAAGTATTTTGCTGATAAATTTATTTTTGAAGTACTCATTTTGTACCATAACAAAAAATGAGTACTTATAAATTTTTAACTAAAAAAAACCTGAACCAAATTAAGAGGAAATAAAAAACCTGTAAGTATTTTGTTAATAATCCATATATATTATTGCAACATTTTTTGTAGTCATGTCATAAATAGAATAATTCTTAGAACTCATAGAAAAAGAGGTTGGTCCATCTAAATATATATTGTAATTTTTATTAAACTAACTATTAAATTTATTAGTAGTGTCTAAAATAATATCTCAAATCTTTCCTTAAATAAAAACTATAGAGTTACCTAATATGATTAACATTATATTATAATTAATAATTATGAATAATAAAGATATTATAACAATGTTTATATCATCTCTCATTTTTTTAATTTTATATTTTAAAAGAAATTAAACAATCACACCAATCATAAAATAAAAAAATAGTTTCATTTCATGTTTTACATTTTTAAAATGAATATAGGTAACTAAAAGTGTTATAAATCCCAATTTGAAAAATTTGTGATTAATAAATGATTTTTGTCATAACATAAAAAGATACAAATGATCATCAAATCGTATAAATATGTATTATATATATATATATTATATTAATATAGTTTAAATTAAAATATGTACAATATAAAAGACATAAATATTTTAGTTTTTGAATTTGCATTGAAAAAACTGTCACATTGAAAAATTTGGATTAATGGTTTACAGTTTTTTGTTACAGGAAATATACAAATGTTAATAAAACCATATGATAATAAATATTTATATTAAGATATATTATATATCTATGTCGATGTTCAAATTTAATTATATACCATATAAAATAAATAAATAAATATTTTGATTTACTTACAATACGTAATTATGTAATAATTGTTTTAACTGATGCATGATTTCCTCTGTAATTATTGAGTTGTTTATAAGCAAGCTATATTTTGTTTCCATATTTTTCTTTTGAGTGAAACACGATTTTTGTTTCCATGTTTATAATACCAGTAATAATTTGATGGTATGCTTTACGAAATTGATACTTATTTTTCATATCAAACACATCAATGTAGTTTCTTGAGGTGAAAGTTCTACGACATTGATTAGTTAATAGTTACCATAATTATGTTTTGGCCATTTAATACCTGATTGACGACCTACTAGCGCCTCAATACAAATACACACCAATTCACAACGATTTCATCACGACTAATCTAGACGAGAACTGCATTCGATCAATTATACCAAAAATGGCAGGCTTCCAGGATGTTCTAACATATTGGTCGGCCCTGAACTTCTACATATAGAAACTTTTTAAAATGAATTAAGCATATATAAACATTTCTAGCTTCTTGGTTAATTTACTTTTATGTTTACTTACAGAAGCTAAGATGGCAGGAATTTTATTTTGTTTTCAAGATTTCTAAGCAATGCCTTTTGATGGAATACATTATATTTTTTCATTTGATTTATGTTTTTATTTTCTGAAAAATAGAGTTTTGCAATGTATTGTTGGTGTTTTCTACTTTATAAATTATGGTTTTTAACCTTTTATAAGCCAGTTTAATTGATGAATTGTCTACTTTTATGTCATCTTTGCCAAAATAAAATGTATTAATGAATTATTTTTAGTTGAATGATTCAGGGTTGAAGAAGAACAAAAATATACAACTAAGCTATGCACACAAAAAATTCCATCAATGTACAGCGGCACATATAATTCCAGAAGACAAAACTGCAGTTGATATCTATCTGCTTGAAAAACATAATTTTTGGTTCAGTTCTCACTTGGACGGTGATGAAGTACTGCTTGGCTTTTGAAGTTCTTGGAGCTTGAGATCTTTAGTAATTGTTAGTTTGAGGGGAAATCATATAAGAAACTACATCTTGAATCGAAAGTGGAGAACTGTGGGAATGTTTTGATCGATTGTAAAATCTTCAGATCAAATTTTGATTAATCCACTGAATCACTACTAAAAAAGCGTTAGATACATTGTATAATTATTTGGTGTTCTGGACAATTATTTCACTTTGTTTGTTTATTACTCTCCTGAACCATTTGTGTCACTTTCTTTATCATTCCACGAAGCCAAATGGGAAATAAAATCAAACATGTAACAGATTATAATAAGTTACTTTTAGTCTAAGGTTCGGTTCAACAACTCGATAAAGTCGAATATTTGTAGAGTTGCTTTGAAATCTAGGTTCAAAAACAAGGTTCAGCCCTTTGGTAAATTCGAATTGTCGTAGAATGTTTTTATTACACATTTGTTAGTTTACTTTTACAGGAGTGGTTATAGTTTTTTCGCACAAATTTATCTAAAAATAGTAATGACAAAGTATTTTGCTGATAAATTTATTTTTGAAGTACTCATTTTGTACCATAACAAAAAATGAGTACTTATAAATTTTTAACTAAAAAAAACCTGAACCAAATTAAGAGGAAATAAAAAAACCTGTAAGTATTTTGTTAATAATCCATATATATTATTGCAACATTTTTTTGTAGTCATGTCATAAATAGAATAATTCTTAGAACTCATAGAAAAAGATGTTGGTCCATCTAAATATATATTGTAATTTTTATTAAACTAACAATTAAATTTATTAGTAGTGTCTAAAATAATATCTCAAATCTTTCCTTAAATAAAAACTATAGAGTTACCTAATATGATTAACATTATATTATAATTAATAATTATGAATAATAAAGATATTATAACAATGTTTATATCATCTCTCATTTTTTTAATTTTATATTTTAAAAGAAATTAAACAATCACACCAATCATAAAATAAAAAAAATAGTTTCATTTCATGTTTTACATTTTTAAAATGAATATAGGTAACTAAAAGTGTTATAAATCCCAATTTGAAAAATTTGTGATTAATAAATGATTTTTTTGTCATAACATAACAAGATACAAATGATCATCAAATCGTATAAATATGTATTATATATATATTATATTAATATAGTTTAAATTAAAATATGTACAATATAAAAGACATAAATATTTTAGTTTTTGAATTTGCATTGAAAAAACTGTCACATCGAAAAATTTGGATTAATGGTTTACAGTTTTTTGTTACAGGAAATATACAAATGTTAATAAAACCATATGATAATAAATATTTATATTAAGATATATTATATATCTATGTCGATGTTCAAATTTAATTATATACCATATAAAATAACTAAATAAATATTTTGAATTACTTACAATAAAAATATTGTAAATAAATAAGAGGTACTTTTTTGATTTATGTGATTATTCTAATTCCATATATATATAAGAAACAATTTATTACTTTAGTAAGTGTAAGATCTTATTAATCAAAAATTTTACAAGAGATCGATACATAGATTTTATTTAGAAGCTGTTGAAATCATCTACTGTATCTAGAACATGAATTGCACACTAAATTTGCTTTCCTAACCCCAACCTTATCTCTTCGTCATAACACTGACAAAAGTTTTTTTGAAAAGTGTCGATTTTGACAGTCTAAAATATTAATTTTTTAGTCCAGTCCATCGTTTTCCTTAAATGGACCTAGAATATTTTTTAATGATTAACTATATGGGTCATGTATATAGTATAATGTGTTTTGCTTTAAAATTGTTGCTTATCCAAGATAAATATGAACCCTTATCACTTTTGTTTAAAATTTTGTTAAAATAAAAAAATAGGGTTTGGCAAAATATTAATCCAAAAACCGAACCTAATTCAATATGTAAAATAGTACGAAACTTTAACCAAAATTGGTTAGATATCTGAACGGTTTAAAATTTTTTGTATTTACAAAACTGGAACTCAGTCTGAACTGAAACATTTCGGGTATACGAGTATATTTGTACCAGATTTGTGTACTTAGATATATTAGTTATTTTAAAATTCATATCTAAAAGAATATACAACATATACAAGATTGTCTTAGGTTGACCAAATTACTAGAAAATATATACAAATAAAGTACATGTTTAAAATAGCTAAACGATTCCAAAATACAAAAATATTTAAAATATCTATGATTTTCTATCCAAATATTTAAGCTAAGCCAATTTTTATATTATGTTTAACTATTTTGGCATACATTATTCAATTTTATATGTTATATATTATTTTAGATTTTGAGAAATTAAAAGTATATGTGAACTTTATTTTTTAGAATAAATGGGTTACCATAATCCAAACCAAACCCGCAAAGATCCAAACTGAATATTACCAGAATATTACCAAACCGAACCAAATGGTACAATAATGCTCATCTTTAATCAAATGTAAAAAATAAAATATTAATAACTAAATGAATTTTGCTATTAATTATTTCCATACAATATAATCTTACTATATTAAAAGGGATTGAGAGAGACTTTTGAGAGTGTCCACGTCATCTTAAAAAATCGTCCAATTAGAGGACTTCATTTTGACACGTCAATTCTACATCTTCATCTACTCTTTGATCTTCCGTCTTCCCCAATCCCTAATCTGAAGAATAAAACATCTGTTTTCTTATTCATCATAGGCTTTAGATTATGATGCAGATAAATATTTGGAATATTTCCAAATATCTTGATAATTACCTGTTATTTATATTTTCCATATTTTAGTATTTTTCCTATTTTAATAAAGATTAGGGTTTTCTAGATTTAAAGATTTATTATAAATAGGCATTGAAGCCTAATATTGTATTGAGACTTTGATAATTAATAAACGAGCGTTTGCTTTATACCTTGAAAGAGATTTGATTCAATTCATCTTCTTTGAGATGCCTTGTTATTGATTTGATTAAATTCATCAAAAACAGGAAGTTGGTCTTAAGGAGCTATCGAAAGAAACCCTTAATCGATCCAAGAACAGGTCTCGAAGAACCCTAAATTCTTAGATCGACCGTTCAACCCTATCATCCGCTGCATCAGGTGGTATCAGAGCCAGGTTGTTCTTTGATTTCTTAATCGAAGACGATTCTGGATGTCATGGTGATTGCGAACAATCATATCCAGGACGAAAGTCCTTTTGTCGAGAGAGAAGAAGACCATGAGATCTACAGAGAGATTTATGGTGATCCGATCTACGACATCTACGAAGATGATGTCGTTGTTGACTTCGTTTTCAGTAAAAAATATTTTAATCTCGTCTGTGCAAAAATTGGACATGATGAGATTCGTGTAAAGTTCGTGCAGGAAGAGTTCCGTGCAAAATTCGTGCAGGACGAGTTCCGTGCAAATTTCGGACAAGATCAGAAGACTCAGTTTTGTGCAAAATTCGAATTTGAAGATCAAGTTTTCAAGATTTCAACTACAAAAAATCGTTTCAAGATTCGAGGACGAATCTTTTCCAACCCGGAGAGAAAGATGCAGATAAATATTTGGAATATTTCCAAATATCTTGATAATTACCTGTTATTTATATTTTCCATATTTTAGTATTTTTCCTATTTTAATAAAGATTAGGGTTTTCTAGATTTAAAGATTTATTATAAATTTGCATTGAAGCCTAATATTGTATTGAGACTTTGATAATTAATAAACGAGCGTTTGCTTTATACCTTGAAAGAGATTTGATTCAATTCATCTTCTTTGAGATGCCTTGTTATTGATTTGATTAAATTCATCAAAAACAGGAAGTTGGTCTTAAGGAGCTATCGAAAGAAACCCTTAATCGATCCAAGAACAGATCTCGAAGAACCCTAAATTCTTAGATCGACCGTTCAACCCTATCATCCGCTGCATCAGATTAGGTCATGTAACCTCTCTTTCTTTTCGTGACAAAAAAAATCCTTTCTTTCTTTCCTTTGCAGTTCTTCTTCTCCGTTTCTACTCCTCTTCCAATCTACAAACGTTGTTCTTTTTTTTGCTAAAATTTGGAATCTACAAACGTTGTTACCACAAAGCATCGATTCTCAGGTTACCCAGATGTGGTCACTTAGGATGCTCCAAGATGTCGTCGACGTTTATAAGAAGGGGCTTGACATGGATCCAAGCAACGTATTGTTACAATCATGTTTGGCAGAGGCTCAAGTTTTTGGGTCGAATCCTCACACTGTCTCGGATCCATTTGGGGATGCTTTCCGATGGCTTGAGATGTCGAAGAACCTAACGACAGATTCTTCAGCGATAGGTTATTTTTAATGCAGTCTGATATCGTAAATATTTGGTAGGAGATCCATGGACACCGTCAAAATCTCGAACTTTAACTGAAATACTATAAGGTGATGCAACCTTTTGGAATTTTGTTGAATGTTAATTTCATTACTTAGGCAGGTGAAGCCGTGGTGGATCAGGAGGATAAGATGGGTTCCCCTCCAAGGAAGGAGCCTGAGGTAGAGAAGGAACAAAAACCAGAGCATGAACCTGAGTTGGAGTTTTTAGAAGAAAATGAGAGAAAGGGGAGGAAGCAGAAAGCTTTAAAGAAGATAGAAATGGTTTGTGTATGTGATTTTATATTTGTCGATCAGAGTAATGTGTCCGAGTTTTATTCTTGATCTTGCTTTCAGTAGATCTTATGATTTTTTTCCCTGAGCGATACTGAGTAAGCTTTATATATGTCTGCTTTACATTTTCGAAGTTATCTGATTTATTGATTGACTTTGTGATTTCTTTGGTTTTTTCAAAGTAGTAGAATGCACTGCTCGAGTGTGTGAGAGTGGTGAAGGCCAAATAACAAGTTGAGGTCTAGAAAGAAGAAGTTTACGAACCAAAAGTGTGTGTGAAGAAGCCATGGATGAACTTCAAGTAGTTACATGAGTTTATACGTGCATGTAATGATGCGCCTACCATACTCCTTCAAATCTTGGTTGCCAAAAAGGTAAAAATATGACTTGAGGAAATAAAAAAAAAGTCAGGGGATAACTTTTTTTTGTATATAAGACATAGATCTGAATGTGATCTGTGCAATATCAACTTTGATGTTTTCCGTCTCCACTAGGAGGTCCTGACAACATCCAAATCGCATCTCTTGCCATTGCCTTGAAACAAGTAGCCATTCCAGAGAACAAAGCTTGCATACAGCAGATGAAGAAAACGCTCAAGTTTTAGCATTGGCTCTGCTTAGAAGAAAATGCAGACTCGCAGGTGTTGTTGTGGGATCTCACTCCTTTGGGCTTAACTGGTGATATCTTGCATATTTGCATGGTTTTAGCTATTCATTCATATGCATTTTGATCATATAGATTAGGATTTAGACATGTTTATGTTGCATTTTGCATACATGAGTCTCTATTAGGTACTGGAGTGCCAAATGAAGTTATTGGAGACATTTGGATGCATTTGGAAGCATTGTGATCATAAAAGGGGGTGAAAGATGAGCATGGATGAAAGCCTTAGAGAAATCTTCTGTTGCTAAGATTTGGTGGAGACATAGGAAATTGAGTTAGCTTTCTAATGGAAGTGGTTTCAAGTCATTTGGAGATGTAATGAAGAAGTTATGACCAATTTACTAGAGGCATACGAACCAGAGCGACCCCCACAGCGACCCTGCCTGGTCGCTGTGCCACCGCCAGCCTGGAGCGACCTCTGGAGCGAGTCTCACCGGCCGCTCGTTACCTTCTGGAGCGACCTCTGGAGCGAGTCTCCCTGGTCGCTCCACCCCTTTTTGCTACACGATTTTATGATTTTTCAAGGACCTTTTTGCAATTTCTTATGCACGTTTTTAGACTTCTAAACCTATTTTTAAGTGCTTTGTAAGCCTGGGGAGGCAGATTATCCTTTTTTCTATTGAAGAACACAAATAATCTCTTAAGAAACAATCTCTTTTGGTATTGATTTGTTATTGTTCTTGTGATCTCTCATCTCTTTCTCTTCATGATTAATCTGAAATCCATCATGGGTTTAAGAGGAATCATGGAGATTAGTGAGTAATCACCTTTTGGATTCATGGGTTAGGGTGATTAAGGGTGATTAGGTTAGTTCTAGGATGTTTTAGGTATAGATCATGCTTGTTCCTTGCTAGTAGAGTGATCTTAATGCATCATTTGAGTAGGCCACTCAAAGGGTGATCTCTAGGCATTTCCCACCCAAAAGGTGTTTGATGAAATGTCTGAGTCAACTCTCCTAGGCTTTTAGTGTACTTTGCCAAAGAGATTTGTTGTTAAAGATGCTAAGATAGCTAATAGACTTGTTAGTAATGATTGCTTGCATGTTATTCAACCAAAGACATTTGATGTTTGAGACATGTTAGCAAATGAGCATTCATCTAGACATAGAGCTTGCTTAGAATTGTGTCTAGGCTTAAGGTTGATAGTTTGATTTATCATTTGCATTCCTTAGTTCGAAACCTGATCACCCAAGGTCTAAATCCCTATACCCATGAGTTCTCCTTTCCAATAGCTTAAAAGTATCATTTTATTGCTTTCCATTAGCTTTAATCATTAGTTTAGAAATCATCAAATCACTGGCTGCACTTAGATTAGGCAAACACTTGCATTCTCATTGCTTTGAGTCCCTCAGAACTGGTTCGACAACTTACTTACCACTATACTATCATTTGACTTAGGAGCCCGAAAACTCCTAACATCAAATTGGCGCCGTTGCCAAATTCTGAGTTTTGATTTGAACATTGAGATTTAGTCATTTGCTTGAGACTAAGTCATTTTTATTTTTTGTAAGTTACTGATTCTCTTTTTCACCTCTTTGTGACTTTCAGGTGTATGAACTTGAGGAGCAAAGGTACAACAAACCTAGTTCCAAGAGCAGAAGACATCAGAGCCTTAGAGAGAGAGTGTGCTAGAAAGAGAAGAGAAGAAGAGCAACAGGCTCACATACAGGGTTTGAACATTGAAATGGCTGACCCAGATGCGAATGGCGCTAACAACGCCCCACCAGCCCGCCCTATTGGTGCTTATGACCGCCCGACCAACCATGGTCAACTACTAGGAATCAGAGCACCAGCTGTAGCAGCCAACAACTTTGAAATCAAGTCTGGATTGCTCAACACGATTGAGAACAACAAGTTCCATGGCCTAGCTGCAGAGAACCCATTTGACCACTTGGACAGCTTTGATAGGTACTGTGGCCTATCCAAAACCAATGGTGTATCAGAAGATGCTTTCAAGCTCAAGCTTTTCCCTTTCTCTTTGGGGGACAAAGCCCGTCAGTGGGAGAAATCTCTGCCAAGTAGCTCCATCACCACTTGGGATGACTGTAAGAAAGCATTCTTGGAAAAGTTCTTCTCTACTTCTAAGACTGCTGACTACAGGAATGAGATTTTTGGTTTCAAACAGAAGAACTTGGAAGGATTCAGTGAAGCATGGGAGATGTTCAGTGGCTACCTAGCTCAATGCCCACACCATGGTTTCAACAAAGGAAGCTTGCTCAGCACATTCTACAGAGGTGCTCTACCTGAGTACAGAGGCAGATTGGACACTGCAAGTAATGGGAACTTCTTGGACAGAACCGAAGCAGAGGCAGAGAAACTGGTTGACAACATGGTTAAGAGTGATGCAGTCTACAGTGGGGATCATGACAGAGCAAATAGATCAGAAGACAAGCAGACAAGAAAGGAGATAAAGGCTCTACAGGAGAAGATTGACTCACTCCTTGCTGCTAAGGCCACACAAGCGCATGTGAACTTTGTTGGGAACCCAAACCAGGAGATACCTCCTACTGTCAATGAAGTTGAGGGTCTGGAAGGACAAGAGGAGCTATGTTTCATCAACAACAATGGTAGCTGGTACAAGAAGGATCCCAACTTTCAGTACAACAACTACCAACAAAAGTCATATTCCAACAATCAGCAGAGTGGTTATCAGCCTAGAAACAACCAGCAGAGCAACTATCAGCCTCAGCAAAACCCTTTTCCCAGCTCCTCTGCCCCTCAAGAGAGCAGCACTGATGCCTTGCTGAAACAAATCTTGGAGTCTCAGACTAGAAGTGAGAAGCATGTTGGCTATGAGCTGAAGAACCTTCACTCCAAGATTGATGGAAGCTACAATGAGCTCAACAACAAATTCTCCAACCTTGCTTCTTCTGTCAAGAACTTGGAGAATCAGTTTGCTTCCATGAGCACCCACCAGAACCGCCAGCAAGGATCTCTACCTGGAAATTCTGATCAAAACCCCAAGGAAGCAAAAGCTGTCACACTTAGGAGTGGTAAACAGTTACCTCCTAGATCCCTCAACAAGGATGCTGAGAAACAAGGTGAGGGGGTAGCCATAAACTTAGATGATGAGGTAGTAATTGTGGATGAGAAGACAGATGATGAGATCTTGGAGAAGATTGTGGAAGCTAAGGGTAAAGGAAAGGGTGGAGAAGAGAAGAAAACAACAAAAGATGGTGAATCTGCTGCTCCAGCAAGAGAGAACACTTCCATCCCTCCTCCCTATGAACCAAAGATTCCATTCCCTGGTAGATTCAAGAAACAGCTGCTTCTGAAGTACAAGGCTTTGTTTGAAAAGCAGATGAGTGAAGTTCAGGTTACAATGCCCATCATTGATGCTTTCATGCTGATCCCTCAATACAGCAAGGTCCTGAAAGATGTTGTAGCTGCTAAGAAGAAAGAGATGGAGGGCATGATGGTTCTGAGTCATGAGTGCAATGCCATCATTCAGAGGCTTGATGCTCCAGAGAAGTTAGAGGATCCAGGATGTTTCACACTACCTTGTGCTCTTGGACCTATGGTGTTTGAGAAATGTCTCTGCGATTTGGGAGCTAGTGTCAGCTTGATGCCTTTGTCTGTAGCAAAGAAGCTTGGATTCACTCAGTACAAGAAGTGTAGACTCTCCCTGGTGTTGGCTGATCGTTCAGTGAAGTACCCTGTGGGCATCCTAGAGAACCTCCCTGTGAAGATTGGAAGGTATGAGATACCTACAGACTTTGTGGTGCTTGAGATGGGTGAGGAGGCTCAAGACCCATTGATTCTTGGATGGCCATTCTTAGCTACTGCAGGAGCCATTGTGAATGTGAAGGAAGGCAAGATTGACCTCCATTTGGGCAAGGAGAACATCCTCCACTTTGATATCAAGGAGAAAATGAGAAACCCCACTGTGTTTGGACAAGCCTTCATCATTGAAGAAATAGACCCTCCTCCTGATGATCACTTTGATGAACTACCACCTGAAGAAGATGGGGTGCCAACTCCACCTTCTGCACCTACACCAGCCTGATCCAAAGGAGGCAAAGTCAAGCTAGAGACTTAAAACAAGCTCACTTGGGAGGAAGTCCCATGAGTATCCTTGTATATATTGCATTAGAATTTACATTTTCATCTTACTGCATAAAAAAAAAGGGAAAATGAAGTTGTGTGCAGGTCAAAAGAGGCAAAAGGAGAAAACCACCCACGAACAGTGCCACAGCGACACCCACAGCGGGTCTGCCTGGTCGCTGTGGTTTCACCCACCTGGAGCGGTCATGGTGCAGCGGGTCACACCCCTCGCTCGTTTCTTCTTGCAGCGGGTTCCCCAGCGGGTGTACCCGGCCGCTGCGTAACCAAGACCTGGAGCGACTGAAGCGCAGCGGCTCTACCCAGCCGCTCGTCTCATTCCGCAGTGACCTCTGGAGCGGGTCTACCTGGTCGCTGTGAAGCCATCTCCCGCACTCAGGTAACTGAAAACTTCCCTTCTCCCAATTTTCTTTACATTTTAGAATTTCATTGGGTACCTCACTCACACAGAGACTGTGTGATTTAAGTGTGGGGGAGGTACCAAGCATTTGATCATGTTTGTTTTGATGATTCTGAGTCTCATGCATTGCATATTACATTCTTATTTGCATAGAAAAACAAAAAAAAAATTAAATTAAAAAAAATTTGAAAAACACAAAAAGAATCATTTAGTTGCATCATTTGCATCTTTAGGATTGAGTCTAGAAGCATATAGGTTGCATTCATGCATTAGGGGATTTCAACCTGGTAAAGAGCTCATGCTAAGTACTGAATTTGATGACCTTTGTAATCATGACAAGTAGCTTGAACATTCTTTGGAAAGCTTGTAAACTTCGTGCCTTGAATGCTCCTCTTGAAACTCATTTGACTGTTGATACTCTCTCTTTGAAGCAAGCTCCTGTTTTAACTAAAACTGATGTCTCTTGCTTATGGTCTTTTGTGTACTAAGTCATGGATATACACACTTGAGTTGTCCCATCTGGTTTTACCAATCTTTTTGACAAACTCAAGTGGTACTCCACTCCCTAAACCCATACCTCCTTTTTAAACCATTATTATTTGTTGAGTGAGGCCTCTTTGGAAAGCTTTGCATGTGCATAATGTTGAGAGTATTGGGAACGATAATGCTTAGTCTCCATTCTTGCTAGATTAGTCACTCTATTGTCTAGTTTAGGAAGGGGGTGAGTGTTGTGTTGTGAATTGGGAATATGAAAGGTTTAACTCTTTGTGCTTAAATGACTGGTCTTTATGGGATATCTAGATCTTGTTGTGAAAAGTCTTGGCCCCCAAATAAATTAAAAAAAAAAAAAAAATCGAAAAAAAAAGAGAAAAGAAAGTAAAAGGGGGCTAGCAAAGTTGTTAGGAGCTAAGATTTGTTTAAAAATTGTGAAAAATCCTTTATTGATTTCAAAAAGAAAGAGTTTGATGTGAAAAAAAAAATGTTCTTTTTGGATCTTTTGGGGAGAGATGTGAGTTGGGTTTGGCATTGAGGAATAATTGAATATCTTGTATGTTTGGGAAAGGGTAGAACAATGGAGATTGAGCATTGTATGCATGAGTTGATCCCTTTCTTAGATATATTATGTGTAATGTCAAAGCTACTTTGTTTTGAGAGTAAACCACCTTAAAAGATCATTTTGAACCTCTTGATTCACTTTGTACTAAGCCTTTTTCTTACCAAACCAAATGACTTGGACCATTTGACCATTTGTGAGATTTCTATTGAGTTAGCTTCATGAATGTTAGAGAGATGTGAATTTGTGGTTTGTGGATGCATGATTAATGAGTGTAGAGATCAAAGGAGCTGTGATATGCCTAGAGAAGTTAGAGATTGAAAAAAATCTTTGTTCCTGCTATTTGGTATGATTATGCAAGGTTGTTAGGTTGAGAACTAAGAAGAGTTCCTTTTGATTATGAGTTCCCAGCTTCAAACCTCTTCCCCTTGGTTCTTGAAAGTTTACTTGTGGACAAGTAAAGGACTAGTGTGGGGGAGTTGATATCTTGCATATTTGCATGGTTTTAGCTATTCATTCATATGCATTTTGATCATATAGATTAAGATTTAGACATGTTTATGTTGCATTTTGCATACATGAGTCTCTATTAGGTACTGGAGTGCCAAATGAAGTTATTGGAGACATTTGGATGCATTTGGAAGCATTGTGATCATAAAAGGGGGTGAAAGATGAGCATGGATGAAAGCCTTAGAGAAATCTTCTGTTGCTAAGATTTGGTGGAGACATAGGAAATTGAGTTAGCTTTCTAATGGAAGTGGTTTCAAGTCATTTGGAGATGTAATGAAGAAGTTATGACCAATTTACTAGAGGCATACGAACCAGAGCGACCCCCACAGCGACCCTGCCTGGTCGCTGTGCCACCGCCAGCCTGGAGCGACCTCTGGAGCGAGTCTCACCGGCCGCTCGTTACCTTCTGGAGCGACCTCTGGAGCGAGTCTCCCTGGTCGCTCCACCCCTTTTTGCTACACGATTTTATGATTTTTCAAGGACCTTTTTGCAATTTCTTATGCACGTTTTTAGACTTCTAAACCTATTTTTAAGTGCTTTGTAAGCCTGGGGAGGCAGATTATCCTTTTTTCTATTGAAGAACACAAATAATCTCTAAAGAAACAATCTCTTTTGGTATTGATTTGTTATTGTTCTTGTGATCTCTCATCTCTTTCTCTTCATGATTAATCTGAAATCCATCATGGGTTTAAGAGGAATCATGGAGATTAGTGAGTAATCACCTTTTGGATTCAAGGGTCAGGGTGATTAAGGGTGATTAGGTTAGTTCTAGGATGTTTTAGGTATAGATCATGCTTGTTCCTTGCTAGTAGAGTGATCTTAATGCATCATTTGAGTAGGCCACTCAAAGGGTGATCTCTAGGCATTTCCCACCCAAAAGGTGTTTGATGAAATGTCTGAGTCAACTCTCCTAGGCTTTTAGTGTACTTTGCCAAAGAGATTTGTTGTTAAAGATGCTAAGATAGCTAATAGACTTGTTAGTAATGATTGCTTGCATGTTATTCAACCAAAGACATTTGATGTTTGAGACATGTTAGCAAATGAGCATTCATCTAGACATAGAGCTTGCTTAGAATTGTGTCTAGGCTTAAGGTTGATAGTTTGATTTATCATTTGCATTCCTTAGTTCGAAACCTGATCACCCAAGGTCTAAATCCCTATACCCATGAGTTCTCCTTTCCAATAGCTTAAAAGTATCATTTTATTGCTTTCCATTAGCTTTAATCATTAGTTTAGAAATCATCAAATCACTGGCTGCACTTAGATTAGGCAAACACTTGCATTCTCATTGCTTTGAGTCCCTCAGAACTGGTTCGACAACTTACTTACCACTATACTATCATTTGACTTAGGAGCCCGAAAACTCCTAACATCAACTGGTACGAGAATTCACTCAACTTTACCTACCAGATTTTATAGTTTGTCTGATTTTTTATGTGTCTGATTTTCAGGGAAAGTCTACGAGAAGGTGTGTGAGATGTGCCATATAACCTTAAACAATACTGATATATTTGATAACAATGGTACAATATCTCCTGGAGGTGTAACTGTGTAAGAATACATAAAGCTCACAGATTTTTATTGCATCATATTCATATTTATTATATATGGTTTCTTTGCCTAAGCTTGCGGTTTTTTTATTTATAGACAGGGACACCGGCGACGACAACCCCAGGCCGTGTATAGTCTGATTTCGAGACAATATCGGACTTTCTGACGAAGGTAGCTCATATAACAAGTATTGTCCCGAGAAAACATGGCAAGCCACACAAGTAGTTTGTGAAGAGTCTATGCACAAAGAAAGACATATGTGAGATTAGGAACCGAGTTGAAGCATTTGCTTTGCAATATGAGGTGCAAGCTTCTAGCTATCGTAGAGATATAGAAACTTCTCAACAAGTAGGCAAAGCAACCGGCGCTCCCGTGGTAAGTATTTCTGTACTATTATCATAAGATTTCTCCTGTTCTGCTGTTTGACATAACTGAACCAAACAATATATGATTCTTCCATTGTCGTATTACACAGTTTGCAGAAGACTTCTGATTTTTTTAAAGTTTGGAGCCTATAACTCTTTACAATCATATCCAGTGAGCCAAATGGTTGCCTCTTCGGAGTTTCCAAGGTTCTACAAAAGCAAGAATTTTTCAAGGCACTGTTAGTGGTATCGTTCGTAGCTTCTTTCTTCATTCTCTTCGCTTCTTATGCAGCCATTTTGTATGTAGGTTTTAATATCCCATCAAACAGTGACTTAAATTCTGCTCTTTTGTTTTTTTCTCTGTTTCAAACATTGGCTTTGGCTGGAGAGAGCAGAATCGGGAAAACAACAGCAATTGAGCTGCTGCGGAGTTTTACAATCCTGATGAGCTCCTCACTTTTGATGGATTTGAAAGTAATACCTTCAGCTGGAATGGCCAGCGCAGCAAACCCGGTCTGGTAAGCCAAGAACCGTCTCTGTTCAGTGAAACTATCAGAAAAACATTGCTTATTCTTTAACCAATGTCGTATATGCAACTGATATACGTAACGTTCATGGTATCGTTAATGGACTACAACATGTATTTGTAAGGACATCTGATCAGATGTGTAGTCATAATTTCTATATTCATACTAAATTGAAGATGTATTCACTATTGCAGGGCTATGATACAATGATGGGTGAAAGAGGAGTTCAATCATCAGGTGGTCATAGGTTGAGAGTGGCCAGCCAGATAAAATTTTAACGACCTTGCGGTGTTGCTGCTGAATGAAGCAACAATTGCTCTGATGCTTAGTCAGAGCGTGTGGTTCTTACAGTGGACAGGATCATGGTTAACACATCGGTTATGAACAATCAAGAACTCATGTATTTTTTTTATTTAATTAACTAATGTATTTTTTGTCAACAATTAACTAATGTAATCATAGTGGTTAAGAATGATATCAACGTGAGAAAGGAAGGCAAGAGACTTAGATTGATATAAAAAATGGAGGATTATTTTATGGAAAAATGATTCCTAGCTACACGAAGTATCAGCCATCACATGGCTATCCATACAAACTAAATTAATGTATACCTAGCTACACGAAGTATATGATATGCATGACAACATCTCTCAACTTAATGATGTTATATAGTTAACATCACAACTTTAATTTCATTCATTCAAAAACTGATGTGGATATCAGAGATCGTTTAAATATCTTATTTCATCAATTAAAATATAACCAATCTGACATTAATATAACTAAATTAGATTTTAATCTGTGTTTTAAAGCGTAAGAATATTTTTAACAAAATTTAAATTACAAAATCAATATGTTTTAATATTATTTGATTAGTAGAATTTTAGCATTTTTATTTTAGCGTATTTGATAACTATAGAATTATATTATTTATATTTATATTAAATTTGAAATTCATATAAGATATTATTATTTTTAATTTTAAAACTTATTTGACGTCAATCTGATATTTTATTTTCCTTAAACTCATTTGGTGTCAACTTAAACCATAAACCAAATATTATCTCGTGTATATAGTTATTAATTATATATTGTTAAGAATAAAAGTAATCTAATAATAAAAATCTAATATTAAAGTTTTGATAAGCTTATGAATGAAATTGTTTTTATGAAAATAGAAATAACATAATTCATTAATTTAATTAATTTTAAATCAAACAAATAAATTTTTAGAGTCAATATATAAATAGACATCAAATAAGTTTTATAAAAAATTACCAAATAAGTATATATCACATACTAATCAAATGAATTACAGAACTATTATTAAAATATAATAACAAAACAGATTAGATAATTGAAAAAATTAAATAATCTTATATAACTTTCATATTTTATATAAATAAAATATTATAATTTTATAGTTTTCAAATACATTAAATAAAAAGGTTAAAACACTACTTATCAAAAAATATTGATTTTTAAAATAAATTTTGTTAAAAATATTCTTGCGCTTTTAAAAGGCGGACTAAAATACAATTTTAGTTAAATTGCGGTCAAATTTATTATATTTTAGTTGATAAAACAAAATATTTAAACTGTCTCACACATCTACATCAGTTTTTGAAATTAAACTTGTGATGTTAATTACATAACATCATTAAATTGAAGGATGTTGTCATGCATTACATATAGTTCGTGTAGCTAAGTATACATTAATTTAGTTTGCATGGTTAGCCATGTAATGGCCGATACTTCGTATAGTCAGCAATCATTTTTCCTTATTTTATTATTGAATAATTCTTAAATAAAAAATAAAACATCTGATATGAAACAAACTAATAAAAAGATTAAAAAGAAAGACCAAATCAACGAATTTTGGTAACTATGATATGCATGAATATGCACCATGAAAATATCTGTAGATTACGGTTAGTAACCGTGCATGTATCCTTCAAAGAATTTTGGTAATTTTAAGTAGATTGACGAACATAAGTTATTGGTAGAACATAAGTTAGCGGTTTGTATCAACGGCGGACAAAGAGAGAAATTCACCTACTCTAAAACCATAACAAAATATTAGTCAGTAGTAAATTTAACAGTTGTTTTAAGTTAAAAATAAATTTATCTTTCTTACAATTATTCATATGTAATTTATCATAAATATAAAAAAAAATTTGAGTTCTAACTATTTTAAATGTGTTGGGCAAAACTAAACAAATAAATTTTTTTTTTGGTGTAAATAAATAAAAGTATTTGTAATCTGTGTACCAATTTATATTTTATAATCGTTTATAACACACACACATACACGCATATATATCAACCAATGTAAAATTTAAAAAAAAAACAGAATTTGAATTAGGAAAAATAATCTACTAGAACTGAAATTGATAAAAAATTCTATAATGCAGAAACACTAAACACACATACGCAACTAATCAAAATGTATGTACACATTTCCACCTAATTAGTAAACTAATATATTCAACTATTCAGGTAAGCTATTTGTAGTTCATTTTTTTAATTCCTAATACACATCTATATCTAAACTATACGTCAAAGGGGTAGATGCATGTTTTATGGTCAAGGGTAGATGCATGTTTAATAATATACAGCTTTATTTTTCAAAATACAAAACTTATCCAGTCCAACCAGAGAGTTTATGTGAACAACCAGCTTCAACATTAGAACTTTGCGATTGTAAATCATCTTACACGATGTCTAAAACCTCTTCCAACATTTATTACATATTATAATACACACATATATATATATATATATATATATATATAATATGTTAGACAAATAATAGATTATATGACTTACTCCCGACGTCAACTCAGTCAAGAACATGAGTTTTATGACTTACACAACTCTACATGAGTTCTTCACCCTGCAGAACTGGGTTCTGGTAGTGGGTTCCTTTATTTTTTCATGTTTAATAAGCTCTATGAGCATTCATGTATTAGTCGTGTGCTTCAGTCACTCGAGTCGAGATATCTGTCTCATTTTCTTTCTCTGGTTTGTTGGTGATGCGTTTATCAGGCTCAACCAATGGAATAAAACTGATTTACGTATTATTAAGGGCTCATATGGCTGTGTGGTGTTTATTTCTTTATGTTTGGATGTGGATTCTTGTATGTTTTTTGGGCATTTTGAATTGGAGTGTGATTTATGTTTAATGGATCCTAAGGAGGACTGGACAAATGGTGGGATTTCTTGGTGGTTTTGGACAGGTATTGTTACGTATGGTTTATGTATGAGATTCGCATCCTTTGTTTTGAAACAGGAAACGAACCATGTTTCTCAAATACTTGATATGCTACTCCTTTGCTCTGATTTTTATTTAATTTCGATTATATTGGCTTTTGGATTTTCAATTCATGGGTGCATTCTAATATGGAACCGAGTGCAGGAGTCAGAATTTTACTGGAATTATGGTTTCCATAAGGACAGAGCTTGGATGCCTCTGTATCAGAAATGGATTGGTGGAGAGTTTGGCTTTCAATTTTTCATTCTTGGCTTTACAAAGTGGTGGATAATGTCAAACCCATATCATACGGAAAACACAAAGTATAAGGAAAGGAGGAGATTATGTTACGAGTGTTTGATGTGGGTTTATTCAATAATTGATAATTTAATGTCTACGCAAACTTTACACCGAGCACAAATCGAAGGAGACGAGGAACTGGGGGAGGAAAGAATATCAGTTTGGTGGAGGGGATTATGGAGATCTTGGTCGATAGAAGGAAACCGGTTAAAGAAAGAGCTAAGAGGTGTATTGTATGATTGTGTTCAATTTTCTTTAAACTATTCAAATGTGGCGAAACAGAAGATAGGGGACTTAACCAATTTTATTTCAAAATGGTTTGTGGATAATTGGTACAGTAGGATTACAGTGGTATTATCTTTTCTAAGGGTTCCTTCAAGCCCAATATCAGCTTTCAGAAGCATCCAAAAATCTGTTTTTTTATGAAAGTCTTAAGTTGGAATTGTAGAGGCATGGGAAGCAAATGGACGATTAGTTATCTACGGGAAATTTGGCACCAACATAAACCAGATTTTCTTTTCTTATCCGAAACAAAACAAGATTTTGCTTTTGTTCAAGGATTTCAATCTCATTTTGGATATGACAATGTGATAACAGTGGACCCAAATGGTTCGAGCGGAGGTTTGGCATTATACTATAATAATGAGTTTAACATTAACATTCTATATTCTAGTGCGAGGATGATTGATGTTGAGGCAGAGACATTAGGTAAGAGGATTTTTATGACATTCGTATACGGGGATCCAATCCAACGTTTACGAGATCAGGTGTGGGAACGATTAACTCGATATGGTATATCGAGGGATGATCCTTGGTTCATTATTGGTGATCTTAATGAGATCACAGGAAACCATGAAAAGGAAGGGGGCCCTATGCGCAGTGTAGATACCTTTGCTTCTTTTAATAATATGATTCGAAATAGTGGACTTCTGGAATTCCCGGCAAAGGGAAATAAATTGTCTTGGCAAGGCAGAAGAAAAGTTAATGGCAAACCAACGATGATTAGATGTCGGCTAGATCGTGCCCTGGCAAATGAGGAATGGCATTCAATGTTTCCGAACTCCCATACGGAATATTTGAAATTGGTGGGATCTGACCATAGACCGATTGTGGCATATCTCGAAGATAAGGTAGTGAAACGTAAAGGACAATTTCGATTCGACAAACGATGGCTTGGAAAGGATGGACTTATTGAATCGATTACCAGAGGTTGGACAAAGGAAATAAGGAATTCAGGGGGTAGCAGGGGAGATGTCGTGTCACGGATTATTAATTGCCGACACGAGATCTCTACCTGGAATAAAAATAACCCCCCATATGGCAAAGATAAAATCGCGGAGCTTCAGAAGGCTTTAGAGGAAGTCCAAACTGATGATAATAGATCACAAGAGGATATTTTGGTGGTGTCTAGGAAATTACAAGAGGCGTATAAGGATGAAGAAGAGTATTGGCATCAAAAGAGTCGGAATACATGGAATACAGCAGGGGATCTTAGTACAAAATTTTTTCATGCTTTAACGAAACAACGTCGGACGCGTAATCGTATTGTCGGTTTATACGATAGTAACGGAAACTGGGTAGTGGATGAAAATGGCATTGAGAGGGTGGCAGTGGGTTACTTTGATGAGCTGTTTTCTACTACGTCGCCTACGGAGTTTGATGAGTTTTTAGATGAAATTCAACCATCTATTTCTCAGCAAATGAACCAGCGATTGGTCCAGCCTGCTTCAGAAGATGAGGTGCGACAAGCACTATTTCTGATGCATCCGGAAAAGGCACCGGGGCCGGATGGAATGACGGCACTTTTTTTCCAACATTCATGGCATATTATTAAAAGTGATATCGTGGATTTGGTTAATCATTTTCTGACCACAGGAAAGTTGGACGAGCGTTTAAATATTACAAATATCTGTTTGATTCCCAAATCGGAGAGGCCGACAAGGATGACGGAACTCAGACCAATAAGTCTTTGTAACGTGGGATACAAGATTATTTCAAAAGTTTTGTGTCAACGGCTAAAACTGTGTCTTCCAGGCCTAATCTCGGAAACACAGTCGGCCTTTGTTGCTGGGAGATTGATTTCAGATAATATTCTTATAGCACAAGAGATGTTTCATGGACTAAGGACTAATAAAGCTTGTCAAAACAAGTTTATGGCTATCAAAACGGATATGAGTAAAGCCTATGACCGTGTGGAATGGGGCTTCATTGCGGCCTTACTGCAGAAAATGGGGTTTGAGGATCGATGGATTCAATTAATGATGAAGTGTATATCCTCAGTTCAATATAGAGTCCTATTAAACGGACAACCCCGGGGGCACATAATTCCAAAGAGGGGATTACGGCAGGGAGATCCATTATCCCCCTATTTATTTATTATGTGCACGGAAGCTTTAATATCTAATATTAAAAAGGCGAAATTTGGTAAACAGCTGACAGGAATTAAGGTAGCACGGGCGTGCCCGCCAATATCGCATTTGCTCTTTGCAGACGATAGTCTTTTCTTCTGCAAAGCGCAAATAGAGGAAGGTCAGGTTATTTTGTCGATCCTTAAGAAGTATGAGACGGTTTCGGGGCAACAGATTAATTTTCAAAAGTCATCGATCCAGTTTGGCCATAAGATTGGTGAGGAAACTCGTCAGGAGCTTCGGGATATTTTGGGAATACAAAACAGGGGAGGAATGGGAACTTATTTAGGAATTCCAGAAAGTTTAGGCGGATCAAAAGTACAGGTTTTTGGATTTGTCCAGGAACGTTTAAATAAAAGAATCAATGGATGGACCTTCAAATTCTTTACGAAAGGAGGAAAGGAGGTCATTATCAAATCAGTGGTAACGGCGTTACCTAATCATATCATGTCTTGCTATCGAATACCAAAAACGGTAATGAAGAAACTTACGAGCGCAGTCTCTCAATTTTGGTGGAGCCCTAGTGGTAACACAAGGGGACTACATTGGAAATCATGGGATAAGGTTTGTTTAAACAAGGAAGCTGGAGGATTGGGTTTTCGAGATTTGACGGATGTCAACACGGCAATGCTTGGGAAGCAGTTATGGAGATTTATAGAGAAACCAAACTCTCTATTTTCTCGTGTCTTTAAAGGTCGATATTTTAGGAATACTTCACCCCTAGAACCGGCCAGATCATACTCGTCATCTTATGGATGGCGCAGTATAATCTCTGCTAGATCTCTGGTTAGCAAATGACTAATCAAAAGGGTGGGACCAGGATCTTCTATCTCAGTATGGAATGATCCTTGGCTCCCAACCAACCGCCCGAGACCAGCAAATAAAAAACAACATGTTCTCTTACCTGATCTTACGGTCGATGCACTCATCGATAATTCGACGCGTACTTGGAATTCATTGGTGTTACAGGATATAATGGATCCTGCGGATGTAAAGATTGTTGAAAGTATTCCTTTAAGTAGGTCACAAATAGCAGATCGTGATGGTTGGCACTTCACAACGAATGGTAAATATACGGTAAAATCAGGATATCAATTAGAAAGGGTTTATCCTGATAGAGGAAATGGGGTGGTTGAATTTGGACCAACAGTTACGGATCTTAAAGCACATTGTTGGAAAGTGCGTTGTCCTCCAAAGATGAAGCACTTTCTGTGGCAGTTGCTATCAGGATGTATAGCTGTGAGGAAGAATTTAAAGGCCCGGGGAATTAAGGGTGACATTGGTTGTGATAGATGTGGAGCAGCGGAGGAATCTATTAACCATGTTTTTTTCGAATGCCCACCAGCAGTTCAGGTGTGGGCTTTATCGAGGATCCCATCGCACCCAGATTATTTTCCAGGACAATCTCTGTTCACGAATATGGATTATTTATTCTGGCGAATTAAACCGGAAATTGAAGAACATTATTTTGCGTGGATTTTGTGGTACATTTGGAAAGGGAGAAATAATAAGGTTTTCAGTAATTTGGATATCGATCCGTTGGTTACTCTAAATCTGGCTATGACTGAATCGGCACTCTGGATAGATGCACAACAATCTATAATTCAAAAGAATCAAAGTTTAGTGACAACTGAGCTAAATTTAACGGTCAGGACGGGAAGATGGTGTTTCACGGACGGATCTTGGAAACTGGGGGACCGGTTTTCTGGGCATGGTTGGTACAGCACTTTAGAAGGTTTTGAGGGTTTACTTGGAGCTCGAAATATAAGGGCCAGTCAATCACCATTACATACGGAGGTCGAAGCACTGATATGGGCAATGGAATGTATGCGGAATTTAAGGTAATATAATGTTACTTTTGCAACGGATTGTTCTCAATTGGTACAGATGGTTTCGGAACCAGAAGAATGACCTGCGTTTGCAACATATTTAGAAGATATCAGAAGCCTTAAGAGAAGTTTTCATAGCTCGGAGATTATTCATATACCAAGAACGAAGAACAAAAAGGCGGACAGCTTAGCACGAGGTGCGAGGCAACAGACGTCGTTCATCGTCCATATGGATACAGAGCACCCCCTATGGTTTACAGAGTCCACATGAGTCTGTAATCTTGCCGACAAAAAAAAAAATAATAATAATAATAGATTTGACATTTTCTTCCTATACAGTACGCAAATTTTCTACTCCCAAAATTTTCATACTGATCAGAAAACATAATTGCATTGGTGTTCATTTAAGAAAATAGTTCGAAAGGAAAAAAAAAACTGACCAAGGAAGGTTTGCATAAAATGTAACTCTCTATTCACATATAAAGGATAGCTGAAAAAAAAGCAAACCAAACTATAAGAAAGGGGTAAATCATATATTTAAACCATTTCTGGATTGTACATGCCTAACAATCATTATGCTTGAAAAATCATATATTTAAACCATTTCTTACCAAATACTATATACAAAATAAGAAGTCCACGATTCTCTTTATAAACATTTCAGTCACTATTAAACATATAAGAAATCAACTACAATTCCCTCAACTATAAATAATTCTTTTATAAACTACTTCTTTAGTTGTGACACTGAATGTTATGAAACATCTATAATAAAGAGTTAACTTATGATTTGGGACTTGAGGTTTATGTTTTAGATAGAGAACAATCTGATTTAGGTTATGTCAATCGTTATCTTCTTCTACTAAATTTATAAAAAAACTAAAATACATGTAAACAAAATTATTGGAGAAACTATTATAGGATACAATCCGCGCGTAGCGCGGAAAAAGATCAAGTATTGACTAAAATGAAGACAAAATTTTGCGTGGAGATCAAAATGACATGCCTAATATATACTGAAGGTTACGTTATTGCCAAGTATTATATACTATTTACATTAATTAGTATATCACAGAGTAAATTTAGGACTAAATGATTCATAATTAGCCAATGCTAGGAAAATTTTACGTTAAAAAAATATAATTAGAGGCAATAAGATTGCATCATTATTTATTTCAAATTAGGATGAAAAAAATCAATGAGGCTGGGAATCAAGTTCACAAAAAGGAATGTTGTATTAATGATAAAAATTATGTCTTTAAGGTCAACTCCTATCACAGCAACTTCAATCATGTATTTAATTTTCTCTATATTAGAATCCCTTATATACAATATCCCATAGATATTGTATGTAGCCATTATAACATATTACTTCATGTGAAATTTAAAGTAGTCTTACTGTAAAATTCAAAAAGAAATAAAAAACGAATTAAATTGGTTATATACAGTAAACCATGCATTAAGACTGTTTTAGCACTAAACTAAACGAACGATGAGTAAAAGGTTATAGAACAAAAGAAAACGTGAAATGTTTTTACATATACAATGGTGAAGCTCTTGAAAATCATATATACAATGCCTGAAGCATCATTAGTTTTCAATCGTGTTGGTAGATAAAATAATAACTGAGAATTTGTTATGGTTTAATAAATTGCTGGTTATTAAAAGTTAACATAGAAATTAAACTGGCGGTTAATAGTCAAACATAGAATACTTGCTGAGGCATGTCGGACAAAATTATTATGGTCAATGGCATCAGTCGTAAATTTGCTAGTAATAAAAGGGTGATCAGATAACTTGTCTGAGAATGATTATAAGCTTGACACGTAAGCAAAATGGCAGTAATGTAAATAAAGTACAAAATAAAGGTTACTCTCCTTAAATGTTCCTCAATCTCCTTTATATTATTTGAGGAGACCATTAGCAAATAAACCTTAGCCTCATGTGTGATTTACACTCATGCCATTGCTTAGGTGTCATCTCCACATTTCACCTTAAGTCATTTTTTAAATTGCCCACCCTTACCTAGAATATTTACTTCTCATGCCACTTTAATGTTCATATAGTATATGCCTCATATTACTCAAAAAACTTTCATACCACATTCTTTTTTTTTCAAACTGCCATTACCGATGTAACAAAAATGGAAACAAGACCATCGGTTTCAGTCAGTCATTAACTAATAATATGAGACAAAGTTTTACTAATAATATCAGTCATTAGAACAAATGGAAACATAATATGAAACGACCAAATGGAAACAATGCTATCGCTTGCACAAAAAAAAAGAAACAATGCTATCGATAATGTTTCACGGCTCGGGTTTGTCTAACAAGACTATACTCATTTTAGGACCATCTCATTTTTAGTTTGTATATCTATCACATTTGAAATGTAAAATCGTCATAAAAACAAAGTGAGTTCTTCAGATTTATTGTACTACGGCATTGTTATCGATACGACTATTGTATTATGTATCTGTGTTATATGTATTATACGTATTACATATTATATTGTGTATTATATACGAACCCAAGTCTAATGAAAAATTGAAAATACAGTCACAAAGTTTCATAAACGACTTGCTAGGATTCAAGTGTAATAGATTTGCCCTAATTTTGCTAATTAGTGTGTCATGGTTTCCTAAAATCATCCCCTTAATTTGAGTCTACTCGAAGAAAGTTTGACTAATATGCATCATCATATTAATGAAAATTCAATTACCAGTTATTGTGTACTGACTTCTTGTGAAGATCACGTGATTTAAGTTAGCTTTCCAAAATCAGCTTTCGATTTTTCCGACTGGTTATCAATACGTAATTATGTAATAATTGTTTTAACTGATGCATGATTTCCTCTGTAATTATTGAGTTGTTTATAAGCAAGCTATATTTTGTTTCCATATTTTTCTTTTGAGTGAAACACGATTTTTGTTTCCATGTTTATAATACCAGTAATAATTTGATGGTATGCTTTACGAAATTGATACTTATTTTTCATATCAAACACATCAATGTAGTTTCTTGAGGTGAAAGTTCTACGACATTGATTAGTTAATAGTTACCATAATTATGTTTTGGCCATTTAATACCTGATTGACGACCTACTAGCGCCTCAATACAAATACACACCAATTCACAACGATTTCATCACGACTAATCTAGACGAGAACTGCATTCGATCAATTATACCAAAAATGGCAGGCTTCCAGGATGTTCTAACATATTGGTCGGCCCTGAACTTCTACATATAGAAACTTTTCAAAATGAAGTAAGCATATATAAACATTTCTAGCTTCTTGGTTAATTTACTTTTATGTTTACTTACAGAAGCTAAGATGGCAGGAATTTTATTTTGTTTTCAGGATTTCTAAGCAATGCCTTTTGATGGAATACATTATATTTTTTTCATTTGATTTATGTTTTTATTTTCTGAAAAATAGAGTTTTGCAATGTATTGTTGGTGTTTTCTACTTTATAAATTATGGTTTTTAACCTTTTATAAGCCAGTTTAATTGATGAATTGTCTACTTTTATGTCATCTTTGCCAAAATAAAATGTATTAATGAATTATTTTTAGTTGAATGATTCAGGGTTGAAGAAGAACAAAAATATACAACTAAGCTATGCACACCAAAAATTCCATCAATTTACAGCGGCACATATAATTCCAGAAGACAAAACTGCAGTTGATATCTATCAGCTTGAAAATCATAATTTTTGGTTCAGTTCTCACTTGGACGGTGATGAAGTACTGCTTGGCTTTTGAAGTTCTTGGAGCTTGAGATCTTTAGTAATTGTTAGTTTGAGGGGAAATCATATAAGAAACTACATCTTGAATCGAAAGTGGAGAACTGTGGGAATGTTTTGATCGATTGTAAAATCTTCAGATCGAATTTTGATTAATCCACTGAATCACTACTAAAAAAGCGTTAGATACATTGTATAATTATTTGGTGTTCTGGACAATTATTTCACTTTGTTTGTTTATTACTCTCCTGAACCATTTGTGTCACTTTCTTTATCATTCCACGAAGCCAAATGGGCAATAAAATCAAACATGTAACAGATTATAATAAGTTACTTTTAGTCTAAGGTTCGGTTCAACAACTCGATAAAGTCGAATATTTGTAGAGTTGCTTTGAAATCTAGGTTCAAAAACAAGGTTCAGCCCTTTGGTAAATTCGAATTGTCGTAGAATGTTTTTATTACACATTTGTTAGTTTACTTTTACAGGAGTGCTTATAGTTTTTTCGCACAAATTTATCTAAAAATAGTAATGACAAAGTATTTTGCTGATAAATTTATTTTTGAAGTACTCATTTTGTACCATAACAAAAAAATGAGTACTTATAAATTTTTAACTAAAAAAAACCTGAACCAAATTAAGAGGAAATAAAAAACCTGTAAGTATTTTGTTAATAATCCATATATATTATTGCAACATTTTTTGTAGTCATGTCATAAATAGAATAATTCTTAGAACTCATAGAAAAAGAGGTTGGTCCATCTAAATATATATTGTAATTTTTATTAAACTAACTATTAAATTTATTAGTAGTGTCTAAAATAATATCTCAAATCTTTCCTTAAATAAAAACTATAGAGTTACCAAATATGATTAACATTATATTATAATTAATAATTATGAATAATAAAGATATTATAACAATGTTTATATCATCTCTCATTTTTTTAATTTTATATTTTAAAAGAAATTAAACAATCACACCAATCATAAAATAAAAAAATAGTTTCATTTCTTGTTTTACATTTTTAAAATGAATATAGGTAACTAAAAGTGTTATAAATCCCAATTTGAAAAATTTGTGATTAATAAATGATTTTTTGTCATAACATAACAAGATACAAATGATCATCAAATCGTATAAATATGTATTATATATATATTCTATTAATATAGTTTAAATTAAAATATGTACAATATAAAAGACATAAATATTTTAGTTTTTGAATTTGCATTGAAAAAACTATCACATCGAAAAATTTGGATTAATGGTTTACAGTTTTTTGTTACAGGAAATATACAAATGTTACTAAAACCATATGATAATAAATATTTATATTAAGATATATTATATATCTATGTCGATGTTCAAATTTAATTATATACCATATAAAATAAATAAATAAATATTTTGATTTACTTACAATACGTAATTATGTAATAATTGTTTTAACTGATGCATGATTTCCTCTGTAATTATTGAGTTGTTTATAAGCAATCTATATTTTGTTTCCATATTTTTCTTTTGAGTGAAACACGATTTTTGTTTCCATGTTTATAATACCAGTAATAATTTGATGGTATGCTTTACGAAATTGATACTTATTTTTCATATCAAACACATCAATGTAGTTTCTTGAGGTGAAAGTTCTACGACATTGATTAGTTAATAGTTACCATAATTATGTTTTGGCCATTTAATACCTGATTGACGACCTACTAGCGCCTCAATACAAATACACACCAATTCACAACGATTTCATCACGACTAATCTAGACGAGAACTGCATTCGATCAATTATACCAAAAATGGCAGGCTTCCAGGATGTTCTAACATATTGGTCGGCCCTGAACTTCTACATATAGAAACTTTTCAAAATGAAGTAAGCATATATAAACATTTCTAGCTTCTTGGTTAATTTACTTTTATGTTTACTTACAGAAGCTAAGATGGCAGGAATTTTATTTTGTTTTCAGGATTTCTAAGCAATGCCTTTTGATAGAATACATTATATTTTTTCATTTGATTTATGTTTTTATTTTCTGAAAAATAGAGTTTTGCAATGTATTGTTGGTGTTTTCTACTTTATAAATTATGGTTTTTGACCTTTTATAAGCCAGTTTAATTGATGAATTGTCTACTTTTATGTCATCTTTGCAACAAAAAATACCCGCCCTTTTTATGGGCGGATCAAAATCTAGTTTTTCTTATATTTGTTGTAATTTGTTTAAAAGGGATCTAATATACGCATAAAAAAATTCCTTTTTATTCTATATCTTCAAGAGGATTAATTAAGGAAATGTTCTTCTATACAATCAAGAGGCTAATTAAGGAAATATTCTTCTATACAATGGAAATATTAATTAAGGAAATATACTTCTATACGATCGGAGACTAATTAATTAAGGAAATACGTAGTAAATATGGAAATAAAACATCGAGTTTGCTATTAACAATGATGAGAGAGACACGCTTGTGTTTGAGCCAAGAAACCTATATAACATATTCAACCTCACAAAGTTTATCTCTTACTTTCAATATTCTTTTTGTTCGTGTTGTCAACCCTAGTTTCTCAGCGGATCAAGAAAATTCACCATGCAAGCTTCTTCTTCGTCCTCTTCTAACTCACTTGCTGCAACCAGTTTGAACAATAGACTAAAGACCATCTTCAGAAAAGCTTCGGAGCTTTCTATCCTTTGTCAAGTTGCGGTTAGCGTCGTCTATTACGGACCAAACGGCGAGTTGAAGACATGGCCTAAGGAGAGAGAGGCAGTGAAAGACATGGCTTTGAGGTATAAGGAGGCTACAAAACGCAAGAAGAGCTCTAATCTTCGTGATTTCTTGGAGGGCAAGTTAGAGAATGACAAGAATTTGAAGAAGAATAAGAAGAAGACGAAGAGAGAGTTGGATAACATCAAGTATCCAGATTGGTATCCAGCTCTTGATCATTACTCTCCCGACCAACTCCACCAACTGATTCTATCTTTACAAGGGACTCTCTCTACTATGGAGGAAAGGATTCGTCTCCTAGAGGCGCAGAAACAGAAGAACACAAACTTGGTTTATCAGAATTTGACCCAGCAGCGTCATCATCAATATCAGACAGAACAACCTTTAAACCCAAGCCAGTGCTCTCTATATCTGTATAACCATGAAGATGCTACTCTCTCACAACTCCCACTATCTGCAGCACATTCCAACCAACTCATTAATTACCAAAATCACTTCAGGATGCAGCAACAGAAGCTTTATGATCCTTGCGTCGCTAACACGCAAGATCACCCAGCTTTACTTTCAGAGCTCGAATCTAGGTTGAAGAATCAGTTTATGAAGCAGCAGGAGCGTTGTATGATGAATAAGACCACCAACAGTAACGTTATACGACATCCTTACCCCTTAAACACAATTCCAAAGGAGTTATCTTCTGATCTCCAGAAGAACCCTAAAGATGATATGATCGGTAGACCTAAGTACTCTCAAGATTTTCCAAATTTGTGTTTAGCCTATGATGATAGCCGTCAACTTCAGACATCTTCTCTACCATCTCTCCACCAAACCATTCCTAACATTAACCTTATTCCTGAATAGTCAAGATGTCTCTGAAGTTGAAGTAGTTACTTCCTTGAGAGCCAATGGTGAAGAAGTAAATGGTTGTTTCTTCATATAGGTTCCTCTTGCTATAGTTTTTATTTTATTTTAAATTTATAATTATTATAGAAAATAGATATAAGTGGAGATTTTTGTTTTGACCTTTTAGATTTTTCATATGCTAATTTATTTGTAACACTGATTTATTATAATATTACTATTACGAGATGAAATTGACAGTTTTACAACCGATAATTTTACATGTATTATGAGTACTAGAGTCTCTCTCCGCGCTACGCGCGGAAAAGTGTGTTAATAGTGTATTTTCGATTATAAGTTTCAATATTTTTATTTGGAATGAGAGCATTGTATTTTCCAAAATGATGGGAAAGTTGGTGAATATCAAGTTTTTGCAATTGTTTATGACAAAAAGAGTATCTTAAGTAATCATAAATAATGTAAGAAAGAGATCAAATCTTTTGTAAAACAGAAGCTGTGATGTGGACTATAAGAAAGAAATAGCCTGAAATTGGTGAAAATTAAGTTAGTTAACTTAAATTCAAGTATATACCAAACCATGGTTGTTTATATAAAAAAGGTACATACTTGGTATAGCTGGGTAAAACTCTGTGTAGTCCGTCTTTATTTGATTGTAACATCGTTTGGATTATATGTTAGGCGAAACCAGAAAACCATAACTATTCGATGTATTGTTTTAGATATAAAGATTATTTAGAAGCATTTGATGTATTTTAATATATATTGTTCAGATTTTAAAACTTACATTGATGTGTCATGTTTTCGTTGTTGGGGTGGCACCAAAATAATGTCCAAATGTTTTTGAGAGATATATAAAATAAAGGGAGAGAGAAGTAGAAGAATGATTAGTTTCTTAATTTTAATTTTTTTGTTGGTTATAAGACCAAAATTTGGAGACATAAATAATTTAGCCAGAAAGATGCTAACAAATAACTTTAGTAAGGTATTTCATAACGCCGTGGGATTTTCTATTTTGTTATCTGTTTTACTTATATTATTATCTTTTTCCACCATTGTATTTTGTTTCTTTTATGCAAGATTTTTGAGTAGTATTTTAATTTTTAATATGAATTATAGATTATCTGGTTATGACAATTGTGGAGGTCTTACCTTTTAATACTATCAGATTTCTAGTTTAACCAAGTGTCAAGTTTTGTAGATATTGGCTACCAAGTTTGAGTTTGGGATAGAAGTTCTAACTTAGAGCTATGAGGTATTCTCTTCTTAACGCTGCCTTTCTTTGATTCTGAAGCAAGCCCAGAGAGAAACTTGTAGTAAAGAAGATTACGCAGATTAGCCAATAGATATGTACGGCCAACATACTTAAAAAAATTCTATAACATAGATTTGTTTCCCCAATCAAAAATATACTATATGACAATCAATATTACCGTACCGTTGTCACATAAAAATCAGTTAGTCCAGCTTAAAGTGGCTGTCAACAAATTTACGTACTTCACCTAAAATTAGCAAAGTGTTAGTTCATCACTGAAAAAATTCCGTGAAGAGAGATGTTTACCAGCTTGAGAAGAGAGATATTTTTTTCCCATTGCAAATCGTTGAGTATAGAGTCTATAGACTGTAAAGTTAAGAGATTACTCATCGATTTTACTCCCACGTCAACTGCAACACATCCCCCACCATCGCAAATCTAAGAGATGTTTTCTAAGCTCAGTTACATTCGAGCTTAAGACGTCGACTGAATCCAATAGCTCATTAGGAATTGGCGTTTCCATTCCTCCCACGTCAAGGATGACCGACTATCATCACAGCCTGCAACACATCCACCACCAAAATAAGTTATTTTGAAAATTCTACTCAACATAATGTTTCATTGGCGATCTCATCATGATGATTTAAATAATATACGATAAATCTACATTCCAGTTCCAGAAGCTATATCTTTTCCACGACACCGTTGCTTCATCTAAACCTAAAGATGCATCCTTTGAATGATATCAAGATTGGAATTGAATAAATTTAAAAACTTGATCAAACTTTAGCATATTAGCAACACAACACCAGCTTTGCTCACGATCTCAAGCTCCATTGCTCATCTTCTCATATTAGCACCACCTACGAAAATGATCAAGTTCTGTTCGTCCATTTCACATAGCAGATATAAGAGGATAAGCCTCATAAGTTTGTTACAATTAATGAGAAAAAAATTACCTTTGTTATCATCGGCATATGGAAGATACCATACCGTGCACGGCATCAGCAGCTGAACAAATTGCATGCGTGAGATCCAGAATATCAAACTAACAACACAAAAAAAAAGCATGAAGAACTGATTCAAATCAAACTAATATTAAAAGGAGAATATAATCAAAGGAGAGAGCCTCCACGTAGTCACTTTAAATCAACCAATCACGTTCTACCTTTATGACACGTCATCTGGACTTTGCGATTTTATAAAAACTTACGTGATATTAGTTGGGCCATGAAACCCATTATTTTCGGGAGACGGAGACCCGAGAATGCCGACTCGACCTTGCCCTTCCACGATCAATTCGGGACCTTTGCCCTTCCTCTTCTTCGTTCCGTTTCACGATTTGATCCTCGAACAATCAATACATCCTCCACTCCGTCTCCCTTTTCTCTCATTTATGGATTCGTTTTGCAAGACATAAATAATCAGACTCCATAACGCCTTAGAAGAATACGATGGTAATGGAGAGTCCAACGCAAACATTGGTGGCTTTCTTGGAGAGTTTTTCAGATGTGTCTGAGGAAGAAGAATTGATATCTATTCCATATAGTATAACATCGAACTCTTAAAGCATCGAACTTTAAGCTTCTTCTCTACTTAATCTAATGCGGTGGTGATGTCTTCTTATTACAGAGGAGATCCCGGATAAATGGTCCGAGTCTGTTGATATTCAGTCATTATGTTCTCTGCTTCGCTCCTTTGTGTCTCCTGGTATATTCTCCTATGTTCATTTTGATTTTTTATATGTTAGACATGATTTGCATTCATAAGTAAATTATAACATTTTTACAGAATAAGCCAAAACAAACGCTCACCACGACTTTCCCAATAATTGGAAGTGCTCAATAAAATAAACTTAAAACAGAGAATGAATCTCCACAAAGTGGTCAAGAAACAAAATCAAACCAACAAAGTCTTAAAACAGAGAATAAAGCCAAAAAAGTCTTAAAACATAAGATCAAACCAACATAATTTTTTTAAAAATGTAAAGTAAGTTTTGATAGGAAACTTACCGACTAAGTCGCCTAAGCAGTGAAGCATGATGAGGCGTGAGGCTTCCAAAGCGGCTCGAGGCGAGGTTGAAGCGACGCTTACTTGAATCCGCCTTGCTTCATGACTCCGAGGCGGTTGACCCCCCCCCCCCAAACAAAGGTCGCCTCACTCTGAGAGAGCTTTCTCTGTACAGTTTTATTCATCACCTCAGCAAGGTTCTGAATCTACTCCCCTCTGATATTACAACAGCTTGTATGAGTTTTAAATGATAAAACGATTTGAGAGACAGAGCATATACCAGGAGACACAAAGGAGCGAAGCAGAGAACATAATGACTGAATATCAACAGACTCGGACCATTTATCCGGGATCTCCTCTGTAATAAGAAGACATCACCACCGCATTAGATTAAGTAGAGAAGAAGCTTAAAGTTCGATGCTTTAAGAGTTCGATGTTATACTATATGGAATAGATATCAATTCTTCTTCCTCAGACACATCTGAAAAACTCTCCAAGAAAGCCACCAATGTTTGCGTTGGACTCTCCATTACCATCGTATTCTTCTAAGGCGTTATGGAGTCTGATTATTTATGTCTTGCAAAACGAATCCATAAATGAGAGAAAAGGGAGACGGAGTGGAGGATGTATTGATTGTTCGAGGATCAAATCGTGAAACGGAACGAAGAAGAGGAAGGGCAAAGGTCCCGAATTGATCGTGGAAGGGCGAGGTCGAGTCGGCATTCTCGGGTCTCCGTCTCCCGAAAATAATGGGTTTCATGGCCCAACTAATATCACGTAAGTTTTTATAAAATCGCAAAGTCCAGATGACGTGTCATAAAGGTAGAACGTGATTGGTTGATTTAAAGTGACTACGTGGAGGCTCTCTCCTTTGATTATATTCCCCTTTTAATATTAGTTTGATTCACATCCAAGTGTATTATATCTTAAATCATCTTATGAAGATTCACGCCTGAATAATTCTATATACACATGTAAGTTTTTCGGTTAAAAAGTAGAACTGTTAATAAATCTTTGTTGTACTTGAAATTTAAACCTTATGATGTAGATGCTTTTTTGAATATATTACTCTAGTTCACACCAAAAAAAACCTTTTTACACTAGTTAATTGAAAGACTCATTTAATATTTAGTAGGAAAAAAAACCTTTTTCATCTAATAGAAAACCATGTTTCCATGGCCTTCTCGTAAGCTTGAGCACCCATTGCCTTCATGCTTGAGAGTATTTTCTGACTTGTTAATAGATGATCTTAATGAGAGCCGGGGCAGAGCTTTGCATCATCACCATGGTTCCAATTCGGTTTCTCTCTAGCCATATGGATTGTAGAGCTGTTCAAAATGCATAATAGAGAAGAAATCTCGACCTTATTTCATGTATGGTCATTAAGCATAGGGGTAGGCAAAAAAACCGAACCAACGAACCGAAACCAATACAAACCTAACCAAAGTCTATTTCAGACTATTCGGTTGAAGATTTCTCCAACCTGAATAGTTCGGTTTTAAACCAACCCGAACCGAGAAACCGATATGTTTTTGTAATTGTTTAAATTAAAAATATTAGTAATACCAATATACTAAAATTCTAATTCAAACCACTTATTTTCAAAATGCATACTGGAGAAGAAATCTGAACCTTATTTCATGTATGGTCATTAAGCAGGAAAATGATCCCATTCTATTCGCTTGCGTAAAGCACAGAGAGAAGTTTATGAGTTAGATTTCGCCATACCTCCTCTGAGTAGGAACATTAAAAAAAAATAAGTGTTTCTGTTTTCAGGATCAACATTTGTTAACTCTTAATCACGTCACTAGACTAAGGGCTTTCTAGGCCCAATTAATGAACATGGAATGGGTGTATGTGTATGTATTTTTTTTTTTTTGGGCAAAGGTGTATGTGTATGTATAAATAGAGGGTATCACGAGGAGCAAATCCTAATCGATCTATTAAAAGTAGCCGCCGCTCCATGCTTCCGTCTGAGCAAAGTAAAAAAAAAAATGGGATATTCGTCGGAGGAAATGATTGAGGAGTACGAGAGGGAGCATGTGTTTATGGATAAAGTGAGAGAGTGTGGTGTAAGTCGTCTTTCATCCAATCTCTGGTTTTGTAATGAATCGATCCACACAACATATATTAATTATTACCCTAATTTTCGTCTGGCTAATTGTGCGTGTGTGTGTTTAGGGGTTCGATATTGAGCATTTGATGGCATCAAAACCAGGCTGTTGTAATTTCTGGGCTGCGGAGATCAAAAAAGATGAAATCGCCCGCTACAAGGACCTCGTCCTATATGCTAGGTTGGGGATCCATAAGTACAATATGATGAAGGTGACCAGTTATTCTACTCTTTCTCTCTCTCTCTCTCTCTCTCTCTCTCTCTCTCTCTCTCTCTCTCTCTCTCTCTCTCTCTCTCTCTCTCTCTCTCTCTCTCTCTCTCTCTCTCTCTTTGTATTTGTTTCTTGATCTTGCAATGTAATAATAAATACTTCCATTTTTGAATTATTTCCAGGGGACTAACTTGCAGCTGCATGGCATAGAGAAATTCAAACCTTATGATGTAGATGCTTTTTTGAATATATTACTCTAGTTCAAACCCAAAAATACTTTTTACAATATATGTTACTCTAGTTAATTGAAAGACTCATTTAATATTTATTAGAAAAAAAACTTTTTTCATCTAATAGAAAACCATGTTTCCATGGCCTTCTCAGTAAGCTTGAGCACCCATTGCCTTCATGCTTGAGAGTCTTTTCTGACTTGTTTATAAATGATCTTAATGAGAGCCGAGGCAGAGCTTTGCATCATGATCACCATGGTTCCAATTCGGTTTCTCTCTAGCCATATGGATTGTAGAGCTGTTCAAAATGCATACTATAGAAGAAATCTTGACCTTATTTCATGTATGGTCATTAAGCATAGGGGTGGGAAAAAAAAACCGAACCGAGTCAAACCGAACCAAACGAACCGAAACCAATTCAAACCGAACCAAAGTCTATTTCAAACTATTCGGTTGAAGATTTTTCCAATCCGAATGGTTCGGTTTTAAACCAACCGAACCGAAAAACCAATATGTTTTTGTAATTGTTTAAATTAAAAATATTAGTAATACCAATATATTAGAATTCTAATACAAACCACTTATTTTCAAAATGCATACTGGAGAAGAAATCTGAACCTTATTTCATGTATGGTCATTAAGCAGGAAAATGATCCCATTCTATTCGCTTGCGTAATGCACAGAGAGAAGTTTATGAGTTAGATTTCGCCATACCTCCTCTGAGTAGGAACATTAATTAAAAAATAAGTGTTTCTGTTTTCAGGATCAACATTTGTTAACTCTTAATCACATCACTAGACTAAGGGCTTCCACGCTACATTATTCATTTATGTATGTATGCACATCCATCTAAAAAGACACTGAGAAGTGATAAAATTTTGGGATGATTGTGTGTTCAGAGACAAGAATGTTATCAGTGTATGAGTTAATAATCATACCACCTGCAAAGTCAAATACGTCGCTCTTGCATCTAGAAGTTTTCAACTTCCATTTCATTTCCTTTTTTTTTTATTTGACGTCTAGTTACTTGTAACAAGGCCTGTTTGCTACATCAACTATTACCGTGGCAAACAAAACGCTAATTGTAATCGTATATGAATTAAATAATACTACTACTACGACTACATAAATGATGTGATGCCATTGATCTTTCTTATAGCTAAAAACAAAAGAATATTGGAAAGACAGAGGGAATCAACAACAGCTAACCTTATAGAGAAATAAAAAAACGCTTCTCTCTCTTGGGTCTGATTCTCTCTCGCTAGTTTATTCTTCACTAGTGAGTGGAGCCTAGCTGTTGTCTAAAAAAGTTGACATGTTGTAAAAGTCCACCGCATAAAGATAGCTTTTCCGATCAATCTTCAAGTTTTTCAAGAGTTTCTGATAATCTTCTGTCGGTGCATTCAAAGTTCCCAGAAGCTTCTCCAGAAAATCTACTATTGTCTAAACCATGTCGCATGCAATGGATAAAGCAATGATGGCCTTATCTCTTGATGAGGAAGATGTACCGTTCGTGATGCCTAATCTACCTCAATTCCGATCGTCGGAGAGGAACGTTAAGAGTATAATTGGAAGACTACTCAATCCTGATTGCCAAACGATGTCAAAATTAATACATGAGATGCCAAGGAAGTGGCAGAAGGAAGGAAGGGTTCGTGGTGTGGCGCTAACAAAGGAGAGATTCCAGTTCTTCTTTGATAAGGAACAAGATCTTATCGATGTGTTGGATAAAGGGGTTCACACATGCAACGAATGGGCTTTAGCAATTGAGAGGTGGGTGGAGAATCCACCGGATGACTACCTACAGTTTATCAACATCTGGGTACAGATAAGAGATATTCCAGTGAATTACTATACGGAAAAAGCGATTACGACTCTAGGGGAGCGATGTCTCGGTGAAGTCCTCATGGTGGCTTTTGATCCAGAGAAGCCACAGACCCAAGAATATGTAAGGATTCTGGTGAGGTTCGATGTCTCTAAGCCCCTTAGAAAAACAAAAGAAATTACCCTGCCTGAAGGAGGGAAGGCTATTGTGCGTTTCAACTATGAGCGAATTCAAAAAAGATGTTATGAATGTCAAAGGTTGAATCACGCAAGAGATATTTGTCCGCTGCTCGTCAGGAAGCGTAAAGAAACTGCTCTGGAACGTCGTCAGAAGATTCTAAAAGAGAAAGCTGCAACTGATCTGGTGATTGGGCCTCAGGATCCCCTGTTTGGGGTTATATCGGAGGAGCAGGTGGGGATTTGTCCAATGACTGGAAAAAAGAAGATCTCATCTGAAGTTTTGGAAGAAATGAGAAGATATCTTCTTATGGCTACACCTGAAGACAAGCCTGTACGTATTGATAGAATTCAGACATCGCTTGCAGATATAGAGAAGGATCCATTCCTTCAGAAAACAATACTCAGATTGGAGGCTCCACCTGTGATTACGAAGAATATTGATAAAGGAAAAGGAAGGGTCTTTGATTTCGATCTTAATGAAGCAAGCTCTAATAACACCATGAATAAAGGAGGGGAAGGAAAATTCATGGCGTCCGCTATAAAGGCTCACAGGGTTGAAGAAAAATATTGCAGTTTGGATAAGAAGGAACAAGCTTTCAACTTTGATTATTACCCTGCTATCAAAACCTCCTTCGCTAACACTTGGGCTGGAACTTCATCAAACAGGCTTCCTCAAGACAGAAGAAGTAGTTCTATGGTGGTTCATAGTAATCCAACGGAATATGGATTTGAATTCTCATCTTCAAAACCATCCGGGATTGTAAAGACTCCAGCAAAACCAAGGAAACGCCCTTATGTACGTAAAAGGAGGGAGTCCCAAGAGAAGAATTCGAACATATTGCAAGACTTGTATGGGAAGGAAGATCGTGGAGCTAGTGTGGGAGCAAAGAGGAAGGGTCAGATAGGAGATGATGATGCTTCTGTTGCAGTGAAGAAGAAGGATACAAGGGTGATCCCGCATGAGGGATCGCCGAAGCCTAGATGAGCATTATAAGTTGGAATTGTCAGGGCTTGGGGCGTCCTCAAGGCCTGACGATTTCACGCCTTAGGGAAATGCGTCAAAAACATTTTCCTGAGGTCCTTTTTCTTTTGGAAACTATGCGTTGTAGAAATATATTAGTAGACTTAAAAGTTTGGCTCGGGTATGATGATGTTTTCACAATAGACCCTATAGGTCATGCAGGGGGTGTCGCAGTTTTTTGGAAAAAGTCTGTAAATATGAAGTTCCTTGATGTAAATAAGAACTTAATAGACTGTATTGTTCAGTATGGGAATGTGTCTTTCTTCGCCTCTTGTGTTTATGGGCCTTCCAATTGGAATCATAGAGTGGATCTATGGGAAATGATAAGTAGAATTGGAGTGCGAAGGAAGGAGAGCTGGTGTGTGTTTGGTGATTTCAACGACATTCTACACAATGGAGAGAAGATAGGTGGTGCCTGGAGACCGGATGAATCTTTTGCTCCGTTTAATCAAATGATGCACACTTGTAAATTGGAAGAATTACCGAGTCATGGAGATGGTTTCACATGGAGTGGGAATCGGAGCAATGCTTGTGTTCACTCAAGACTAGATCGATGTTTTGGAAACACGGCTTGGTTCATGAAATTTCCAGTTTCAAATCAAACATTCATGGATAAGAGGGGTTCTGATCATAGGCCGGTGCTCATTCATCTCATTGAAGCTCAAGAAAAATACCGGGGTTGCTTCAGATTTGATTCACGAATTCTAGAGATAAGTGGAGTTCAAGACACTGTGGCTAATGCTTGGGCCTTTGCACAGTTTAGAGGAGTTACTTCAGTGTCGGCCCGTCTACAAGCCTGCCGAAAGTCTCTAAGCCACCTTAAGAAACAAGTAAATTTGAATTCTCGATCGAGAATACAAAATGCTGAATTAAATCTCGAAAGAGAACAGTCTGCCTTACACCAATCTACTGATAGGATTCATTTCCTTAAAAGAGAATTGGTACGAGCTCAGCGTGATGAGGAAATCTATTGGTGGCAAAAAAGTAGAGACAAATGGATGCAGAAAGGTGACTTGAACTCTACTTTCTTCCATAATTCAGTCAAGTCGGCAAGAGGAAGAAAACATATTGAGAAGTTGATTAATAAACAGGGTGGGGAAGTTTTTTCTGAAACAGAAAAAGGAGAAGTAGCTTTGGAGTTCTATTCAGAACTTTTTAAGTCATCATGTTCTACCCCATTTGTCTCGTGGTTTGGTGACATGAATCCCCGGGTTACTCCTCAGATGAACGATGAGTTGGTCAAGTGCGTCTCACCGATGGAAGTTAAAGAAGCGGTATTTTCTATTAATCCATCTAAAGCACCAGGACCTGATGGTATGTCAGCTCTGTTTTTTCAAAAGTTTTGGAGCATAATTGAAGAACAAGTGGTTAGAGAAGTACATAGATTTTTTGAGACGGGTTTTCTTCCGAACGAATGGAATTATACTCATCTTTGCCTCATTCCAAAGATTCAAGATCCAAAGTCTATCTCTGATCTTCGACCTATCAGCTTGTGTTCTGTAACGTACAAAATTATCTCCAAGATCATGACAAAGAGATTGAAGCCGGTGCTGCAACAAATTATTTCTAATACCCAATCAGCCTTTGTGATGGAAAGATTGATCTCTGACAACATCACTATAGCACATGAGATGATTCATTCGTTGGAGAACTCAGAGGAAGATAACCTTCACAAAATGGTAGTGAAAACAGATATGACAAAAGCATATGACCGAGTGGAGTGGGGATATCTTCGTTCGCTATTAGAGGCGTTGGGATTTGACACCAAATGGATAAATTGGGTGATGAAATGTGTCTCTACTGTATCTTATTCGGTGCTAATCAATGATCAGCCTCATGGTTTGATTATTCCACAACGAGGCTTAAGGCAAGGCGATCCAATTTCACCTTTTCTGTTCGTTTTATGCTCTGAAGGTCTAACGCATCTAATGAACAAAGCTGCAAGAGAAAGGAGCATAATGGGGATCACCTTCGGGGATCAAGGACCTGCGGTCAATCAGCTGCTGTTTGCAGATGATTGCCTGTTTGCTTGTAAGGCATCAGAAATTCAAAGCAGATCTTTGATTACAGAGCTTAAGAAATATGAAGAGGTGACTGGACAAATGGTGAATCCATCAAAGTCTTCCATCATCTTCGGGAAAAAGGTTACAGAGGAAGAAAGGCAAAAGGTGAAATGCGTTTTAGGGATTCACAAGGAAGGAGGGGATGCCAAATATCTTGGACTTCCAGAAATAATGAAGGGATCCAAAGTAAAACTTTTCTCCTTTCTTAAAGAACGACTGAGTAAACGTATCTCAGGTTGGCATGCTCGTACTCTGTCGCAAGGTGGAAAAGAGGTTATGTTAAAAGCGGTGGCAGCAGCACTTCCGGTTCACGCTATGTCTGTGTATAGGCTCCCTAAAACGGTCATATCTAGCTTGAACAGCGCCATGGCAAGTTTCTGGTGGGATAGTGCTGATCATAAACATAAGATTCATTGGTTGAGCTGGGAAAAGCTTTGTATGAGTAAAGAAGAAGGAGGCATGGGGTTTAAAGACCTGGAATGCTTTAATCAAGCCTTACTTGCAAAGCAAGCCTGGCGTTTGATCCATCACGAAGACTGCTTAATGGCACAGGTCTTAAAAGGTAAATATTGTGAAGATAACAATATAACCAAAGTTCAACCGTCTGGAAAGGTCTCGTATGCGTGGCGTAGTCTTTTACATGGGAGAGATCTTTTGGTTAAAGGCCTCAAGTACATGGTTGGTAATGGAAGAAATATTAGAGTTTGGTCAGAACCGTGGCTGGAGGATGAGTATGGTGTGTGTAGACCCCCAATCCGAAGACAACGATGTTTTGATGTTAACCTCTTTGTGTCGGACATTATTGATTATAATCAAAGATGGAATGGACATAAACTGAAGACCCTCTTCATACCATCTGATGTGTCTCTTCTAGAACTTAATCAACCAGCTGTATCAGAGCAGGACTCTTGGTTATGGAAGCATACAACAAGTGGAGAATACACAGTTCGAACTGGTTATACTCTAGCGATAGCAGTTAATAATCACGAGCTCCTAAGTATGCAAAACCGGCAGCCATCCATCAATCCTTTAAAAGCACGGGTGTGGGAAATAAAAGCGCCTCCTAAAATCAAAGTATTTTTGTGGAAAGCCTTGTCGGGAGCGATTTCGGTACTGGATGGTATGAAAAGTAGAGGCATCAGATGTGACTCCGTATGCCAAGCTTGTGGTTTAGATGGAGAATCGGTAAACCATGTTTTATTCTCATGTACTGTTGCTCGACAAGTATGGGCTATTTCTGGTTTCCCACACCCAAGGGGAGGATTTGATGAGTCCTCTCTTTATGCTAATATGAATTATCTCTTTAAAACATGGCGAGATAAGGCTGAGTTCAGATGGCTTACTGATTCCTTTCCCTGGACACTCTGGTACCTGTGGAAGAATAGAAACTCATTAATCTTTGAAGGATTTCAATATGATGGGGATCAATTATGCCTTAAAGCAAAAGAAGAAGCGCAGTTGTGGTTCCTTGCGCAGGAAGTAGAACAGGAAGGAACAGAGGCGACAAGTAATAGAGAGAACCAAAGCTCTGAATGGTATTCGTCTCCAATTGGCGTGCTTAAATGTAATATTGGTGTTCGTTGGTCAAAGGAGAAGAAGGAGCTTGGTGCTGCATGGGTGTTGAGAAACTCAAGGGGTATAGTATTGTTACATAGTCGGCGATCTTTTGCTGGCGTGCGAACAAAGAATGAAGCTTATTTCTTGAGTATGGCTTGGTTGGTTGAAAGTATGATTTCCCACAAATGTCAACGAGTCTACTTTTATTTTGAAGGACGGATGTTGATCAATGCGATTAATAGGCCTAGAGCTTGGCCCTCCTTCAGATATGAAGTTATCGAACTTAGAAGGTTGTTGGGAGAACTGTTAGACTGGCAAGTTCTGTTTGAAGACTCTTCTGCTAACAGAGGAGCTAGTCTAATAGCTAATAGCGTGGTATCTGATGTTAGGCTCCAGTCTTATGTGGCTAGGGGAGCTCCTAGATGGTTGTATGGTGTTTTTTGAGCTGGGCATTGTGTGTTGCCTCATAGAATTATATACTTCTGTGTATAACCTTTTGATATCAATGAAAATATTTAGATGGCAAAAAAAAAAAAAAATCAACAACAGCTATGACAACCAGCTTGCCATTTTCTCTAAGCACACAATAAAAGTATAAAGTCACGCATGAATTATTTTGTAAAATATACACGAATCATCTGGGGATGTAAATTAATATTTTAGTTGAAAGTTGTTAGTGATCTTGTAGTGATGGATTCGCCGCGTGGACTCTTAATTATTCTCCCATGATAAGTCGACACCAGTTGACATCCACTAGTAGAAAAATGTCATATAGACACGTCATATTTTGTGACTAAGGCTAGTTTTCCGTGACTATACATCGGCATAGACACGAAAAGTCACTAAAAAATTTCGTGTGTATAGGATCGTGACCAAAATTTAACCGTGACTAAACGTGTATAAAACAGTCACGTTTCTTAAAGCGTTACTTTTTCGTGTTTTATTTTGTCACGCTTAGTATTTGTGACCATTCTGTGACTATTTATTAAAAAAAACAAAAAAAAAATTGAAAATTTAAAATTAATGAATTAAAAACAATACAAATGTATTTTTCGTATATATGGTGTCATATACATATTAATGTATATCATACATATTACATCCATACACATATATACACAAGCGTGAGTTTGACTGGAGATTTAGCTTCGCCGGCACAGCTACGCCTCAGCCTCTGGTTTGTAACGCCACCGCCTCCAGTTCGTCGCGCCTCTGCATCCGGTTCGTCGCGCCTCTGCCTCCAGTTCGTCACGCTTGGCCTCCGCCTCTGCTCTGCCTCTGCTCCGCCTCTGCTCCGCCTCGTCACTACTCCACTATCTCATCCTTCGCCGCTGGTGTGCCTCCACTACTCCAGATTGTTTCTATCCCAGATTGTCTCTACACCAGATCTGTGAGCCGAGATGCTTGTACGATCTAGATATGATGTCGACATCAAAGCTCCGTGTGCGAGAACAACTCTGACGACAACTGCATTTCACACTAGTATCGTAGAAGGAGTGAATTTGGTAGACAGCGAAGGACATCTGGTGATGGCAGAAGGAAGATATTTAGTTTGATAAAAAATATTTATCTTCTCTTTTAAGAAGGTTGAAAAAAGATTATGTGAGTGAAGTAGAAGAGAGGAATTAGGTGACCTTTGTTTAATTGTTTGTGTTAGGAGAAAGAGAATCGTTTGTAGAGAAGAAAGAAAAACACTTGTTTACAGAGAAAAAAGGTACATGGGAGAACGAGAGAAAAAGGAAGGAGGTGATATGAACCATTAGATCAAATTGATCAATGGTTAAGATAGCTATCCTTGTCAAAAGGAATAGACCAATAAGAAAATTTCACTAAAGTATCTTGCTTTTATCTTTTTTTTGTAGCACATGCATCTTCTATCGTTATGTGTATTTGTTATTATCATTTATTTGTTATTTATAGGTATCTGGTTTATAGTTTTTACCTAATTTAATTTATTACATATAAAGTTTAAAGCGTAATGTAGAAGTTTTTTTTCTTTTGTAATGTAGAAGTTAATTTTATAATTTAAATGGATTCAGTTAATCGGTTCACATTTAAGATGATTTAGTGCACTTTTAAAGGATTAAAATTAAAAATTGTTTTTTAACTATAATTAGATTATCTATTCACATTTTATAACTAACTTACATTTATTTATTTGAATCATTTTATTTTTTAAGTTTTGAAATTTGCATAAGGTTTGTGGTAAGGTTTAGAGTAGGTTTTAAGATAGGGTTTGTGGTTATGTTTGAAGTTATGATTTGAAAAACAGAAATCATAATTTTTTTACTTTGTTTATCGTTTAGATCTTAGTTTTAGTTATGATATAGCAAACTACATTGTATATTTAGAGTTTAGGGTTTCAAAATTGTGTTTAGGGTTTCAAAATTATGTTTAGGGTTTAGAAGTTTATATAGTCACGGAAAAATGTGACAAATTCGTCACTGTTTCGAAAAAAGTGATATCATTTTGACACAGTTTGTAATTATATTCCATAAGTCACGAAATGACCGTGACAAATCGTGTCTATATGTAGTCATAGTTATATTTATGATAAAAACGTGACTATTTATGTCACGGAAATGACACGATTAGTCACACTTTTTCCTCTTTTCGTATTTCGTGACTATTTGTGACTTTATAGTGACTAACGAGAACATAGTCACGCCATAACGTGACTAAAACGTGGCTATACAAGTAATTTCTACTAGTGATCCTCAACACACGTACGAGTTTTTCTTTATTAAGAGCACCTTTAACAGAAGAATTTTTATGTAATATCTCATAAATAAATAAAAAAAGAAAAATTTAAACGAAAATAGGAAATAGACACAAAAGTATATGAACCCATCAGAACTTTCATGCCAAATGTATATATATGTTCCTAAATGATTCAAATTTTTTTTTTTAAATAACAGATATAAATTAATGATTGAATTACATATAAATATAAATATTATTTTTCAAGAACCCCATGTGAGATATGTTTCAGATGAGGTTGCTCTAAGAGAGAAAAAGACTATTGTTTTTTTGGTTTTGAATGAAATTTAAAATTATTTTATCTAAGTATAGTGTGTTTTATTCTTTTTTACAAAAAATCATCAGTTAATATTTTATTTTATTAGTTAAACTATAACTAAGAGCTTATTTTTGATTTGCGTATAAATATAGAAATATATTACATCATAAAAAGAAGCATCTCGTAATGTTATAGTTAAGAACAATCAACAAAAGTATATGTATACTTCCTTGCTTGTTAGTCTTTTTTTTTGTCGGACTTGCTTGTTAGTTTATACTATTATTTATCATGTTTGCTCGTATGCCTACACATCTATAGAATAATGGCCAACTAAAATTATTAACTTTATTCCCCAATTTTTTTTTTTGGATGAAACCCAAATTATTGACAATAATAGAAATCAAATGAAAACATATATATAAATGATAAAAAGCCTTTGCACTAAAAGAAACACATGAAAACACATGGCCACCACTACTGCATATACACAAAAGTTGAGATCATAGAAAGCTATGCTTCTTACATTTTCACCAAATTAAGCATAAATAAAAAACATTAATCGGTTTACTTTACTTAATCAAAAACATATGAGAGAAAAAGAAAGAACAAAAAAACGAACGAATGACGAAATAATCCCAACATATAGTATGCAAGTGACGTCCATGCTGTAAACACAATGATCCAAGATCATTTTCTTGACGATCTGAAAAAGAAGATGCTTAGTTCTTGTCCGATAATCCCACGTGGGTCGATGAGATGAAAAGATTCGGAATCAAAAGATCCAAAAACTCGTTTGAAACTCGCTCTTAAGTACATCATATGGTCACTCTTCTCTCGGTTAAACTCTTCTCCGTTAACAACTCCGGCTCCTTCGGTCACCGGAGTAAGCACCTTCAACGCGGCTAGCTCATCTTTTGAAGGCTCTCGTTTGATAGCGAAACCTACTTTCCGACCGTTGCAATACATGTTCCATAAAGGTGTCGTAAGAAGAGAAAAAGAAGAAGAATCTTGGTGTGAATCATACCCATCCTCACTGTTTGATTCAAGAGCGATTCTTAGCACGCCTCCTCGCATTTCACGTGCTAGTACTTTGGTAGGGACGGTGAGTTCTAAGAGGACAATAATTGGATTTAGGGTTTTGGAGTTTGTTGCTTGGATGCAGAAGTTTACTTTGCCACGGCGGAAACCAAAGATTGTTGCGGTGAAAGATGAGGGGTTTGTGGTGGCGGAGGAGGTTCTTGGTTTTATTTGCCGGTAAGATTTGTCTTCTTGATTATCATTTGGATCTACGAGTGTGCAATAGCAAGATGGGATGAGAAGTTGGAAGATGGTGCGAAGGAGTCGCCATGAACGGACTTGTTTATGGCAGTCTACGGCCGCAGTTGCGGTTGTGGTGGTTGCAGCGAGTCGGCGACAGTGAGGGCTTGTGATGAAGGACATTTTTTTTTCAAGCTGTGGGAAAATTATGATTGTGTCTTCTGGTATAAATGGTATGGGGGTGTGTATATATAGAGAAATGGTCGTGCAAAGAAAGTGATGTCCTTTTGTTAAGATTATTGACGCTATCACACTTTAGAAGATAATTATAGTATTATAAATGACAAATACTTTTATAATATGGATTTATCCGTGTGTATTGATATTTGTGCTTTAACAACTTAAGTAATATTATAGACGAAAATATTTTTAAAGTAAATAGGTTTAATGGTAGGATGTGTCTGTTAGTTATAATTTTTTAATGGAAAGTTTCAGAAATGTTGGCTCTACTTTATTAGTTATACATAATATAATATACGAATACTATTTTTTTGTCACATGATTAATGAATTTAATGTTAAATATACTTCTAAAAAAATTAAATTCATGCAGTTGCGTAATATATGAATGTTTAGTAATATTTTGTCACACGCATGACTAATGAATTTATTGTTTTTTTATTGGTATATAGTTTTGAAAATTTAAAATTCATTCGGTTGAATATATTGACTCATTTGGATCATTTAAAGGCTAGAAAAATAACGAGACGGTGGCGTAGGAAACTTCGGTATGATCAGATCATGTATCCAATCATTGGATTATTATTCTTCATTTACCTTATTTAAGTATTAAGAAAGTTTTAATCTGCATAGATTTGTCTGTCTTATGTTATGCTCGTGCATACTTAAAACAATCACATTGCTAATCATTTTAGTAAACGATAATCAGTAAGTTTCTCATATATGAATGGGATCGACACTTTTGTTAGACTTTTTTTTTTTTTTTTTTTTGTTGCATTGCCTATCCGCTCAATTTATGTTACTTCCTCCGTTTCAATATACATGATGTTTTGAAAGAGTTTTGTTGTTTCATAATAGATGAAGTTTGCACAAATATAGATAATTTTATTTTTTTTCAAAATCTGTATAGCCAATTGAACTTTTATTATATTTATTTATAATTAAGTAAATTAGTTTTAAATTATATTTTAATGACATTTTTTGATAAAATGTAATTTTCTTAATATGTGTGCATTGAATTAAAATATCATGTAATAAAAAACAGAATAATACTATTCAAGAACTACTAATATGGCTGTTGCCAGTATAACATGAGAGTATTGGCAGTATAAACTTTTATTTAACATCTTCAAACCGAAGACAAGACTTAGTACAACATTAGCTTAGACTGGAGTATTCCACTATTCCTCCTACAAATTGATATAAGATTCACCAATGAGGGATTAAAATTTGTGATATGTCATCCTGTTATATATGTGTGGTTAATTTAACTCAAATTTGGAGACGAACCCTAAGTGGACAAACAAAAACTTCTAAAAAGCGACAAAGCCAAATTAGCCGTCTATTCGTTCATCGACAGTGATTTGATCGAATGGGCTAAACTTGTTACCCATTTCGTCACCCATCATTGGCCTATTATATTCCTAAGGTTTCCACTGATATAATTTTTTCAATTAAAATTTACCTAAAAATGTTTATAGCCTCATAAATCATAGATCCAGCTCTCAAAAACATACACCGTTGCAGATTTTTGATCTGATAAACATAGGAATTGATCATATGAACACTGAACTTAAGGAGTCGAACTGACGCCAATCAGGTAAATGAAGCAAGCCACCTGACGATTGACACTTGACATGTTTACTTTTCTTGTTTAACTTTTAACTCTTGTTTCAAGAATTTATCTTCGCTTTGGAGCATATTTTTCCTTTTGTAACAACGACGGGTGTTGGAGAATGCATTTGTTGTTTAGCGATTTGCTTCGTTCCACTCGAAAGCCTTAAACATTTTTGGGGGATCAAAACATTAAACTTTTTAAAATATGGATATTTGCAAAAGAAATGACAAGATAACATATATTTGTCCCAAGTTTATTCGGCAGTCCATGAGCCTGTTTTGGATTTTCTTATCCTTGTGGCAATTTATCGTTTGTTCTTGTCATCTAAACCCCGCTATCGTACAAACAAGTACGAAACAACAACGCAATTAACTCAAATCAGCCTTTATTAATCAACATTAGGATTAAGGGACCACGTTTAAGAACCTTTTTCATCAAACATCCAACGACAATTACAATACAATATATAGGTCGACTGTTTATGGATCTTTGCTCAAATTGAATTGCACATGCCACAACCCATAAAGATGAGAGTGTTTATGTCGTATTCAAACAAATATCTAGAGGGGCTCTTTCTGAGAAATAATATCTGCTCTTTAAATATCTCAATAACTAAGCATTCTATCTAATATTCTGGTGTTCCAATTTTGGTACAAGTACAAAATGATTCAAGTGGATAAGAAGAAGAGAGCAAATATCTAATGCGCAAAGATATACATGTTTAAAAGTAACACCATGCAACCATGGCATAGTATAGAGTCATAGACTCCCCCACCAACAAACCAATTCAAAGTACTGAATCTATCTGAAGTCTGAACATACATATTAAAATTGAAAACCTATCAAAAACTAAAAACGCCATGACATATCATCACGCCCTCACCTCTGATCCTCCCTAATTGTGTATCTTTTGAATCATAATAGTAACTCTCTTTGTGTGAACCGCGTGTACTACGAAGATGTTTGCATCTTCAAATAGCCCAACAAGGTAAACAACTAAACACTGTTAAACAAATTACTATAATTGTTAAAACATAAATGTGATTTAATCATTTTAAAAATTTGTATGAAATTTTTTCAAATGACCGGAATATAAGCAATGTTATCTTATGTTGTTTGACACGTGGACACAGCTATCGTGGGATGAGACTAGTGAAGTTGTGCTGAAGATAAATTTGATCTATAGCTTAATACAAAGTGGACTAGTCTTTACAGGTCATAGATTCCACTATTAACCCCAGCAAATTAATCTAGTGTAATTAGTTATTTTTTTGACGTCATCTAGGGTAATTAGTTAAACTGTAAGAAACGAAGTTAAACAAGATCAAATACATAAGAGTAAAACAATATAACTAAATTCTTCACTGAGACAATTCATCGAACAACATAAACGCAATCACAATCCTTAAGCTCTCTCGCCTCTGATCCTCCTCGCAAGCTGGATATCCTTAGGCATGATCGTCACCCTCTTCGCGTGTATCGCGCAGAGGTTCGTGTCCTCGAACAAACCGACGAGGTAAGCCTCCGCCGCCTCCTGGAGCGCAGCGACGGCGCTGCTCTGGAAACGCAGATCCGTCTTGAAATCCTGCGCGATCTCGCGGACCAGACGCTGGAAGGGAAGCTTCCGGATCAGAAGCTCCGTGCTCTTCTGGTACTTCCTGATCTCGCGCAGCGCCACCGTCCCAGGGCGGAATCTGTGCGGCTTCTTCACGCCTCCCGTCGCCGGAGCTGATTTCCTCGCCGCCTTGGTCGCGAGCTGCTTCCTCGGTGCTTTTCCTCCGGTGGATTTTCTTGCCGTCTGCTTGGTACGAGCCATTTTTGTTAAGCGGTGAAGATGATTGTGAGTGATGAAGAGAAGTTTCGATTTTTAAGCGATGAGAGTTTTGTTATCTTTTGAGATTTGTTTATGTAAGAAGAAGAAGACGGAAGAGTTTGTTTTTGGTTCGTTAGATCTTTGATCTTATGAACGGCTACGATTGGTTTAAGTTTAGTGATCCGCGTCATGAGTAAATCAACCAATCATATTAGTTTCCTGCTGCGCGCAACTTTTGTTAGTTTCGTGTCGATTTTTCAATTTTGGCGCGTGTTTCGATCTTTTTTAGTGGGCTTTCTGAAACTTGAAATAAATAAACAATAAAGCCCATATAGGCCTGTTAAGATTTCGCATAACACCAGCTCAATAAAGCCCAAAATTCGGTATCTGTACGTTGCCATTTGACTTTTTAATTTGTATACTACTAAAATTCAATGCAGTCTATATGCTACGAAGCATGCATGAGTTTGATAAGTTAATGTCACCAACGCACATTGAGATCTAGTTGACGTGCCCAGTGATGTAAAAGTAGGGTTAATATCTATTAATTAAAACTTTTAATCCGCATGTATACTGATTGATGGTAATCTAACTGTAATTTTTTATGTTTATATAAGTATCTTTTACATTAATAGTTCGATCAATTGTAATTCAGGGTGTTATATTGAAAGACAGATAGATTTCTTAAAATACAACAATTGTGGAAAATCTATAAATACTAAATCTTCAACGTTACAAAACACAAACCCGCACTGCTCAAGATACAAACATTCAGAAAGATAAAACTCTCGATATAAAACAGATTTGATCAAATGAGAAAATTCACAACCTTGAGTGGCATATTAAAAGACGAAGCCTCGCAAATGATACTCAATGTGGTTCATTTGTGTAGCTCTGAGAATGCCAAAACCATTGACTTAGCTCTCTTGAAAGCCACGACTCATACCTCACATGAACCACCTTCCGACAAATACGTCAGTTTTCTCCAATCGACTGTTGACACGCGTTACGGTCCTGAGACCATCGATGCGGTGGTGCAGAGGCTGCGTTTGACGATGGACGTGTGCGTGGCTGTTAAGTGTCTCATTCTTCTCCATAAAATGTCTACATCAGAAAATGGACATAAAGGAGAAGGTAGTTCTCGTGTGTCTAATCGTAATCTGATCTTTAACCAAGGAGGTAGACATTTAAAATTGAATGATGTGAATGGGAATTCATCTCGTTTTACTAGAGAGTTGTATCCATGGGTTCAATGGTAAGATTATATATGTACTGTAGTTAGTATAGTTTTGGTTGAGATTAGAAAGGTTGATGTAGATATTGACAAAAATCAGTGAAAGGTCGTATATAACCCAAAAGTAGTCAAAATATATTTTTTTTGATAAATGTAGTCTAGTCTTGAGATTTTTTTTTTGTTTTGATAAATATAGTCTCAAGATTTTATTTTATTTTATTTTTGATAAATGTGATCTTTAAGATTTTTTTTTCCTTTTTGATACATATGGTCTTAAGATCAAGAGTTGTTATTTTTAATAGGTACAAACAATGTCTAGATTGTTACACATTGGGGAGGTTTTAGGTGTTACTCCAACATTAAAAGAGTTCAGAAGATAAGCGTTTGGAGACTCAACGAGTCTCGTCTTATACAACATATTCCATTTTCAAACAAATCGGTTTGTTTGTGGAACTGTTCGAAAATATTAGTGCCCGCCCAGAAACTACAACGTCGAAATCGAACAAAATCGTAAATAAAATGGTAGAGTTAATGGTAAAAGACTGCTTCTCGGTCATGATATTGATCAAGATAAGGTTTGAAGAATTGAACGCGAGAAAAGCTAAACGGGAGGAGATGGTTCTGGTTTTGGCGAGGCTTGAAAAGTGTAAGGAGGCTTTGAGAGACTTTTCTTGGCAACGCAAGTATTTGGTGGAAGATTTTTGGTGTTTGGTTTTGAAGTTAAAACAAGGGCAACGTTAGAAGATAAAAAAATTGATCGGTTAATAAACTATTATCTTATGGTCATAGACTGATAGCTTATAAAATAAAATCCCGACTCTTGTGCAGTAACTCACTAACTGCTTAAGGCTTCTATGAAACTTGAACCAGTTCTATATTAACTGCTGACAAAATGTATACAAAGACAATGCATAGATAAGAAAGAGAAAAATATAAAATATTTATGCTAAAATACGATACGGCGACATAACGACTTAACATTCAAAAACTATATGATTCATGTACAAAAATTGACATATCTTAGACTTTTGTATATACAAAGAATATTTTTTTAAATCAATAAATATGAAAAATATTGCTAAAAGAAAATACGACTTTGAAAGTCGGCGGGTCAGAATTGAATAAAATTTGATACAGAATAATTTCCAAATATGTTGTTTCATGCATATATTATTTTTTAATAACTAAATAAAAATACTAGCTGTACCATAAATATATAATAATGCGACAAAGAAATAGATGTGATGTTTTAAACTAAGATTAATTACATCATGTAAACTATAAAATTATTATATTTGAAATAGATATATCAACATTTAAAAATATGGTTAATGTTAAAATTGTATATCACTAATGAACTGAAATAAATATATATGTTTATAAAACTGAAAATAATATTTTCGGGTTGCTTATTGATGCAGATAAATATGGAATATTTCCATATATCTTACAATTTATTTTATAAATTATTTAGATAATTATTCTTATTGTTTTAGGGTTTTATGGCTTTGTTATATATAGCCGTTTAGGCTTTAACTTTGTATTCAGTTTGATGATGAATTAATAAGAAAGAGATTTTTGATACGAGCTTTATAGCACGGGAAAGAGTATTTCCAAACCCTAAAGAGGTTCTTATGAACCAGTGAGAAGAGTATTCTCAATCCTAAAGAGCTTTTGATTAAGCACTGTGAAGAGTATTCACAAACCCTAGAAGCTTCCGCTACATCAGTTGGTATCAGAGCCAGGTTCTTTTGATTTCTCAACTGAAGACGATTCTGGATGTCATGGTGAGTATTAGCATCTATCCTATCAGAGCTGCGTTCGTTAACTTCGTTTGATCAAGATTCGAGAACGAATCTTCTCCAACCCGAAGAGAATGATGCAGATAAATATGGAATATTTCCATATATCTTACAATTTATTTTATAAATTATTTAGATAATTATTCTTATTGTTTTAGGGTTTTATGGTTTTGTTATATATAGCCGTTTAGGCTTTAACTTTGTATTCAGTTTGATGATGAATTAATAAGAAAGAGATTTTCGATACGGGCTTTATAGCACGGGAAAGAGTATTTCCAAACCCTAAAGAAGTTCTTATGAACCACTGAGAAGAGTATTCTCAACCCTAAAGAGCTTTTGATTAAGTACTATGAAGAGTATTCACAAACCCTAGAAGCTTACGCTACATCACTTATCAAGATCTAGTACTGCTTTAAAACTGTAATCTTTTTAAATAAAGTGTAACTAACCCTACACATATATTAATTGATTAGGCTAGTCCTATTGCCTCAAAATTTAAATAGTATACTTTTATCTATATACTCCATAAAAAGACAAAGAAAAAGCAGGTGAAGAACAAGTAGCTATAGATTATTGGAAAGAGAGATCATATCTAATTTGCGAGCTCGTAATGTCTTATTCAGATAACACGCCCTAAAGAAGATGGTCCGTGACAAAAAGAGAGTGACTTTGTTCGTAGTATACCATTGTTTCGGTTAATGCGATTTTTGTAAAATGAGCATAAAGATAACGGACTTAAGAAAAAGGTTTGGGCTTTCTAGGCCCAATTAGTGAACATGGAATGGGTGTATGTGTGTATAAATAGATGGGAAATCGGCCAATTCATACATCAATAGAGGGTCGCGATCCCGATCAGTACATCAACTAGACACATGTGCTAAATCATACATCAACACACGTTTTGTTCAAATTTCATACGTCAACTAGCAATTTTAGGCCAATTCATACATTGACCGTATCTTCGTTAGTTAAATGGTAATCGGTGCTTACATGGATCTGACGGTACTTATGTGGATGCCTACGTGGATCTGACAGTGTCTATGTGGATTTTACATTTTAAATAATTAATAAAAAATTAATTTAAATCTGTTGATAGGGGATATCAAACCCGGATACAAACAATCCAGAGCACGTTTGCACAACCACTGTACCAAATTAGATTATTGGTTATATTATATATTGTTATATCTATATCTAATATGTTATATTTATATATTTATACTTATCTAGAAATAGTTCAACAAAATAAATAAATAAATAAATACATTATAAGTAATTGTTTTTAACTACCTTAATAATTGTTTTTTTGTTAAAAATTTTCAAAATTTCAAAATAAAAATTATAAAATTAAAGGCATTTTAAATTGTGTTGAGTTATTCATATATTTCTAGTTATGGGATCCCTTTTGAGTCATCTAGAATTAGTTCCACAAAATATATAAATTCTAAGTAATTGTGTTTATTTAACTTAGTTATTGTGTTTAAAAATAAATAAAAATTTAAAATCAGAAGACATTTTTGAAAGTCAAAAAGAAAATATGATTTGTTTTTAAAAAAAGTTGAAAAAGTTTGAAAAGTTATTAGAAAAAGTTTAAAATTTGAAAACATATAGTTTGAAACCATTCAAAAATATTTTTATTTTTCTTTTATTTTTTATTTAATTAGGTGATTTTAAATAATTATTTAAATATATATATATATATATATATAATTTTTAAATAATTATAGTTATATTAATATAAATATAAATAGTCATTTGATTTTTTTTAAAAAAATACAGTAAAAAAAATTAAGCTAATTAAATACAGTAATTAGAATTTAGTTATTTAGTGAAACTAGAATATAAGTATAAATGTATGAATATAACATATTAGATATAAATATAAAATATATGACATATCTAATAATCTAGTTTGGCACAGTGGCTGAACACACTTGCTCTGAATTGTTTGGATCCGGGTTCGATTCACATATCTGCAGATTTAAACTGATTTTTATTAATTATTTAAAATGTAAAATCTACATAGGCATCGTCAGATCTACATAGGCATCCACATAAACACCGTCAGATCCACGTAAGCACCGATTACCATTTAACTAACGGAGATACGGTCAATGTATGAATTAGCCTAAAATTGTTAATTGACGTGGAAATCCTAATCGATCTATTAAAAGTAGCCGCCGCCGCTTGCTTCCGTCTGAGCAAAGTAAAACAAAATGGGATATTCGTCGGCGAAAATGATTGAGGGGTACGAGAGGGAGAATGAGTTTATGGAGAAAGTGAGAGAGTGTGCTGTAAGTCTTTCATCAATTCTCTGGTTTTGTAATGAATTGATCCACTCAACATATAATAATTATTACCCTAATTTTCGTCTGGCTAATTGTGTGTGTGTGTGGTTAGGGGTTCGATATTGAGCATTTGATGGCATCAAAACCAGGCTGTTGTAATTTCTGGGCTTCGAATATCACAAAAGATGAAATCGCCCACCACATGGACCTCGTCCTATATGCTAGGTTGGGAATTCATAAGTACAATATGATTAAGGTGACAAATTTTTTTTTAAACTTACTCTATACTCTCTATTGTATCTGTCTCTTGTTCTTGCAATCTAATAAATACTTTCACTTTAAAATTCTTTTCAGGGGACTAACTTGAAGCTGCATGGCATAGAAAAATTCAATGTGTACTCTAAAATACCTTATTCCATTCACTATGTAACCGCAGTTGCGGAGGATCCAGCTGCCGGCGGTTCCCTTGTAACTTTCCAGACCAGTTTCTACGAAGAAGGCTTTGACGTCCAGAGGTTGACTTGTTTTATTGCTCGACCTAAGCCTGGACCACACGGTAACTCTGTTGTTTTTGCTGCATTATATTTTATATTTGTTCCACGTAATGCATAAACCTGTTTTAATTGGAATAAAGCCTAATTCCACTAATAAATTGATAGATATATCTCAGATACTCTCTCCCCCCTTGATCCTCAATAATGTAATGTGATGTTATCTCTGTGTGTAGACGATCAAGCTGATAGTAAAGACGATCAAGCTGATAGTCCACTCACTGAATCTGAACCTGTAGACAAAAGTAGCTTGCCTGATTGGCCGGGAGAGAAGGCTTTCGATGATAAGAAGCATTATTACGTGGTAAACTATCCTCACTATGTTTTTTTGGTTCGTTAGTAATTTAGTGTTGTAAGTGATGTGTTTTCTTTTGGCAGGTGAAGAAATCAGAGATTCGAAAAAATGACTGGATTCGTTTATACTTGGAGCTTGCATTCTACACTGCAAATATGACCCTTCCAAATGTAGTAACCTCTTCTTCTTTCTTTTTTTCTTTTCCAGTAAGACTCGGATCTCTATGATTAATAATCAACATCTTTCTTGCTCTTTTTTTTTCTTTTCCTTTGCAGCTTGATCTGTCGAAGTTGGTCATTATTAAAGTAGCCGTGTATACTAGCGACGAGAGCTTCGCTGTGCCAGACGAGAGACTCAATGCCAGAAAAGCAATCTTCTACATCAAGTACAAGTACTGCCCACATAAAAACCAGGCCCGTGGTTGCAAGAGAACACGTGATCGCATAGCTATAATAAGAAGAAACCTTGACAAGGTCTCTGGAGATATCACTCTCACGTTCGAGGGCACTTGCAAATGGAGGCGTACTTTTCTGTAGAGCAAGTCAATTGGCCAATCAATCCCTACGGCCCGACTCGTTGCTCTATCCATTTTAAAATGTGCATCATGTAATATTAACGATTGTCAAAGCTTGAAACCGGCGTTTCGTTTCTTTTGTGTGCCGGTTGTGGTTTTTGGTGCCCATGTTTTAAATTACAGAAGTTTTTAGATATTTGGTTTGCTGTCTTTTAATACTAAGCTTATAATTTTTAGAGAATTCTGGACTCATACCAACAGACTTTAACCTATTTAGCAATATACCAAAACTCACTATTCCTTCATCGTGCACAATTCTATATTATCCTGCTAACCTTATAATACAACAATATATTTTTGCTCAAGTGTAAGACAGAATCTTGAAGTAGATACGTGAAGATATTTTTTCTGCGATAATATTTTTTTAATCTAAAATCTTCATCTTTCTTTTTCTTTTTTTCTCTACCATCCTCTCTATACTTTTCATCCAAAACATGGAGAACAACAATACACAACCACCATTCTGCTTCATCTAAAAGATGATTTTTTATTGTGATATTTTGCTAGATCTCTTCTTTCATTTGAAAGAAAAAAAAATTAAAGAAACCCAGAAATTAAAATTTCTTGATTTGTTTCATGAATCGGAGTAAGTTTATTCATTATTGTTATCAAATTACATAAATCTCGAGGTGAGACTTTCTATTTTATTTGGTTTGTGTAGGTAAATTTGTGTAAGAAATTGTGTTTTACTAATCTACAATATTTGTCTTTCAATTGGATTGATCTTTGAGGTACTCTTGTCAATTTTCTATCTTTGGATTTAATTCGGAGTGTGGATTTTCTTCATGTGATTTGTTCCTGATGTGTCTTCAATTGATGGTGCAGAAGCGGACGATGCATTTGGTAGCTTCCAGATTGTTAACCACAAATTCTCAACGCCCTCATCATATTTGTAGTTGTAATTAAACCCAGTTCGAAAGTTATTCTCAACGCCCTCATCATATTTGTACATTCACGGTGGCCGACATCATGATCACCTAAGCATACGTGAAGAGAAACAATAATCATTAAAATTGGCAAAACAATCGGTGAAAATGTCTAACAAAAACACATTTAAAAAAAAAAATATAATATATATATCGATTCAGGACGGCGGAAACGTAAATAGGATTATACCGGTAAAATAACTGCTTTTATGAACAAACCTTTTAAAAAAGATATTTCACTTTGTAACACGGATTCAATACAGTGGAAATGGCTAAAGAAATAAAACAGTTAGGGACTATGCTTATGAACAAAAGATAAGAGTTAAAAAGATACCTGAGAATCTAGTAAGAGCATATCCATTCCCATAAGCTCTCCACCACGGCGGACATTCCTGCAGGACTCCTAGAAACGGAGCAACCGACTTCAACAGAGAAGGAGGAGCGGCCTGTCTGCAAATCTGAGAGGAAGACGAAACGTTAGCATATTCACAGATTAAGTTTACTGGTTAGTTTATAAGAATGAGATGATGATTCTAAAAGTAAAAAATCATACCTTTTTATGTATGAGTCTTCACAGCCTTTCAGAAGAAGAAACATGTAACGACCCGAAATCCGGTTTCGTAAATTTTTGGCCGGCTAAGGTTCAAGCATTTATGAAGTCCAAGATTTTTGCCTATAAATACCCTATCTAGCATTGTTTTCTGAGAAACAAGAAAAAGAAATAGAAGTTAGAGAGAGAAAGAGTTGTGAGAGAGAGAAAAAGTTATGAAAAAGAGAAATGGAGAACCTTGTGGAATCTGAGCCACCACTGGAGCTCGCCGGAGCCATCACATGCTGAGATGTTGTCAAGCTCGTCATCACCATCACCCGCAGCCGAGAATCACCGGAAACCGCCATGCTTTGAGCTTAGTTTCGACCGTTTCAGTAAATCAACCATAACTTCTTACCCTTTGAGAAAATAGTGCATGCAAAGCCAACATCGTGTTCTTCTCGTCGAGACAAATCCGTAGCCACCGAAATCGCCGCAATCTGAGCCCGGACGAAGCTGCAATCGCCTCCGGAAGATCAGCCTTTGCATGCGCGTGAAACCGACGCGCCGCCGTCTCCGCCGCCGCCGCCGCGCCCGACCACCTTCTGTCCGCCGCCGGGAATCCGCCGCCGCGTCGCCGCCATCCGTCTGCCGCCGCCGGTGACTTTTCCGATTTAGAGTCTATTTGAGCAGTTATAGTTCATAGACATCAATTCTCTTCATTGTTCAGGTGAGGACTTCTCCGTTAAATACCGAGCTAGTTTAGTACTACCATTATAAAAAGTTTAGTTTCGAAACATGATAGTCTCTATGAATCGAGTCAGTTTAAGAGTCTTGCTTGCTCATTATTGTTATTGATTGTAAAACCGGAATATGAGTCTAGAGAATTCAACAATTGTGTAAAATGATTGACGCTGAGCATTATTATATTTATATATGTATATACATAGTTATGACTAGGGACTATGTGATGGGCGTGAGTTTCAGAGATATCTGGGATTCGACGCTTCGGTGTGATATGGGCGTGAGTTCAGAGACGTTTGAGCTTCGACGCTACTGTTTGGGGCGTGGTGCAGAAACGTTTGCATTCGACGCTACGGTGGGTGGGGGTACAGAGACAGACTGTACTAGCGACGCTTCGAGTATATATATATATATCCTTATGAGGAAATGCGTGGTGAAGAGAGTAGTTGTGTGCTTTTAGCGCATTGATTGTTGTTGTGTGGTGTAATAGACACCGTGTTTGTTTCATGCTAGAGCTAGACCTACATTTTTTGTAGTGCTATGAACTGAATTAGTGGTTTGCGGTTTAGCATCCCATACCTCACTGGGCGATTCCCCTGTCGCTCACCCCTTTTTTCTCCCCTTTCAGGTGAGACTGACGAGCAGGAGTGATTATATTGGACCAGTGCTTTTGGGCTTCTATTACTATCGGACTTTGGACTTCTATCGCTTTATCGCTTTTGGGTCTTTGGGATTCTATCTATCGTTTATGCTTATTTCGTATTTCAGACTTTCGGTGTAGGTCATACTTTATATTTCGGATGTTATCGTTGTTAGGCCTTTAGACCTTATGCTATCTTATTGACTTGTTATGATGAAGATTATTATTATTATTTCGGTTGTATTATTATTTGATTTCCGCTTTTATTTGTTTATTATATTTTAGAAGTGACGGGTGTCACAAAACATCACATTGAATAGGGATCGTGTGTGAGAAATTAATGGAGGGGTTTAAGATGAGTTTCAGTTACTGGTATCGTTTTGGCATCTAAGGAAAAAAGTGAAAGATCGATGGAGAAGAACAAAGCAACATTGGGATTAACCCTAATTGAAACGCGGCACTTCATCTATGTCTAATAACAAAGGCCGGATACAATAATGAAACGCAGCGAATCTCCAATATCTGCGCGACCTAGTATATATACTATACTAAAAGGACTTGAGCTGTGTTTCAAAGAAAAAAATGGCTTGAGCTAGGCCTCTCAGCCTGTACACGTCAGATTGGAAAATCAACCTATCAAATTTCATTATACTTTCACGTCACATTGTATCTTGGCTCAACTCACGAAACAATTCGAAGAGTTCTTCTTCATTTTTATCAGAAAGACGGTTACGATTTCAGCCTCTCTGTTTTCTTTAGTAATGTCAGATCCACCCACTACTCTCTCTCATTAAAACGCTCTTTGAACCTTCAATCGGCATACATAGTACCCTTCTGAATCCCTCATTTTCTGAGCTTATGAACTCTCATTCTCACTCAAAATCCTAAAACAACATACAAGCTCCTCCGTCAATGAATGGTGAAATCTACAGGGATTGATCATGTTGCTCAATTTTTAACTACGTCTCCGCATGCTTAGCTGAATCGCAGGTCCTTTTCTGTATAATATATTTCTAAGAAGCAAGAAACACAGCAAGAGGGGGAAGTTCAATTGTTCGTGAGCTGCGTATGGTTGATGAACACAACAATTAATTCTCTTTCTCACTAATAAAATTGAACAAAAGCTACTGTTATTCAGGGATACCAAGGGAAAACTCAAACCGTGAAACAATCTATCGGCTCATGAATTATTTCGCAACAAAAGCAAACATCTACAGGCTTGCTAGCTGATCACAACCTTACCATCTGTCTCACTCATGGTTCTGTCCTCTCGGAGTTTCAAGACAACCCAGTTGTGATTCAGAGAGACAGGTTCAGGTTCCACTCATTTCGAAGAGTTTGAAGCAAATTGTGATATCTGTATGGTAAGCTGGCTTTCTTGCGTTTACATGATACTGTTGGAACTATTTTTTGAGCATTATAAAAAATGTATTCATATGCTAAAAATAGAGTTAGTGTGAATGAGAAATAGAGGTTTAATGTGTGTGATTTGAGAAATTTGTATAAAGTAGCAAATACACACATTAGATATTTGGATTTGGGGTTTTGATTTGTTAGTTGGACTTCATGTTCATTAACTTAATCTTATAAACCAAATATATGTTGATCTTTTATATTGATAAAATATAAAAAAGAAATCAATTTTTAATGTATATTATTTTGTTTGAATTGGTCAAACAATAATAATTCTATTCTTTAATTTCTTGGTCAAAATGTGGAATAAATTCACATACTAATTGACAAGACTTAAAGTCTCCATTAGTGCACTATGGAGGTTTCATTTTTATGTTGAAAGTTGAAACTTGTGCTTCTCATTCATTTTCTATAAAAGGCTTGTTGGCATTGTAGAAAAATAGACACATTCATATGAACAATGAAAAAGAATAAACCTCATACATTGAATAGTTATACTAGTATTTTTTTTTTTAATTTGAGTCTGAGAGTACAACACAAAACTAGTTTCGCCAGGCTTCTGATAGAGTGACGCAAATTCAGATGATTGTTTGCAGTTGTATCATGTGACTCATTATGTTATCGAACCGTCACACTACGGGACATATTTTGGATAGATAATATCTCGACTCTGCAGTTGTATCATCATCTTTTCTTAATCTTTGGTATAATCTTATCAAATTATTCTTTACAATATTCAGTTATCCGTAGTTTATAAAATACAGTCCTATCAGATACGACTAATCTGCTTAGAAGTTAGAAGTAAAACCACCTCAACTTGACTAATTTCTTTAACGGTGTTGCAGATATGTCGGCCACATGAGTCATCAATGGACTATTTGTCAACGAAACATGCGGTCTTGGATGGAGTAGACGGTGGCAGCACTTGGTGAGCTTTAGTCCACCTACATCCTAAAGAGTAAGCAGATATTATTACATATTAGCATGTATATGTCATTAACTCTCCCACAATTATAATTTGCAATCTCAGGGGACCTCTTATCTACCTCTGGGACCAGGCTTCTAAGGAGTTCTATCGCAAGTTCAAACGAAAGTCTCGCCGCTCCTGCCGTTCTGTTAGTAACCACAGTGAACACTAAACATATTGGAGGTAAGAAGTTTCCATGTTTTTTCAAGAACATTTGATTTATCATATGTACGACTTTATTGCAATTTTTAGTTGGCCAAATGTTTGAATTTAAGATCCCATCTTTGTCTTAAACGTCTCCACATTTTGGTCAAAACACAACATTTTTTTTCATGCACGAGCTTTTACCACCTTTACACAGCAAACCAAGTTCCCATTTTTGTGATTCTGGCCCCATTGCAATCATTTTTAATAATCCCTTTCCCTCAGCTCAATATCCTCAAGGTTATTCTTCGACAATTAAGTCGCTCCTACCATAGACTACTGAACATGGTAAGTAGTATTTATAATACAATTAATATATCTGTCCGCATTTGATTGATTAATATTTCTGAAACAAGAACCAGTTCAAGTAATTTTTAAATTCTGGTTGACCCATAAAGCATACATAGTAAGTACATTTAACAAAAACTTTTTACCAATTGTAGGTGGTCTCTTTTGATTTTATCGCAACCCTGGATGCCTCGACCAGAACAAGGAGTGGTATTGCATCGCCTGCAGCGACTGCCATACTAAAGCTAACAGAGGGCCAACTGCATTTATGTTTCCAAAAAATACGGAGACGTCAACGTCATTGGAGTTGCAATATACATTACACAACCATTCTCTTTCACTTTAGCTTAGCCTGTTTGTTCACGTATGGTTTCCCTTTTTAACAGGTACCGTGTCCGTTCTGAGATCTCTGTTTACGACAATGGCGAGAAGGCAACTTTTGTGCTCTTTGGTAAAGCTGGCCCTGAGCTAATTGGTAGGCAGGCGCCAGAGCTTTTTGACAACAACTATGAGGTACTCATACTCATCTTATATTTCACCTCCCAAACAATATAAACTGACATAAGCATTTTGATATGGTAGGGTAATGGCGACATGGGTGCTGACCATGAGATGCCAACTCCACAACGTATGCATTCAATTGGCCAAACACACAAATTCGAAGTCTCCAGCTACAACTTTATAAAAAAGAGACAAACCATAAATGTGATAAATGTTGTTTGTCCTTCTGTTCTGCCACTTATAAGAGTCGTAGCAGCAGTCCTATCTGACACAGTTGTTGAAACCCTACTGGACACCTTTAACAAAAGTAAAATCCCCGCTGTATATACACAACCAATTGCATAAATTGCACTCCTCAAGAAGTGTATCCCTTGTAACTTCGTATACAACTTGGGTCGAGATCTACAAACTGATGTGCTGATAGAGTGTAGACTCGCCTTTGAAACGGACTAGAGCCGTTGAATCTCGGCATGTCAATGTTCTTTTCAATAAAAGGTCTCTATTTGCTAAAGCATGAAGATGATGCAGCTAACTTAATTGTGCAAATGACATGGGTATTTGAGAAACAGAGCAATACAGGTCCTGCAACATGTACTATATAGGTCCTGAGCAACAGCTGCGAATCTTTGATTACAGAGAATGAAGTCTTTTCTTTAGCAAGAGTTAAAGTGATATATTCAAAGGTTCACAGTACTATCAATAAAGGAAAAAGTCAAAAGCACCACAAAATCATGTATCAGGCTCATTCTCAGATGTTTATTTCTCTAGAATATATTTGTCTCCTAGTTAAACTGTGTACTGGTGACTCCACTTCTCTTGATGCTTGATCCCCAATTTCTCTGAGAATAGGAACAGTAAAAGATAAGGCGCCAAGAAAAGTAAATAAAAAACTCAACTAAGCCTGCACCAGGAGGACATTTCTATATAGGCGCATAGAGTGCAAGAGGGACAATTTTAACTTCAATCCAAAAGTAGAAGCATTATATAGCAAAAAGACATCTTAAGGGCATTAATCAATCTTGGTGTAAACAGAGAGAGAGAGAGAAGTTCCAGCGCCTCGAATTCACAACACTTCTCGTTTTAGTGGTTTCAGATACTCTTCCTCTTTTTTTCGCTTGTCCCTGCAGCTGCAACAGCAACAGAAGAAGATTAGAATCAAACTAGCACCTAAAACAAACCCATTAACGAGAAACAACAAGTTACCCATAAACGAGAAACAACAAGTTACCCACCTGATTTTCCACTATCACCATATTTCACACCCGTAAACTTCCTAAGTAGGTAGGACGGCTCAGCTAGAGGTTCATTCTCATCATCTTTTATTTGATTTATTTGGTTCGTAAGAGCAGAGTACTTGACAGCCATTATCATCATTGTCAGCGAAATATGCATGTATCCTCCCTCACCAGCTGTGCTTCCATGGCTAAGTTTAACAAGCGCCACCCACTTCCCGTTAATCTTGACAATGGCAAGAACCAAGACTGCGTGCATTCCACGATAGACTGAACGCTCCGAGGTAGGTCCTTCATAGACTTCTTTTAACTGCAAATAACCAATTTTTATATTGATGTATAAGTGTCACATGAATAAGTGTCATATGTTCGTACCGAATGAATGTCAGTATATTCCGGCTTATAGAGTACCAAATTAGCTGAAAGAGACTGGTTCAAAAGCATATTGTGCAATTCTTGGATCTGATCAGATTCCACAAACTGAACGTCAGCACCAAATTTGTACACCTCATCCTTTCGAGATGGCATATCCTCAATGCAGCTGTAGCGATGTTTAGCATCGTCAGAGCTTTCTACTGGAACTCCATTACTCTGAATGAATTTTAGAGCGTCGAGCACTGGAAAGCCGTGACACTTGTGATCGTCTCTTCTTTCTTTTTTTGGACGTCTACGGTTCCGCTCCTTCTTACTGACGTAAAACGTTAAGTATCTGGCGCTCATAGTGATAAACTCATTGACTTCTCCGGTTTCCAAACGGTGGCAGCTGAATACATCTGTGGCTGAGTACGTCCAACAGTTGTCTGTAAATAACAAACAAACAAAAAAAAAACAGTAAGAGAAGCTTGTGAATGATAATGTTATGTAAGTGATAATGTTACATAGCTATGTAAGTGTAACTATTTACCATGATCAAACTGATTTCGAACAGGGCCACCGCGGTGTTTCCAGTTCTTTGTAGCTAATTCTCCCTCTGGTCTTTTCCCGGGAACTTCCCACAACAAGCACGGAGAACTCTACGAAAGTTGTAGAAAGCAGTAGTAGAGGGGATTCGGCGTGTGTACTCCATCTCAGCAATCACATGCCTATTTATCTCGGGTAATTCTTGAGGTGATACCGATCCTCCAGTCTTTTGCCTCTTGTTACTACTCGTATTCCCAACCGTAGGGTAGAGCAACAACGTCTTCTCTCGCTGAACAAAATCCAAAAGCAAACAATATCAAAATCCATTTCGATATATGAACTTTTAAAACACAACGCTTATAGGCCAACGGTTGTGAAATTTACCTCTTTGTTAGCCTCTTTGACATCCCACAGCAAGCGTGGTTGATCTACAGCATTGATGAAAGATGGCGTACTTGAAGCAGCTCTTGTGAAGCCTATGTCATCATCATCCCTCAAAACCTTCTCATGCAACTGAGGAAACAGTACAAAATAGTATCAAAATCTTCTTTAGTTACAACAAGTAAACAGAGCACTGACGATCAACATTCCAAAATTAGCAACATTCCTAAAATCTTGATTCTATTGCAAACTTAGAACAAAAGAAAGAGTGTATGAAGAATCAAACCTCATCAGATACTGCAAGCTTGGCCATAAAATCAGCAAGAGCAGCAGCTCTATCTATTTTCTTGATTGATTTTTCACCATCAGATTCTAGCTTGGGGACGTGAGTGATTAGGTTACCATCTTGCAACGCCTTCTCTTGCTGTAGCTGACGACAACAAAACGAAAAGCAAATGCAAACCACAAGCATCAAGAAACAGTACAATACCAATACCATTCACATCGATATACGTATGAACTTTTACAACGCATCGCTTAGGCCATTCACAAGAAAGCGAACCTCATCATCGTCGGATTCTAGCTTGCCGATGGAAGCTATTTACCATGATCAAACTGATTTCGAACAGGGCCACCGCGGTGTTTCCAGTTCTTTGTAGCTAATTCTCCCTCTGGTCTTTTCCCGGGAACTTCCCACAACAAGCACGGAGAACTCTACGAAAGTTGTAGAAAGCAGTAGTAGAGGGGATTCGGCGTGTGTACTCCATCTCAGCAATCACATGCCTATTTATCTCGGGTAATTCTTGAGGTGATACCGATCCTCCAGTCTTTTGCCTCTTGTTACTACTCGTATTCCCAACCGTAGGGTAGAGCAACAACGTCTTCTCTCGCTGAACAAAATCCAAAAGCAAACAATATCAAAATCCATTTCGATATATGAACTTTTAAAACACAACGCTTATAGGCCAACAGTTGTGAAATTTACCTCTTTGTTAGCCTCTTTGACATCCCACAGCAAGCGTGGTTGATCTACAACATTGATGAAAGATGGCGTACTTGAAGCAGCTCTTGTGAAGCCTATGTCATCATCATCCCTCAAAACCTTCTCATGCAACTGAGGAAACAGTACAAAATAGTATCAAAATCTTCTTTAGTTACAACAAGTAAACAGAGCACTGACGAGCAACATTCCAAAATTAGCAACATTCCTAAAATCTTGATTTTATTGCAAACTTAGAACAAAAGAAAGAGTGTATGAAGAGTCAAACCTCATCAAATACTGCAAGCTTGGCCATAAAATCAGCAAGAGCAGCAGCTCTATCTATGTTCTTGATTGATTTTTCACCATCAGATTCTAGCTTGGGGACGTGAGTGATTAGGTTACCATCTTGCAACGCCTTCTCTTGCTGTAGCTGAGGACAACAAAACGAAAAGCAAATGCAAACCACAAGCATCAAGAAACAGTACAATACCAATACCATTCACATCGATATACGTATGAACTTTTACAACGCATCGCTTAGGCCATCACAAGAAAGCGAACCTCATCATCGTCGGATTCTAGCTTGCCGATGGAAGCTATTTACCATGATCAAACTGATTTCGAACAGGGCCACCGCGGTGTTTCCAGTTCTTTGTAGCTAATTCTCCCTCTGGTCTTTTCCCGGGAACTTCCCACAACAAGCACGGAGAACTCTACGAAAGTTGTAGAAAGCAGTAGTAGAGGGGATTCGGCGTGTGTACTCCATCTCAGCAATCACATGCCTATTTATCTCGGGTAATTCTTGAGGTGATACCGATCCTCCAGTCTTTTGCCTCTTGTTACTACTCGTATTCCCAACCGTAGGGTAGAGCAACAACGTCTTCTCTCGCTGAACAAAATCCAAAAGCAAACAATATCAAAATCCATTTCGATATATGAACTTTTAAAACACAACGCTTATAGGCCAACGGTTGTGAAATTTACCTCTTTGTTAGCCTCTTTGACATCCCACAGCAAGCGTGGTTGATCTACAGCATTGATGAAAGATGGCGTACTTGAAGCAGCTCTTGTGAAGCCTATGTCATTATCATCCCTCAAAACCTTCTCATGCAACTGAGGAAACAGTACAAAATAGTATCAAAATCTTCTTTAGTTACAACAAGTAAACAGAGCACTGACGATCAACATTCCAAAATTAGCAACATTCCTAAAATCTTGATTCTATTGCAAACTTAGAACAAAAGAAAGAGTGTATGAAGAATCAAACCTCATCAGATACTGCAAGCTTGGCCATAAAATCAGCAAGAGCAGCAGCTCTATCTATGTTCTTGATTGATTTTTCACCATCAGATTCTAGCTTGGGGACGTGAGTGATTAGGTTACCATCTTGCAACGCCTTCTCTTGCTGTAGCTGACGACAACAAAACGAAAAGCAAATGCAAACCACAAGCATCAAGAAACAGTACAATACCAATACCATTCACATCGATATACATATGAACTTTTACAACGCATCGCTTAGGCCATTCACAAGAAAGCGAACCTCATCATCGTCGGATTCTAGCTTGCCGATGGAAGCTATTTACCATGATCAAACTGATTTCGAACAGGGCCACCGCGGTGTTTCCAGTTCTTTGTAGCTAATTCTCCCTCTGGTCTTTTCCCGGGAACTTCCCACAACAAGCACGGAGAACTCTACGAAAGTTGTAGAAAGCAGTAGTAGAGGGGATTCGGCGTGTGTACTCCATCTCAGCAATCACATGCCTATTTATCTCGGGTAATTCTTGAGGTGATACCGATCCTCCAGTCTTTTGCCTCTTGTTACTACTCGTATTCCCAACCGTAGGGTAGAGCAACAACGTCTTCTCTCGCTGAACAAAATCCAAAAGCAAACAATATCAAAATCCATTTCGATATATGAACTTTTAAAACACAACGCTTATAGGCCAACGGTTGTGAAATTTACCTCTTTGTTAGCCTCTTTGACATCCCACAGCAAGCGTGGTTGATCTACAGCATTGATGAAAGATGGCGTACTTGAAGCAGCTCTTGTGAAGCCTATGTCATCATCATCCCTCAAAACCTTCTCATGCAACTGAGGAAACAGTACAAAATAGTATCAAAATCTTCTTTAGTTACAACAAGTAAACAGAGCACTGACGAGCAACATTCCAAAATTAGCAACATTCCTAAAATCTTGATTTTATTGCAAACTTAGAACAAAAGAAAGAGTGTATGAAGAATCAAACCTCATCAAATACTGCAAGCTTGGCCATAAAATCAGCAAGAGCAGCAGCTCTTTTTTTTTTTTGATCAAAATACTTTAATTAAACCTTAAAACATGTCCGCAGTCACTCTACTCGAGGGTGCTGGATTGTAGTTGATACAATGCTGACTTTGCTAATGAATCAGCATGAGAATTAGTTAAACGAGGAATGAAAGTAAAAGAGATAGAAGTGAAAGACTGAGCCATCAGATGGATATCATGAAGAATGCCTTTCAAGGCAACATCTTGTCCTTGTGACTTCAGGAGCAAGATAAGAGCCTTTGAGTCAGAGAATACTCGTAGACTGCTGACATGAGACGAAACCGCTGCACCAACTGCAGCTTTAACCGCTAGTGCCTCAGCTACAAGGGCCGAGGTGACGAAGCGTCGATGTGATGAGGAGCTCTCTGCACAGAGTCCTTCTGAGTCTTGAAGATGCCATCCGAGACCGCTGTTGCCCGTTGACACATCCCAAGCTGCATCTGAAAAAGATGACCAAGTATAAGAATTAACCTCAGGAAGAAGAGGAGCCATAGGTTGTGAAATTTACATCAAAATCCATTTCGATATATGAACTTTTAAAACACAACGCTTATAGGCCAACAGTTGTGAAATTTACCTCTTTGTTAGCCTCTTTGACATCCCACAGCAAGCGTGGTTGATCTACAGCATTGATGAAAGATGGCGTACTTGAAGAAGCTCTTGTGAAGCCTATGTCATCATCATCCCTCAAAACCTTCTCATGCAACTGAGGAAACAGTACAAAATAGTATCAAAATCTTCTTTAGTTACAACAAGTAAACAGAGCACTGACGAGCAACATTCCAAAATTAGCAACATTCCTAAAATCTTGATTTTATTGCAAACTTAGAACAAAAGAAAGAGTGTATGAAGAATCAAACCTCATCAAATACTGCAAGCTTGGCCATAAAATCAGCAAGAGCAGCAGCTCTATCTATGTTCTTGATTGATTTTTCACCATCAGATTCTAGCTTGGGGACGTGAGTGATTAGGTTACCATCTTGCAACGCCTTCTCTTGCTGTAGCTGAGGACAACAAAACGAAAAGCAAATGCAAACCACAAGCATCAAGAAACAGTACAATACCAATACCATTCACATCGATATACGTATGAACTTTTACAACGCATCGCTTAGGCCATTCACAAGAAAGCGAACCTCATCATCGTCGGATTCTAGCTTGCCGATGGAAGCTATTTACCATGATCAAACTGATTTCGAACAGGGCCACCGCGGTGTTTCCAGTTCTTTGTAGCTAATTCTCCCTCTGGTCTTTTCCCGGGAACTTCCCACAACAAGCACGGAGAACTCTACGAAAGTTGTAGAAAGCAGTAGTAGAGGGGATTCGGCGTGTGTACTCCATCTCAGCAATCACATGCCTATTTATCTCGGGTAATTCTTGAGGTGATGCCGATCCTCCAGTCTTTTGCCTCTTGTTACTACTCGTATTCCCAACCGTAGGGTAGAGCAACAACGTCTTCTCTCGCTGAACAAAATCCAAAAGCAAACAATATCAAAATCCATTTCGATATATGAACTTTTAAAACACAACGCTTATAGGCCAACGGTTGTGAAATTTACCTCTTTGTTAGCCTCTTTGACATCCCACAGCAAGCGTGGTTGATCTACAGCATTGATGAAAGATGGCGTACTTGAAGCAGCTCTTGTGAAGCCTATGTCATCATCATCCCTCAAAACCTTCTCATGCAACTAAGGAAACAGTACAAAATAGTATCAAAATCTTCTTTAGTTACAACAAGTAAACAGAGCACTGACGAGCAACATTCCAAAATTAGCAACATTCCTAAAATCTTGATTCTATTGCAAACTTAGAACAAAAGAAAGAGTGTATGAAGAATCAAACCTCATCAGATACTGCAAGCTTGGCCATAAAATCAGCAAGAGCAGCAGCTCTATCTATGTTCTTGATTGATTTTTCACCATCAGATTCTAGCTTGGGGACGTGAGTGATTAGGTTACCATCTTGCAACGCCTTCTCTTGCTGTAGCTGAGGACAACAAAACGAAAAGCAAATGCAAACCACAAGCATCAAGAAACAGTACAATACCAATACCATTCACATCGATATACGTATGAACTTTTACAATGCATCGCTTAGGCCATTCACAAGAAAGCGAACCTCATCATCGTCGGATTCTAGCTTGCCGATGGAAGCTATTTACCATGATCAAACTGATTTCGAACAGGGCCACCGCGGTGTTTCCAGTTCTTTGTAGCTAATTCTCCCTCTGGTCTTTTCCCGGGAACTTCCCACAACAAGCACGGAGAACTCTACGAAAGTTGTAGAAAGCAGTAGTAGAGGGGATTCGGCGTGTGTACTCCATCTCAGCAATCACATGCCTATTTATCTCGGGTAATTCTTGAGGTGATACCGATCCTCCAGTCTTTTGCCTCTTGTTACTACTCGTATTCCCAACCGTAGGGTAGAGCAACAACGTCTTCTCTCGCTGAACAAAATCCAAAAGCAAACAATATCAAAATCCATTTCGATATATGAACTTTTAAAACACAACGCTTATAGGCCAACGGTTGTGAAATTTACCTCTTTGTTAGCCTCTTTGACATCCCACAGCAAGCGTGGTTGATCTACATCATTGATGAAAGATGGCGTACTTGAAGCAGCTCTTGTGAAGCCTATGTCATCATCATCCCTCAAAACCTTCTCATGCAACTGAGGAAACAGTACAAAATAGTATCAAAATCTTCTTTAGTTACAACAAGTAAACAGAGCACTGACGAGCAACATTCCAAAATTAGCAACATTCCTAAAATCTTGATTTTATTGCAAACTTAGAACAAAAGAAAGAGTGTATGATGAATCAAACCTCATCAAATACTGCAAGCTTGGCCATAAAATCAGCAAGAGCAGCAGCTCTATCTATGTTCTTGATTGATTTTTCACCATCAGATTCTAGCTTGGGGACGTGAGTGATTAGGTTACCATCTTGCAACGCCTTCTCTTGCTGTAGCTGAGGACAACAAAACGAAAAGCAAATGCAAACCACAAGCATCAAGAAACAGTACAATACCAATACCATTCACATCGATATACGTATGAACTTTTACAACGCATCGCTTAGGCCATTCACAAGAAAGCGAACCTCATCATCGTCGGATTCTAGCTTGCCGATGGAAGCTATTTACCATGATCAAACTGATTTCGAACAGGGCCACCGCGGTGTTTCCAGTTCTTTGTACCTAATTCTCCCTCTGGTCTTTTCCCGGGAACTTCCCACAACAAGCACGGAGAACTCTACGAAAGTTGTAGAAAGCAGTAGTAGAGGGGATTCGGCGTGTGTACTCCATCTCAGCAATCACATGCCTATTTATCTCGGGTAATTCTTGAGGTGATACCGATCCTCCAGTCTTTTGCCTCTTGTTACTACTCGTATTCCCAACCGTAGGGTAGACCAACAACGTCTTCTCTCGCTGAACAAAATCCAAAAGCAAACAATATCAAAATCCATTTCGATATATGAACTTTTAAAACACAACGCTTATAGGCCAACGGTTGTGAAATTTACCTCTTTGTTAGCCTCTTTGACATCCCACAGCAAGCGTGGTTGATCTACAGCATTGATGAAAGATGGCGTACTTGAAGCAGCTCTTGTGAAGCCTATGACATCATCATCCCTCAAAACCTTCTCATGCAACTGAGGAAACAATACAAAATAGTATCAAAATCTTCTTTAGTTACAACAAGTAAACAGAGCACTGACGAGCAACATTCCAAAATTAGCAACATTCCTAAAATCTTGATTCTATTGCAAACTTAGAACAAAAGAAGAGTGTATGAAGAATCAAACCTCATCAGATACTGCAAGCTTGGCCATAAAATCAGCAAGAGCAGCAGCTCTATCTATGTTCTTGATTGATTTTTCACCATCAGATTCTAGCTTGGGGACGTGAGTGATTAGGTTACCATCTTGCAACGCCTTCTCTTGCTGTAGCTGAGGACAACAAAACGAAAAGCAAATGCAAACCACAAGCATCAAGAAACAGTACAATACCAATACCATTCACATCGATATACGTATGAACTTTTACAACGCATCGCTTAGGCCATTCACAAGAAAGCGAACGTCATCATCGTCAGATTCTAGCTTGCCGATGGAAGCTATTTACCATGATCAAACTGATTTCGAACAGGGCCACCGCGGTGTTTCCAGTTCTTTGTAGCCAATTTTCCCTCTGGTCTTTTCCCGGGAACTTCCCACAACAAGCACGGAGAACTCTACGAAAGTTGTAGAAAGCAGTAGTAGAGGGGATTCGGCGTGTGTACTCCATCTCAGCAATCACATGCCTATTTATCTCGGGTAATTCTTGAGGTGATACCGATCCTCCAGTCTTTTGCCTCTTGTTACTACTCGTATTCCCAACCATAGGGTAGAGCAACAACGTCTTCTCTCGCTGAACAAAATCCAAAAGCAAACAATATCAAAATCCATTTCGATATATGAACTTTTAAAACACAACGCTTATTGGCCAACGGTTGTGAAATTTACCTCTTTATTAGCCTCTTTGACATCCCACAGCAAGCGTGGTTGATCTACAGCATTGATGAAAGATGGAGTACTTGAAGCAGCTCTTGTGAAGCCTATGTCATCATCATCCCTCAAAACCTTCTCATGCAACTGAGGAAACAGTACAAAATAGTATCAAAATCTTCTTTAGTTACAACAAGTAAACAGAGCACTGACGAGCAACATTCCAAAATTAGCAACATTCCTAAAATTTTGATTCTATTGCAAACTTAGAACAAAAGAAAGAGTGTATGAAGAATCAAACCTCATCAGATACTGCAAGCTTGTCCATAAAATCAGCAAGAGCAGCAGCTCTATCTATGTTCTTGATTGATTTTTCACCATCAGATTCTAGCTTGGGGACGTGAGTGATTAGGTTACCATCTTGCAACGCCTTCTCTTGCTGTAGCTGAGGACAACAAAACGAAAAGCAAATGCAAACCACAAGCATCAAGAAACAGTACAATACCAATACCATTCACATCGATATACGTATGAACTTTTACAACGCATCGCTTAGGCCATTCACAAGAAAGCGAACCTCATCATCGTCGGATTCTAGCTTGCCGATGGAAGCTATTTACCATGATCAAACTGATTTCGAACAGGGCCACCGCGGTGTTTCCAGTTCTTTGTAGCTAATTCTCCCTCTGGTCTTTTCCCGGGAACTTCCCACAACAAGCACGGAGAACTCTACGAAAGTTGTAGAAAGCAGTAGTAGAGGGGATTCGGCGTGTGTACTCCATCTCAGCAATCACATGCCTATTTATCTCGGGTAATTCTTGAGGTGATGCCGATCCTCCAGTCTTTTGCCTCTTGTTACTACTCGTATTCCCAACCGTAGGGTAGAGCAACAACGTCTTCTCTCGCTGAACAAAATCCAAAAGCAAACAATATCAAAATCCATTTCGATATATGAACTTTTAAAACACAACGCTTATAGGCCAACGGTTGTGAAATTTACCTCTTTGTTAGCCTCTTTGACATCCCACAGCAAGCGTGGTTGATCTACAGCATTGATGAAAGATGGCGTACTTGAAGCAGCTCTTGTGAAGCCTATGTCATCATCATCCCTCAAAACCTTCTCATGCAACTAAGGAAACAGTACAAAATAGTATCAAAATCTTCTTTAGTTACAACAAGTAAACAGAGCACTGACGAGCAACATTCCAAAATTAGCAACATTCCTAAAATCTTGATTCTATTGCAAACTTAGAACAAAAGAAAGAGTGTATGAAGAATCAAACCTCATCAGATACTGCAAGCTTGGCCATAAAATCAGCAAGAGCAGCAGCTCTATCTATGTTCTTGATTGATTTTTCACCATCAGATTCTAGCTTGGGGACGTGAGTGATTAGGTTACCATCTTGCAACGCCTTCTCTTGCTGTAGCTGAGGACAACAAAACGAAAAGCAAATGCAAACCACAAGCATCAAGAAACAGTACAATACCAATACCATTCACATCGATATACGTATGAACTTTTACAATGCATCGCTTAGGCCATTCACAAGAAAGCGAACCTCATCATCGTCGGATTCTAGCTTGCCGATGGAAGCTATTTACCATGATCAAACTGATTTCGAACAGGGCCACCGCGGTGTTTCCAGTTCTTTGTAGCTAATTCTCCCTCTGGTCTTTTCCCGGGAACTTCCCACAACAAGCACGGAGAACTCTACGAAAGTTGTAGAAAGCAGTAGTAGAGGGGATTCGGCGTGTGTACTCCATCTCAGCAATCACATGCCTATTTATCTCGGGTAATTCTTGAGGTGATACCGATCCTCCAGTCTTTTGCCTCTTGTTACTACTCGTATTCCCAACCGTAGGGTAGAGCAACAACGTCTTCTCTCGCTGAACAAAATCCAAAAGCAAACAATATCAAAATCCATTTCGATATATGAACTTTTAAAACACAACGCTTATAGGCCAACGGTTGTGAAATTTACCTCTTTGTTAGCCTCTTTGACATCCCACAGCAAGCGTGGTTGATCTACATCATTGATGAAAGATGGCGTACTTGAAGCAGCTCTTGTGAAGCCTATGTCATCATCATCCCTCAAAACCTTCTCATGCAACTGAGGAAACAGTACAAAATAGTATCAAAATCTTCTTTAGTTACAACAAGTAAACAGAGCACTGACGAGCAACATTCCAAAATTAGCAACATTCCTAAAATCTTGATTTTATTGCAAACTTAGAACAAAAGAAAGAGTGTATGAAGAATCAAACCTCATCAAATACTGCAAGCTTGGCCATAAAATCAGCAAGAGCAGCAGCTCTATCTATGTTCTTGATTGATTTTTCACCATCAGATTCTAGCTTGGGGACGTGAGTGATTAGGTTACCATCTTGCAACGCCTTCTCTTGCTGTAGCTGAGGACAACAAAACGAAAAGCAAATGCAAACCACAAGCATCAAGAAACAGTACAATACCAATACCATTCACATCGATATACGTATGAACTTTTACAACGCATCGCTTAGGCCATTCACAAGAAAGCGAACCTCATCATCGTCGGATTCTAGCTTGCCGATGGAAGCTATTTACCATGATCAAACTGATTTCGAACAGGGCCACCGCGGTGTTTCCAGTTCTTTGTACCTAATTCTCCCTCTGGTCTTTTCCCGGGAACTTCCCACAACAAGCACGGAGAACTCTACGAAAGTTGTAGAAAGCAGTAGTAGAGGGGATTCGGCGTGTGTACTCCATCTCAGCAATCACATGCCTATTTATCTCGGGTAATTCTTGAGGTGATGCCGATCCTCCAGTCTTTTGCCTCTTGTTACTACTCGTATTCCCAACCGTAGGGTAGAGCAACAACGTCTTCTCTCGCTGAACAAAATCCAAAAGCAAACAATATCAAAATCCATTTCGATATATGAACTTTTAAAACACAACGCTTATAGGCCAACGGTTGTGAAATTTACCTCTTTGTTAGCCTCTTTGACATCCCACAGCAAGCGTGGTTGATCTACAGCATTGATGAAAGATGGCGTACTTGAAGCAGCTCTTGTGAAGCCTATGTCATCATCATCCCTCAAAACCTTCTCATGCAACTAAGGAAACAGTACAAAATAGTATCAAAATCTTCTTTAGTTACAACAAGTAAACAGAGCACTGACGAGCAACATTCCAAAATTAGCAACATTCCTAAAATCTTGATTCTATTGCAAACTTAGAACAAAAGAAAGAGTGTATGAAGAATCAAACCTCATCAGATACTGCAAGCTTGGCCATAAAATCAGCAAGAGCAGCAGCTCTATCTATGTTCTTGATTGATTTTTCACCATCAGATTCTAGCTTGGGGACGTGAGTGATTAGGTTACCATCTTGCAACGCCTTCTCTTGCTGTAGCTGACGGACAACAAAACGAAAAGCAAATGCAAACCACAAGCATCAAGAAACAGTACAATACCAATACCATTCACATCGATATACGTATGAACTTTTACAATGCATCGCTTAGGCCATTCACAAGAAAGCGAACCTCATCATCGTCGGATTCTAGCTTGCCGATGGAAGCTATTTACCATGATCAAACTGATTTCGAACAGGGCCACCGCGGTGTTTCCAGTTCTTTGTAGCTAATTCTCCCTCTGGTCTTTTCCCGGGAACTTCCCACAACAAGCACGGAGAACTCTACGAAAGTTGTAGAAAGCAGTAGTAGAGGGGATTCGGCGTGTGTACTCCATCTCAGCAATCACATGCCTATTTATCTCGGGTAATTCTTGAGGTGATACCGATCCTCCAGTCTTTTGCCTCTTGTTACTACTCGTATTCCCAACCGTAGGGTAGAGCAACAACGTCTTCTCTCGCTGAACAAAATCCAAAAGCAAACAATATCAAAATCCATTTCGATATATGAACTTTTAAAACACAACGCTTATAGGCCAACGGTTGTGAAATTTACCTCTTTGTTAGCCTCTTTGACATCCCACAGCAAGCGTGGTTGATCTACATCATTGATGAAAGATGGCGTACTTGAAGCAGCTCTTGTGAAGCCTATGTCATCATCATCCCTCAAAACCTTCTCATGCAACTGAGGAAACAGTACAAAATAGTATCAAAATCTTCTTTAGTTACAACAAGTAAACAGAGCACTGACGAGCAACATTCCAAAATTAGCAACATTCCTAAAATCTTGATTTTATTGCAAACTTAGAACAAAAGAAAGAGTGTATGAAGAATCAAACCTCATCAAATACTACAAGCTTGGCCATAAAATCAGCAAGAGCAGCAGCTCTATCTATGTTCTTGATTGATTTTTCACCATCAGATTCTAGCTTGGGGACGTGAGTGATTAGGTTACCATCTTGTAACGCCTTCTCTTGCTGTAGCTGAGGACAACAAAACGAAAAGCAAATGCAAACCACAAGCATCAAGAAACAGTACAATACCAATACCATTCACATCGATATACGTATGAACTTTTACAACGCATCGCTTAGGCCATTCACAAGAAAGCGAACCTCATCATCGTCGGATTCTAGCTTGCCGATGGAAGCTATTTACCATGATCAAACTGATTTCGAACAGGGCCACCGCGGTGTTTCTAGTTCTTTGTACCTAATTCTCCCTCTGGTCTTTTCCCGGGAACTTCCCACAACAAGCACGGAGAACTCTACGAAAGTTGTAGAAAGCAGTAGTAGAGGGGATTCGGCGTGTGTACTCCATCTCAGCAATCACATGCCTATTTATCTCGGGTAATTCTTGAGGTGATACCGATCCTCCAGTCTTTTGCCTCTTGTTACTACTCGTATTCCCAACCGTAGGGTAGACCAACAACGTCTTCTCTCGCTGAACAAAATCCAAAAGCAAACAATATCAAAATCCATTTCGATATATGAACTTTTAAAACACAACGCTTATAGGCCAACGGTTGTGAAATTTACCTCTTTGTTAGCCTCTTTGACATCCCACAGCAAGCGTGGTTGATCTACAGCATTGATGAAAGATGGCGTACTTGAAGCAGCTCTTGTGAAGCCTATGACATCATCATCCCTCAAAACCTTCTCATGCAACTGAGGAAACAATACAAAATAGTATCAAAATCTTCTTTAGTTACAACAAGTAAACAGAGCACTGACGAGCAACATTCCAAAATTAGCAACATTCCTAAAATCTTGATTCTATTGCAAACTTAGAACAAAAGAAGAGTGTATGAAGAATCAAACCTCATCAGATACTGCAAGCTTGGCCATAAAATCAGCAAGAGCAGCAGCTCTATCTATGTTCTTGATTGATTTTTCACCATCAGATTCTAGCTTGGGGACGTGAGTGATTAGGTTACCATCTTGCAACGCCTTCTCTTGCTGTAGCTGAGGACAACAAAACGAAAAGCAAATGCAAACCACAAGCATCAAGAAACAGTACAATACCAATACCATTCACATCGATATACGTATGAACTTTTACAACGCATCGCTTAGGCCATTCACAAGAAAGCGAACCTCATCATCGTCAGATTCTAGCTTGCCGATGGAAGCTATTTACCATGATCAAACTGATTTCGAACAGGGCCACCGCGGTGTTTCCAGTTCTTTGTAGCCAATTTTCCCTCTGGTCTTTTCCCGGGAACTTCCCACAACAAGCACGGAGAACTCTACGAAAGTTGTAGAAAGCAGTAGTAGAGGGGATTCGGCGTGTGTACTCCATCTCAGCAATCACATGCCTATTTATCTCGGGTAATTCTTGAGGTGATACCGATCCTCCAGTCTTTTGCCTCTTGTTACTACTCGTATTCCCAACCATAGGGTAGAGCAACAACGTCTTCTCTCGCTGAACAAAATCCAAAAGCAAACAATATCAAAATCCATTTCGATATATGAACTTTTAAAACACAACGCTTATTGGCCAACGGTTGTGAAATTTACCTCTTTGTTAGCCTCTTTGACATCCCACAGCAAGCGTGGTTGATCTACAGCATTGATGAAAGATGGCGTACTTGAAGCAGCTCTTGTGAAGCCTATGTCATCATCATCCCTCAAAACCTTCTCATGCAACTGAGGAAACAGTACAAAATAGTATCAAAATCTTCTTTAGTTACAACAAGTAAACAGAGCACTGACGAGCAACATTCCAAAATTAGTAACATTCCTAAAATTTTGATTCTATTGCAAACTTAGAACAAAAAAAAGAGTGTATGAAGAATCAAACCTCATCAGATACTGCAAGCTTGTCCATAAAATCAGCAAGAGCAGCAGCTCTATCTATGTTCTTGATTGATTTTTCACCATCAGATTCTAGCTTGGGGACGTGAGTGATTAGGTTACCATCTTGCAACGCCTTCTCTTGCTGTAGCTGAGGACAACAAAACGAAAAGCAAATGCAAACCACAAGCATCAAGAAACAATACAATACCAATACCATTCACATCGATATACGTATGAACTTTTACAATGCATCGCTTAGGCCATTCACAAGAAAGCGAACCTCATCATCGTCGGATTCTAGCTTGCCGATGGAAGCTATTTACCATGATCAAACTGATTTCGAACAGGGCCACCGCGGTGTTTCCAGTTCTTTGTAGCTAATTCTCCTTCTGGTCTTTTCCCGGGAACTTCCCACAACAAGCACGGAGAACTCTACGAAAGTTGTAGAAAGCAGTAGTAGAGGGGATTCGGCGTGTGTACTCCATCTCAGCAATCACATGCCTATTTATCTCGGGTAATTCTTGAGGTGATACCGATCCTCCAGTCTTTTGCCTCTTGTTACTACTCGTATTCCCAACCATAGGGTAGAGCAACAACGTCTTCTCTCGCTGAACAAAATCCAAAAGCAAACAATATCAAAATCCATTTCGATATATGAACTTTTTAAACACAACGCTTATAGGCCAACGGTTGTGAAATTTACCTCTTTGTTAGCCTCTTTGACATCCCACAGCAAGCGTGGTTGATCTACAGCATTGATGAAAGATGGCGTACTTGAAGCAGCTCTTGTGAAGCCTATGTCATCATCATCCCTCAAAACCTTCTCATGCAACTGAGGAAACAGTACAAAATAGTATCAAAATCTTCTTTAGTTACAACAAGTAAACAGAGCATTGACGAGCAACATTCCAAAATTAGCAACATTCCTAAAATCTTGATTCTATTGCAAACTTAGAACAAAAGAAAGAGTGTATGAAGAATCAAACCTCATCAGATACTGCAAGCTTGGCCATAAAATCAGCAAGAGCAGCAGCTCTATCTATGTTCTTGATTGATTTTTCACCATCAGATTCTAGCTTGGGGACGTGAGTGATTAGGTTACCATCTTGCAACGCCTTCTCTTGCTGTAGCTGAGGACAACAAAACGAAAAGCCAATGCAAACCACAAGCATCAAGAAACAGTACAATACCAATACCATTCACATCGATATACGTATGAACTTTTACAACGCATCGCTTAGGCCATTCACAAGAAAGCGAACCTCATCATCGTCGGATTCTAGCTTGCCGATGGAAGCGATTAGATAAGTGATTGGGATCGATTCGTCAGCAAACGCCGCTTCCTTGATCGGGTTTTCTAAAACCCTAGAACCTGAAGTTATCGCCGATTTCGTACTCGCCGTTGTTATCGGGAGTCGCTCTGAGCTTGACGACAGAAGAAGAAGAAGAAGAAGGAGAAGAAGAAGAAGAAGAAGAAGAAGAAGAAGAAGAAGAAGAAGAAGAAGAAGAAGAAGAAGAAGAAGAAGAAGAAGAAGAAGAAGAGAGGTCTGTTCTTGCAATACTGCAATTTCTGTGTAGAGAAGTTTGTTTGGGTTTCGTCAAAACGGTTTGCGTTTTTGAGGCCCTGCTTCTTCACTCGTTTCTTTTAAGCGGCTAAGAAGAAGAAAAAGAAGAAGAAGAAGAAGAAGAAGAAGAAGAAGAAGAAGAAGAAGAAGAAGAAGAAGAAGAAGAAGAAGAAGAAGAAGAAGAAGAAGAAGAAGAAGAAGAAGAAGAAGAAGAAGGAGAAGAAGAAGAAGAGGTTTGTTCTTGCAATACTGCAATTTCTGTGTAGAGAAGTTTGTTTGGGTTTCGTCAAAACGGTTGCGTTTTTGAGGCCCTGCTTCTTCACTTGTTTCTTTTAAGCGGCTAAGAAGAAGAAGAAGAAGAAGAAGAAGAAGAAGATAGGTCTGTTCTTGCAATACTGCAATTTCTGTGTAGAGAAGTTTGTTTGGGTTTCGTCAAAACGGTTTGCGTTTTTGAGGCCTTGCTTCTTCACTCGTTTCTTTTAAGCGGCTAAGAAGAAGAAGAAGAAGAAGAAGAAGAAGAAGAAGAAGAAGAAGAAGAAGAAGAAGAAGAAGAAGAAGAAGAAGAAGAAGAAGAAGAAGAAGAAGAAGAAGAAGAAGAAGAAGAAGAAGAAGAAGAAGAGAGGTATGTTCTTGCAATACTGCAATTTCTGTGTAGAGAAGTTTGTTTGGGTTCCGTCAAAACGGTTGCGTTTTTAAGGCCCTGCTTCTTCACTCGTTTCTTTTAAGCGGCTAAGAAGAAGAAGAAGAAGAAGAAGAAGAAGAAGAAGAAGAAGAAGAAGAAGAAGAAGAAGAAGAAGAAGAAGAAGAAGAAGAAGAAGAAGAAGAAGAAGAGAGGTCTGTTCTTGCAATACTGCAATTTCTGTGTAGAGAAGTTTGTTTGGGTTTTGTCAAAACGGTTTGCGTTTTTGAAGTCCTGCTTCTTCACTCGTTTCTTTTAAGCGGCTAAGAAGAAGAAGAAGAAGAAGAAGAAGAAGAAGAAGGAGAAGAAGAAGAAGAAGAAGAAGATGTCTGTTCTTGCAATACTGCAATTTCTGTGTAGAGAAGTTTGTTTGGGTTTCGTCAAAACGGTTGCGTTTTTGAGGCCCTGCTTCTTCACTCGTTTCTTTTAAGCGGCTAAGAAGAAGAAGAAGAAGAAGAAGGAGGAAGAAGAAGAAGAAGAAGAAGAAGAAGAAGAAGAAGAAGAAGAAGAAGAAGAAGAAGAAGAGAGGTCTGTTCTTGCAATACTGCAATTTCTGTGTTGAGAAGTTTGTTTGGGTTTTGTCAAAACGGTTTGCGTTTTTGAAGTCCTGCTTCTTCACTCGTTTCTTTTAAGCGGCTAAGAAGAAGAAGAAGAAGAAGAAGAAGAAGAAGAAGATGTCTGTTCTTGCAATACTGCAATTTCTGTGTAGAGAAGTTTGTTTGGGTTTCGTCAAAACGGTTGCGTTTGTGAGGCCCTGCTTCTTCACTCGTTTCTTTTAAGCGGCTAAGAAGAAGAAGAAGAAGAAGAAGAAGAAGAAGGAAGAAGAAGAAGAAGAAGAAGAAGAAGAAGAAGAAGAAGAAGAAGAAGAAGAAGAAGAAGAAGAAGAAGAAGAAGAAGAAGAAGAAGAAGAAGAAGAAGAAGAAGAAGAAGAAGAAGAAGAAGAAGAAGAAGAGAGGTATGTTCTTGCAATACTGCAATTTATGTGTAGAGAAGTTTGTTTGGGTTTCGTCAAAACGGTTGCGTTTTTGAGGTCCTGCTTCTTCACTCGTTTCTTTCAAGCGGCTAAATGAAAAAATTTCAACGGGATTTAAAGAATATATAAGAATGAAAAGAAAAACTCCACACAGATATTCGTGTATGAGTGTACAGTACGGAAGGTTGAAAGTCGTCTGTAAAAACCAGCTCAATAAACCTCTACGTGTCAGTAGGACGTTTCTCCTTCTCTCGTGCTGTGCTCCTCTAGTATTAAAACATATTCAGATCATGTAAAGAATCTTGTATTATATAGTCTTCGTTCATATTTGCATGAAAATATGGTTTACTCAACTTTCTGTAGCCTAATCACGTCAACATGCAAAACTAGTAATATCAAAAAAAAAATTAAATATGTAACTGGTTATCAAATAAAAGCAAAAAAAATAAGAATGTCGCAGGTATAACGACGTCTCTATTTTGAAGCCAAAAGAGTCGTGAGAAATGGTTGAGACATGGTGACAGAAACTCAAAAATTTTCCACCTCTCGGTTAAGGCCAATAGACAGAGATCCTTCTTGATCAAACTTAGAGATAAATTTGGTGCAGAGCAGTGGTCTGAGGCAGCTAAAGCGGAGGTAGCGATTCAATATTTCTCTGAGATTTTCAAAACGTCTCAACCCCCTTCGTATGAGCCAGTTTTTCAGAGTATGGCTTCTAGAGTTTCAGAATAGATGAATCAGAGTCTCATTAGTAAAATCACCAAGGAAGAGGTCAAAGAAGCGATTTTCTCAATCAAAGGGGAGAGTGCTCCGGGTCCTGATGGCATGACGGGTTTGTTCTTTCAGAAATTTTGGAATGTCATTGGTGATTCGGTTACTGCAGAGATTCAGGAGGTTTTCGACAGCGGATGCCTTCCAGCTGATTGGAACTTCACATATATTTGTCTTCTCCCTAAGATTCCAAACCCGGAGAACATGACGGACTTAAGACCCATAAGTCTCTGTTCGGTTCTGTATAAGACGGTGTCAAAGATCTTAGTTCGGAGACTGCAACCCTTCTTGGGATCTCTGGTTTCTGAGAATCAATCAGCTTTTGTGAGTGAGCGGTTAATTCAGGATAATATTGTGATAGCTCATGAAGCTGTCCATGCGCTCAAGGCTCATGAGGGAATTTCGTCTGAGTTTATTGTGGTGAAGACCGATATGTCAAAGGCGTACGATCGTGTTGAATGGAGTTACCTACAAGCTTTGCTGAAGGCAATGGGGTTTGCTGAACAATGGATCAGATGGGTAATGATGTGCGTTTCATTTGTGTCCTTTGTTGTCCTAATTAACGATCATCCTTTTGGGCTTATCTCTCCTTCAAGGGGGCTGCGCCAGGGTGATCCGCTGTCTCCATTCTTGTTTGTCCTGTGTACAGAAGGCTTATCACATTTGCTTAAGGTGGCTGAAAGGAACGATATGATCACAGGCCTGAGCTTTAGTTCAGCTGGTCGTCAGTAAGCCACTTATTATTTGCGGATGATAGTTTGTTTTTTTGCAAAGCATCGTCAAAGCAGTGCAAAAATCTAAAAAGGATCTTAAAGTTCTATGGGGAAGCTACGGGGCAGTGTATCAATTATCAGAAATCCTCCATATCTTTTGGTTCTTTGGTGTCGGAGGATGTTAAAAAGGAAATGCAAGAAATCCTGGGCATTCATAACATCGGTGGAACAACCAAATATCTGGGAATGCCTGAGTGTTTTTCGGGATCTAAGGTGGAGTTACTCTCTTATCTCAAGGATCGAACACACAATCGGCTTAATAGCTGGTTCGTGCGCAAGCTGTCCCAAGGTGGAAAGGAAGTTTTATTGAAAACTATCATCAAGAAGCTGGAAAGTATGATGGCGGAGTATTGGTGGAACGCAGAAGCTCATGTTAACAAGATCCACTGGCTCTCTTGGGACAAACTGTGTCTATCTAAAGCTCTAGGAGGAATGGGGTTTAAAGACTTGGAATGTTTTAATCAAGCTTTGTTAGCTAAGCAGGCTTGGAAACTGGTGAGTGATCTTGGTAGCTTGATGTCGAGACTTATGAAGAGTAGATACTTTCCAAATTCCAATTTTTTGGAAGCAGCGGTGGGGCTCGTCCGTCCTTTGCATGGCGAAGTATTATTCATGGGAGAGAGCTTATGTTGAAGGGCTTGAAAAGAAGCATAGGTAATGGAGCGGGTAGAAGAGTCTGGTTAGACAAGTGGATCGATGATCCAGAGCTGGGAATGAGATCTCCTTGGGTTAAGTGTGTTACTTTTAATGTCAATCTCTTGGTGAAAGATTTGATCGACCCGGTGTCGAGGAAATGGAGTTTGAGTGTTCTCCAAGAAACTTTCATTCCGGGTGATGTGGCGTTGATACTTGCTAAAAAACCGTCAGTCTCCCATGAGGATTCATACATTTGGGCACTGAACAAATCTGGGAATCTTACGGTTAAGTCAGCTTATTGGCTAGCTAGAGACCAAAAGGTGAAGTTGTATAATCCAGAAGCCCTCAACCTTCCTTCTTTGAACCCAGTAAAAGAGAGAGTTTGGAAAATAAAACCTCCTCCCAATATCAAAACGTTTATTTGGAAAGCCTTGAGTGAAGCTCTCCTTGTATCGGATTTGATTTTACGAAGGGGTATGAAGATTGATTCTAGATGTCAAGTGTGTGGATCAGAAGGAGAATCAGTGCTTCACGTTCTATTTTATTGTGACCCGGCTAGACAAGTGTGGGCTCTGTCGGGTATTCCTTACCCTGAGTTTGGTTTCGAAGAAGGCAGTTTGTTTACTAATGTTAATTATCTGTTGAGTCTGAAAAAGAACTCTAAATCTGATGTACAAGCTTTGCGATTGTGGCCTTGGATGTTGTGGGGTTTGTGGAAAAGCAGGAATGAATTGATTTTCAGAAGTGAGAGAGGTGAACCTGAGGAGATAGTAGCGAGAGCTTTAAAAGAGGCAGAGGAATGGTTTGTAGCTCAAGAAGTGGAGAACCAGAGCTGTGAGTTTAACCCTCCGGAGTTTGTAATCAAGGTTAAAAAGCAATGGAGGCCTCCACCGAGCGATTGGCTAAAGTGCAATGTGGGTTTCGAGTGGGATAAGAATGCTCATGTGTTGGGTACAGCATGGGTATTAAGGAATGATAGAGGTGTGGTGACTGCTCATAGTCGCCGTGCCTTCTCTGGTGTTAGCGGCTTGGATGAAGCAAGGTTGGAGGCTCTCCTGTGGGCGGCGGAGACCATGTCAAGTTTACGTTTGGACCATGTTATCTTTGAAGGAGACTTTCAGGATATTGCCTTGGCAGTGAAGAATCCGAATCAATGGCCGGCTTTTAGATTCCATGTCATGGAGGTCAATCGTATGCTGGAGAGGATGCTGTTTTTTCAAATTCGTTTTGCGTCGAAAGAGGAAAACAGAGGAGTGGCGATCATAGCTCAAAGCGTTACGAGGGAAGGAAGATTTCAATCTTATGTGGCTTCGAGACCTCCTTCTTGGCTTTTCGAATTCTTTGTCAATGAAAGTCGTTTCCTCTAATGTTTCTTGGGTGTGTTTTTTGTGAGTTCCTTGATCTCTGTTGTGCAAAGTTGTTGGTTGTAAGGAAGAGTATGCCGATAGAGCTCGGTGTACCTCTAACTATTTTATTTATTTAATGAATCTAGACGTTAAAAAAAGAAGGTATAACGACGTCTCTACCTTTTCAACTCTATATCTGTTTAGAAAACATGAAAGAATGTAATTGGTTATCAAATGAAAACAAAAAGAATGTATCCGTAGGTGTCGTTGACGTGTCATAACATATCATACCCCGTGTTATCGACTGTGGACCTCGCGTTTTATTTCACTGTTTTCGTTTTTATAAACGGGCAAACAAACAGGACCCCACCTTTTCATGCATGTTTTTCGTTCTAATCCCTCTCGTTGATTCAAAAATTTCATATACGTCAAATGAATGAGAAAGAAAAGAAATATTATTGCAAACTTAACATGAAGTTGAAGAACATATATAGACATATACAAAGCCTATGTTTGCCTTATGTCGACCACTGATAAAAAATATAGCTCACTTTATCATTATCACTTTCACAAATGAAGGACCACTTCTCCTGAACAATCTGTTTCCAAGTTCAAACGTCTCAACCTCCACTCAAACGCAGCCCCGCTTTCCTCCACCGCACTAAGACCACGTACTTTGCTGCTTCTAGGTGCGTCGAGGATCGCTTTATAGTTCTAGCCCTGAGGCTGCCGCCAAGGCGAAACCTCGTTATTCATGAGTCTACGTGCAGTTTTGATCTACGATCTAGTTTCTTTCTTTTGGATAACATGTGACTTTATATGTATATATTTACGTACCAAAAGGCTACTGAGGTTTTACAAGTGCTACATTTTGTTTCTAACGAAAGCCATAGATGATAGAACCTTTATGAAATATATTAACAAAAAAAAAACTCAAGACAAGTAGTGGTATCTTGTACCTTACGGAAGCCATAGAACCTTTATATTTTTCGTTCAATTTGCATGAAAATTTGGTTTATTCAACTTTCCATCCTAATCACGTCAACATGCAAAACTATAAAATAAAATTTTTAAAAGAATGTCAACTTGGTTATCAAATAAAAACAAAAAGATTGTAACTACAACGATGTCTGTAAGTCTCGTTGACGTGTCGTAATATGTTATCGCCAACCTCACTTTATCATGATCACTTTCACAAATGAAGGATCACTTCTCTTGAAGAATCTGTTTCCAAGTTCAAACACTTCAACCTCCATTCAAGTTCAAACACCGCACCAAGACCACGTACGTTGCTGCTTCTAGATGCGTCGAGGATCGTTTTAGCTATATATCCCTGAGGCCGCCGCCATTATGGCCTAAGGCGTAAGAGTAACACCTCAGCAGATTTACGGTGACCATTCTTCGTACGTACAATATAGACTATATTCCTCGGTGTTCATCACACTACTAGACGGATGTATATATATAATGTCCGTGGTGGTAGTAGCAAACTCTCCTTCTCCTCTTCCTGACTCCAGGTAGTAATTGCGATCAATGTCTTTTTGTTGTAAGTTGCACGACGGTGTCGTTTGGTAGTAATTGCAGCTTGTTGGTTCCATCATCGCAAGAGGTACTTGACTATGAGGGGGAGGAAGCTGAGGCAGTAATGGCCATGGTGATGATCCAAACATCAATAAAGATCCGTACTACCATTACTTTGGCATTGTCCTTGTCCTTGTCCTTGTTGTTGTAGTTTCATCATCACCATTTCTTGCTTCATCCTAGCTTCTTGAAACTCTTTTCTTTGTTTGTTAGGAAGCTTCTTCTTCAGACGTGTGTTCCAATAGTTCTTGATGTCGTTGTCTTTTCTTCCAAGCAATTATAGACCACCTTTCTTAGTCTTTATATGTCGTCGAGACAGAGACAAATACGTCGAATGTTTGGTTATGAAAATGTGTGAACCATCTAAAAAGTACTGTATCAATATACAGAAACTCGTATTGAGCAATTTCTCACTCGTATAAAGGATATAGACTATCATCGTTGTTATAACAATAAAAGACTTTTGACATACAAAGTTTTTTTTTAGATCAAAACTAAGCGTGGATTTAACAAAAGAGTAGCATCTCGTAACGTCCTTTGCTACTCGCTAATTGTAACTAAACGTTCTTGGATACATAAACAGCCTATCTATAGTATACAAAAATACTCAAGATAAATAATCAAATCCATGAAATTAATTACTGTCCAAAATCATCACCAAACATATATAATATTTGGTTGGGTGATGAGTCACTTGTTAATATAATATTACTCTTTTGAAAAGGATGCGAGTTATTGATATGTACCAAAAGAGATGAAATAAAAGGTATAGAGATATCGGAATTTTTGAGAATGGATTCCGTTATGGTTGGTGAACAAAATATTGCCAACCCTCGGCGAACGGCCAACGAATTTTAAAGGCATTATAAGATGGACACTTTTCAAAGTCACTGTAACATAATGAGGTGGTGATATATTGATAGGTTTGTTTTATTCTTATAAAAATGTATATACTTAATTAGTGATATGCAGTATAGCTATCGAACCTAATGACGACTGTCTCATGGACCTATGATAAAATTTTAATCGATGATTTGAAAGGTGACCTATCGGTCTAATTCAAAAATTCTTATTTAGAAAGAAACTCATGAAATCGAAACTAGAAAGTAGTTAGAAATAGAGTTATTTTTGGGTTCACCCCTAGGGTGAACCTATAGATTCACCAACCAATAGGATTTAGTTATTTCAAATTTGATATCTTTTTAAAAAAAATATATATATTGTCAAATTATATTACGTTTTAAAAATAAAAAAGAAATAAAAATAAATAAAAGTAATACTAACTGCAAAAAAAATTTTTTTTTTTTCAAAAAAAGTTAATACCACATAAAAAACACTAAACTTTAAATGTTAAACTCTAAATACTTTAGTAAACCCTTAGATAAATTCTAAAAAATTGTTTTTTTAAAAAAAAAAACACTATTTATAACACAGTCAACAAAAAACTATACCCTAAATCCTAATCCTAAATCCTAAACCCTTGGGTAAATCCTAAGCCCTTGAGTAAATCCTAAACAATTGGAGAAATTTTAAACTTTTAAATTTAAGATTTATCCAAAGTCTTAAATTCTATTTTTTCAAAATATTTTTTTTTTAGATTAAAAAGTCTTGTTTTTGGTGATTATTATAAACTTAAAGAATGTATTTTGAAAATAAATTATTTTTTTTCTAGATTAAAAAGTCATGTTTTTTGTGATTAGTATACTTTTTATTTAATTTTTATTTTGAAAGTATATTATAATTCGATAATATTTTGTTTCCTTTTTTAAAAGATATTAAATCTTAAATGACACAATTCTATTGGTTGGTGAACCTAGAGGTTCACCCTAGGGGGTGAACCCAAGAATAAGTCTTAGAAATATAGTGAGGTTGGGAATAAAACTTGGGTTCACCCCTATGGTGAACTCTCAAATTCACCTCAATTGTTAACACCAATCAAAGTGCCATGTAGGATTGATAAAAAAGGAAACAAAAAAAAAAATAAAAAAGAAGGAAAGAGGTGAAAAGACGTCGATTATTTTTTTAAAAGTATTCATGACTTCTTCTTCATCACCCATAAAGAATATTGAAGCTTTGATTATCAAACTACTAAATTCAAAACATTAAACCTTAAATCATTAGGTAAATCATAAACACTAAACATTAAATCTTAAACTCTCAGAACATCTTTTTATCCAAGGGTTTAAGATTTACCCAAGGGTTCATGATTTACCCAAAGGTTCATGATTTACCCAAGCGTTTAGTGTTTTTGGATTTAGGGTTTAGTGTTTTGGGTTTAGATTTATGATATGAGCACAGATGATTGTAAACACTAATTTGACAAAATAAACTTTCAATAATATGTGTGGATGATGAAGAAGAAGCCATAGATGGTGTTAAAAAAAATGAACAAAACTTAGGTTCACCGCCTAAGGTGAACCTCTAAATTCACCCACCAATAGGATTTAGTTATTCTAGATTTGATATCTTTCAAAAAAGGAAACTAAATAATGAACTCATTTAATGAATTAAAATTATGTTTCTAGATAAATAAAAAATAGTAACAATTATAAAAAAAAGATTTTTTTTTAATATTAATAAATCCGTCGGAAATACTAAACCCTAAATCCTAAATACTAAACCCTAAACCCTAAATTTTAAATACTAAACCCTAAACCCTTAGAGAAAGTCTGAACCCTTGGGCAAATCATATACCTTAAAATGTTAATCCTAACCCCTAAGCTCTTAATTCTAAACTATAATATGAATCCCTAAATTCTAAACATGAAATCCTAAGCCATAAACTCTTCAAAAAATATTAAACTCTAAACCTTTAATCCTAAACCATAAACTATTTTCGAATTTAGGATTTAGGGTTTGGTATTAGTGGTCATAATTTAGGGTTTAGGATTTAGGATTTTGTTTATGATTTAGGGTTTGGTTTAAATTTAAAGGTTTAGAGAATATGATTTGTCCAAGGGTTCATGCTTTTCCTAAGGGTTTAGGGTTTAGTATTTAGAATTTAGGGTTTAGAGTTTAGTATTTGCCGACGGATTTATTAATATTAAAATTTTTTTTTTTATAATTGATACTATTTTTTATTTATCTAGAAACATAATTTTAATTCATTAAACGAGTTCATTATTTAGTTTCCTTTTTTGAAAGATATCAAATCTAGAATAACTAAATCCTATTGGTGGGTGAATTTAGAGGTTCACCTTAGGGGGTGAACCTAAGTTTTGTTCAAAAAAAATTAGTCGTAGTCTTTCACTTCTTTCCCTTTTTTTAATTTAATTTTGTTTCATTTTTTTTACTAATCCTACATGGCGTTTTGATTGGTGATAACAGTACGGGTGAATTTAAGAATTCACCCATAGGAATAAACCCAAGTCTTTCTCGGTTGGCGAATACGTAGTTAAATCGAGGTTGCGGCTGCACGAAAGTGACCACGTATAATTCAATATGTTTCTTACTTTCTGCGAAACCAATCCATGATCATACCATATGCATTATACTTTAATAAATGTAATCCGTTTAGAAAATCTTTTCGATGATACCACATACAAGATTGATTAAAACTGAATGATTATTAAATAAACAATATTTAAAGGTAAGGTAGAGGAGGAAAGTCACTACAATATATATCTCAAGGCATATCGTTCCTTCTTGATCTTCCATGGTTTTATCTTCTCTTTTCCTAATGGTTAAGACCATTGTTATCGGGATCTCTTAGAGCACCCGCAATGGTGTTATTGCGGGTGGAATCCTTAGCAATATTTATATTATATATATATATATATATATATATTTTAATAGTTAAAGATTCTTATCAAAATATTGAGTGCAATAGTGTTTTCCATGAGGAATCTTTAAGAATAAAAAATTAATAAAAAAAACTGAAATTATTTTTTTTTATTAATTGCATTATTAGAAAGAAAAATACAATATCTTTTATTCTTGATCACCAAATTTTCTCCAAACATTTTCGACTAAATCATTTTTCAGTCGTGCATGTATATGCTAATCGCGAACATCATTACGAGTGCCAACAATATTTCCCATATTTGTAGACCTCTCAAAACTCAACCACGAACTCCTGGGGACATCTCCTTCTTCAAATTCATATATAGGGTACCAGATGTATCGGTTGCGTTCATTTTCGACGATCATATTGTGTAATATGATGCATGCTTTCATAATCCTCCCAATCCTTTTTTTCGACATTGTGAGGCACGGGTTTCTGACAACCGCAAATCGGGATTGTAAGACTCCAAAAGCCCGCTCAACATCTTTTCGGGTTGCTTCTTGATGTTCAGCAAATTTGGCTTCTTTAGGATCTCGAGGGTGTGAGATAGATTGGATAAATGTAGCCCAGTTTGGATATATACCGTCTGTCAGGTAGTATGCCAACTTATATTTGTGTCTGTTGACCACATACTCTAACCGGGGAGCTCGACCTTGTATAATGTCATCAAAAACAGGAGAACGATGGAGGACATTAATATCGTTTAAAGTACCTGGGGGACCAAAAAAAGCGTGCCATATCCAAAGATCTTCTGAAGCTACGGCCTCTAAGACAATTGTTGGTTTTCCCGATCCACGAGCATATTGTCCTTTCCAAGCAGTTGGGCAGTTCTTCCACTCCCAATGCATACAGTCAATGCTTCCTATCATGCCAGGAAACCCCCGTTTCTTTCCAAGATCGAGCAGTCGTTTAAGATCTTCTGTTGTGGGTCTTCGTAGATATTCATCCCCAAACAATTGAATTATAGCTGCAGTGAAATGATGTAAACACGAAAGTGCTGTGCTTTCAGCCATACGAAGATATTCATCAACCGTATCAGCCGCAGCACCATAAGCAAGCATCCGAATTGCTGCCGTACATTTTTGTAGGGGAGAAAAACCAAACCTCCCAATTGCATCTCTTCGTTGTTGAAAGAATTGAATGTTCTCCGAGAGGGTGTTTACAATACGGATGAATAATTCCTGATTCATCCGGAAACGACGTCTGAATAAAGGTTCAGAGAATGTGGGATTGTTGCTGAAGTAGTCATTCCATAAACGGTTATGTCCTTCTTCACGGTTGCGTTCAATAAAAGCACGTTTCTTTTCCGTTTTGGTTAGGCCCGCCATTATGTCATCTTCTATATCTTTGAAGATATCGTCGATAATATCATCCAATCTATCATCGATATCATCAGACGAAGACGAAGATGTTGACATGTTGTATATCACTCCTTCAAAAAGATGTAGAACTCGTCAAATTCATAAAAAATATTGTAACAATGTATATGTAAAGCAACATATCTATATACGTTAAAAAAAATTGATATTCTTAAAAAAAAATTGAAATTCTGAAAAAAAATTAAAACAAGTTGATACAATTCATATCAGCTTTATAAAAAAATTGTAATTCTGATAAAAAAAATTGATATTCTTAAAAAAAAATTGAAATTCTGAAAAAAAATTAAAAACAAGTTGATACAATTCATATCAGCTTTATAAAAAAAATTGTTATTCTGATAAAAAAATATCTAAACAACTTGATACAATTCATATATCCTTGAATAAAGCGATAATGATGTATTTTTAGTTCAAAAAAAATTGTTATTCTGATAAAAAAAAATATCAAAACAACTTGATACAATTCATATCTTCTTGAATAAAGCTATATTGATGTATTTTATTTGCTTAAAAAAATTAAAACAATTAATTCTGATACAATTCATATCTTTTTTTAATGCAGATGAATGTGGATATACTAAAAATAGTGATATTGATACATGATTCATATTGATACCTTTACTTGATTCATAAAACAAGTGATGAGAAAAGAAGTTTGATACCTCTAGTTGATTCCTAAAACAAGTGTTAAGAAAAGAAGTTTGATACCTCTCCTTGATTCCTAAAACAAGTGTTGAGAAAAGAAGATCGAAGCAACGTTGATACAATTCGTGGCCTTTGGAATCAAGAGAAGCAGGAGGATAATAGAAAACGAGTTTTCATACATGAGAGAATAGCAGTTTTAATACATGAGAATAGCAGTTTTAATACATGAGAGAATTCAAGTTGTAGGAGATAGAAAGCAAAGGTTAAACATTACAAGTACTTATACTACATTAGACTGAGGTGAACCCGTGACTGAGTTCACATGAGAGACTGAGATCCCATGCCAACTGCTGAACCTGAAAAACAAAAGACTTCCACATGCTCTACTACAAATGCCCGTGACTTGGTAACCCGTGACTTGGAACCCCGTGACTTCTTGAACCTGAAAACAAAAACATGATTCGAGTTAGTACTGACTTAAACAATTGACATTTAACACAACAAAACACGACTAATGCAATGACTACCAGCTAACTTCATAACATCTCAGACATTAGTTTTATTTTAAGAGATTCTTCCATGTCAGATAATGGCTCCTTGCTACCCAGTAAACGAGAAAGTAATTTGTTCCTAGAAATGTTTTCTTTCTTCTCCAACACGTCTTGTAACTTTGACAACTCCTCTTCTCTAGCACTCTTCTTCTTCTTCTTACAACCAGCTTTAGAGAGCTTCACCCCGATAGGTCTATCCTCTTCGTCGTCCCAGTCCTCTTCTCTATTCACGTCAGCGCCTTGTTTACGCTTTTCCTTCCCAATATCCTTAGCCTTGGAGGTCCATTTCTGGTCATGCCTCAGCTCCCTCCAGGCATGATCAAGGTTGAACTTGTTGCCGTAAGTACTGTGGAACATGTCTAAGGCAGCTACCATCACATCATCATCGTTTTGACCACTTCGCTGGTCCCTCAGAGCCGCATCATAGCAACCAACAAACTTGCACACTTGCTCGTCAATCCTTGCCCACCGCTGCTTGCACTGACCAATCTCTCTAGGTACTGTCCCAATCAGTGCAGGGCTTGCGTTGTAGTACGCTACTATCCTATTCCAGAAAGTACCTAGTTTCTGGTCAGTACTAACGACAGCGTCCTTACTGGTGTTGAGCCAGGCACCAATAAGGATTTGATCCTCTTTCGGAGACCATTTTCTCCTCTCCTTAACACTTGACTCTTCAGGAACTTCACTACCGGTGTTAAAGGGTTCGGGTGCATCTAGATCTATTGGTGTTTGACTATTTAGGAGGTTAACATAACTAGAAATGTTTTCCATCGTTATAGATTGATCTGTGTCACTCTAGTAGCAACACAGAGGCTTAAGTAAGCCATGTAGCATTTAATCTGAGTGGTTAGGAAGGTGGAAAGTAAACAACTACCATTTAACAGCAATCAAATCCGAGTTAAAAGTCCTCTAATAGCAACACAGAGCAATGGAGTAGCATTAACTAATGGTAGTACTCTATTATTCAAAAAATCGACTACTTTAGCATTTAACACCAATCAAATCCGAGTTAGATAGAGCAATTCAATGACTTTAGTAAATCCGAGTAAAGATACACCAACCAAATCCGAGTAAGAGAAAAGGAACTAAAGAAGAAGTGATTAAAATTGTACCTTATTGTTAGAGAGGTGAGACGTACTTGTAAGAACCCCATGAAGCCTTTGAAGCTATTCCTGAAAAAAAATGAGATAAAAAATGTAAAGTAATTATAAGAATAAACAAACAAAAAACGCAATGAAGAGCAAAAGAACATGAACTTACCAAGCACAAACAAGAACACCAATCCAATTACAACTAACAGACACACCATTAGCTTAAACCCTGATTTCTTCTTTGATAACTCAGATACGGTCTTCTCTAACACCACCACCTTCTGCTCAGTCATGTTAACTTGACCTTTAAGCCGCCTCACTTGGGTGTGAAACTCCCTAATTTCCTCCATTACCGCCACATCACACCATTTCCAGACGTGGGTGTCTCCATCATCGGCATTGGGGCAGGTGAAATACCTTCTCCCGGGATTTCTACTAGTGTAGGAGGTGTGTACAACTGGCTCACTACCACAATAGCATAAGATTGGGATTCCATCCTCTTCCTCGGGTTCGCGTGGATACTCAACCGGCACGATAATGTGACTACCCTCAGCTTCATCCGCGTACAACTCAGCTTCTGCTACAAGAATGGAGGTGTCTAACGAGGCTGCTGATGAGGAAGGCTGGTTGTAGCTATATAATTGCCCCATTAACCTGCATTTCAGATAATAAACACAGTTACTCAACATTTTCAGAAACCATTACACAAACACAGCAAAGACATAGAGGTTCTATAATGGAAACAATCGAAATCAGTCTTTTCGGGTTACTTTTCTAATCGACTAAGCAAACACTTAGTTTTCATTACGAGTGAATCTGTGTTTCGTATTCAACGTTTTTTGTATCTCAAACGGGTTACTTTTCAAATCGAAATTATAAAGGAGCTAAACCCCAAATCGACATACGAATTAAATCTCCAAAGGGTTTATAATAGCCAAATCGTTTAAACAACCCTAAATCCCCAAATTTTTTTCAAACCCTAGATCCCCAAAACGATTGAAATCGATTATTAAGGAACCCTAAACTGAGAGCAAAGAAGATGCTAATCAACTAATCAAGAAGAGAAGGATTCGATTTACCTTCACGACCACACGCAGATGATTTTATCGGTTTCGTCGAGAGGTTTCGAAATCGTCTTGCGAGTCGCCGTCTTTGCTCTTCTCCTTTTTTTTTCTGTTGAGTTCGAGAATGAGACGAAACTGAACATACCCACCAACACGTGAGTTTCCCCTTCCACGTACACAAAGATCTAGCGAGTCACACTCTGCCACGTACACAAGGATCAAGTCCTAAAATAACTTACCTACGGACCAATCCTTCGCTTCATTAACCCAATAATCATTATTATATTGCTCAAATCATAAGGATTAACCGCTAAGGATCAGTTAAGATCTACCATTGCGGGTGGTCTTAAGACCGTCTTTTAGTTTATTTAGGATTAAAAAAATAAAAAAATAGCAATAAACATAAACTATGTCACTTAATTAGGAAACAGAAGAGATGCCTCAATCTGAAACAGGGTTTGGTTCAACCCTTTCGTTCTCCGCTTCACTCTCGACGACGATCATGGAGACGTCAAGGTTACCGTTGTGGTATTCGATTAGAAGAAAGCTGGTATCAGCATGTTATACTTCTCTGTTGTCGATTTCATCCATCTCTTCCACCGATCTCGCTCGAGGTGATTCTCTTCTTATACCGTAACTGATAGTACATGGGTTTGGGTCACACTGGAATCGATAGAGAGATCTTGGAATCCTTTCATGGTTATACTTCCTCTGTCGGTGTTGTGAACAGATGTAAATATCAGAAGATGGAGCATTTGAGATTTTGAAGATGGCAAATCGACTCACTGGATCAAGTTCTTGCTATATATGGACGAAGCTCTTCTCTCGTAAATGGTAAGCTGTGATTAAACTACTTGGAGCTATTGGTGCGTTTGGTTCACTGAAAGATTCTCTTGTTTTTGAAACTAGGAGCAAAGAATGATTGGGATATGCTTCACGAGGAGGAAGCTTTGCCGCACATTACTACATTGTTCTGATCTTGGGAGGTGGAATGCAGGGATGTTACAGAGGTTGGTAATCCATCTCCTTTACATGGAAGGATTCACACAAATCTTAAAGGAAATGTGCAACTATAGATAATTTTTTTTGTGAATATTTAAATGAGGTCCAAATCATAAAATTATATCTATAAAACCAAGTTATTATTTTTGTCAACAAACCCAAGTTACTTACCTTCCTAAAATCGTCCATCATGTGTGGGTTAATGATTGCAATTTTCAGAAAACATTTTTTCCGGTAAGACTGATGAAATTTAGTATGAGATTAGGTCAGATTTGCTATCTAATGAATTAAATAAGTTGAATACAAGTTTGTTTAGGGTGAGATTGGTCTCAAGCGAGTAAACAATACTAAAAATGGGTTGAACAGAGGTATTTATTAGATTTCGGAGTGAGATTACAAAGGTGGAGAAAAAGGAAACAAAGCCGGAGCTCGGAGAGCTTTGGCCGGAAAAGTACAACAAGCGGAGAGATAACTCGTACGGACTAAAACCCTAATCCCGCCGCCCAGTGTGTGTGTCTAAGTGTCGATCCCCCTCACCTTTGCTCTCTCCCCTCCTTTTATACTCCCTGTTCGGAGACTTGACCTAGTTCCCAAATGTTTTGGGCCTTATCGGCCTGTCGGGCTTGATACTTTACTGCGGGTCGTCTCGCGTGAGCCGTCAAGCCAACTGATCGCTGGTAGCTCCCTGCTCGGCTAAAAGTAGTCCATAGTCGAGCCGTGAATGCCGACCAGTGGCTTCTCGGCTCTGGGCTGACTTGTTTGTTCGGTTGGGCCTTTGTTCGATGGGCTTTGAGGATGGGTACAATCCATCCCCAACAGTAAGTCCCCCCCCCAGTTTATTGATTGATCGTGAATGATCATCAATGAATTTGGAAGTTTTAGCTTAGAGAACAAAGGGAATTGCCGATCATTTGACATATAGTGCCACGAGTTCTTGTCGGAAACTGCTAGAAAGAGGATTGATCGGTAGGATAATGAACCGGCGGAACCAGGAATTCGATTGATAAATCAAACCGAGGATTTGATCCGAGATAGCTGACGGGTTTTGGGAATTATGACCGAGAAAGCGAACCGGCGCGATTGTGCGATACGCGCAACAGTAACTAGGCCCACTTAGGCCCTTTTAGGCGTAATAATGACGCCTTGGTCCGAGAGCCCGCCTCTCCTTATAAATAGCGCTCCCCTCTTTTCCTATTTCCTCATTTTGCTCCGCATCGCTCAGGTACTTTCTCTCTCTACTCTCTTTCTCTCTCTAAATCTTCTCTTTAAGCTTTTGGTTATCCGAGATGTCGTCGAAGCGATTGTCCCGAGCTGAAAAAGGGAAACAGGTGACTTCTGCTCGGACTTCTTCCGAAGAACCGGCCGAGGAAATCCGTCGTGAGGTTATGATGGATACCTGAAACATGGATCTGTCTCAACGTCTGCTCGCTGCTGACGCGGAGGTCCAATTCCGGGAGGATGACGACGGCCAAGAGGCTGTTGATACGACGATGGTTCCGAGGAGTTTTTATCCCGGGAACCTGTTCTCGGATGAGGGCCCCTTAGAGAAGAGGAGGGTCCGTCCGTCCGTAGTCGAGGGTCAGGATTGGGGGAATGTTGAGGAAACCCGATCAACGACCAAATCTGTAGAGGCGCTTCTTCGAAATCTGAGCGCGGTTGGAGTGACCTTCATCATCCCGAGGTCGGATCAAAGACCCTGGTCTCCTCCGAGAGGGTACCAGTGCGTGTATGAATCGTACTTTGAGAAAGATACGAAGCTGTGGTTTCCGATTCCTCGGATTGTCACAGCGTACGCATTCAGGAGGAATGTGGCGTTAAGCCAGCTGATCAATGGGTCGGTTCGTCTGATGGTCGCACTCTCTGTTATGGCGGCTGAGGTTGGTTCGCCGCTGAGTGTGAGGTCGTTTGAAGAGTTAACCTCGGTCTCGATTTCTCCAGACGGCATTGTTTCAACGAGGCAGCGACCAAGCTACAATGTGGTTGATGGATGCCCGACCAAAACTACGAACTGGCAGAGATTTTACTTCTATGTAAAATCCAATAGGTCGGCATTCGAGGAGCCTCCGAGTTCCAGATACCGTGTCCTCTGGAACGCGGATATGGGTATAATCACCGAACTCATTAAGATTTATTTCCTAGATGCCTCTGACCTTATTTTTATTTCATTCTTTTGTTGATGTGCAGTCGTTCATCCGAATCTCTCTACTTACTCGGAAGATTGGAGGGGTCCTGCTCGAACGGTGGCACTGCTAAAGCAAGACCATTGGAAGAAATTCACCTGGGGAAGGATTCGGAGATCAATCGATCGGATCGCTAGCCGTGAGTTCTCTTCTTCTTGGGTTCTTCTTATTACATATCTTTTGGGAATTATTTATTGACCCCCTTTTTTTATAGAGGATTGGATAACAGACTCCGTTCCATACGTCAACAACCCAGTGGACAAGCGGTTATCTCTATTCACTCCTCCCGAACAAAAGGAGATAAACCGAGCTCGCAAGATGAAAGAACTTCCCGACCTTTCCAAGATCGTAGCAGCTCGGACGAGTGCCAAGAAGGCGAAACCCGGAGATAGAGCCAAGTCAACCGAGGTGCGAGATGTCGTTGCCTCTGCTGGGACCGCGAGGATTTCGTCTGGTGGGAAGAAGACTTCCAAGAAGAAGAAACCGTCGGCTTCCTCAGGCAGGGAGGAAGAAGTAGAGGTTCCCGAGCAACAGGGGGGTGCCGGGGAACTTCCGGAAGAGACGCCTGCAGAGCGTTCTTCGAAGAAGAAGAAGAAGAGAAAACATGCGGACCCAGAGGCCCGAGCATTGAACATTGCTATCCCGGACGACGAAGATCCATCTCCGGAGGAAATTTCTCTTAGAAAAAGGAGAAAGAAGTCGGGTGGAACGACCCGTGCATCCTCTGTCAGCGAGGACGAGCTTCAGGTCCTTGATCTGCGGGCTTCGTCAGAGGTCCTTGGTTCAGAAGACTTGGATAATCTGACGCTGGCCGATAGGGCCAGGGAGCTGAGAAAACGATCAAGCGCGAAGAATCCACTTGAGTCCCCAATCAACGAGGACGCGTCTGGCGGGAGATCGAAAAGTTCAGCTTCCCGCCGAGGAGGACAAAATCTGCTGTCTGAGAGATCGGGAAGTTCAGCTTCTCCCGGAGGAGAACGAGATCTGCTACCTGAGAGATCGGGGGCTCGGGTTACTGATCGTCTCGGAGGGTCCTCCTCTGATAAGTTCAATTTTGAATTTAATCGGGAGTTGCCTTTGTCTTTTTATCCCGAGGATTGCGGTCGGTTGATGTTGTCGCTTAAGGGTGGTCCTGATCTGATGCCTAGCGCCAAAGATCTGATCTTCAGGAACGAGTACGAGCAGGCTTCCAGTTCTTCGGTGAAGGTAATTTCTCCTCTGCTCTTTTTACATCTTATCTTGTTTGAACATATGTAAGTTTTTCCTTGCGTTAATCTTTTTGGTTCCTGTGCAGAATCACGGCGATTGGAACTTGCTCGTAGACAAGTACAATTCCGCTCTGAGGGAAGCTCGGGAACAGCTCCGCAAGAACGAAGAGGAGAAGAAGAGGCTCGAACTGAAGAACAAGGAAGCTCTTCAGGCCGTCATTCGGCAGAAGGAGGAGGCGGTTGCTCAAGCCAAAGAGCTTAAGAGACAATACGACTTGACGAGGACCTCCGACTTGGAGGAACTCGAGATGTGCAAAGGCTCCATAAAGGACTTGGAGACCGTCGTGGACAAGCTCAAAGGAGAGAACGCTGAGCTTGTTAAATCCAGGGACGCGGCGTTACTTCGGCACTCCGAAGACGTTGCTCGTCTCCGATCATCCCGCAAGTATGAGGTCACCCACGAGAGGATTCGGGTGATGATTGCCATGATTGCTAAGGCTCGGAAATGCTTCCATCAGATTCAACTTCGTGAGACCCAAAGGGACGCGTACGACGATGCTCGGTGCCTTTACAGCCAAGCGTACGGGACGAGGAAGTGCCTCGAGCAGGTTAGGGATTCGGGGATAGATGTTCCCCAGGAGACCATCGATACCTATGCCGAGCAAGAGGAGCACTTTAAAGCTCAAGCGACTCGTCTGGAGGTGAAGGAGATTCCTAAGGATTTCCTGCGTCTTTCCCCTTTGAAACTGGATTCTCAGTTCCTCGTCGAGGACGTCTGGAGAGCAGTCAATCCTTACGGGTCAAACATTCATCTGATCGACTCGGCGGCTGCTGAAGCTTTAAGGACCCCTCGTGTTGAAAGGGTTCCTCGCGCGGAGGATCTCACTGATGGTCGTATTCTCTCGGTCGGGTCTTCAAGTCAGCATCCTGATCAAGACCCTGCTCCCGACACTCAAGTTCCTCCGGAGACAGTCCCGCAACCCGATCGAGTGGAGAAGCCCACGATCGTGCTTACCGACTCTCCTTCCAGAGCAGCGCTTAAGGCTGCTGGTTTGACGGACTCTAGTTCCGATGGTCCCGAGGTGAGGCCGGGAGTTGGAGGCGAGAATCCGTCAGGCGACCCCGCGCCTTTGCTCGTTCAAGTTCAGGGAGCAGATCCCGAAGTGTCTGATCGGCCGTTCGGACGTGTTTCGGGTCCCGAGGTAAGAGACGGTGGGAACAAGGGTTCGTCTCCAGCTCAAGGATGACTGCTTTATCTCGTTTTCTTTTGTTGTATTTGCCCGAAGGGGTTTTCTCGTTGTAATTTTAGTGGTTGTATTCCCCTTTATCTCTTTCTGAACCTTTAGGTTTTTGCCCGGGTGGGCTTTTGTTGTTGTCATTAACTCGAGATTTCATCCCATTATAGTTTATTCGGCGTTTATTTCTCTTGTCTGTTATGCTTAAGTTCCTTTGAAATTTCTTTCAAGTTCTTTTTCCTTAGGCAATTCCAGGATGATAATGAATTTTCTTTCCCGCCGACCAAATGTTTATGAATCCGATTAATCGTAAGAGATTTAATGGAATAAACGGCGGCAAGAATTTTATTCAAAGATAATTTTATCGAGAAAATGTATTCGAACGCTACACGATGAATAAACGAAAACTTAGTTGGCCAACTCTTAGTTTTTTATTCGTGATTAGGTCCGAAGATTTCTCGATAAGCCGGTCAATGCTGATAGCATCGGTGACGCGGGTCTCCGTTTCCCTTTGCTTTGATCTGATCAGGATCCAAGCAATCAATTGGGACGAGTACCAGTGCGCCGCTTGTTAAGTAAGGGGCTGGCATCGTTTGCTCGAGATAGTTCCCTCGGTGTTCGTCTTGATAGAGCAAACGGGAATGATCGTCGAATCAAAAATTTTTGGTTTTTGTTTTTGTTGGGGCTGGACCCCGTAAAGGGGATGCCTACGTACCTCCGGGGAGGATCAAGCCTTTCGTAGTTCGGTTTGCCCGAGCAAAAGTGACGTAGGTCATTGCTCGGAACGTGTAGAAGTGACCGTAGGGTGCATCTACTCGGTTCTTTTTTTTTTTTTTTTTTTTTTTTTTTTTACGAACAGACTGTGACTGCTGTCATCTGCTCGGTGAGATAGAAACGACGGAGATGCATCGAGTTCCAGGCTCGTGGGACTGCCTCTCCCCGGGAAGTCGCAAGTCGGTAAACACCTGGTTTCACGACTTGGGTGATCTTATAAGGTCCTTCCAAGTTTGCTCCGAGCTTTCCGGCGTTCAGCTCCTTGGTATTCTCGAAGACTTTTCTTAGGACTAAGTCTCCGAGCTCGAGGGGTCTTGCTCGAACCTTCTTGTTGTAGTAGCACTCGATCTGATTCTGATAGTTTTGAATTCGGAGTAAGGCTTGGTCTCTCTTTTCCTCAAGCTCATCGAGGGCATCCAGCAGCATCTCGCGGTTTAACTCGATGTACTGTGGCATTTTTGCTCGTCGAAGACTTGTCACGTTGACTTCCGCAGGGGCCATTGCTTCCATTCCGTAAGCGAGGGAGAAAGGGGTGGATTTGGTCGCGCCTCTTGGGGTTGTTCGGTGCGACCACAGGACGCCGTCGAGTTCATCCGCCCAATGTCCCTTCTTGAGGTCGAGACGTTTCTTGATGCCATCGATGATGATCTTGTTGGATGACTCGGCCTGACCGTTCCCTTGTGGATATCTCAGAGTTGAAGTACTTAGCCTGATATCCCACTTTCTGCAGAAGTCCTTGAATCCTCCCGAGATGAATTGTGAGCCATTGTCTGTCACGATTTCATAGGGAAGACCGTGACGACAAATTATGTTTTTCCACACGAAACCTCGGACCTCTTTCTCGGTCACTTGAGCAAAAGCCTCTGCTTCGATCCACTTTGTGAAGTAATCGGTTAAGACCAGAACGAAACGACGTTGGCGGGAGTTCGGCATCGGGCCGATGATGTCCATTCCCCATCTCATGAATGGGTAAGGGGCTGCTGAAGTCCTTAGTAGCTCAGTTGGGCTATGAATGCTCGGAGAGTGTCTCTGGCATTTGTCGCACTTCCGGGCATATGCTTCACAGTCTGTATTCATCGTCGGCCAAAAGAATCCTACGTTTCGGATTTTCAAGGCTAGTGCCCTTCCTCCGGAGTGGTTTCCACCTGCTCCTTCGTGCGTCTCAGCCATGACTAGTCTAGTTTGCTCGCCATAAATGCATTTTAGTAGGACCTTGCTAGCGTTTACCCGGTGGAGCTCGCCTTCCATGACGACATAATGTGCGCTGCGCCTTTTTAGGCGTCTCGCGGCCCATTTATCAGCAGGGACTGTTCCGTTGGTAAGGTAGTCGATGAACTCTGTTCTCCAATCACTCGGTGCTTGATCGGTCATCTCGGTGTCGCCGTCAGCCTCTGCTCGGGACGTTCTCTCGGAAACTGTGGTGATGATGTCCATTGCCTCCCCCGAGATGTCGATGCTCGGTTTTTCAATCCGATGGATCGGGATGGTTCTCTTGACTTGATCTCTGAGTTTGCTTCCGAGTGCCGCCAGTGCATCTGCGCATACATTCTCTCCGCGGGGGACCTTTGTTAGCTCGAAGAATTCGAACTCTTTTGCTAGGTCTTGGACAACTCTAAGATAAGCGTCCATTCTGTCATTCCGTGCATCGTACTCCCCGCTAAACTGACTTGCAACTAGTTGCGAGTCACAGTATGCACTTAGTCTCTTGGCCTTAACTGCTTTTGCGAGGCGAAGCCCTGCGATGAGCGACTCGTATTCCGCTTCGTTATTGGACGCTGGGAAACCGAAACTGAATGATTGCCTGATTAGTTCCCCTGTTGGAGACTGGAGTTGGACTCCTGCTCCCGAGCCTTTGTTCGTTGAGGAACCGTCGACATGGAGGATCCAGTTTGCATCGTGCACTTCAAGGTCTTGAGCCAGCTCGGGTGACAGCTCAACGAGAAAATCTGCGAGAACTTGAGCTTTAGCCGCTGTTCGGCACTTGTAAGTGATATTGAGTTCTCCAATCTCGATAGCCCACTTGGTTAGTCGGCCTGCTCTAGTCGTGTTTTGTAACACGGTTCTCAGCGGTTGATCGGTAAGGACTTCCACCGAATGAGACTGAAAGTAAGGACGTAGCTTTCTAGCTGATTCCACTACTGCCAAAGCCATTTTTTCGAGTGTTGGATACCGAGTCTCGGGTCCGGTCATCCTTCTGCTCATATAGAATACTGGTCTCTGTTCACCGCGGTCCTCTTTAATCAATACACTGCTAATAGCAGCGGAAGACACAGCGATGTACAGGGACAGGACGTCTCTTACGTCTGGTTTGGCTAGGATTGGGGGAGTTGTTAGGTACTGCTTGAGCTGGGAAAATGCTTCCTCGCACTTTTCATCCCAGAGGAACTTCTTGTTTCCTCGGAGGAGATCGTAGAAAGGAAGACACTTATCAGTTGATCGTGAGATGAACCTGTTGAGAGCTGCGATTCTGCCGGTAAGCCGTTAGACTTCTCGGCAGTTTCTTGGACTCAGAAGATCTAGGACTGCTGAAATTTGTTTGGGATTTGCTTCGATTCCTCTTTGCGTCACGATGTATCCGAGGAACTCGCCAGATGAGACGCCAAAAGTGCATTTGGCCGGGTTTAGCTTCATCTTATACGCGTTGAGGATCTCGAAGCATTCCTGCAGATGCGTCAGATGTTCGTCTGCTCGGAGTGACTTGACCAGCATGTCATCGATGTAGACCTCCATCGTTTTTCCGAGTTGCTTGGCAAACATGCGGTTAACCAGACGTTGGTAAGTCGCTCCCGCGTTCTTCAGTCCGAAGGGCATTACTTTGTAGCAGTAAGTCCCTCGATCGGTGATGAATGACGTCTTCTCCCGATCCTCGGGGTGCATTAGGATCTGGTTATACCCCGAGAAAGCATCCATGAAGGTAAGCATCTCGTTTCCGGCGGTCGATTCGACGAGTCGATCGATATTTGGCAACGGATAACTATCCTTCGGGCATGCCTTGTTGAGATCCGTGAAATCAACGCACATGCGCCATTTGCTGTTCTTCTTCTTTACTACGACCGGGTTGGCTAACCACTCTGGGTACTTGACCTCAGTAATTGATCCGGCGTTGAGTAGTCGTTCCACTTCTTCAACGACTGCTTTCGATCTCTCGGGACCTAGCTTCCGCCTCTTCTGTCGAATCGGCTTGACGTTAGGATCTACGTTCAGCTCATGCGTCGTGATTGCGGGATCGATTCCTTGCATGTCGGACATCGACCACGCAAACGTTGACAAGTTTTTCTTCAGGAAATCAATGATCTTAAGTTTCATTTCATCGGAAAGGTATGCGCCGATACGAAGAACTTTGTTCGGGTCCGACTCGTCTACTGGAATTTCGAGTACTTCCTCCTTCTGGGGGCATACCTTGCTTACTGGTGGTGATACCGAATTAACATGCGACTGTGCGCGCTGTAGCTTAACAGTTACGATCAAGAGATCTCGGGCCGCGCGTTGATCTCCACGGACAGTCTTGATGGTTCCGTCTATTCCAGGGAACTTGACACACTGGTGATAGGTTGATGTGATTGCTCGCATTGAGTGTAGCCATAGGGTTCCGAGGATCACGTGATAAGGGGTCTTGGTGCTGACTACCGAGAATTTGACCACTCTGGTCACTCCTTCCGCTTGGACTGTCAGGCGGATTGTTCCGAGAGTTACTTCGGAGGATCCGTTGAAACCAGTTAACGTTCTAGACGATGGCTTCACGTCCTTTAAATCAATTCCCATCTTGATCAGAGTCTCTTGGAAAATAATGTCTACCGAGCTTCCGGTGTCGATAAGTACTTTGGTGACGTCGTATTTATCGATTGCCAGGACGACGAGCAGTGGGTCGTTATGAGGTAGACTGACTCCGAACAGATCGTGCGGAGAAAAAGAAATCTCGGGATCACTGGGAGGTTTCTGTGGCCAACGCCGAGACGTCTCGGCTTGTCGGCGATGATCCTTTACAGATCTTACCGAATCTCCGCAAGGAGGTGATCCTCCCATGATTACGTTAATCCGTGGCCGCACGGTTGATCTCTTCTTAATAAGGACATCGCGGAGATCTTTACTCTCCTCCTGTTGGTCGATCTTACTGCGGTTTAGCTTCTCGCGTAGGTCGCCTATTTTGGCGTTTAATCTCTCTCTCAGATCAGAAACGGGTGTTTCGTCTGGAGTCGCATGCTTCAACCGTTTAGCATCCAGCTTTGATCTGAGATCAGAGGTACCAGGTGGTTTCTCGACCTCGGGAGCTGCCTTCCTCTTGAGGAATTTGCGCAGGTCTGATGTCTCGAAGGACTCTTCTGGGGGGCTTTCATCGTCCGATGGTGACTCTGGTTGGGCGCGAATTACTTCTATCCTCTGCCTTACTGCAGGTTGGTCTTCGTCTCCCGAGACGTCGTCGTCATCATCCCGCTCGGGCGCCTGCTCGGATTCTTTCGGCTTCGGATTATCCTGTTTAGGCTTGCCCTGATTCCTCCTCTGGTTTTTTCTGTCCTTGTTCCTGCTCCAACTGCTTTCGCTCTTAGGTTTTGGAGAGGGGATCTTAAGCTCACCGCTTTCGATAGAGGAAAGAAACTGCGCGAAGAGCGTTTTGCACTCCGAGGTGTCATGGCCTTTGACTCCGTGTAACTTACATGACTTGGTGAGGCCTGGGGGAGTTTTGGATGATCCTGCTACAGCATCGACTTGAGCTGGTGCCGTAGTTGCGGTTGCTCGGGGTGTTTCATCCGGGGAATCCGTCTCTCGGTGAAACGTGTTCCACTTCTTCCCGTTCTCGTCAACCACGTAAAGGAGACCGCCTCTCGGGTTGTTTTTGCTCGAAGAAGCATGCTGACGCGGCTCAACGTGAGTGCTGGCGGCGTTCTTGGTTGCCGTTTGCTTCGCAGCGTTATGCTTGCTCAGAATGGCCTTGGTGTCTTCTTCCATTCGGATGAAGTTATGGGACCGAGCAATGGCATCCTGTAGGGACAGGGTAGGGCTCCGATATAGGTCTTCTCGGAACTTGCAATCTACTTGGAGAGTATTCATCAGTGCGTCGATAGCGATGTTATCGGGGATGTTGATTCTGGATACGATCGACTTGAATTTCTCCATGTAGTCGCGGAGACTCTGGTCTTTCTTCTGCTTCAAGTTCCAGAGACTTGAAGCTGTGGCCTCTCGCTTCGTGAACATGATGTAAGTCTTCAAGAATGCCGAGGAAAGCTCCTTGAAACTGCCGATTGATTCTTCGTCAAGCCCGGAGAACCACGTGAGGGCTTGCTCGTTCAACGTCTCAACGAAGAGTTGGCAATAGCCCGCTTCTTTCTCTTCTGCAGAGAGCCGAGCTCTCGCCATAGCTATGTTGAAGGCTGTCAAGTGCTCGACTGGATCCCCTCCAGGCTTGTAATCGGGCAGTTTTATCTTGTCCATCTTCCTGAGTCTCACTCGGGTCAACTCCTCGGTGAAAGGAGTCCGCGAAGTCGAGGCGATAACGCTGTCTATTTCAGGAGCTGCGCTTGTCGCTTGGTGGATCTTTGAGTTCATCTGCCGAAGGTTGAGCCTTAGCTCGGCGATTTCCCTGATAGCCGTTTGGTCGGACATCGCCGGTGGGGTCTCGGCTGCTAGGGTTCTGAGCCGCTCTGCTTCGTTTGCTGTTGCGCCTTCCGTCGGAGTCGGGGGGTTTGTGTCGAAGAGCTGTCGTCGGAACGGGAGTCCGCTGGTAGGCGGTGCGCTGAGGGCAGCAACGATGGCAGCGAGCCGTTCGTTCGTTGCTTTTTGGATTTCTTCCTGCTGAGCGAGTCGGACCATGACCGAGCTCATGAAATCCGACGAGGGAATGGGAGGAGGCGGAGGAGGAGTGAGTTCCGGCTCCTCACCAGAGGTGTTAGGGTTTGGTCCTGTGGACGTCATACCGAACTAAAAATACTGAATCTGTTCAGCCCCACGGTGGGCGCCAATTGTTTAGGGTGAGATTGGTCTCAAGCGAGTAAACAATACTAAAAATGGGTTGAACAGAGGTATTTATTAGATTTCGGAGTGAGATTACAAAGGTGGAGAAAAAGGAAACAAAGCCGGAGCTCGGAGAGCTTTGGCCGGAAAAGTACAACAAGCGGAGAGATAACTCGTACGGACTAAAACCCTAATTCCGCTGCCCAGTGTGTGTGTCTAAGTGTCGATCTCCCTCTCCTTTGCTTTCTCCCCTCCTTTTATACTCCCTGTTCGGAGACTTGACCTAGTTCCCAAATGTTTTGGGCCTTATCGGCCTGTCGGGCTTGATACTTTACTGCGGGTCGTCTCGCGTGAGCCGTCAAGCCAACTGATCGCTGGTAGCTCCCTGCTCGGTTAAAAGTAGTCCATAGTCGAGCCGTGAATGCCGACCAGTGGCTTTTCGGCTCTGGACTGACTTGTTTGTTCGGTTGAGCCTTTGTTCGATGGGCTTTGAGGATGGGTACAATCCATCCCCAACAACGTTGTCACGTTGAATTAAATTGACCCGAAAAGTATAATTAAGCATTGGATAGAACGTAGAAACAAGACGCTCGATTCACGTGGTACAATTATGTTAGGCTTGGTAACATCCATTTGTTAATGTAAAAGCATAAAAATAATAAGAAACGAATGTGCCACGTGACGGTTAGATATGGATCTGAAATATAACAGCTCATCATGCGAAACCCGAAACCTGTCGGAGAGCTCCACAACAACATTTTCTGTGTCTAAAAATGCTGAGTCATTCTTATCCTTGCTGCCAAACATCCCCTGGATTCCGACCGCCGAGGCTAGCCTTCAAGATCACGGCGATGTCGCCGGAGAACAAACCTAGAATCCTCTGCCTTCACGGATTCAGAACAAGCGGTCTGATTCTCCGTTCGCTCATTACATCTAAATGGCCCGACACAGTCCTCCGAAACCTCGACCTCGATAACCTATATATGGTATTTGGTCCTATCTTTTTTGCTTCATCATTTTTAATAAATAAGTTTTTGCTTGAGCATGTCCAATTTTGGTTTGGTCTCCCTGTGCCACCAATCAGGATATGCTCAACCATTTGATGTTCGAAGGATATTATATGCAGACATTCTCTTAAATGGACGGGAAGTCACAGTTACAATAGATGGTCCAGTTGATCCTGGTTGGTTTTACAAAAACTATCCACGATTCAAACTTTAAGTGGCAGTAAACTGTTCGAAATTCAAACAGTGAATTCAGCGTATGATACAATGCATCCATTTTTTGGGTAAGAGTGCATTGTATAATAATTTTATAAGTCACAGTTACTATATATTTACAAGGAGACTTGGATTTTTTTCAGAGGCAACGTTCATTTTCTCATTCAAAAAATATATTCCAAAGCTTTGGTTTTTGACTATCCAAATACAATATATGGAGTTTTGCCTCATTAACACAAATAAGTATTGTTGACTCGAAAGTATTTGAATTACACAAAATATTATAAAATTTCAAATTTACTGATCATCAATTATCTAAACTATTGCTTGAAATATATGGTACATCAAAAAAAAACTCTGGACTATAAGTTTTCTATTAATAGTTTTAAGATTAAAAAAATAGCCAGTCTCTTATGTAGGAGGATTAACTTATTGTTGGATCTATAAAAGTACGAACACTATGGTAACATCATAAATTTGTATAAAAATTTCAACAAGCTTATAGACATTATTAAAAAGGTTTAGAGAAATATTGGAAAAAATTAGAATACAGAAAATAGTACTACATGTCTACACCGCTTCATACAAAAAGAAAGTGTAGTTCAACTACAAAAAAGCACCCACAATACACCTTTGTCATGTTCTTTGTTGTAATTGGGTATTTTGGTTTATTATAACGTAACTCTGTTTTTAAAATGAGACCAAAAACTATGTTTTAAAACAAGAAAAAGCTTTTTTATATTGGCCTATAATAATAATTATTTACCTATTTTCATAGAAAACAATGTAAAAATAAATTACAATCATGATAAAATATATTATATGAATTTATTAACATATAAATAAAAATTTAAACATGTTTAAATAATAAATATAAAAAGGGGACGTTAAGAATAATAAAATATTTTCATAATAACCTATATATGTAAGAAACAATATTTAGGATAATAATTAAGGTTTTTTAACAATTTTTTATTCATTTTACATTTTTTCATCATTCCATACATATTTTAGATGATAGCAAACAATAAATGGTGAGTTTTATTCATCTCTAGTTCAAATTACTATTTATACTTTTATTGGTATTTATAAAATTGTAATATAAATATTAAATACAATCCTATTTGTGTAACCCCGGGAAAATCTCTAGTAATAATAATAAGAAACGAAGGTGCCACGTGACGGTTAGATATGGATCTGAAATATAACAGCTCATCATGCGAAACCCGAAACCTGTCGGAGAGCTCCACAACAACACTTTCTGTGTCTAAAAATGCTGAGTCATTCTTATCCTTGCTGCCAAACAGCCCCTGGATTCCGACCGCCGAGGCTAGCCTTCAAGATCACGGCGATGTCGCCAGAGAACAAACCTAGAATCCTCTGCCTTCACGGATTCAGAACAAGCGGTCTGATTCTCCGTTCGCTCATTACATCAAAATGGCCCGACACAGTCCTCCGAGACCTCGACCTCGATTTCCTCGACGGTCCGTTCCCGGCCACCGGCAAATCGGACATCGAGCGGTTCTATGACCCGCCGTATTACGAGTGGTACCAAGCTAGCAAGGTGAGGGAGTTAAAAGGTTTGACTTTTTAATGTTTATTGAAAACATAAGGTTTGACTTTTTTATATTGGTTTGTATAGGGTTTTACTGAATATAGGAACTTTGAAGAGTGTTTGGATTATGTTGAGGATTACATGATAAAGCATGGACCTTTTGATGGTCTTCTTGGTTTCTCTCAGGTTGGTTTTGATATCTTGATGTGACCCTTTCTCGAGTGTGTGATTGTGTTCTTGATCCATTTTGCTCTGTTTCAATTCTTGCAGGGGGCTTTTCTATCTGCGGCTCTTCCTGGAATGCAAGAACAGGTATATAATCAATTAGGATCCAGGTTCTGATGAGAGTAGTCTGTTTTGTTCTAAGTGTTAGTGTTTGAGGTTCTGATGAGAGTAGTCTGTTTTGTAGGGAAAGGCTTTAACTAAGGTGCCAAAGGTCAAGTTCTTGGTGCTAATATCCGGAGGAAAGATTCCTGGGTTGAGGTTTGGACAGCCTAAAGCTGCGGTTGGTGCATTTGCATCTCCTGTTCGTTGCCCTTCACTCCACTTCATAGGTAATATTAGATACTTGTATGTAGTGTCAGTAAACCTTGAATGAGAATGCAGAGTCTGTAATACTGTGATAATGGTTGCAGGGGAGAGGGATTTTCTGAAAACGGAAGGTGAAGTTCTTGTGGAATCATTTGTAGAGCCGGTGGTGATCCGTCATAAGAGTGGGCATACTATACCTAAACTTGGTTAGGATAAGAAGAACCAACCTGAGTTACTTAAGACCTGTCTCTCTTTCTTGTTTCGATGTTATGAGATTCAATGTGTCTTCTGCAGAAACTGAAGCTGAGGAGACAGTGTTGAGCTTCTTCCAAAGGATTAGGCAGATGCTTTCTGATGAATCGTCTTCTGTCAGAAGCTTGATGTGATTGAGAGCTGCTCCAAATAGGTTTCAGTTGAATTAGATGATCTTACTTGTATAAATATTCTGAGGTGCGCTTCTTCTTTTCCTTTTGCATATGTTCTTAGTCTTTGTGTGCTTGTAGATATTGATAAAAACAAAGAGTTAAATTTGGTAATACTTTGAAACGGTTTCAACTATACGTTAGATTTAACAAAAGTAGTCTGATGAATTTATAATCAACTTTCAATTAGCATGATGTAGACAAAAAAATAATTAGAAATTAACTATAAATAAACTAGCTCAAACCCAATTTGGATTCTGCCACTGGTTTCAGGTTACAATAGACTTCATCAACACCCACAGCATTTGCAACTCGCAAAGCACCTGACTCATGGTCTCCGGTTAACATCATTATCCTGAGCCTACCCCAAATATACAAACTCTAGATGTTTTAGAAAAAGACTTTAGAGAGCGTTAATGGGAGTTAGATTATATAGGTTTGTTGATTTTAAAAACAGAAAAAATTTTAAAATTTAAAAAGAGTTGCAGATAATTTTGTATATTATGAAAATCTATGAAAATAAATGTTTATAGTCATTTTAAAAATCTACGAGATATAACTAGTATTCTCAAAATGTTTTTTAATGAGTTAAATTGTTAAGAATACAAACACCAAAATTTTGATAGATTTATGAAATCAATAAAATTCAAACTTTTTAAATAACAAAAGATTTTGTATAAAATTATAACACTTGATTTTAATAAGAACTAGAAAATCTATAAATCAATAACATTAGATTCTAAAAATTCTAACAATTATTCTAAACTAACTCTTAGTAACACCCCTAAGTCATATGTAAGTTATCTGGGTGGTAAAAATGATGGAACAAAAAAGATTGACGGTGCTCTAAAGAAGAGGAGTTCAGTTATTGTTCTTTTTTTGATGTCCTTATTAATGATAATCTATAAGCTCCACTTGTAGCCAATGTTTTACTTTCTCAATCTACCCTCATGCCCTATTATCTTAGCCGTGTCGGTTGCTTTTTAGTTTTTAATAAGGGTCAACTAACACAGGTGTCGAAACGAGGCAACTCACTCAACTGAGCTTAACTTATGATAAGTTCGGATGTTTTATGAGCTAACTCAGTTCAGTTCATTTATTATATAAATTTTAATATGCAAATTCGAATTCAGATTATCTAAATCATGAATTAAATGAGCCAACTTGCGATCATATATAAAAAAATAAAAAACAAAAATAAAATATTTTATAATATAATTTAAAATTTAAAAATTCAAAACATTAATAATATATTGAATCAAAGCTAAATCAGTGATCCAAACATTCATTCTACATAAGAGTCTTGTGATGATTAATCTTCAAACTCTTTATTTATTTAAATTGTAAGGATATATGCTCTACATGAAAGTCTTAGAAATATTTAGTTTTATTTTTCAGTTCTAAAGATATATGAGAGGATATATATCAATAGTCTTCAAAATTTTTATATATATTTATTACTTTTTGGTTTTATATTTTAATTTTATAAGATAAATATGATTAATATAAAAACTATTTTTTCTTATATGAAAAATATAAATCATCGATATATATACACATTTAAAGTATAAAAAGACCAAGATCATGAGCTATGTCATGTTTATTAATAATCGTTCATATAACTCATAATTTAATTTAAGCTCAATCATTAAATTCATTTATTAAATAAACCTAAAAATAGAAATAAAACTCATGAAAAATCGAAATGAACTGAGTCGAATCAGATCTTGTGGTTAAAAAAAAAAACTGAGTCAGATCTTCAACTATAACTCATTTTGACATCGCTAACTATCAGTACAACTTCTACTCATCCAGCTATCAAATTACCCACAACAAAAAAACACAGCTGCAGTGAATACAAAGCAGAGCACTATAAAACAAAGACCATAATCCTACTTCTTCATGCTCAAAACTCCACTACACCACAAGCTCCTCCCTCGTCCCATCTTCAATTGAGACGGCATTCTTTCTTTTTGGTATTTTCTTGTATATATATAATTCTTGTATATATGGATTTACCAACCCAGTTTTTAAAATAGGTATATTTTAGGCTAGAGGTATAATAGATCTATGGGTTGTGACATTTCAGAACTATATAATTCCTAATTAAGTTGTATTCTGCTTGCAAAGCCTTGACTGTTTCGTTTTGGTAAACTTAAAACAAGTGCTGCACAAAAAAGGGTAAACTTAACACAAGTCATGATACTAATACTATTCATTAATCTGCTTATATCTCGAATCACTTGTTTGGTTATGTTTTTTTTTTTGTAACCAAGTTTGGTTATGTTAGTTTGATAACATTACGTTGACTCTTTTAGTTTTATAATTCTGGTTCGCGCACGGCTAATGGTTATGTTCTTGATTTCTACTAAGTCCATTTTCGGAATCATTTCTTGTGTGTTTAAACCTAGGTTATGTTCTCAGGAGTAAATTAATCATTTCTATCCATCGCGTTTTAAATTTGAAAATTTGGTTGTGTGTTTGTTAATAAACGGAGACCAATCCTCTGTGTGCCTCTACGTAGGAAATCTGTTTCCCACCAGCTGACATGTACATATCAGCTCGTCATCTCAAACGTCTTTCAGTATCCACTTTGCTTATTTTCTTGCGCTCTTAAGATTTATATTTGTATTCCTAACGTAAAAGTTTGGGTTTACTTACGAATTAAATTCATCATGCAATTTCGTGCTACCGAGATAAACGACCGTCGCCTGAATTTACTAAGAGACTAGTCACTAAAATTTATATGAGTATTAGCACTTGTAAAATGTTTAGCTGACATAAAAATGTAAACATTGTTTGCTGACATAAAAATTGTTTTATCAAATAAATTATTTAGTAAACAATTCTGAAAAGTTGACAACAAAAAATCAGACATTGAAATTATTAAGGGCATTACAGATTTTGATGTGATTAGACTGCCCATCACTTTATCACAGAAGAATCAATGCATACATCTATACTATTGGCATATCGACAAAAATAATTATTAAATTTTATATACAATTTATTCATTTTGGTATCCATTCGCTTTACTTTTAAAAAACCTTACACTAAACTATTTGTATTTTCTGTCCAGAAAAAAATAAGTTCATTACAATGCCAAAAACAAAGAAGCTGCTTATTTTATTTTATTTTTTATCGTTAGCTTTCTCTCTTTAGGAAAAAATCTTGTAGACACAAACAATGCCATCACTAGAAGCTAATCAGAAAACATTCAAACCATAAGAATCAAACAAGCATTGTTTAATATACTACATTCATAATATGTCAATTCAAAACAGTTTTAAAATTATGTCAACATTTACCGAACTAAAATGTTTTCAACCCATATTTATCCTATTCATGATTTAAATTGTACTTTCAAATAGTTAAAATTGAAAAAAATTTAAACCAAACTAAAATTCTGCTACTTATAGTCATGGTTAGATCGGAACATTTGAATAAAATAGTTGCGATAATCAATTAATAAGTACATAGGTTGGTTTTATTGCTTAGCTGACTTGTTTCGATTATATTAAAATTAAATACAGTAGTGTGAAATTAGGAAGGTAAAAGTAATGTAGAGATAAAAGAAAGCGTTACAAAGTGTGGTTGAGGACAAATTTATTAGATTCCTATTTCCAATAACCAAGAACGTGTAGCAAATCCTAAATCTAGAGAGAGAAGATAAACCCGTTGATGTTCACATTCTCTCTCATTTCTTCTGCTTGTTAATCTTCATCTCTCAGAAAACGACTTAAGTTTTAACCATCTCCATTTGCTTTAATGGACTATGAAGAAGAAATTAATCTTCACGAGGACGAAGAAGAAGAAGACGCCCGTTACGACTCTCCTCCTCTTCCTCCACCGTCTCGCGTCCTCAAGGCCTCCACTGAAAGCCCTGACACCACCGGAACGAACTCAACCGGCCAAGGAGGATATATGGTGATTCACGGCGGTTCTTCGCTCCGAGGGGGAAGCAGGTTTAGGTTCCGTGAGTGTCTCAAGAACCAAGCGGTGAACATAGGAGGACACGCTGTGGATGGTTGTGGTGAGTTTATGCCAGCTGGAATCGAAGGTACCATCGAAGCCCTAAAATGCGCCGCTTGTGGCTGTCACCGTAACTTTCACCGCAAGGAATCACTTTACTTCCACCACCAGTACCACCACGCGCCGCCTCCTCCCCCGTCAGGATTTTACAGTCTTCCAGCTCCGGTGAGACACCGACCACCACCGTCACAAGCTCCTCCCCTCCAGGTCGCTCTTCCTCAAAGAGAGAGATCAGAAGATCGAATGGAGACTTCTTCAGCGGAGGCAGGAGGGATTAGGAAGAGGTTTAGAACTAAATTCACGGCGGAGCAGAAGGAGAGGATGTTGGGTTTAGCTGAGAGAATTGGATGGAGGATGCAAAGACAAGATGATGAAGTGATTCAAAGGTTTTGCCAAGAGACTGGTGTTCCGAGACAAGTTCTTAAGGTTTGGTTACATAACAACAAACACACTCTTGGTAAGTCGTCCTCGCCACCACTTCCTCATCATCAGAATCCAACCCTTCCTCCACATGAGTCTTCGTCGTTTCATCATGAACAAGACCAACCATGAACCATGCATGATTTTCTTCTAGGGTTTTTAAGTTAGCTAAAACTCAAAATATTTGAGAAGTGTTTATTGTTTCATTTATGTACTCATGATTTTCGTCTCGTTGCTGATGATCTTTCTGGTTAATTACGTTTTTCATTATTAACTTCTAAAAATATCTTAGCAAATATTTGATTTGCCTAGCTATTTAATTATTAGGGAGGTCTTTAGTAATTAGCATCACATTCACATGTGTCCGTCAGTGTTTACAATTACATCTATCAAGTTTTGAGTCTAGGAATTTATACGGATTCGTTCGCGTGTGTGTGTTGTGTATGCAGTTGTGTAGTAGATAGCATATGATAAAATGTTTTAATGTGCATTTGTGTGTGAATCGTTTCGATGAATGCTTCTTTTGCACTGGTTGACATTGTTCTTCTTTCTTAAGTTCTTGGTGTTTGACAGTGTTTTCATGATTCCTTGACCATCATTTCCAACGCGCACACACGCACACACATTTGCCGATTTGATAGTGTCCTTGTTTCTTGAGTTATCTAGGTGTTTTAAGAGTTCATTTATTTATCTTACACATACTAATATACTATATATTTATTAATATTATTATGTGTTTGTGGGATTCTACATATACTTTTCATTTAGTTGTCCAATGAGTGTAGTAGGACTCATATCTGGATCGGTCGGAATCTCCTTGGGATGTAGATTTCTGCTTTAAAAAATTGGTCAAAGTCTAAGATATAGACGTGGATTATTCAGTAACCAATCAGTACAAATATATATATATATATATATATATATATATTTTGGTGTAACAGTACAAATATGTATTTTTCACTTAAAAATAATTTATGTGTTCCCCCTTAGAAAAGAAAAAAGATAAGGTAACATCTTATAGCTAGCTGCTGCAATAGTATTCTTTTTTTTGTCAAGCTGCAATAGTATTCTAATTCCTTGGAATTAACTCTTCATTTGCCCAAAAAAACCGAAATATGTCCATGCATCCAAAGCCAGCTTCGTCTGTCTTTCTAATTGCCTACACTATATGTATGTATAAGTGTAGTTATATAGCATTGTTCTTTGAAGATCTGGGGAATGCGACATGTGGGCTCTTTGGAAGCATGAAGGAGAAGAGGAATATAAGACATATGGGCACACATGCATACATGACTATATTAATGTTCTTCCAAATCCCTAGACTCTCATTCTGACCTGGAATCAACTGTTTTTTTTTTCACAAGTGCATTAATCATTCTTAATTATTTTTTCCCGTTTCATACTAATCACTACAATCGAGACATACCTTTCCACTGGATCCATATGTTTCTTATTTTTTTGATCATTCTGGATCCATATGTTTAGTAGTAATGGAAATGGATTTTTTCTTCACCAAAGCTCTAGTAGTAACAAGTTTGAGTAAATGAACAAGTTAAAGTAAGTGCTTCGGCCTTCTATAAATATCTTTCAATCAGGTTGTAAAACTCATGTACCAAGGGAAAAAATAATGAAAATTAGGGTTTCTGAATTCTGAGCTAGTGATGACGCAATGAAATATACAGAGAAAAGAGGGAACCAAAATGTGGAAAAAGGATAGAAGAGGCCGATAATATTCGAGTCCCCATCTCACGGCCACTTCTAGATTGAGCCTTTCATGTCTCAACCTCTCCATCTTCTCTCTCTCTTTCCTCTTCACGAAACAATACAATGGAAAGAGAGCCAAATGACAAATATACACACACATGAGAGAGAGAGATGCTTTTCCTTGATAAGGCAATCTATACCCCTTCTTGTCAAAACTAAAGCTGCACACTCCAAGTGTGGAGATGACTTTGTGGTCCTCCTCTGTCATTTGTCTTTTTGTGTCTTGTTGGGTCCAATTTTTTTGTTTTCACGAATTTCAAACGCGTGTGTACTTGATCGAGTTTCTTCAATACATGTTAAGAACTAATGTGCAATCAACGTTTGCTAATCAACTATTTTCACGTGCTACTACTTGGCTTTGACTATAATTCAAAACCTAACAAAGTGTGTTTCTTTTTTTTTTCCTTATGTGTTTATCTTCATTTGGAACGTGAAAATTATCTTAAGAAGAGTCTAGATTTTCCTAGGAGTATGATTAAACAAACCTTCTATCTATTTTCTTAATAGTGAGTGGTTTTTCAATTCACAATTATTTGCCTTAGATATTTGGGAGATCCATAAATTAACTAAAAATTATAAAATTATGGCCGGGGGACTTATAACACATACTTGTGCGTAATGAGATGGACATAAATCAAATATATGGGATTTTGAAGGTATTCATGATTTAATCTATTTTGTCCGAATAATCATTATGAAATCTGATTCGATTTTTAGTCATCCCGATATCCAGTGTCTTTCTAATATATATCCAAAAAATTAGATTTTTAACCGGATATCTGATTTGATCTGTAATAATAAATAAAAAATACCCAAAATAATATAAGACAATAATATTTTATCACAAAAATAATTAAGAATTTATTTACTTTTAAAATTTGAATAAAAATAATCTAATAAATTCAATAAATAAAAATATTATTAAACTTATATAAAATACAATATTTATATAACTTATAAATCTGATTCTGTATATATATATATATATATATATATATATATATATATATGTATATATATGCATATTATATATCAGATATCAGTTCCTAGAAATATTAGCATGTATGATTTATTTGTTTTGATAAATTTGTATACTAATATTTGTGTATACGTGTTTATATTTGAATTTTTAGTTAAAATCGAAATGGTTACTGAACTATCAAAATTTACAAATATTTTATACAGTCTTACTTGTATGATTGAAACTTCAGCTGTGAGAAAAGTTTAACCAAGCTGCTGCAGTAATATGAAATGATTGGACCTACGTTGGAGTCTGGATTTGTAATAAATGTCCATTGAAAGTAGTGCAACGCAGTTTTTTGTGCAATTATTTTGGCTTTATTATGTTGTCAAACTAAATTGAATTATTGATGTGAAGTGTTTGATCAGATGAATATGTTCTCATACACGATTTTGTTAATCGTGCTCTTATTCATAGAATCTCAGTCCATATGCAAAAACCTATCGGACAACGATCTATCAATGTGTATAATTTTTTTTATTGTTTTGGAATTCTCCAAATTTATGTAAAGACTCAGAAACTTCAAAAGAACGTGCAATCGAAAGATAACTAATACTCCGAATCTGAATTCCCCAAGTTTTAAATATTTAAATGAGATAAAACATAGTTTTATGTTCGCATAACCACACAGTTGTTTTTTCTTTTAACCACACAAGTTTTGTGTTGTGAAATTACTTCGAATCTGAATCCCCCAAGTTTGTCTACCCTAAGATCATTCATGTGCAGTTCAAAAAAAGATCATTCGTGCAGTTTCACTGTGTATATTGTGTACCATACACGCATGTATATTATCAATTAATGATCATCATTCTTATGCTTCTTATAGGGAATCTAAATGTGACCCAGAAGCAGGGATTTGTCACCGACTTATTCTTGGGTTCATCCCCTAGGGTGAACCTCTAGATTCACCAACCAATAGGATTGTGTCATTTAAGATTTAATATCTTTTAAAAAGGAAACAAAATATTATTAAATTATATTATATTTTCAAAATAAAAATTAAATAAAAATTATACTAATCCCAAAAAACAAGACTTTTTAATCTAAAAAAGAATTTATTTTCAAAATATATTTTTTAACATTGCCAACAAACATTAAATCTTAGACTTTTGGAGAAATTTTCAATTTTAAAGTTTAAGATTTATCCAGGGGTTTCAGATTTATCCAAGGGTTTAGGGTTTACCCAAGGGTTTAGGGTTTACCCAAGGGTTTAGGGTTTAGGATTAGGTTTTAGGGTATAGTTTTTTGTTGATTGTGTTTTAAATAGTTTAAAAAAAAACAAAATTTTAGAATTTATATCATCCAAAGGTTTAATAAAATATTTAAGGTTTAACATTTAGAGTTTAGTATTTTTTTTTCGGTATTAATTTTTTTTTTGAAAAGAATACTTTTTTATTGCAATTAGTATTATTTTTATTTTTTCTTACTTGTTTTTATATTTTTAAAACGTAATTAAATATCACAATATTTTGTTTCCTTTTTTAAAAGATGTCAAATTTGAAATAACTAATATTTATTGGTTGGTGAACCTATAGGTTCACCCTAGGGGGTGAACCCAAAAATAACTCTTTGTCACCATCCTTTCAAGCTAAGCTTCGAATAAAATATTATTATAAAAAACAAACAAATTCGATTAAATCGCGTTAACAAATAAGTATAGCAGCTAGAAGCCTAGAACTAGAGTTTTTTTCCCCTATAAATTATACGACATTCCCATACACTTAGCTTCAAATACATTGCCCTAATTTGGGAAACTAATGATGCTTCACGTGTAGTGGATACATTTTCCACTTACTCCTGGAAATATAATACTATATATCAGTTTTTTTTTCGCAATGTATAGCTCAACAGATTACGGAAACATTTTAAATTGTATACGAAGGGAAAACATTTCTCTTTAACTACGTGTGAAAGTGAAAGCAAAGGTTGAAAAAAAATATTATAAGCTTGTTTTAACAACTTCTTTTTGACAACTTAGACCATCTCCAAACTTAGACCATAAAATAATTCAACATAGAATACAACATCTACGATAATACATAAAATTATTATAAATAAATATACATTATAGCAGTAATTATTCATTAAATTATATGTTTATATTATACGTTTTCTAAAATTATATTTTTCTATGAAATTTGTATATTTATTTTAAAGGAGTCAAATAGAAAAAAATACAAACAATTTTTATAGTGCAAATATTTAAGAAATATTAAAATAGTTATATGATATATTTATTATGACAAACATTTTTTATTTTAGTTGTTATTTTAATTTAACTTTTGAAAATTATAAACTTAATAAAATATTTTTTTTAATTGAATATTAAATTTAATTCCAAAAAAAACCTTGTTACAACAAATGTGTCCCTAGCCAAAATGTAATCCTACGAAACCAGTGTTTTGAAACCCGATCCGGATCCGCGATTGAACCGGTAAACTTGATGACCCAAAATAAATCCGGTTTGGGTTTTGTGAAAAACCCAAAATTTAAAAACTCGCAAAAACCCATAAAAACCCGCTAAAACTCAAAACCCGGTACCGGTTAAACCACCGGTTGAACCCATAAATTATTTTTTACTTTTTTCAGTTTTTAATTATAGTTTTGAATTATGTTTTCTTTTCTAAATTTTCATTTAAAAGTTAGTTTTTCACTTTTTTCGGTTGTTGTCGTCGTCTTCTTAGATGTCATTCACATATTTATGTATTTTATGTCTTGCTATTTTTTAGATGTCATCATTACTATTAATTTGTTACAAAATATTAAATAGTCTAAACTATTTTTTTGATATTTTGATATTTATACATTTTATGTTTCTAAAAACAGCTAGAAAATATTTAATTTTAGTTTCTATATTTTTTTATAGCTAATATAACATTATATAATAAAACTAATTCGTTTACTAATCTACGGTTCACCTGTAGTTCACCTGCGGTTGACCCATTGATCCGATGACTCGTTAAGTCGTTCGGTAATGTCCAGGTCGGGTTTAAAAACATTGAATGAAACTCTATCATTCACTCTCTAAACATCTCTTTTTAATAGATGGAACTTCTATCTTGTTTCAAACCAATATTGCATCTTTTTCTCTGCAGCGAAGTGAGTTTGTTTTTCATATTTTTATCAAGAACTCTTGTTAATAGAGCTGCCGGAGATTCAGCTTCCCTATCTCTTTTTCTATTACGCTCTCGTCATACCATAAAATAAATGTTAAAGTAAATGAAAAAGGTAAAAACTAATATTAAATAAAAGGAATTAAAATAAAATTATTTTTATTAGATAATTAGAAATTAAGGAGGAGGGTGAATAAAATAAAGAGTGTAAAAGAAAATTTGGAAAACAAAAATAAGTTAACTGCCTCGAACTTGAGTTACCCGAAGCACCAATGAACCTTATGAACCAAAAGAGCTAACTACTTCCTCTTGTATCAGCATACATACAAACATATCTATAAATTAGCCTGTGGCACGTGCCACACCTTATAAACACGTGGATTTATTCTTGATCTCTAACTCAGCTCTATTTTTATCTTTGTATTTTTTTTCTAAAATAAGAATCTTTATTATAAAAGTAGATTTACTCTAATGTATCCCTTTATAATAAAGTATCTCTATTTATAGAGGAAAATATAGATATATGCTATTTCTAAATATATACACAAAAGGTAACATTTTCTATATTTTCTTGTTAAATAGAAAAACTTTATGTATTTGTTTTGGACACTGAATGGCTATGGCGACTCGTTATGACGAATCCTAATTAAAGAATTATAAAAGTTTCTTAGTTTTGTATTGTTGTCTTCACTTAGTCTACTGTCCAAACAAAAGATTTATAACGTTTATTTGTTTTGTATTGTTGTCTGCACTTATTAGCCGTCCACTGTCCAAATAGTTGTTTATTTCAAATTTCATACACACACAGTAGAATGATATCTCTTGCGTGTGTATATATATCTACTCTGCGAATACGAATTGACCCATATCTATAAACGCATTCACATTTGTTTTGTCTGACAATCGCTTGGTATACCAAAATCTACATTTTGTCTCCAAACAATTGTACTGTCTGATAAATTGATAATCGTCAAAATCGCTGGTGACAATGGCCCCTTAATTTTTATACTTAGCCCACTACTTTCCGTAGTTGCAGAACCTAAAAGTTTAGAACATGTCCAACAATAATAACATATTTGGTGTTGAAATTACACTAATTTTAGTGCTTTGGTGTCAAAGTTTTTTGGCACTAACCAAGCGAGAACGGCCTAGTGGTACTTGAGAGAGTTTCGGTCCCAATACGGATCCGGCTTTGAATCCCGCTGGCCACTGGGAGTAAAATTTAAAATCTGGGCTCCTCTAGCATCTGGTGACCGAGGCATACGCCGGTCGATAATGTAGGCTGATACGGACACTCGCCGCTAGTCTGGATCCACCACGGTGGGTGCCAGGATACACCGAATTATTCAAAAAAAAAGTCTTTTGGCATTTCCAACCATAATACCAAATATTAGATTAAAATTATTACACATTTTTAGCGTTTTCAGTTTTAATAACTTTTATATTTTTATTATTTGAAATTGATAAATAATTGTTTATCACACTTAGATATTATGTTTGTTAAAATTTTATAGTTTTTTGTTCACAAATTTTATTTACATTTATATTTTTGGTTTTATAATATTATACCTTTTATGTACTTATTTTATATAAATATTCTATTAAAAATTAAAAACTATCAACTATAAAAAGATATAAAAATAATATATTTATTTTGCTAATTAGTAATACAAGTTTAACTATATTATATAATAAAAAAAATAAAAATAGTATTTAATTTTTGGTGAATTTAATAGTTAGATAAATTTTTAATTATTTACTATTAAATCTATCTTTAAAATAGTGTAATATTATTAATTATTCATTACTGATTAAATATAACTTAAAATTCAAAACAAAAAATTACAAGATAAAGTAAATGATAATAATCGTTTTGTGATTTCTTACTTTAGAATAAATAAAAAATATTTATGTGAAAATAAATTAAATGCAAACAATACATTATATTTAGGCTCAGTTACAGATTTGAACTGATTATTCATAATTATACTATATTATTAAATGAATATAATAATATATCTGTTAGATATTTGGTCTCTACACCAAATTTGGTGGAATGATGTTATTTTAGTGTCTTATTGGATATATGAAATCACACCAAATTTAATGTTTTGGTGTTCCATTAGAGTTGGCCTTAGAGGACCATGACCAAACTTCAATCATTTTATAAATTTTGTTTGTTTATCGTGAAATACAATTTCCATAGACACAATATAGGTTTTGGACTTCTGTTGGTAAAGGTAGGAAGCTCAAAAACTTCTTAAATATGTATCTTAGGGTATTAGTGGGAGTCTTTTTTTAGTTGAGAGTTTCGTTATATTCTACATTTTTTTGGATTAAGCCTTTTCTAAAAAAACACACATTTAGTTGAATTAATATAAAGATTTACCAAATATAAAGAGAGTTTGGTGTATCCAAAGAATTCATATAACATATTTAGAAAGAGTATCAGAATCCACAAATCAATAACAGTTCATTTTAATTAAAAAATGCTAGAATCCACAAAAAATAACAATAGGATTCAAAACCTTTAATAATCATTAAAAACAAATTCCATATACGATAATTACCAAATGACATATGTTAGTGGGTCCAATTATCAGCCCACTAATACAATGCCCGCCTTATTTACGTAATGACACCGTTTGAACTTTGAAGTTTGAACAGTTTCTCGAAATAATAGTGTTCAATGCTACCGATAGGAATCTTCACCGCTATATTTATTTGGGGACAAAGAGAAAAATAAATAAACGGAAAAACATTCCCTTTTTGGCATAACCGTAACTAAGGATAAATCAAAATATCGGAACTGGAAGTTTTGCTGTTTTATTTTAATTTTTTATTGTCACTAATGATGATAGTTTTTAAGAACAGAGAAATTTTAAAATGGTTTAAAAAAAAGGAACAGAGAAATTTAGGAAAGATCTATATGAGAAGAAGAACCATGAGTTTTAAAGCTGAAACAAGAAGCTGATACTTCTAAAACCCCACTGGGCGTTTGTGAACATAATCCTGAGCCACCACTCTCTATCATCTGTCCAATCTTCTTCACTCTCTCCTGCAAATAGAGTTCACAAAAGAATCAACAAAGTTTATACGCTTGATACTTAGTTTTATCTCTTGAACAATAAACACAAACATAAAAATCCTATCAGCTTTTATTTAAAAAGATCTAAATGCAACACCAGTTCAGAATCAACCAAACAACAACATGTATTGTGGGCTCGGACTTGGTTATAGATGTGACTAGAGTGGTGTTTCAAAAAAAAAAAAGATGTGACTAGAGTGTGCAGTGACTGTGAGAATAAGAACTTTATTATTTTTTCAAAGTAACTTTTTATAAAATATAGTTACACATGTGTCTGATGCATCAGTTAATGCCCCCTCCCCCAACACACACAGACACATATCATCTCTGATGATTTCATTCTTCTCCGCAACTGGCATTTCCTTGAAATCGAAGTAATGAAAATGAGTTTGGGATTTATAGTGGAATTTCATGTACCTTTTGAAGTGGTGAGAAAAGAGGAAAGAAGCAAGAGTTGTCAAAGTGTACTGTGTACAGTTCTCCAGAAACATAAAGTGCCACTGCAGCAGCAACTTCAGAAGGTCTAAACTCCAAAAAGTCAATACCTGTTCACTCACACAACCCACCATTACACTCCAACATTTTAACCTCTAAAAAAGCACAAAAAATAGAAGTGATAGACCTTTTCACCTTTGATTTTGCTGGCTATCAATTTTAGTGATCTCGATATCAGTGTGTTGGATGGTTCTTGATCACTGTTACTCAGTTTCCTCAGGAAATAACTTATGTATGAGTAAGGAGTTATCGCTCTCAATCTCCCTTTCAATCTGTTCACCACCAAAAGTTCCATTCTTTGGATTGATTTAGCCACAAACAAGAACTGAGGATGTCCAACCTATTCAGAATGTGTCCAAAACCGAAATAAATCAATGAGATTAGCGAGTTAGGCGTTATAGCGATCTATTTGTGAGAGAGTTATCGTACCTGAAGATCAGTTAATAACATTGGGACATAAGTTTCATCAAGTTTGGCTGCCAATGATAAACAAGCCACAGCCAACAACTGCATTGTCCAAGGCTCGCCATTCTACAAGACAAAATCATATATATCAAGAAGCTACAAAAGTGGGAGTTTCAGATGATGAAGGGCTAAAACATTTTCATGAGTCAACGTGAACTTACAGGGAGATCATGAACAGACAAGAATCTATCAAAGTAGTTCACTGATAAGCACATACACAGTGGTCCAAACTGGAGCACCTCACAAGCCTGTTGTAATAAGAACAAGAGACAGAACAAAAGTTTATCTATTTTCCTCACAACCTTGAGATTTAATATTATCTATGAGCATCATATTCACAGTTGTGACAAAAAAAAGAGCATCATATTTACAGATTTAAGGCAACAGCTCTCCCTCACTCAATTTGTTTTCTGCATAAGCCTAATATACATACCAACACAGTCTCTATGTCCAGATCATTCATCAAAGAGATGATAACAATTCAATAAATAAAAATAAAAACCAGACCTTAATAATCCAGTTAAGAGCTTTTCTTCTTCTGGCATTGAAATCCATATCTCCACTTCTGAGTCTCCTGATGTAATCATCACTTGGAAAATGCTGTTTCTCCTTCTCCATCATCTCTCTGACCATCTCTTCGCTCTCCAATGGGAAACCCATATGAAAATTCGAAATTTCACGACCAACAATCATGTTATCATCACCAACGTTGATGGTCTCTGTACATAAAAGACTCAGTTCTAGATTTTCTGCCATACCAACAGGATGTTGTTCAAAAAGTAAAATTTGTTCTTAATATAACGTCAACTAGAGACTGAAAGTGATGGATACAAGTTAGAGGAAGGAGCCTTTTTATTGATGAAATGATGATATGTGTTTTTCTTTTTGGGTAAGTGGGTAATGTGAGAATAGGGGAAGAAGATCAAAGACTAGAATATAGATAGTGAATTGACTATCATGGTTACATATGTTTCCATATTGATAAATTCATGGAAATGTGTTTGAATTTTGTTGTATGAAGGATAGTTAGTTAGTTTTGTTCATTGTATCTTAGGTTTTCGAATCTGAATAGTCAAATAAATCCTAAAATAGCGTATTCTGAAAATGTTATCACATTATCCCCATTCTAGTTACAGCTAATATAGTTTGACTAATAGTTTAAACAGTATCAAATCCATAATTTCTAAAAATATTATTATATATTCATGAATTTTAATATTGAGTAGTATCTTGAGGTATTTTCTAAACATAAAAAGGATAAAATTATATGATAGAATATACAAAATCGGCATTTTGATATTGTTCTTATTTAGAATAAATATTCGTCGAACCATGAGATTTTTTCTAAATCGAACAGAACAAAAATATGATCCAAATAAGTTAATGTAAATTAAAATTTAAGTAACATAAATAAAATATTGTTTCGATATATATATATATATATATATATATATATATATATATATATATAGTTTTAAAATCCATCAATAATTATGGTTAAATTGTTTGCTCTCGTTGATCTTTGACCACACTATTTTTACTATATAGTCATTTTAAGGTCAAAATTTTCAGTTATTACATCTTTGCCTATATGTTTGAATGGAGCCAGTAAACTATAGACATGAAAAGAACTGTCATATACAAATATAGTATGGTCTTTGATTTTTACACAATAGGGTCATTCTTTAATGGATTTATTTTACCCAAATATATTGTCTTGTGTTTTATCCAACATCTAAGATAGACTACTAATCAGTCTTTGTGTTTACGTAGAATACATATTTACTTCCCCAACTGGTGGTCAAGTTCTCATGCTCAGGAATGCTTTATGACCTACAGAGATCCTATATGACTATATCTTTTTAAGTTGACTAGCATAATTTCTTTGCTTGAATGTACTTGAAATGATCATGGAGTCATATGTGTGTACTAAATTATTGTTTCATTCATGTGGAATGAAAAGAATATTTTTTTATTATTCACACAAAAATTTCAATATACACATGTCATGTATTATTTTCAGAATTACCAAGATGTTTTATTCTCATGTTAACAACTTGAATTAATTAAAATCACGTGAGAGATAATAAACTATGGTGTTAATGTTTTAAAATTTGTCCAAAAATACCCACTCATTTATCTTTTTTATTTTTCATGCATGCAAATGCCAGACAAGAGTGGTACAGGTACACTTTTGATGTTTAGGCTTTAGCTTATCTTTGTGTTCTGAGCTGAGATTCGAGCTTTTTGATCCTGATTCTATTAACTTTTTCTACGTACGGTGAATAAATAATTTTGTTGACTGTTGTATGCACGCCTGTGGCTGTGGTCAACCTGACGAAAAATTTACCCTGATCACATGGCTTGATGGTTCGAACCCGAGATTTAAATGACATTTTCTTCAAGAAAATCAATCGTAAGGGTGTGGTGCAGCTAAGAACGCAAACACTAACAAAGGCAGAAGCTTTGACGTATAGCCAATTTGACATTCACGTGGAGGATAAGGAGCGAGTGGGAGAGTAGTTAGGTTTTGGTTTTTCGATATAAAGTTATAATATGGGCTTTACTAAACCCGTTACGGCTATACCTTGGAGAACCTGCAGATTGTTGACAAAGGTTAACCGAGTAAAAGTCAGCTAAGTAGTTGGTTAAATACGCGCGAAGCAGTTTCTACTAGTTGGGTTCCACTTGGAAACAAAATTTTAAAAGAAAACGTCGCCTGAGAGATTCGAACTCTCGCGGGGAAACCCCATGTACTTAGCAGGCACACGCCTTAACCACTCGGCCAAAGCGACTTATTGCTAACAACTCGTTTCTTTAAGATACGAGCGAATTGAACTCCATGGATGACATGCGTGTGCTTAACCACTCGGACAAAGGGACTTATTGCTAACAACTCGTTTCTTTAAGATGCGAACTAAATCGCACTCTTCTGTAATTGAACTCCATGGATGACATGATTCAAGTGAGAGCTTCTTCTAGTTGAAACTGTCTTAAAGTCTTGAACGTTATGATATATATGTAGTAGCTCTATGTTACAGTTATAGTGATTATGATGCAATAACATAGTATTTAGACCTTAATTTAATCACACAGTCATGCATATGTGTACGTTATGCTTATGTTACTGAGTGGTTTTTGAGTTTAGAAAAAAAAATGAAAAGGATTGATTGTAACAGATATAATAATAATAGAAAGTCAAATTTAGTTAATTTCTCTGATTAGTATTTAGTCTGATATACTAGCTTTCTGAGATAAGATGAATTATCCCATATTAAAATTGCTTTCAATGAAAACATTACAATGGAATCAGTTTTATTTATTCAGTGTTCTAAAATACGCTATACGCTAGCCGGACGGTGGATTACTGTATAGCGCCTAGATGTATATACGGTAGACATATTTTAACTAAATATCATAATAATAAACAAAATAATGATATAATAATAATAAAGTAACTACATAAGTTATATGTAAACAATAAAATATATATCAAGCGTAATTAAATAGATTATACATTATATTTATTTATGGAATATTTAAAATAAAAAATAAATTATCGGGTACAAATGAAGTCAAAAGAATCAAAACTATAATTAGAAAAAAATATACCAATATTTAGCAGAAAACAAATTAAACGTTGTGTAAATGCTGTATAAACACCGTTTTATACAGCATATAAACGATGTATAAACGTCATATAACCATAACTGTATTATTTTATCGTATATCAAAATACAGTACATTGCACTACTGTATAGAATATATACGTTGTATATACGGACTGATACGCCGTATTTTAGAACACTGGTTTTATTTAGAGAACTACACGTTATAATTTGTGTGATTATGCAACCAACATTAAGAAGTCAAAGAACACAATTAAAGTAAATTTTACCGTTATAGTGTCACGAGAATAATAAAAATAGTGAGAATGGGCAATCAAGACAAGGGGACCCAGGGAGAGACAAGGCATCAAAGTTAATGAACAGTTGTCCTTGTGAGACGCATTCACGCGCTCTCTCTAAACCGTTCTTGGAAAATTGACGAAGAAGGAAAGAAAGCTTCCACACTCTTTTCAATCCTTGAAGAAGAAGAAGAACGTACATGTTGAAGAAGGATAAGTAGATTCTGGCTTCTCTGCTTCACTGGTGTTTCCGGGTATTGATTGATTATATTATAAAGTGTCAAACTTTTCCTGGAAACTGGATCTGGGTTTTTTCGTTTCCGAGAAGCAAAAACAATAAGGATGAACCTGAGAAGATGGATACTCTCCGTGCTCTTCTTCGTCGTTTTGCTGTGCAACGCCTCCACTTCGTTATCTGTAAGTTTTGGAATTATAAAACTTCTCTCTTTCTTCCCCCTATGTTCTCGGGAATCTTTTGGTTGGGTTCCAGGAAAAACGGGAACTTTTTATCTGGAAAGTTCACTTCGACTATGTTTTCATGATTCCAGAAATAGTAGTTTCAAACTTTCCTGTTGAAGAAATTTCTCAATTTGAATCTATTTATAGAAAGTTAAATAGAAAGAGACACCAACAGGGGTTGTGATGGTATGTGCGTTTGATTGACTCTTGGGTTTTGTTGAATTTAAAGACTTGAAATTTGATTAGTTTGGGACCATTAACTCGATACTTGTTCTAGTTTCAAGTCAAAGAGTCTCTCTTGATTGGAATGGAACTAAACCATTGTTCTTCTTGCAGGAATCGATCACAATAAAGCCAAGACATTTATCTTTGCTAAAGAGTGCTTTACAACGGGTCAGAATCTTTAAAATGATTCTTCATCTCTTTGTCGATTTCATAAAGTAAAAATGAGTTTGATTGATGAGCCTTATGTCTAATAATTTCAGCCAAGTGGGGAGCAGTCTGACCTTTGGAAGCCAATGACTGATCAAGGATGGAGTCCATGTATTGATTTAGAAGATCCCCCTTGTAAGCAATTGACAACATTTCTCATTAGCTTTATTACACTGATCTCTGTTTAATCTCTTTCTCTCTCTCTATCACTGTTTTCTTGTCGTCTTGGAGTAGCATTACCGAATAAAACCGAAGGCTATATCCAAGTGTTTCTCGATGGAGGACTTAACCAACAGCGTATGGGGATATGCGATGCGGTTGCGGTTGCTAAGATCCTAAACGCAACGCTCGTGATCCCATTTCTTGAAGTCAATCCCGTTTGGCAAGACTCAAGGTAAACGTTTTTTGAAAACGTATACTTGTTCACACTAGGCCCGTTTAGGCCTACGGGCTTCAAGCCCATTTTAGCATCTCTACTTGTGATGTAAGGTGAAGTTTTGGTTTCTTTGGTGGTGTGCAGTTCTTTTGTTGATATCTTTGATGTGAATCATTTTATCGATTCCTTAAAAGATGACATAAGAGTAGTCAAAGAACTTCCTGAGGAATACTCGTGGAGCACAAGAGAGTACTACGCCACGGCGGTCCGTGAAACCCGAGTTAAAACTGCTCCAGTGCATGCTTCTGCGCAATGGTATATTGAGAATGTCTCGCCGCTTCTTCACAGGTATATTATGTTCTTTTACGTTAAATATGACCGTTTGAAAACATTAACAAGACTCTTCTGAGTTCGGAGCTTCTTTTTTTTCTGTAGCTATGGGATTGCTGCTATATCTCCATTCTCTCACCGTCTGTCGTTTGATCACTTACCTGCTGAGATTCAACGGCTAAGATGCAAAGTAAACTTCCAAGCGTTACGGTTTGTTCCTCACATCACGTCACTTGGTGATGCTCTTGTGAGCCGTCTTAGAAACCCCTTATGGAGAAGCAACAAAGAAAAAAAGAATGTGGATCATTTGGGAGACATGACAAATCCGCACAGCAGACAAGAACCAGGGAAGTTTGCTGTTCTCCATCTTCGCTTTGACAAGGTGATGCTCACTCTCAGTTCATAACATCTTTTTAGGCTTGAGCGTTTTTTGGATACTTTTGGTTCTAGAAATTTAGGAACAATTCAAGCATTAAAAAAGTTTGGTTTGGTTTCAGTTATTTTAGTTTTTCATTTGGTTCTGGTAGTAAAGTTAGAACTGACTAATATCCAAAAAAAATTCACGTCCAATTTCGGATAATATGAGTAAAAATCATATAATTCAAGTTTTTCATTTTAAATGTCTGATCATTCGAGAAGTTTAGATAAAATATAAGGTAGTTTGAATAATTCTAATGTTTCGGATAAAATAATATTTTGGTAATTCGGATTTTAGGTAATTTGGATTTTAGGATAATTGGTTTTATAAATTGTATTTTAGGATATTAGGCTATCTAGAAAAATTAAGATAAAATTACTACTTTTAACTTTTAAGTATATAATATTTATAAAATTTGTCTCGGTTTTAGTCTTTTTGGGTTCATCTTCTAGGATGAATTGCCAAGTTCACCATATGGAAATGAACCCAAGAAAAAATCTTGTTTTATTCGGTACGTTTCCTGGGTTCTGAAAAAATGAGTCCATACCTGACATTTTTGGTGATGTCATTTTGAGTTATTTAGTAATAAGAACTAAGAAGTTTGTTTTGTATTACAGGACATGGCTGCACATTCGGCGTGCGACTTTGGTGGAGGCAAGCCAGAGAAACTTGCATTGGCCAAGTACAGACAAATGATTTGGCAGGGAAGAGTCTTGAACTCTCAGTTCACAGACGAAGAGCTAAGAAGCCAAGGACGCTGTCCTCTAACACCAGAAGAGATGGGACTTCTCTTGGCTGCTTTCGGTTTCGACAACAACACTCGTCTCTATCTCGCGTCCCACAAGGTCAGCCACACTTCACACTAACATTACTTCTCTTAACCTCTTTTCTTATATTCTCTTTTCTTTTATCCCCCTTCAGGTATACGGAGGAGAAGCTAGAATCTCAGCGTTAAGACAAGTCTTCCCAAGAATGGAAGACAAAAGAAGCCTTGCTTCATCCGAAGAACGAGCTCGAATCAAAGGCAAAGCTTCTTTACTAGCTGCACTCGATTACTACGTAAGCATGCACAGCGACGTGTTCATCTCCGCGTCGCCTGGGAACATGCACAACGCTCTCGCTGGTCACCGAACGTTCGAGAATCTCAAGACGATTAGACCGAACATGGCGTTGATAGGACAGCTTTTCCTCAACAAAAGCATCACTTGGGTTGATTTTCAACAGGCGCTTGGCGAAGGGCACGTGAATAGACAAGGACAGATCCGGTTAAGGAAACCGAAACAGTCGATATATACTTATCCGGCTCCTGATTGTATGTGCCATGTCTGACGATGATGATGATGCTTATATTATAATTAACTTAGTTATACATTTTCATTAGAAGTCAAGTTGTATAACTTTTTTTTTAATTAACTAAAAATCCTATTCGTTGGATAGAGTATATCAAAATGGTTTATTTATCTGATAAGGACATAATAAACCAAGTGAACCGGTGTTGGTTATGTCCTCATCAACAAATGTAAGTTAGTTGAGTGGTAGGAATCAGGTGCGGTGGGTCTAGGGTAGAAGCGTGCAGAAACAGTTGCTATTAAACCAAATAAACCGCTAATAACCGTCGGATCAAATCTTTAATTGGTTTGGCCCGATAAAAACGGGGGAAAAAACTAGTATAAAAATGAAGAAGAAACAGAGCAGAAGATGAGAGCTTCTTCTTCTTCTTCTCTACAAGTCACAGAAAAGTCAAGAGACGCCGAAAACGACGCGATTTTTTCTAGAGTTTCTTCGATCGTCCGATCTGATCTTCTCTCGGTAATATCTTGTTGTTCCGATATTTTCGGATCTTCTGCCGAATATTCCGGCGAATCATTGACGTCGAGGCTTTGATCCTCCCTTGTTTCTTCATTTTTCTTCGATCGCTTTCGCTTTTTTTTTCTATATTTTTAATTTTGAAATTGAAACACCGATCTGGAGAAGCGTTAATTACTTTCTATTGACAATAATGGTGATGTAATTGGATGACGTTATAAGCAAGATAGTATTAATGGATTTGGAGATTTTCTTCTCTGTTTGGTTTTAATGAAATTGCTTTATTGTTGGTTGTTCATGATTGGATTGGCCAGTGTCAATTATTTTTTTTGTAAAAGTTGATTAGTAATTAATTATTGGTTATAGGTTGAGGAAGAAGGTAGAGAAGCATCGGTCCATGGCTTGATCAGAGTTTATCTCCGGAGTTTCGGAGTATTAATTTTAGATTTTAAAAAATAAAAAATAAAGAAGATGTCAGTCTCTTTCCCTCGTCTTCCGAGGTGGTTGTGCGGTGGTGGTGGCAACAGTAAGAAAGACTCGAAGGGATCTCCTTCACTGAATCATTCACTGAAGAAGTCTAAGTCTGGATCTTCTTCTATGAAGAAGATGAAAAGAGGATTGATTGGTAGAGGAGGATCAGGAGGAGAGGAGGGAAAGATGGGGAATGTGATGTTCCCTGAACCAGATGATCCTGAGTGGTCCATTGGTTGGGTGGAGCCACATGGTCCAGGGTTTAAAAGTGAGGATGATACTGCTGGTGGTGGGTTTGTGGTTCTTGTTCCTTGTTACAAGAAAGTTATGGATGGTTCAGGGAATCAGAATCCAACTGGCTTCCTCTCTCCTGCTCCTCCCGGTAATATCTTTGTTTCCATCATCATTAATGATTAATAGCAATTATGTTTTACTTATATGCATGTTTAAGTTAATCTTAGTGATTTGCAACCTAATTTTATTGAAAGTGTGAGAAGTGAATTATTACCATCATTGCTTGTTAAGCCTTTGGGATTCGGAACTTAGATTGTGTGTGTGTGTGGTTCTGCTGTAATTAAATATGCAGATGGGAAGAATATTGAACAGTGGCTGTCGTCTATGGGGAAGCTATAATAAAACTGGATGGTTGGGAAGATGAAGACTCTGCTTCTGTCTATGTTTTTTTTCATAATTAAGAATCAAAAAACAAGAAAAGAAAAAAAAAGATTTGTGGATAGCTTCTGGAGACTTCTTTTGGTTCTCTGTTTCAAGTGAGTGACACCAAAACATCCAAGTCATCCCTCAAGAATCTACTACTAATGTACAAATGTGATGGTGATGGAGACTTGGCAGAATAAAATGATGAATGAAGAATTGATATGCTGTGATATATGATTTGAGTATTTGGATATTTTTCATGTGGGTGGGTGTCTGGAGTGAAGGCGTTTTCTGCTTCTGTGGTCGTGGTTGTTGTTGGCTTTGGAACAAAGAAAGAAAAATCTTTTTCTTTTTGTTCTTTTGTGGTTGATCATGTGTAATACTGTACATACACGTACATAAGTTTCTGTTTATATATATTTTTCTTTCTTCAGTCACATGTGCTTACTTTCGACAACACAAGAACCCCTAGCGTTGTACACGTTCTGACCATCAGAAGCAATCATCGATTTCATAAACAAATTCCACTCAAACATGACAGCACACACTTTTGATCATAGGCAAGACTTCATTTCACCATTTCTCGTTTGAATCTTTTGGAAGTTGCAAACCAATGAGGCCGAGTAAATGGTCCGCGTTTGCATCGGGTGAGCTCTCAGCTTCTTGCTTCTCCTTTGCTTTAAGTTTTCTTTCCTTCTTTGAGTTATAGAACTCCATCTCCATCTGCCTCTCTTCAAGAACAGCCAAGAATCATTGTCAAAGACAGGAACTCCCTTGATAACAAACGCAGATGTGAGTCAAAATACAAAGTTGGAAACCTTTTGGTAATTGGGTACTTTGAGTGTGTATACAAAAGAAATTAGCTAGGAGGAAGCATGTGCCAGTCTTGAATGAGCGCCCGAAGAGTTTGATTTTGTGTGAGAAGTTGATAGTCTAGTACTCTCAGATTTTTCATAGGTTATGGTATCATGTCCCATGCTTAGCTATTCCTCTATAGCCTCAAGCTCATAGGAAAACACATCTGCTGCAACATGTTTATTCTTCATCAGCTATCTAAGATAAAATAACAATGTAACTGGCTTTTGAAGTTTTTTTCTCTAATCTTCCTGTTGATTCATGTATGTTAAGCTGGAATATGAAACTACATATGTGTCCCCATGCATGGCATTTATGATTATGAATCTTTTTTGGGGGTGATATCCATGCATTTTTGTTGTGCGTGAATAATTATTTGCTTAACGAATACGTTGCACGTACCTAATTAGGAAAAGTATCAGTCATGAAGGCTGCGCGGAGGGATTGACAATTTTTGAAGAGCAATACTTAGGTTCACCCCTATGGTGAACCTTGAAATTCACCATTTTCCTTATATCTAATAAGTTTCCATATATATAAACAAGTAATATATATTAAATTAAAAAACCAAAATAACTAAAAAAATAACTAAACTCTAAACTTTAAATTACAAATCACTAAACATTAAATCTAAATACAAACCCTAAACCCAAATTCAAATTCTATACCCTAAATTTAAATCAAAATCCTAGATTATAAACTCAAACCCTATACCCAAATTCTACACTTTAAACCCTAAATCTAAACCCAAATTCTAGATCCTAAACCTTAAATTCTAAACCCAAACCCTAAATCTAAATCATAAATCCTAAATCCAAATCGTAAACCCTAAACTCAAACTCTAAATCTGAAACTCTAGTTTTGAGTTTAGGGTTAATAATCTAGAATTTGGGTTTACGACTATGGTTTGGGTTTAGGATCTATGGTTTAGGTTTAGGTTTAGAATTTAGAGTTTAGGATTTCGGATTTGGGTTTAGATTTGAGATTTAGGATGTAGATTTTTTGTATAGGGTTTGGGTTTAGGGTTTAGGGTTTTGGGTTTAGATTTAAAATTTATGGTATATTATTTGGATTTGGGTTTAAAATTTGTTTTATATTTAAGATTTAGGAGTTTATCATTTAGAGTTTAAGATTTAATTTTTTAAAACTATTTTAGGTTATTAGATTTAGTATATATTATTCATTTGTAAATATGAAAATTTGATTAGATATAAGAAAAATGGTGAATTTAAAGGTTCACCGTAGGGGTGAACCTAAGTATTGTTCATTTTTGAAGCATAAAAGTTGGTAAACGGGAGTTTTTTTTGTTTCATTTTGGAAAACATATTATGAAATATCTCCCGAACGGCCAATTCCATCAAGAACTTTTCCTACAAGGAAGTCAATGTGGACTATTCTATTCAAAACATTAATGGCCTTGATTTTTTGTTGTTTCTAAAAGTTTTTTTGGCTTCTTGTTTTTATAATAGTTTTCCAGTCTTTAGTCCTGGATTTTGACTATAATTTTAGATTGACCTTTTAAGATTTTTTTTATGTCTTTAGTTTATTTTCTTGTTTGATAAGGTTGAAATTACTAAAGAAAATATCAAAATATTTAGTATTACAAAATATTATTTTAAATAGTAATAACTTCAAACTTTTAAAGAGTTAAACAAATTATTAAGTAATAACTAGATTTTGATCCGCGCTTAAAAGGCGCGGATTTATTTTGAAATTAAATGTCTTTTTAAAAATAAATTTTTAGATAGATATATAGGTCTGGTCATATTTATGACGAATCGTATTGTATCAAACTGAAAAAAAACGAAATAAACATTAAACTGAATTTCATAATAAACGAGCAGGTCCTTTATTTTTATAACCAAAAATCTGAAATCTTTATAACCAATAACCGGTTACCAGAAATTTTGAAATAAAAATTATATACCTACAAATATTAATTACATTTACTTTGCTGCCGACCAAACCAAAATAACCTAACAAATGATTTAACTCTTTTTAGTGAGGAAACATATGGGGATTATAGGGAAATTAAATTATAAGCAATGTTCTCATATTCGAACATAGGGTATAACCGTTAAATTTGTTGGATATATAATCTAGACTTATGTATAAAAGTGTCGAGTTCGACGCTACCTCTTAGGACTGGACAAAAAACCGAATTCGAAAAACCGAACCGAACCCAGTCCGAAAAAGTAGTATCAAATACGAACCAAAAATTGATTAAATATTCGAATGAGTTAAAAAATTCACTGAAATCAAACCCGACCCTAACGGAAGTATTTCAGGTACCAGATAATATCTGGATTATATTTATATACCTATTTGTATTAATTATTTTAGATTTAAAATATCTATTGAATTTCAATCCAAATATTAAAACCAGACCAATTTATATGTTAATTTTATGTATTTTGACATATGATATTAAAATTTATATGTACTATATTATTTTGTTAAAAAGTTTGAGAAATTTAAGGTATACGATGAATTTTTTTTAATAATTTAAATGGGTTATCCGAACTCGAACGGAATTCGTAAAGATCCGAAAACCGAATCCGCATCGAAATTTAGAAATACTCGAATGGGGTTAAAATCTTTGAATCCAGAAATCCAAAATATGAATAGATCTGAACCGAACCCGAATGGGTGTCCGAACGTCTATCCTTACTACCTATGTATATTTTGTATATTCTTAAAACACCATGTCGTATAGTGGGTGAAAATAAAAAAAATAATTTAGGGCCTAATAATATTAATTATGGGTCTAGCCTTTTAGATGAATAAATGTATGTTTATTCAATTTTGCCTAAGTTGATCATTGATTTGAAAACAGTGTATATAAAAGTTTTTTGATATTTTTTTAATTATGATTGTAGGTGATAATACGAAGACAGTAACGATGGTTGAATAAATATAAAAATAAACATAAAACACAAACACAAGCACAAACTTAGTATTACGAATAACTTAGATTTGAAGTATTAATAGTCATAGAAGTAGAAAATATAGAAAAATATGGTTGACAAAAAAAGAAAACTATGGTCTCGTATGAATGTGTTAATGTACAACTACAATTGAGCGACTGGTGTAAGTTTTTAATTTTATTATGAATACAGCTTATGTGTAACCTTCGGTAACAAACAAAAAAAGAAAAGAAAGAATATTCACATCAAACTAAATCGAGAGATATGGGTCCTGCATATTTCATATTATTCATTTGAAGTGCATTACGAATATAGAATGAGAATTGGTTTGTTATAATTATATGTAAGACCATTAACTAAATTACCATTATACCATTAATGAAAGAGTCCAACAACATTGCATAAGTAGATTTTTTCAGAATGTTTCTATTTTATTAGTATAGATTATCAATGAAACAAAAAGAGTATTAGGAAGAAAACATGTTTTAGGTGAAAGCCAAATAAGTTTATGTATTCTTCATTAATAATTGGCGAAAACCTTAAAACTATAAATTTCCTAACTTTTTAGAAGAAGAAAAAAATCTTCTATTAGAATCTTGAACGGGTCATGAAAATAGTCTTTTGACCCCTTAAAACACTCCAAAATGAATATCATTGAGGCTTAAATTAATAATGTTCTTTCTTCTCCATTTATAAGTGTGAGTGAGGTCTTTAGTTTCTTCTTTTTCTTAAAGAAAAAGAGGTCTTTAGTTTTCATCATTTTATTTTTCAAAGCTACGTTCTCTTGTGTAAGTAGATGAGTTGGTGGAAGAAGAAGAAGTCACGAGCCGTTGTGAAAGAGCAGACGTGGGACAGAGACCAATGGAGGGGAGAGAGGATTCTAGAAGCGTTAATCCAATGCTGTGATGGCAAACCCAATCCCATAAAATTCTTCACTGCTGATCAAATCCTCAAAGCTACTCAAAAACATACATGCACGTGTAGTATCCTTGAAAGACGTAAGAATATCTGCGAGTGTAGTCGTGTTTCCGAATTATATTTTCAAGGGAAATGGTATTCAGGTGCGCTCGATGACCATCGCATGATTCTCCTTCGGAAAATGAAGGGAAGAAGTCCACATCCCCCTAGAGACATCTGCTCTGGACCTCCTAAGGACGTAGCGATATCATCGATGGTTAGTGGTCACAAAAATTTCATGAAGTTGGTTGGGTGCTGTTTTGAGTTTGAGTATCCAGTCATAGTTTATTATGGTGGAGAGAAACAATACTCACCTGTAGATTTGAATAAGATAGTTTCATGGAGAAGGAGAATGAAGATAGCAGAGGACGTTGCAACTGCTCTAGCTTATCTTCACGTTGCGTTCCCAAGACCCTTTGTGTATAGGAACATGGAGTTGCGAAATATATTATTAGATGGAAATGACGTTGCGAAGTTGAATGATTTATCTTATTGTGCATCGATTCCAAAAGGAGAAACACGTGTCAAGCTTACTTGGGTAGGGAAAGACTATGATTACATGGACGATGATTATATATTCAACCGCGTAGTGTCGGAGAAAACTGATGTTTTCGGGTTTGGTGTTTTCATGCAAAAGCTTTTGACCGGGGAAGAAAAATTTGAGGAGCTTTGTGGTTGGAAGAACTGGTGAGAAAAAAAACAAGTTCCCAAAGTGGTTGTCTACGTACATGGGAGAAGGAAGAATGAATGAGATCATTGATCCAAAGATTAGTGAAGGTTCAGAAGAAGAACGTTGTCTAATGGAAGCTTCTCTTGTCCTCTCAGAAAGATGTATTGGTCTTAGAGGGGAAGTTCCGAAAATGGTGGAAGTGGCTAAGGAACTAAGGAGGTCGCTTAAACAAGGGGTGTAGACAAAATCATGATGATATGTTTTTGTTTATTGTCATGTGTTTCGTCTGGTGAATGGCTATCAAAGTTCTGATTTTACTTTCAGGTTTTTTTTTGGTCTTAAGAATTTTGAGTCAATGAATAAGGAAAAAGAAAGATGAAATATGTGTTTGGAAATAATATTTAGTCATATCCTTGATAAGATGACATTATATTTTTTAGAAAGTATTGAAGAAAATTTTGCCGACATGTTAGCGTGTAACATCAAGAGCCATGCATCGCTGTCCAATGTGGGTCGAGGTTGCCTAAGTATTTCAGAACCTCGTAGTTCTCACCACTACAAGAATCATTGAAAATAGCAAAGAACTAGCAAAAACATTTCAGTAGCCATAACTATTAGCAATAAAAGTTGCGACGGATGGCGACAAACCAAAAAAAATGTTAAATTTACAGCTAATCTGTAGCGATCTATAGCTAGCTACAGATATGATTCATAGACGTTTTCTAGCTAAATGACTACTAATTAGTGAAGAATAAATTGTCGCCGAAAGTTTCATAATTAGTAACACATTGCATAAATATTGATGTATCTAACTTATATGTATGTGTTATACGTTTGAATGTACATTTGTGATATATACTTGAAACTAGTAATTTTGAATTAAGACAATGTGCATTTTTGTTATATGTTTGCAGATTTTCAATTTTATGCTTATTGTGTTTGGTTGACATTTCAATTAAGGATTATAGTATAGGGTTTAGATTTAGGGGTTGTGGTTTAAGGTTTAGGGTAAAGGGTTAGAGGTTTTAATATTAGGAAGTTGCTAAGAATATAGTAAATTATGATTTGTTAGAAATTTATATGTGATTGTTAACAGTTTATAAATTTTTGATATTAAAATGAAAATATTAGGTTACTATTTAGTTATGGATTATGGTATAGGATTTAGATTTTAGGGATTGTTATTTAGGGTTAAGAGTTTATATTTAAGAAGTCATGAAAATATAGAAAGCTTGGTTAGTAAATTATAATTGGTTGAAAATTTATATTAGAAACTAAAGTATATAATTTGGTTGTTATAATTTTTTTTCCATGTTGACATCATAAATTTTTAGTGCACTAGTTATCTAAAAATAAAAATAATTTCCAAATTTAGTTGTCTATTGAAGGTTGTATTTTCGTATTTTGTTGGTGCTGATAATTTTAGTTTACATATGAACTAATGCACCTAATTAAAGAAGTGATCCCATGGTGGGCTGTGGTGACTGGTGAGCGCTGTCTTGGCGAGTGATTGAGGTTGGGATTTATTGGATGGTGCTTCCTGCCTGACCAAGGAGGCGAGAAGGTTGGATTAGCTGACGCTAGGTTTGGAGTGTGGCTAGGTGTTTGGTTGAGAACTTTGTTAGGCCTTGTTGAGAAAGAAACTTCAAATTTTAGCAGCTTCAAATGCTCTATGCATGATTGTTTCTGTCGCCATGTCTTTTTGTTTTGCTTTCTGATGACTAAACCAGTGACAATACATACTCAATTTCCACTATTTTCTAATAGTTTTAAGTTTTAACTATTCAGGTTACAAAGTTGTGAGACTTTTAGATTAATCATCCAGATTTCAAAAGTGACTACAGCTTTCACATGAACAAAGGTTGAAGATACACAAGCATAAGCTGAGACTAGATGCCAATACTACATACAACACTTCCTTTCTTTTGGAGATTTTTACAATGTAGAAGATGATGAAGCAATGGCACCATGAAATAAAGAGAAGGTAGCACTTTTGTTATTGATGATTACATCACATTGCTTGTTTCACTCCATTAAGAGTTGTCTATGCCGAGTGAGATCATTAAGGTACGAGGACGAGGTATGATCTTGTAAGTCACACCCGTCTAGACTCACTGTTCTTGCTCCGCCTTGCGGCTCGGCTAACCGGTCATCCCCACGCAATAGCTGCACCAACTGCATCCAACACCAACCCAATTCATATTAGATGGAACCTTAATTAGGACTTGTTTGGCTTTTGGAATTGGAACATACCCGGTTCATATCAGGACGCATAGTGGCTACATGGTGTATGCACATTGAAGCTGTTTGCATTACCCTTCTCATCTCAGTTTCATCAAAGTCATTTCCTAGCTTAGGATCAACTATTTCCTCCACGCTGCTCTTCTCCAAAAGCGGTTTCGCCTTGCAAGAGAAGCATTTCAAGCTGTCTTAATTGATATAAAATGCGTACAAAGAGAAGAAGAAGAAGAGAAGTTTCAGTATCATTACCCACATCACAATGCTTTGCCTGCTATCTGTATCAACCGCTCGACGACCAGTTATGATCTCTAAAAGTAATACCCCAAACGCAAACACATCCGTTTTCTCATCAACAATCCCATGCATAAAGTACTCTGGAGCTAGGTATCTGTAAGAGAAACAAAGAACCAAAACCTGGTTAAGATTTAAACATCAAGAAGAGATTGTTTAGCTGCATATGGAAAGTCTCTGTCTGACCCGAATGTGCCTTCGATAGGGAAAACAATATGGTGAGGACAATTCTCTGGGAGCCACTTAGCAAGTCCAAAATCAGATATCTGCCAAAAAACAATTCATATCAGACTCAGCTAAAGCTGATTATTTTTTTTGATTCTTGAATCAATCGGTCAATAAAAATACCTGAGCTTCATAATCTTGACTTAGTAAAATGTTGGAAGCTTTGATGTCACGGTGAATAATCCGCCGAGGGCAATCATTATGAAGATAACTCAAACCATCAGCTACACCCAAAGCCACTTTATACCGTTTCTTCCAATCCAAACACTCCTCCTCAGACCCTACATAAGTTTTTAAAAACATTAACACAAACAAACAACAATAATGTGCGTATTTTAATTGCGATGGAGAGTGTACCAAAGAGTAGAGAAGCGAGACTGCCGTGTGGAGCGTACTCAAGCACAAAATGCAAGCCGCGATCGCTGCTGAAACCGCGAAGCCTAGCTGCGTTTGGGTGGTTTACGTGTGCGATCATCCCCAACTCCGACAAGAAGTCACTGACTCTTTCCTCTTCTTCCATGACGTGTCTCATCAGCTTCTTGATGGCCACCGTCTCTCCGTCAGGTAAAACTCCTTTGTACACCTCAGCATGTCCTCCTTTCCCAATCATATTCTCTAACAACAACAAGTACAACATATCAAGACCTATGCTAGGAGACACATTACCCGGATCTGAACACATTCCACTGAAACATTGGCCTTATCTCGCAAATTTTTTAAAAATCATTTTATATAAATATAGAGTATTCTAATTTTTATTTTTTAGTTATTAAAGTTCTTAGTAAATGTTTATTGCTTCGAAATCTCATAACCGGCCCTGAACAGAACCTTACCGGGATTGAAACTGTCGGTGGCGGCAACAAGCTCTTCGTAAGTGAAATTCCGCCACGAGGGTTTAGCGACCAGGATTTGATGGCAGTCAACCGACGGAGACAACTTAGGCTGTCTCCGCCGCATGTTTTTCCTGGTGAGCTCGTAGCTAGCGAGGAGAGGAATGACAGAGAATCTCCTTATGGACTTCTTCTTGATGGAGTCGATCATCTTGTTCCATTGAAGACCCTGGTGTTGAAAAGACGAGACGTTCGGAGGAGTCGTAGATAACGGCGACGATGATTTATCAGGAGAGCACGAGCTGCAGCTGCTGCTGTTGTCGGAGTCTGAACTCGTTAATGGGATTTCAAGAACGCATCTCGGGGATGGATCTTCGATGGATGATGAGTCGTTGTTCTCCGTCTCTGTCTTTTCGTTGCTTCCTTTGTTGTTGTTCTTCCTTTTCTTCTTCTTCTCCATCTCTGTACATAACAAAAAATGTTTGTGTATATTTTTCATTAGAATACAAAACAGAGACATACATGTTTGTAACATTAACTTTAGCCTTTTACCTTCAACAGCCATGGTCTTTGGGATTCTCTGTGAGAATAAGAAGCTTTGATGATAATAATAAATAAATAAAAAACTCAAAGCTCCATGAAAGTTCCTCCGAAGAGTAACATCTCCGTGAGGAGAAGGGAAGAGAGTCCGGGGAAACAGGAAAACAGAGGTTTGTCTTCTTTCTAATGTGTAAATTTTGAACCGTTGTTTTTTTTTCTCGATTCTTTGTCTCGTTGAAGTCTATTATTATCTCTTAGAAATATTTATTCTTAGAAGATTTAGGAAGCGTGGAACTGGAAGAAGAAGAAGAAAATGAAAGACCAGGTTTTTTTTATGACTGGTAATGGATTGGAATCTATGCTATATTTATACAAATCCACCACATGCAATCATGCATGCAAGTCAGGAGTTCTGTTTCACTTTTTTTTACAAAGATAAAAGAGTTCCGTAACTAACGCTATCCAACGAACGGACACGCCGACGGTTTAACATATATATATCTGGAGCTGGTCAATGGGATTTTCCGTAATTTCAGTGGATGAGAAGACAAGACATCCTCTTTGCTTTTAAAATATAGTTATGACTTGTTGTGAGGCTATTAATATTAGCCATGTGAAGTACTGACATTGAAAAAAAACAGCAGAAACTAATTTAAATGGCGGAGAATGTGAATTTATTTATTGAAAAAATCAAGGCAATGAAGCTTTGACCACCCTAGAGTCCGAGACCTTGGTTATTATTTAACACACATTATAGTAAACACTGTTCAATATCAATATCAAGATAGACAACATTCATGAGAGTGTTTTGGTTGACAGACACGAAGGTCACGAGTCATCATGGAGCTTAGTTAAAAGACGTTTATTCGAAACACATCAGGCGCGACATTATTGGACCCACCATGTCAAGCTCTAACTTAAATGCATCAGGTGTATAAAAAATTAGTTGTCGGTTTAGCTTACGTGTTTACGATCATGTTTATAAACTAGAAAGAAAAAATTCCAACGACGAAAACGAAAAACATAGGTATGTGTCAAACTCTCTACATGTGCGAGTTACGTAACATCGCCTCATCGGAGAAACAAATTCATAACATATTAAATTAATAAGTGAAGTTGTTGCGGGAGAATGACTTTTTGATAGTCTTTGGTGAAATGCGAATGTGTTAAAGACTTAATACTACATTTAAATAAAGTTTCTAGTTAATTGATAATTTCAGTAAAAAGATGTGTCCTTCAGAGTGGGTGAACTAAACCCATTGACTAATAACTAATCTTATTTGCTTCCTCCTTCGCCGTTGGGCCCCAAAATCTGAATCAAAACGGCCACCACCAATGTCAAGTTCTGTATGAGAAGTCAGTCTAACTAATCTCGTTCTCACTTCGGTAATAAACACTCTTCTGCTTCAATCCAAAATTCAGTTAGTTTTTTTTCGTAGTTCTGGTTTGAATTTTTTATGTATTATATCTAATTAATACTAGTCATTAAATCAAAGTAAAACCAAGCCGACATGTAATTTTCTCAAATAGGAAACTGATACGTGGATTGCCATTTATATATAAGCTTATATTTTTTTTTGTACCTGCACTGACTGCTTAGTGATAATCACTTAACTCAACAAGTGAGTAGAGAATGGTGTATTTAGTAAAATGTGATTAATTATGTCATATATTATCGAACCGAACCACAAAGATAGTGGACATGACATAGAATCTTGATGTCTACATGGAATATAGTTAAAATTCATCAGTGGAGAAACCTAACAAGATCTTCGGCCTTTTGACGCTCTCTCTATCAACTGAGCTATAAACACTATATGTTATATATACTTTTAAGCTACGGACTATTGTTAATAAACAGATAATTCTCTCAAATAGCTCTTTTTAAGGTTTTTTTTCAAAAAAAAATAAATAGTTCTTAAAAAAATAAAATGACCAAAATAGCTTCTTTTTTATTTTAATATTTATTTTTTATTTTCAAAAATTTGAACTCATCCCTAAAACTCCACTCATTAACTTCAAATCCTAAGGTTTAGATTAATTAACTCAAGAGTTATAAATACATATTTACCCTTCAATAAAATATATTTTAGTCATTTTTCTCAATAGAAAGCTATTTTTGTGAAAATAAACTAAAAATGACTATCTAAAGAATTTCTCTTAATAAACATTGGTAAGTTAATCCTAACATAAACCTTTTCTTCATGCAAAAAGGCATGCAATTAAAAAAATCACTTGCTATGCCATCTAAAAAACCTAGTGACCTTTCATGCAAGCACAAAAATAGAAGGGAAACAATAGTTCAGAACGGTTTGTATTAGAAAAGCTCAAAATCTCTTAATAGACCTTCTCCAGTTTGTTGACAAAAAAAAAAAAAAAGACCTTCTCCAGTTTAAAGGATTAATTGGCTAAAAATGCTCTCAAGTGGATTGGCTAGTACCTAATGGGCCTTAACGCATTTTCTATGATCCTGACAGTTATGACACACTCAGGTAATGGTCGGGGGAAAAATGCATCGGCGATGAGAAGAAATTGTCACGGCGGAGTGATCGACTCCTCTAGAATTACAAGCTTCTTTGGTACAAGAGCCAGTTCATCGGAACCCTAGTTTAATATCCAATCTAGGCTTCTCTGCATCACAAAGTAACTCCTTAACAAGGCAATTTCATACTAACTACGGAAATTGAGCCCAACATTGTTTTGTCTAATTTTGTTGCTCTTTTTTTTTAAACAAATATTTATTTATAAATATTCAACCCGAACTAGGAATCACAACATCAGTTACAATCTTAATTCAACCAAAATGTCTTATATCATACCTAACTAGACTCGCTTCGCTCGCCCACTTAACCGACGCCATCCGCAAGCTTCGCTCGGAAATCCCTAGAATATCAAGCACCGTTCTCTGCCGTTAATGTGAACCACTCAAATGTGGGGTTTACCTAGTTTCTTAGGATGCCGGTCTTCTCGTGACATCATCGTAGTAGCTGGTTTTTGATGATCTCTTCAAGCTCGTAACTTAAATTGTCTATGAAGCACGACACACAGAATGAGTATGGAGATATCAAACCTTTCGAAGAGCCATCAGAGCCTCAGAGCCGCAAACAACAGAGGGAGCAAGACGCCTAGCCGAGGAACTACTCAGCTTGAACAGACGACGTCAACCCTCCTGACAAACGGGTTGCAGTGGAGGTGACACCAGAACAAATACTTCACAACCCTGCAAAAAAGATAGAGGTTAGCCTACACAGAAGACCAAGAAGCCTCCTTTGCACTTGGATGACTAAACTCTCCCAGGCCTCCTCGCCTTCTGCTACCCGAAGACTCAAACGAGAAAGCAGGAAAGCGACCTGGTCCGATCTTAGAGAACATAAGTCGACCCTTTCTTGAACTGCTCGAGCACTCCACGCTGCAGACATGCAGAGCGACTGACAGAGGGAATGAAGAAACAAGACCACTCGCGATAATGACCTGAAGAAAGCGCTAGACATGAGAACGGATCTGCAAGGAAAGAGCAACCACAAGAGACGACGAGTACACTGCCATAGACGACAGATCCTCAACCGACGCCAAAGTTGCAGACGCCAAGCCACAATAAACACAACTGCCACACGACTGCCATGATACCGTGCACGAACCGACGGAGAAACCGCTGCCTCTCCTGGTCGAGAGCAGACAAACCTCCGAAGCAAGACACCCAGCTCCGTCGAGAGAGAAAGATTCACGACCCACTCCACATCGAGGAAGAGGCCTCAAGGAAAATACTAGAACAATAGGAACGGGGAGAGAGAGATCCTGAAGCAGCACACACCACCACCGCCAGGAACCAGACAGATCTACAAAAAGAAAAAGAGAAACACTGGATTCGAAGCCTAAAAGCCGACTCTGATCTGATTCACAGCCTTCAACGCCTCGTCTCGACTCCAGGTACAGCCATACCCACTGGATATATCTCCCCCTGGGAGGATCTAGGGTTCCAGATTCATGACCTGTCCAGAGCTTCGACATACGAAGACTAATGAGAAATAAAAGCAAAATAAAAGGAGAGAGAGAGGAGAGGAGGAGCGCCTCCGGCGGTGGAGCTAACGTACACCGGCCAACCGCCGATATCTCCAATCGCCGGAGCAAAACCGAGATCTAAAGTTCGATGAGAGAGGCGAGAGAGATTGGTGAACAGTAGCGAAGAGAGAGAAAGTCGTCGGAGCAAAACCAGAACAAATGAATTTGATCTAAACACAATTGTTATTTTGTTGCTCTTGTGTATATGAATGAAATAATGACAATGTTACAATTTTGAGAAAGTAGAAAAGGGTAAACTGTTTTTATTCTAAATTGATGAAAATATTATTTATGGTTATTTTTCTCAGAAAAACAATTGATAAATGATTCATTTTCATTTTTAGCATTTGAAAGGAAAAATGAAGCTATTATCAGTTGTTAATTTCTCAGTTGGCGATACTTAAAAATCAAATCGAAATAAAGTTATATATAGACCTTTTAATCTAGTAGTTTGGAGTTTATTGCGTTGCTATATATACAACTCCAAAAATTAAACATTAAAAACGATATATTTCGGTTACAACGAAGTAAATGTAATGACGTGGCAAGAAAAAACATGTAACTTGTTCTCTGTTGGATTTCTCTTCTTTCTTTCTTTCTTTCTCATCATTTTTTTTTGTCAACTTCTTTCTTTCTCATCATTATATATGAAAAGACGTTATGTTGTGATGAGGTTATGACAAATTTCATATTTCTGCTTAGGTTCAACGTACGGCCTCACACATGTACAAACTTCATGCTATCTCCTCCTCGCAATTTGTTTATTCTGATTCTTGTGGCAAAGCCGTGAAATAGCGACATATTAAATTTACTCATATTGCATGATAGAACTAGGCAGTTACATCACTTGTATTCACATTCATCATGCTCCTTCACTACCTATCCGTTTCATTAAATATCGCAATATACTTCTAACATGTTTTATTTAAAAGTTATTCCCTCTGTTTTTTTTTAAAATACATTTTTAGTGTTTTCACACATATTGAGAAAACACATTAAATCACTATAATAAATTTATTGTTTTCTGTAATTTTTAATTTTCAACAACTTTTGGTCAATAGTAATAAAATAAAACCAATTAATTTTCTTAAAGTTTGCAATTTTTTCATAAAAAATATAAAACAAAGATTTTTTAGAAACAATTTTTTTTTCAGAACAACCATCTTTCAGAAATAGAGGAAATATTTGTTTGTTATAAATGACGGTACACTTTAGCTTATTATTTGGCTTAGTTAAAGTACATTGTCTTCACCAAAAGCAAGAAAAAGGTTTATTCTTGATTTATAGTACCTTTTATGATGGTTAAAAAGAGATGATAAAGAAATAGAAAACAAAAGGTTAAGATGTCCGAAAGACAATGATCTTATAAAGCAAACTTACTAACGATCAATAATAAAAAGCTTAGAAGGGGATTCTAGTATGCAAAAGTGCCAAAATCGGCTTTTTGTTTGAAGGAGAAACCAACATCACCTTTTGAGTGATCAGAACCTAACAACATTAATTCCTGTAGATGTGTGTGTATTTACATACATATCTAATGATAACCTAAGCAGTTACAGTTGTGATTTCTTATACTTTTTCGTGTTTTATGATCAACACGGCTTTGTCTTTATACCGTTTATGAGCGAGGTTATATAGACATAATTATAGTCTAAACTTAATGCTTAAATTTTGTTAGGTCGTCTAAATCGTAATAATTATTTATAAAAATATTTTTTTGTCACATTTATAGCTCGTTTATTTATAATTATTGTGACAGATAATTTAAAGCACGTACATTATGTATGTTCATGTAACATTTTTTTGGGCAACGTGTTCATGTAACATACTCTCTCAGTTATATAATATTAAGTGTCACTTAGACGCATTTTACTCAAATTAAGAAAATAAAATAAAATATACTGATATATGCTCAATAAATGTATAACAATTTAAATAAATAGCTATTGGTTAATTAAAAGGATAAGAAATGAACTGTATATGAAAAACTGCATTGAAAATGTAGATTGATATTTATTTTAAAACAGAAAATAATATTAGAATGACATTTATTAAAAAATAGAGGGAGTATATAAACTTACATGTAGAGAGACTGTAAGAGAAGGCTAAGAGCATCAGCATCAGTGAATTTCTTTTGGGGTTCATATTTTTTATTTTTTATTATTATTATTTTTTACTGTTTGATTTTTTTTAAAAAAAATAATAATAATCGGACCAATCGCAGGCTGCCACGTATCTTGGAGTCCGCGAAAAAGTGATGAACTCGCCTCCTAGAGGTTTACTAGGAAGAGGTGAGAGAAAGAGATGTTCAACACTATTCATTATTTTATAGAAATCTGTATGAACCCACTGATGCATATGCTCTAAGGCCTGGTCTTTATGTTTCACGTAGACTCGTCATAGTTCAGTGTCTTCTAAGATGCTATATGTTGTACTCCATCTGTTTCACAGTGTAAGTAGTTTAGACTAAAATTACTAATATTAAGAAAATTGTTAAAATTTTAAAATAATATTTAATTAATTAGTACAACCAATTGTAAAAGACTGGATATTATTTGATTGGCTACACTGTATCTAATAAATGCAAAAGTTATCTAGATATGTGAAAATATTATATTTTGAAATACAAAAATCTTCTTTAAACTAATTACAATAAAAAACAGAGAGAATATTATTTGTTAGACCACACTTCGCTGACAAAGTTTTCATGTAACATCAGTCTGTATTTTCAGTTACAGCACAACTATCGATGTTGTAACGAATATTACACTGTCTCGAATTATTGAGATTTCATTATTCACTAGGGCACTACAACTTATGTGGATGGGAAATTTCAACTTGGGTATAATTAGGCTCAGTTAAACATACAAAATCAAGTAAAATGAATTGATTGGTACACTACAAGTCTATAACTAATCCCAAGGAAACATTATCTGTTTATTGAGAATGACATTTGAAAATTCCTTTTAAATTTAACCTCGGGATAACAACCACCCAATCAGTCATTAGCTGAGTATTTCACCACCAAACTGGAGTCCAAGAGCCTTTCAATACTTCAGCTTTAGGCACAGTAAATTCTGTTTTGAATTTGCCCAATATTGGAAAAAAACAGACAATCACAAATTTAGAGAATCTAATACTATAGTATATCTATCCATTGTTAAGTTTTGTTTTTGTTTTCAAATTGAAACTTATAATACAACAACAGTAACCGAAAACAACAACAAAAGTTTACTACAAACATTTTTCTTTTAGAATTGCATGAGAAACACATAGTTTTAAAGTTTAATCATATAAATATAGTTTCTTTTAAATTTACCAAGAATCATGGCAAATCATTAATTATAATGATTAAGATCAGTCCAAGCTTGAATTCCACTGTTCCATTGATTGCTTCCTCCTGTGTTATTATTTTCATTGCTACTAATCACCCTTTCGTTATCGTTATTACTACCAAAGTACCACTCTGTCTGATTCTCTCCTTTCTTAGTCGTCGGCGGCGACGGGGATGAGTTAACGATCTCGAGATTCCGGTAAAGAAGCGGCTGTGGCCTCTCGACAACAACAGTCTCTTCTTTAGAGTTGCCAAAAAGCATAGCCATCCTCTGTTGCTGAAGCCTCCAGTGTAAATCTTGGTTTAAACAACTCAATGTTTCTATCGAGGTAGCTAAGTTTCCATCGGTTGTGAAAGTCGCCGGTGAATGATTGTTGTTGTAATCTCCAAAACCCATTAAGGTTAAACCTGATCCAACATCCACTGGTGTTGTTTCGACCTGCTCCATGGTCGTCCTAAGGCCAAGAACTTCTTGATTATTCATAAGTTGAAGATCGTTGATCTTGTTGAGAGATATTCCAGCGAGCTGAAAATCCATTGCTGTCGGAGGAGGGAAGAATTTAGAGGCTTCTTCCATGGTTGAAGAGAAAAATCTCTGAGATGAATAAGAAGAAGGAGCTATTATGTTAGGTTTTATTGATTTTTTGGTTTTCCGACAACCGCCACCGATGGGGACGTTTCTCAAGGAACCGCCACGTGTCCAGTAACGGCGGCAAGACTTGCAGAAGTGACGAGGTTGAGAGAGGCTGTAGTTGTTGTAGTAACAGAACTTTGTGTTTGAGGAGTTGCAACGAGGGCATTTTAGGGTTTGTTGGTCTGGAGAAGCGGTGGAAGACGGTGGTTTTTTGGTATGGGACGCACCGGTGATACGGTGATCCGGTTTAGGAGAGTGGAGATTGGTATGGGAGGACATAATAATAATGGGACGAGAGAAATAAAGGAACAAGAAAAGTATGATGAGAGCGAGAGAGTTTTCAGGAACAGTCGGTAAAAGGGTTTCGTCTGGTGTGTATATTTATATATATAAATGATTTTCCATGTATGCGAGTTTGTATATGTTTTAGAAACGTTTGTTTGGCTTAATTATTTATAGATATCGTGTAAGCAAAAAGTGGCTTTGTCTTCAAAAAGTTGGAGACGTAAATAATTATTTTGTTTATGAGACTTGGTCACTTTAATTTTCTTGTCTCAACGAGTTAATTATTTGAATGTATTTCTTTTGTAATTGTAGCTGTATTTATCGGTATTAAAGGATTGTGTTTATACAAAATGAAACTTTAAAATCTAAGTTTTATTATTCAATTTAACTAATTACAAAAAGCTAGTGGTACAAATTTGTTGTAAAAAACATGAACATAGGCCAATGTTCAAAAAAAAAAAACATGAACATATATACGTGCATATAAAATTCAATATTTATAATTTAACAACTAAAACTAGAATGATGATGTTGCATTTAAAACATGTTATAACTTATAATAGTTTTGCATAATAATTACCTCAACAATATAATCTTTTCGCCAAAAAGTATATCTAGAATATGTTTTAACACCTTTTACTTTTGCGACCATGTACTTAAAACATGTTATATATCTACTATATATGTTGGCAATACCCTTGGGTAACCTTAAACCGCCATTGTAGTAGACTTGTATACTCGTAAACCGCCATTTTGTCAAAACTGATGTTTTATTACATTCGATAAATTCATCTTTTTTTTTTCTTTTTGCAGTTATAGTCTTTGCATACGTAGAGAGAGATGATTGAGAGATAGTGAAGACAAGATGAGAAGATGGGAGAGAGACATGAAGTGGCAGAAAAGACAGAAGAACATATATAACTGTGGAATTGATCGGAACAAATCGGATAGAATTTGTTATGTGTCGTGTTATGTTGCAACGGTAACGTTTTTTCAATGTTTGAAGTGTGCACTGTACCACTCTTTATACGTAAACTATATTTTATACATAAACTAATACATGCAGCCAGTCATACTTATTATAGCTGTCAGCAGTATGCAGCTCTATTAAGGAAACCATAACTATATGAACAAGCTATTTATATATATATATCCGTAAGTTATTTTTGCCAAGAAACTGAGGAGACATATATATATATATATATATTGAAACATTCAAGTAGATTAAACATTCAAGTAGTTTGAAAAGAAGTTTAACAAGCAGGGTTTAAGAGTAAAATAATACTCCTATTAGTTAACTTTCTCACATCTTTGTAAAGGTTTCCTCAGTAAAATTTGACCATTAACTCGTAAAAAAACAAACTCGTAGAAAAAATTCTCTGACATCTTTTATCACCCCTTTTTCTTTTTCTTTTGTAACGTTAATATATATGATTATCAACTAAAACCAATGTTTTGAAAACCGGACCGGACATCGACTCGGCATTGTAACTGGATCAATGGTCGGATCGGTCTAATCGATTCAACCGGGTTTTAAATTATAATCAAATTTAAATAATTAAATATACATGTACAATTATTTTTATAAAAATTACATCAATATTAAACTCTAACTAAAATTGATACATAAATAAATGAAAACTATTTTTTTGTTGGAAATATACTTTTAAAAATATGAAATTAAATGAAATATTTATAAATTTACAATTTTTTAAAAAATTTTCTTAGTTTTAATTGAGAAAACCGGATTTTAATATTGAACCGGGTCATCGATTTTACCGAGTTTGACCGATTTTTACCGAGTTTGACCGGTTTTTTACCGGGTTTGCCGATTTAACTCAAATCTGGTTTTTAGTACAACTCGGAACCGGATAGAAGACCGAGTCACGGTCCAACCGGTTTGACGGGCCGGCCGATCCGGTGTTCAAAACACTGACTAAAACTTACAATATTCGACATTTGTTCATAATCAGATTCCATTGGGGTAAAAAAAAAGATTCCATTGGGGTTTAATATACGTATTAAGTTCCAATCACACGGTTATTGAGGCAATTTCCTAAATACAGACATACAACATTTAATAATATATTCATATATTAATAAATATTAAGTCCAAAATAGAAAGAGAGACGACTGTGTGTTTGATAATTGATCAAACGTCTCCATCTGTGAAGAAACACGAGAGAGCGCAGAAGAAGAAATAGGAAACATGTGAAAGCTTCAAGAATGGATCTCTCGTGAAACTGAACCGATCATCCTCTGATACATACAGCTTACACCAACTTTTGTTCTGATCACTGATAATAAATCCAAAACCATCTACCGCAATTGCAAATGAGAATCATACACGCCCGGTTCAGCTTTTAAACTATATTCTTCAAACGTATATCCATTAGCCGTATTTCATAACATCAAATTAACGAATGGAATTAATCTACAAGGAGCAAAACTTAGTAGAGATTTAAAAATTCACGTCAGTGATATTATTAGATGCTCTAAACCCCAACAATTTATACTACTCCATATAAATCCAAATCTGATAATATATATACTTCGACTAATTACTTGACCAAAAACGCATTTGCATCACAAAAATGATCTCTATATATGTTTTCTCTTTTATTTTATTTTCTTTAAGATGTTTAGGTCTTTGGCCATTTTAATTTATTGATGCAAAACAAGTTTTAACAACAATTAATTTATCAGTTTCATATTAATATCGCTACAGAGTTAAATTTTCATTACAAAATAAGTGTCAATTTAGAATTTTAATAAAAAAAATACCAATTTCATGCTCCTATTTATTTTTTAAATTGGTTAAAATATGGTTATTTGTATAATTAATGTTTTTTATTTTACGTGAATAAATTTAAAAATACATTTAAAATGCAACGGATGTAGTAATATTTTTCCCATAAAAGAAACTTTGTATCTTTTTAACATCTGGATTTCCTTTATTTGACATCAATAAATATTGTGATATTCTATACGACTATATATATTGAATGTTAAAGCGAGAAAGAGGCTAACACAAAAATGACTTAGGACTTGACTAGTTCAAACGCATCGGTTGCTGTTGCGGTTTCGAAAGTTTATGATTACAGGTGGTTGTAGTTATTAGCAGTTTTAAGAGATTTGCATGACTGGTACTGCGGTTAAAAATTGTTGCGTTTGCAAGATAATTATGAATGGTAAACTACCAGATGCAACCGTAGTTAAACAATAAATTAAAAATATTTACATTTTATACAATTATAAAAATATCAAAAATTACAATATTACAAATAATATAAAAACTATATTTAGAAATTTATAATTTTAAATCTTTAAAAATTATAGAAATGTTTTTATTTCAAAATTTTGTAATGTTAACTAAAATATAATAGATATATTTAGTATTTTCATAATTCTAATTAAAAAAAATATTTATTTTTTTTTATTTTTTATTTATATTATTTTTTAAAAAAACAAAAAATATTTACCCTCCCGCAAACACTAACTGGAACTAACTTCTGATTTTTAAAGGCTTAAAACGGTTTGACCCGGTTTGAATGATTGTTGCGAAATGCCAACAATTGCTACGAACCGCAACAGCTGCGTTTGTGGGTGGTAGCAGAAAAACCAGTCAATGTCGTTATTGTAGAGATTGATCAAATGTTGCAGAAGCATATACCACCTGATATCCCGTCTTGCTCCCATTTATTCCTGCCGTAATTTGACCCTACTTTACATTAGTTGTTCTTTATTTATTTATACGACCGATCCGTAGATAAAAAATAATGCTCTACTGGGATCTACCGAGCTATTCCAGCTAGGATTGGGCACGGATCGGATATTCCGATTTTTGGAGATATTTGTGATTTGTTTTGTATGTTATGAATATCTAATTTTTCGATTTGTTTTGCTTTAAAAAGTACAGATATTCGGAAAACGGATATCCGAAAAATAAATAGATATTTGCGGATATTTACGAATACTTACGGATATCTCATATATTTTGATTAATACAAATAATGTTAAAAGCTTGATTCAAATTTGTTTTGTATAATATTTGTGCATGATATAAAACATAAAAATTAAAAGAAATAGTGAATCTGCATAATTTATAAAATTTGTGAATTTAGTTAACAATTATAATAGCATAAAATTTAAGAAACAAATTATAATTGTCATAAATATTTACTTTTCCTTTTATGTAATACTTTTATGTAAGTAATAATGTGAATAAAATTGGTCAAATCATATGTTAGAATAATAATTATATAATTTTATACATTTAAAACTTTAAATATAATCATTATATACATGTAATTATATATTGCCATATCGGATCGAATATCTTCTTCTCAAAATTTTAGTATTTGTGATTTGCTTCGATTTTAACGGATATTGATTTTTAGTATTTGATTTGCTTCGAAAGCTTACGGATATCTGGAATTTTTGGATCGAATCGAAACGAATAACAAATCGAATCAAATTTAACGGATAAAATGCTCAGACCTAATTCCAGCATTTGAACAGAAACTTGAGAAACACGTTTATAGAATTCATTTGTTTCCTAAATATGAATTTGTACGAGATATAGTTAAAATAGCTTGTATAATGACTGAATGTCTATATTTATTGCATTTTCTTGAAATTTTCAGTTTGAATATAAAGTTTCCTTTTTTCTGAACTTAGGACATCTCCAACTCCACTCTATTTTTAACTCTAAAATAGAATTTAGAGTAAAAAATGTTTCAATTGTACTATATTTCTCACTCTATTATAGAGTGTGATATTCGTGTTCACGCACACCAATTAACCTAATGGGCACACTACCACAATCGAATGGTATGTCGATGTAGCACTTTAGGATCGAATCCACAGGGACCAACTATTAAACTTTACTTCTATGAAATCAAAATCTAGCTAAAACAATTATGGGGTTTTGATTGAGGTTTGTGGTAACGTAACAAGCAACAAATAATATAAATGTAAATTTAATTTAAAGAGATTGCTAGTCTAGGGTGAAGGATTGGGTGTCAAGCGATCATGAGTCAAACATTTATTCAAGATTTTATTAAGCGCGAGTTTAAAACTCGGAATACAATACTAGATCAACCCACTGCCGTGGTGTTTCACCTTTCATCGATCATTCTCAAAGCATAAGCTATCGCTTGGTCTGAGAGCTGATGATGAACATTAAAAGTAGATCCGACCAGTTCACAATTTTCCCTAACATCTATTTTCGCTGGCTAGAGACAAGCTGCTCATTCATGTTGTTTCTAGCAACCTAAGCACTTTTAATGATTAGATTAAACCTGGTTTCAAACAATAAATAGCTAGTTTAATGCAGGCGGTAATCATAACATGAATGGAGACAATCAAACAATGAACCTTATTTGTGTTTAACTCATTGATCTAAACACCCTGACACCCTAGACCAAGCAAGTGGATTACTCAGCCATAAACAGAGAAAACACAGAGATAATAGATGAAGAAAACATGTCTGAATCAATAATAAAAATCAAAGAGGGTTTAGAAATCTTCTCCAAAGGGTGTAGAGATTCTTCTCTCTTAACAAGAGTACAAGTTTTCTCTCCAAAATCTCTCTCTCAAAAGTAACGTAACAAGTAAAGAATAATAAGAAAAGATCGATATTCAAGTCTGTGGCGGCCTGGGATGAAAAAGAAGCAACCCTAGGTAAAATCCCAAAATATTATTAGTTTCCTTAAAAATTGGATTAGTCATCAGACTGTTCTACGTGAAAATCACCAAACTGCACTGTTTTCTGCCTCTTTTGCTCCAACATGTCCATCTCCTATCCAATGGAACTCCAGACCTGTAATGACTCGAAAAGGACTAGAAAGACTCGATAAATACTTGAAAACCAATTAGAAAACATATATACAATGATGTATAAAACACCATATATCAATTCTCCCAGACTTAGATCTTTGTTTGTCCTCGAACAAGGCCAAGTATCAAGAACAGGAAGAAAGGTTTGAAAGTGTGGGAACTCTCATATTCTCTGCAACCATACCTTAACCATGAATCTATGAACCATACAAGCAGTAAACTAGGACAACACACCCTTACCGGAACCCCACTGACTGCTGTTCAAAAATCGGCTCTATACTCTACATCTCAAACCTGAAAAAGCAACATTATCGAGACAGAACTCCCTACATTCATTTAAGAGTTGTGTGAGCTTCTCATCATAGGCACTATTCAGGGTAGACAGGCTAGGTATTAAATAAGATAATACAGTGTTTCAGTGGTGGAGTTTCAAGTGTTTAGGGGTTACCAATTTTTGAGGTGGATGCAGGATATCGCGCAAAAACTGTAAGAGAGGATGGATCTATTGATGTCCACAACCTCTACTCGTTTTTGCTTTCTCTGGAATGACTGTTCTGCTCTGGATCAGCCATCAAGATGTTCCGCTCATTTGTATGCTCTTCATCCCTTCATATTGATACCCACTCTTCTGCTCAACCTTCCCAGTGGTTCATGTTTCCTGAATTCTTCTCATTCTCCATCACCAAATACTAATTAAAACAAAATCTAGATTTATTTTTTCTTACTTTTTTTCTCTTTTTTTTTCTTTTTACAAGTACAAAAATAGATGGTGAGGTGACGAAGAAGGAGGAAACATGTGATATTAAGGATATCACTGGTGGTTTTGATTCGCACAATTCTTGTTTTCCACCCCTGTTCTTGCGCATGTGTTTGGTCAGGGAGCGACTGTTCCCTTAATCTGCTTGTTCTCCTTCTGACTGAATTTCTGCAGCAGTAACGGGTAAGAGGCTGCGTCGATCCTTTCCTCTCCGACCTTTTTACACATATCTGCTCATATAACACTGAAAAACAAATGCATGAAGGTGAAATAAAGGCTAAGGTTCAGGGTGGGAACTAGCAAAAGATGAGCTAGCCACTCAGGAACAACAATGGATATAAAGGATAAGAAGTCCTGAGTGTATGTCTCGTTTCCCTGATCAAGTGCCCATAACAAGAAGAATTTCAGTCAAGATTAGGTTCAAGTTATGTGGAGTTAAGTCTACCCAGTGTAACATGATTGGCTGAGAACTTCTGGAGAATCAAGTGAGATATGTCAGGATGTTCCAGGTCCACATGTGTGCCTTTCGCCACTGCTAAGGTCATTGAATAAGATAACTAAAGCACGAGATGGTTAGTGATTAACACGGAATAAGATCATAATTCCCATGATTTTTTAACTAACTTGATCTTAAAAACTGACTCAAATAAAAAAATAAATAAATAAACAAGTTAGTAAATGACGAAAACCCTCCTCCGGACTTATTTCACAACGTCTCGGTGTGAAAATAAATCAGAGAGAAGGTGAAAACAAGAAAAACATTTTTTTTGTTTGAGATACTTACCTGGAACAGGTGCTCTGAAATATTCTGGGTGTTCTGTCGCCAGATTTTCATTTGGAGCTGCCTCTCTCTTCTCCAAAGAATAGGGTGCTCCATTTCTGGAGCAGTCGGATGAAACATGCGAAATAATGTTCCGCTGCAGTATCTCAGAAATGTTTTTTTTTGCTTTATGACATGAGACTCAGTAACTAAAACATGAATAAGCAAAATAAAAACAAAGCCAAATTATATTTACACATACCGGTGGGTTACCACCCACCAATCGCTTGTTTTAAGTCATTAGCTTGACTTGGTGACAAGGATCAGTCAGGTTGAGCATGAGGGCTTGTTCCAAAATAAGCTCCACAATCAGATATGTTCAGCTTCAAAACTCTGCTCAACAACCCTTTCACAGCAGGTTCTCCTTTCTTTTTCAGCTCATCAGTGAGAACAACTATGACTTTAGAGAAAGATTTAGAGGTACTCTTACACTTTACCTCATACTCAATGGATCTCTCATCACACATGCGAGGTATCAAAGTCATTGTAAGATCTCCTTTGACCATTTTCTTCTGGACTTTTTAATTCACCTTTGCATTTCCACTGAGCTTCCTGGTATCAGTGTGAGAATCTCCATCCAGGACTTCTCCAGTCTCACTCTTATCACCAAACTCTTTCTTAGGAAAAATTTCCAGTTGTTATCCACTAACCACTGAGATGTTGTAGGAGTATTGGATTTGTGATATGGTTGGGACAGCCTTGTAGAAAACCTTCTTGTTGATGTTGGAAAAAGTGACTCTTTTATTAGGCATGTCGACGAATGCTACCACTGTAGCCATAAATGATCTTCTAAAGATCAAAGGCATCTCATGTTCCTTGCTCATATCAACAACCTGAAATTCGGTATGGAGCATACATTCTCCTACTTTGACAGGAAGGTTGCAAATGGTGTCATAAGGGACTGCTCTGGAAGAGTTTGCAAAAGCCAGAGTCACCTGAGAAGGCTCAACATCAGCAATGCCCAACTTGTCTACAATCGTCTTTGAGACAAGATTTCACACATGATCCAGAGTCACAAAGAGTATCCTAAACTCTACTCCAGCAATGGAACATGGAAAAATAAACTTTCCAGAATCATTAACTTTAGGTAATACCTTCAGCGATGGTATCAGTGTTTCTCTAAAAAGTGCTTTAATTTCTTCTTGGGTCTATTTACTGTTCTTGAAGAACATATGCACTGGCCGAATCTCCCTAGCATTTTCAAATGAGATATTTATAGGAAGCTTTTTCACCATCTTCCTAAATCCAGCCAGCTGCTCAGCACTAATATGATCCATCAGATGTCTAGGTGTAATAGGATAGGGAACCTTAGGAACATAGACTCTCGCTGGTGGAATCTTAGTAGGTACATCGGGAACAGTCGTTTCAGAACTAGCAGAACACCTTACTATGCACTAAAGCTATCAAAGCAGGCTTGATCTCGACGTCCTGGTTGGTACAGGGTGGAGGAACAATGGCAGAGCGCGTAGTAGGAAGGTTACGCAGAAAGTTTTTTTACCCGATCGGAACAGTCTGCGCTGCATGTTCCTGCTGCACAAGAGCAGCCTGTTGAGCAGCTTTTTTCGCAGCTGCTTGCTGAGATTGGATGGCCTGCTGAATCTGAAGCATCTGCTGTTGCATCAGTTGCATTGCTGTAGTGAGATCATCTTGTTGGCCGTGATCAACCATGGTGGTGTTGGTTGGCCTTGACTGTTGTCTGTTCTGTTTTTCTAAACCTTGTGATCCCCTGTAACATAGAGAAAAGAGCAAGTTAGAAGTCTTAGACTAAATAAATAACCAAAAAATAAAGGTAAAATGGATGTCCCCGGCAACGGCGCCAAATTGATATTCGTGTTCACGTACACCGATTAACCTAATATGCACACTACCACAATCGAATGGTATGTCGATGTAGCACTTTAGGATCGAATCCACAGGGACCAACTATTAAACTTTACTTCTATGGGATCAAAATCTAGCTAAAACAATGATGGGGTTTTGATTGAGGTTTGTGGTAACGTAACAAGCAACAAATAATATAAATGTAAATTTAATTTAAAGAGATTGCTAGTCTAGGGTGAAGGATTGGGTGTCAAGCGATCATGAGTCAAACATTTATTCAAGATTTTACTAAGCGCGAGTTTAAAACTCGGAATACAATACTAGATCAACCCACTGCCGTGGTGTTTCACCTTTCATCGATCATTCTCAAAGCATAAGCTATCGCTTGGTCTGAGAGCTGATGATGAACATTAAAAGTAGATCCGACCAGTTCACAATTTTCCCTAACATCTATTTTCGCTGGCTAGAGACAAGCTGCTCATTCATGTTGTTTCTAGCAACCTAAGCACTTTTAATGATTAGATTAAACCTGGTTTCAAACAATAAATAGCTAGTTTAATGCAGGCGGTAATCATAACATGAATGGAGACAATCAAACAATGAACATTATTTGTGTTTAACTCATTGATCTAAACACCCTGACACCCTAGACCAAGCAAGTGGATTACTCAGCCATAAACAGAGAAAACACAGAGATAATAGATGAAGAAAACATGTATGAATCAATAATAAAAATCAAAGAGGATTTAGAAATCTTCTCCAAATAATGTAGAGATTCTTCTCCCTTAACAAGAGTACAAGTTTTCTCTCCAAAATCTCTCTCTCAAAAGTAACGTAACATGTAAAGAATAATATAAAAAAAATCGATATTCAAGTCTGTAACGGTCTGGGATGAAAAAGAGGCAACCCTAGGTAAAATCCTGAAATATTATTAGTTTCCTTAAAAATCTCTGCCGCTGGAACATGCACTTGGATTAGTCATCAGACTGTTCTAGGTGAAAATCACCAAACTACACTGTTTTCTGCCTGTTTTGCTCCAACATGTCTATCTCCCATCAAATGCAACTCCAGACCTGTAATGATTCGAAAAAGACTAGAATGACTCGATAAAGACTTGAAAACCAATTAGAAAATATATATACAATGATTTATAAAACACCATATATCAGAGTGAAAAATAAGTTTACTCCAAATATAGAGTAAGTTGTTTTTTTTTTTATTTATCACTCTATTTCTTACTCTAAAATAGTGTATCATTAAAGCAAACTCCAACTCTATTATAGAATTACTCTATTTTAGAATAAAAAATAGTGCAAATAGTACAAACCATTGGAAATGGTTCGAAGGTATCTCAAATGGTACACAATAATTCACTTTATATTTCACACAAAAAAAAACTCTGTTATATAATTGGATTTGCTTCAATAATTCCCTTTATAATAGAGTTACTATATATTTCATACAAAAATAGAATAACTCTATTATAGAGTGAACCACCGGATCTTTGTAAAATTATAGAGTGAATTATTGTGATATCGATATCATCTTTGACAACAACCTCATAATTAACCAATTCCCTAATGGCCAGTGGCCACTACTACTACAACGTCTCGAGCCTCTTCACGATTTTCTTCTTCGCCGCTCTCCTCCAAACGCTGAACGTTTCTCTTCTTCTTGTTCTTCACACTAAGATCCATCGAACTAGCCGGCCAAATTACTATACTATCATGTACCGGTTGGTGTGCTGATGATGTCACTTAACCGTTGCATGATTGCTGGACCTTTGAATAGTTACATTGTTACAAATACGGAGCTATTAGCTAATGGGCTTAAGCTCAGTAAATATACCTTTATAAGAAGCTATTAGAGGCCCAAATTATGTTAACTCCTTTCTCCCACAGTCCCCACTAGACACATAAAAATAATCTCATGGGAATTACCAATTTAGCATATTAACAGTCGATTCAAGCTTAGATCAAAATGGGGGAGCTGAATTTAGTGAAAAAGATTAACGAGCGAAAATTATATTATTCACATTAAACTTAACTTTATAAACTAAGCTAATGTCACTTCTTTTTTGTAACACAGCTAATGTCACCTTTTTTTTGTAACACAGCTAATATCACTATATACGTAGCTGGTCTTTACAAGTAAACCGTCTACACAATAACCAATATTAAAACCGATACTAAATTCGTGACAAAAAAACCGATACTAAATCAACTATCCTAAGATAGCAAACAAGAGCAAACAAAGATAATATAACATTTCTAACTATATTGACTTTAGGCAATAACATTGTAATGTGCAAGCTGGCACTAGAGATGTAAGAAGATACGAACTAATTGTTCACTTGATTTGTAGCGTACAATGATCTAATGAATAGTTTTGGACATGTGAATATAAGACGAGATGTGACGTTGATTATGATTACTTCAAAAACTAATTGTGAAAGACAAACTAAATTAATAACATATTCAAAACGGGAAATCAGCCAAAAAAACACTGAACTTTTCGGAAATTGCCAAAAGAAACCTGTATTCGAGTCTGGCCAATAAAACACCGAACTTTTGTTGACTTTTTAAGTTTATTAAAAAACTTACCATTGACTGACCAAATTAACACACCGTTAACCGACAGTTAAGACAGTGTTAATGCACCGTTAAATACTGCCTTTTAGTGAAACGACGTCGTTTCATCCACTTGTTTTGATTAAGACAAAATCTCAAAACGACGTCGTTTTATTTAATTAAAATTGTTATTGGAGGGATTCGAACTCGTGCACTTGTGATCTGTAGGAGGTTTACGCCACTGAGCTAGTGGACTTTCTGAAATATCACCATACAACTTTCTTTTTATTGATCAAAAGATGTGGATAATTGAAAACAAAACTTAACCCTAATTTTCCAGCAGCTATCATTTCAATCTGAATCTCACTCTCTCCCAAATCCAATTTTCCCCAAACAATTCATGATTTTGATTTCGTGAGACCTTATGGATTTGCAATCTTTCTTTGATCGGAAGGTCCATCGCCAACAACAGCAACTCATCCAGCGTAGATCTTGGCCGTTCAACACCTTCCTCTCCATCTCCCTCATCACTAACCAAATCGATCTCTGATGCAAGCAGCCAGAGCCTCTCATCGATCCTCAACGACCCTCACAAAAACAAATCCGGCGGCTCCGACGCATCCTGGGTTGGCTGGTGGTCCTCCTCAACCTCCGTAACTCCCTCCGAGTTCGCCCCCGTCGCATCCACCAAGCTCCCCGGCTCGGACTTCACCAGATCCTAACCCTAATCCTTCTTTTTTTTTATTCATTTAACTCGGATTTGTAGACATTAAATATAAATATGTTTTGTCAATTCATTAAAAAGCCCACCAGCTCAGTGGCAAAGCCATTACCTTTAAATCTAGAGCACACGAGTTCGATCCACAAGGAGGACAATTTTTTTATGACAAAAGCAATTGAAACGACGTCGTGTACTTTAACACCAAAAATTAACGTCGTGTAAATTATCTGTTAACTCGGTTAATGGCGTGTTAATCTGGTCAGTCAATGGTAAGTTTTTTAATAAATTTAAAAAGTCAACAAATGTTCGGTGTTTTATTGGCCAGCCTATTAGTCCGGATTTTTTTTGGCAATTCTTGAAAAGTTCAGTATTTTTTTGGCCAATTTCCCTATTCAAAACAGACATAATTAACTGAATCTGACTCGTCTTCTCGTAAAGCTCTCTTCCATGGTGTAATAATTGAGTTGCCCTTGTCTTATTTTTCTTCTGTTCTTCCATTGTATTTATTTTACAAGTCATTTCCTAAGGTCATTTGCAATAGAGATCGTGTCGAATAAGATTTTTATGTCTCTATAAAACAAAATAAAATTTTAGGACTTTTGACTCAATTTGATTTCCCGAATACGCTGTCCTACAATATCATAGCGCTAAGCAGATAGCTTCGGTTTAGTTATAAAGCTGTGGATTTATAAGGCTCTATCTATGTATTTTATTTGTACATATGAAACCAAAACGTTGATTTAACAAATCGAGCTTCCCTTCTAGCTTAAATCCACACATAAGCACTTTGGAGTGTTAATCAATAATTAACGAAACGTAAAGATTAGTTGATCCGCCTGGCGCCAGGGGCCATGATATGGGGTCTGCCGTCGGGTGCCAGGCGCCACGACACGGGATCTGCTGCCGGGTGTCAGGCGCCACGACACGGGGCCAGCCGGTGAGAGCCACGTGCCACGATACAGGGCATGTCGCCAGGCGTCACGACACGGGATCTGCTGTCGGACGCCAGACACCAAGATACAGAAGCTGCTGCTGGACGCTAGGCGCCACGACACGGGGCTGCCGCCGGGCGCTAGGCGCCACGTCGCGAGGACTGCCACCAGGCGTCACGACACATGGCCTGCTGCCGAGCGCCAGGCACCACGACACGGAGGTTACCGCTGGACGCCAGGCGCCACGACACCGGGTCTGCTGCCGGGCGCTAGGCGCCACGTTGCGGAGGCTGCCGCTGGGAGCTAGGCGCCACGACACGGGACCTGCCGCCGGGCGCTAGGCGCCACGTTGCGGGGGCTGCCGCCGGGCGCTAGACGCCACGACGTGGGGCTGCCGCCGGACGTTTGGTGCCACGACGCGGTTACGCTTACTTGTTTCCGATCTTTGGTGTAGTGATAGTTTTTGCGTAAAGTCCATAGATAAGAAATAATCTTAGCTGTTTATTTCGAGATAACCGTTTTCAACCCCAACAAGAGTTGTTCGTTGAAATACATCGGATATTATAATTCGAGGACGTCGTATGAAATTCTTTTCAAATTATACGAGACTTTTTATTTTGAGAAATACTTTCTGCAGACTTTCAAACATTGATTTCGTCATGACCGATTTTGACCCCAACAATTATCCCTAATAACTAAAATATATTAATTAATTACAAAATAAAAACGAATTTCAATTATTTTATTAGATAAGTGATTAAAATTAATAATAATAAAAATTATCCAAAAGCTAAAAAAATATTTTAAAATAAAAAGATAATTCTTATATATTTTGTGTTATCATCCGAAGAATATTTAATAGTAGAACGTTAAAAATGAAAAAAAAAAGAACACATAGCTAAATATTAATCAAGTAAAATCATTAATTTAATAAAATTAAAAATAATGTTGAATGAATTTTAAGATTTATTTATTAACAATGAATGTAGTTTACATAATTTTTTTTTAAATCATAAATACGTAAGAATTTTTCAAATAAAAATATAAATAGTTATCATTATAATTTTTAATTAGTAACCAATGTATCAATAAATAATTATAAAATATTTATGTTTGTATATGCAGACAAGACACCTAGTAATTGTATATATCAAAAGATATATGGTTATCTTATAAACATTAAGTTATCTATAATTGGCTAAGTTAGATTAAACTGTTGGAACATTGTCTATTTAGCATTAGTTTATACATCAGTAAATTTTAAATGAAGTTAGTGGAAATGACGAGTATGTACAGAAGAAGAAGAAGACGAACTATTAATTAATGTTTTCGACGAGCAGCTTTTTGGTTAGACGAGTCATGTGAAGAGGAGGAAGACTAATATGCATAGAGGAGTTCATTAATTAGGGACAGGGTCACGATACAGTAGAGAGCAGTTTACATAATTTTTTTTTAAATCATAAATACGTAATAATTTTTCAAATAAAAATATAAATAGTTATCATTATAATTTTTAATTAGTAACCATTGTATCAATAAATAATTATAAAATATTTATTTGTATATGCAGACAAGACACCTAGTAATTGTATATATCAAAAGATATATGGTTATCTTATAAACATTAAGTTATCTATAATTGGCTAAGTTAGATTAAACTGTTGGAACATTGTCTATTTAGCATTAGTTTATACATCAGTAAATTTTAAATGAAGTTAGTGGAAATGACGAGTATGTACAGAAGAAGAAGAAGACGAACTATTAATTAATGTTTTCGACGAGCAGCTTTTTGGTTAGACGAGTGATGTGAAGAGGAGGAAGACTAATATGCATAGAGGAGTTCATTAATTAGGGACAGGGTCACGTTACAGTAGAGAGCAGTTCACTGAATATGCCCCCCCCCCCCCCCCCCCCCACAAACTCTCACGCATATCACAGCTTCCGAATACAGACAAGCCTCGATCCATTCCACAGCCTTGTCCGTCTCTTCTTTTTTTTTTGGTCAAACATGATTATATTCCACTTATTTATCAAGGTTACCTCCCAAAACAGGAGAGTTCAGATACAAAAACAAAGCCTCTTTGGCCAGACGATCAACGATCGTCATCGTATTCGAGAGCCGAGGAACAAACTTAAAACAGATAGAAGAGAAGAAAAGACTCAACACACTGATGTCATGGAAAATTCCTTGCAGAGCAATCGCAGAAGAACTTGCTGTGATCATGTTTATCAAGCCCCTTGAATCAGAGAAACAAATAAGGTTTTTGATGTTAAGAGAAATGACCGCCTTGACTGCTTCCTTGAGAGAGCCAATGCTTCTGCAACTAGTGCAGAGGCCACAAAAGGGCGAGCAACAGCTCCTTGTAGCCGTGTAGCGCCCGCAGCGTAGTGAAGGTCCATCCCATACCACCTGCACAAGAGGCACCATTCCACGCTGCATCAGAGTAACAACAGTCAACAGCACTTGTCCGTCTCTTCTTCTTCGCATCATTCATCTTTCTGATAAATATAAACACATATCCTATCATCCGTATTAGAAGTGTATATATACTCATATTCATTTGTGTATGTGTGCCTATAGATACATCTGGTAGTGTGTCTAGATATATCAGGCATCAGCAAATGTATACTAATCACCAGAATATATTTTTCGCTTTATTATAAATGATGGTTAAAGTTTTTTATACGCATATAAAAAACTTGTTTCTTGTACTATAGTATCCTTATTTAAATTGAAAATTCAATTAAATATAAAATGATGAAATACAAATACCCACAAAATTAGTTTTTATTAACATTATAGAACATTATTTAAATAACACAAAAACTTTTGAATAAAATATCCCAAAATATTGTAAAGAGATTTTTTTTGACAAGAGCTAGCAAATATCAAAACAGTTAAACTAGGTTGTGTTTTCTCTTTTACAATTAAAAAATCTTTTTCTTTGATCTAATTAATTATATATATAAGATCTTTTTTGAAACAATCCAAAACTTTATTCATAATCTCTTTCTGTACAGTCAACCATTGATAATATCATATTGAAAATTAATATAAATTATTTATTTTTAAATGAACTTGAAATAGTAATCGCCACCATCTTGAAAACTTTCTAGTATTACAAGATCACCATCCATTTTGGTTAGAATTTTGAAATGCACTCTATATATGTGTAAATATATTCACACCCCTACTATAGAAATGTGAATGTATATATATGAGTTTATTATATATTGAAGTGAGTGAACTGAAAGGACGGGAGAGGCCTTAGACAGCTTGTTTGTTTTCGTGAACATGGAGCTTCTCTTTGCCATGTGCTTTGCTTTCTCTTCTTAGATTCTTTTATGTATTCTTATGTTCTGTTCTATACACAATAAGAATGACACTGAAGATGGAGCAAGAAGTTCACATGCAAACGTAAAAATTACACATAGAAAATGAAAAAAGCTACATTCTAGGCATATGCGTGATTGTCCACGGATTTGTTTCGTATATAAAATACCACCCATATATTTTAGCAGTCAAGTAGCTAGATTTGTGATCGGCCATGATTTTGACCCACTTTTACCCATGGTTTATAGGTGTTTTTACATATATTTATTACGAAATAGAGTATATTTAGAGTATTTACAGGTTCAGGTACGACTTGGAGTAAAATGGTGATTTTTATGTCTTTTGGAGTCTTTTAAGTGCAGAACTGCGCAGACGCGTCAGATGTTTAGATATGGATAGAGACCTTCCCACGGTGTGATGGAGCTGATCTTTTGACACAAGATAAATCTTTGAGTTATCTTTCCAATGCCACCGGTTTGAGATCAATACCACGGTTAGATAAAAGTTATGCATGTTTTACTGAAGAGTGGTCAGTCTGCCTCGCGAGAGAAGGCTGTCGAGAAGAGGAATGTATATCGATCGATGGGAAAGCCTTCATATCGATCGATATGAATGTCAGGACGTGGTCTAACTATATTTCATGACCGATTGAAGTCCAGAAGCAACCCAAATTACCAGAATACCCTTGGACGACTAGAAACCCTATCTATGTTATTGTAAGCCATTGTTGACAGCTACGCTTTCACAACTCTTTTCATCACTTCATAATTATTGTATTAGGGTTGGAGAGAAGATCAATCTCCTTCAGAGATTGGTTGGAACTCCATTGGTTTTATTATTTCTTTCATATCTATTATATTATTCAGACTATGATTTGTGTTTCTTCTATCATGTCTGAGTAGTTTATCTTGTTAGATTTAGGGATTTCATGAGCTTAATTTAAAACTCGTAATCAATTAGGATTGCTAGAATATCTATAGATTTCTACACCAGGGTGATTTGTAATACTATGATCTGGAATAGTTTTATTCACATAAAAGTGTGACTGATTGTTTGAACCTAGAATCATAGGACAATTGAGATGCACTAAAGTGCAGTCAATTAACGGAACCTGAATAATCCTGATGGATTAGATACTTAGACGCATATGAGAATTGGTCTAGGAATCTGGTTGAACATAATTGATGATAGGAGTTTTGTGACTCCTAGGTCAAATGATAGTATGATGGAAGTAATATGTCGAACCAGTTCTGAGGGATCTAAAGCACCAAGATTATAAGCACTTTCTTAATCTAAATGCAATCAATAGCTTGAAGTTTATGTTGTCTAAAGTTCTAATGATGAAAATAAAAGCAACTGAGATAACTTTTTCAATATTCTAAAGGGGAACCCATGGGCATAGGAATATGATCTTGGGTGATTAGGATTCGAACAAAAGATGGCAGAATGACAAATCAAATGAATGACCTTAAGCCTAAACACTATCTTAAGCAAGCTCTATTTCTAGATGAATGCTCATTTACTAACATATCTCAAACATCAGATATCTTTGGTTGAATGACATGAAAGTAATCATTAAGAACAAGTTCAATAGCTATCCTAATACTCTTAACAACAAATGTCTTTGGCAAGATGCATTAGAAACTTAATAGAGTTTTCTCAGACATTTCAACAAACACCTTTTGGGTGGGAAATGTCTAGAGATCATCTCTTGAATGATCAGAACAAGAGAAGCAGTAAAATCACTCTACAAGCAAGGAATGAGATTGATCTATCCTATAACATCTTTGAATCTAACCTAACCACCCTTGATCTCCTAACCCATGAATCCTATGGAGGATTACTCACTAAGGTTCATGATCACCCTTAAACCCATCTTAGGTTTCAGATTGATCATAAACAGAAACAGAAATCAAATGAAACAACAATAAGAGCAAAGGAATTCAATGATAGAAAGGAAGAAATCTCTTGATAGAACTATGTTTTACCAAATGTAATCTGGATTATCAGCCTTCAATGGCTTACAACATACTTAAACTTAGGTTTTAGAACAGAGAAACGAGCATACAAAAGTCTAAAATGCCCCTGAGAAAAGTTAAGTTTCGAAATGGAGATCGACCGCAGCGACCGGGCACACTCGCTCCGGAGGTCGCTGCGGATGTCACAGCGGCTGGACAGACCCGCTCCAGGAGCCGCTGCCAAAAGAGGCGAGCGACGGGATGGACCCGCTGTGGTAGCCGCTCCGTATGCACAGCGGCCTTGGACACCCGCTCCAGATGAGCCGCTCCCGTTGCCGAATTCACAGCGGCCAGGCAGGGCCGCTGTGGGTGCCGCTGTGGACGCCTGCTCGTGCATGATTCACTCCTTTTTACCTATTTTGAGCCCCTAATGCATCCCAAATGTCTCCAAAAGCTCCATGTGATGCTCCAGTACCTGATAAGGACTCATGTATGCAGAATGCAACCTAAACATGACTAAAATCTAATCTACATGATGAAAATGCATGCAAATGAAAAGATAAAACAATGCAAATATGCAAGATATCAACTCCCCCAAACTTGTTCTTTTACTTGTCCACAAGTGAACTTTCTAGAACTCATAGGAGAAGAGGTTTGAAGGTGGGAGCTCATAGCCAAAAGAAACACTCATAGGATTAGAATTACTCCAAATCCAAAAATAACAACCTCTCTTATTGCACTCTAGCTTCTCTAGGCCTATCCTAACTCTTTCTATCCTTACACTCATTGTCAAGCATTCACACAATCAAATCAGCCAACTCTCACATTCATTAAGCACAACATCAGGTGAATTCTTGCAAATGGTCAAATGGTCTAAATCATTTGGGTGAGGGTAGGCTTTTTAATCAAGTGAGTCAAAGGGATCAAATCATAATACTTTAGGTGGTTTACTCTCAAGATAAGTAACCTTGACATTGCACATAATATATCTAAGAAAGGGATCAATTCATGCATACAATGCTCAATCTCCATTATTCTACCCTTTTCTCAAACATACCAATCCACATAAAGATCCCCAAGTGTTCACCCCATCTCACATCTCTCACCATGACATCCCAAAACCTTTCTCTACACAAGACTCTTTCATTTTAAAAATCTACAAGGAATTTTTCACAATTTCAAATCACATTTAGCTCATAACAAATTGCTAGCCCCCTTATTATTACCCCTTTTTTTTTTCTTTTTTTTTTTTTTTTTTCTTTTTTTTTTTCGATTTTTTATAGTTCTCTTTTTTTTTTATTTGGGGGCCAAGACATTTCAAAATTGAGCTTGAAGTTTCTATCTATTCCAAGAAGATCAAACACTTAAGTACAAGAGTCTATTCATTTCCTTCAATCTAGAGTTCGCAACACTCACCCCCAATCCTATGGCTAGACAATAGAGTATCCAATCTAGCAAGAAATGAAGATCAAGCATTGTCGTTCCCGATACTCTCAACATTATGCACATGTAAGGCTTTCAGAAAAAGGCCTCACTCATCAATTCAATGAAGGTTTAAAAAGGAGGTAAAGGTTTTTGGGGAGTGGTCTACCATTCGAGATTGTCAAAAAGATCGGCAAAAAGGGATGTGACATCTCAAATGTGTATAGCCATGATTCAGTACACAAAGGACCATAAGCAAGAGGCGTTAAGTTCATTTAGTTCAAGTAAAGTTGTAGTTGGCTTTCAAAAACTGAGTTAAGCAATAAACAGGTTTCAGGAAGAGTTTTTCAAGGCTCGAAGCTTACAAGGCTTTTTTCAAAAGGTGTTATATCGATTCAAGCGCGGAATGTTCTTTACAAGGCTTTTCAAATCATTGCTCCCAATGCAAGTGAGATGCAACCTATATGCTCTAGACTCTCCTAAACATGCAAGTGAATGCAAACTAAATGAATTTTTTTTTTTTTTTTTTATTTTTTAAATTGTTTTGGTTTTTCTATGCATATTTGGATGAGAAAACAATGCATGAGACGCTTAAACATCAAAGCAAACATGATCAAATACATGGTACCTCCCCCAAACTTAATTCACACAGTCTCTGTGTTGTTAAGTTGAAAGAGATACCCAAAGAGAAATCTAAATGCAAGAAAAAAAAAAAAAAACAGATATATACAAAGGGTGAAATGTGCAGGTACCTTCTAAGGATGGCGGGTCGAGCCTGAAGCTCCAGCACCATCGTCTCCGCCAGCTGCTCTGCGATGATCCCCATGCCAGTACTGACTCTGAACCTCCTCGTCCTCGATGTCATCATCCGAGGATGCTAAAGATGGGGATATGTTTCCTGAGGTAGAGGGTAAGATGGGGGGGTTTCTGTACCGCCGCTGATGCTGACTCTCAGTGAGAGGGAAACTAAGGGCGTTAGGAGGAATTGGTGGGGGCTGGGGTAATGGAGTGTCTGGGAACTGAAAGTCTGCTCTGCTGCACCCTGCCAGACCTCCTCTCGTCAACGCATCAGCCATCTTCCTCAGGATCTTTGATGTGGACCGAGCCTGTCGCTTCACCGTCTTGCTCAGCTTCTTGCACTTGTCTTTCAGCTTCTCAATCGTCCTGTCCTGAGCTTTGTTCCATCGCTGCAGTCGACCAATGTGCTCATGAGCATCTCGCAGTGCTCCAGGAGGAAGAGTTCCAGAATAGGGTTAGAACTTGTAGCGAGGCTGTCCATAGACGGGTTCAGCGTCCTCATCCTCCTCTACAATATCTTCTGGCTCGGTGGTTCTTTGTGTCTCCTGTGCTTCAGTGGTACGGCCGATGGGCGTAAGGGAACCATGTTCACCAAGATAAGCGTCCTTTGGAATGTTGAAGCTGATTCCGGTGGGTCCTCCTATCCTCGTCAACTCTCTGTTCGGAAAAACAAACTCAACCTTTCTTCCCTGGGACTTGCAGTAATAGACATAGTCGCCCTCATGCTTTCCACTAAAGTACTGGGCCTGTCTCAAGTAAGGGGCATCCATGAAGTACGGTCCCTTTGCTCCCCTTCCCAACGAGATGCCTTTATACTCAAGCAGTGGTGTGATCAATCCGCCAATGCCAATCTTAGGTGATTTGTCAGTTGTTGCCCAAGCCCAAACCTTGTAGTGCTTCAGACGATCCACAAGAAAGTTTACCCATCCAACCTCTGAATACAGATCCGGAGAGAAAGGGAGCTGTGCGTGCGTAGCATACGGCTTGATGGCTGGGTATAGGAGGTACAAGTCTTCATCAGTGATTGTGCCAACCTCCTTTCTTGGATAGAAGGCATGTACCAGCATCCTGTGGAGGTAACGGACTGAAGGATGGCGGATTTGAGCATTCTTGTCTTTCCCAGTCGTCCGTGAGCTTCCTCCACTGATCAAGTGCCAAAGTTGGAAAGGGAGGTTGGTTGTCCTCTCTGGAAAACCATACTGCTGGTCCTCAAAACCCATCACTCTTCCAATCTCTTTGAAGCTCATGGTATAGCTCTTCCCATTCACTTTGAACGCTATCTTCCCCCATCCATTCCCTTGCATGTTTGGTCTCGTAGGTAGTGACAACAAGGGAGGAGAGGAACTGGCACGAGACTTCCTTGTAGACTGGATAGGCCATAGTAAGGAGCTTTGACATCTTCAAATGATTCAGCATTACTTCAATGTCTTCATACAAACCCAGCGTCTTCAACATCTGGATGTCTGCAAACCTCGTTGATGGCCAAGATACCCCATTCATCAAGTGGTCATATAGCTCCTCTACAGATGGCCTCTTTTCCCTATCTCTGTCAACTGCAACTTCCTTTCCCTTAGATGTTTTGGCCTTCTTCGATGGAGCAGGCTCATCTGCACTTTCAGAACTGCTTTCATCCTCATCGGTATCAGCCACACTCTTCCCTGCCCTCTTCTCCTCTGCCTGCTGCTTCTTCGCTGCTGCCGTTTCTTGCTTTTTCGTTAACTGCTTGCCAGAACTAGCAACAGGTGCCCTCTCTCGACCCATTGGTACCTGAGAACAAGAGATACTTGCAAAGAAGTGAGTTGAATGAAGCAAGAGTCACACTTTTCAAATTGTCATGAAGTGAAAATTACGAATGAAGTAAAATTCAATGAACTAAGTGATTCTAGGATCAAAGAAGTCTTAAAGCAAGCTTCTAAACAACTCAATAGGCAAAACAAACCCCAAATACACTCAATTATGTCCAAATTCGAAAAGCCCCAAATCCATGAACCCTAATTGGCAAAATTTCAAATTAATCTCAATTCCACCATGAAATCAACTACCCAACATGATATATAAGCATTCCCTAGTCTATTTTACCACAATCAAGCAAGAAAATGACCAAAATTCGAGTTTCAATTTCTAGGGTTCATGGACCTACGAAATTGGTTTCAAGAATACAATACCTTGCTTGTGGTGAGTGGGAAAGGTGACTAGGTGGGGTGAGGGAGACAACAAGGGTGAAAGCTTGATCTGGGTGAAGGAATGAGGTGATTTGGTGGAGAATTGAGTGAGATATGTTGTTTTGAGTGTGGAGAGTTTGAGAGAGTTTGTGAGAAGTTGTGGGGGTGAGAGTGAGGAAGAAGATGTCGTGGGGGAAGTCTGGGTAGGTCTAGGGTCGGGTTAGGTCGGTTAGGTTGGGTAGAATTGGTTCAATCAGATTGAACCGGCTTTTAAAATCAGAGAACATACCTGAACCGACGACCGGAGCGACCACCCTTACCCGCTGGGGCACCCGCTGCGCGAGTGGAGCGACCATCCATACCCGCTCCAGCACCCGCTGCGAAATGAGACGAGCGGCTGATTAGACCCGCTGTGAGTCACCCGCTGTGGGTGGAGCGACCGACTGTAGCCGCTGTAGGACCCGCTGTGGGCGTGGAGCGGCTAGGTTGACCCGCTGGGTAACCCGCTGCGAAAAACGACGTGCGACCACCCGTAGCCGCTGTGAGTCACCCGCTGCCGCTGGAGCGACCTAGCGGAGCCGCTGGGGAACCCGCTGTGCCTGGTGGAGCGGCCTCCGACACCCGCTGTGCCACCCGCTGTCACCTGCGAATCACTATTCACCAATTTTTTTTTTTTTTTTTTTTTTTTTTTTTTTTTTTTTTTTATGCAATAAGATGAATGACAAGAAAACAAAATGAAAAATGCTAATGCAGTATGTACAAAGGATATACATGGGACTTCCTCCCAAGCGAGCTTGTTTTAAGTCTCTAGCTTGACTTTGCCTCCATTTGATTAGGCTGGGGTAGGATCAGAGAGTGGAGTTGAAACCCCATCTTCCTTAGGTGTATCTGCCATGTAGAGCTTAACCCTTTGCCCATTCACTGTGAAATAGCTTCCATCAGCACTCCACAGAACTATTGCTCCATAAGGTTTGACCTCCTTAACCTTGAAAGGACCAGACCACCTTGACTTCAGCTTTCCTGGAAACAACTTCACACTGGAGTTGTGTAGAAGGACTAGATCTCCTTCATTAAACTCCCTCCTTAAGATATGCTTGTCATGGAAGGCTTTAGTCTTTTCTTTGTAGATCCTGGAATTCTCAAAAGCATCCATCCTTATCTCATCCAGCTCATGTAACTGAAAAAGTCTTTTCTCCTTGGCACCCTTGATGTCAAAGTTCAGTAACTTTACTGCCCATAATGCCTTATATTCAAGCTCCACTGGAAGATGACAAGCTTTTCCATACACAAGGTTGAATGGTGTGGTTCCTAAAGGAGTCTTGTAAGCTGTCCGATAGGCCCAAAGTGCATCATCAAGCTTTGCTGACCAATCTTTCCTTGTGACCCCAACAATCTTCTCCAAGATGGACTTGATCTGTCTGTTAGAAATCTCAGCTTGACCATTTGTCTGAGGGTGGTAGGGAGATGATACCTTATGCTTCACACCATTCTTCTTGAGAAGTCCCTCAAACACCTTGTTTATGAAGTGAGAACCTCCATCACTGATTACAACTCTTGGGACTCCAAACCTTGGAAAAATGACATTCTTGAACATCTTCAGCACAACTCCAGAATCACTAGTGGGACTTGCAATGGCCTCTACCCACTTTGAGACATAGTCAACAGCTACAAGGATGAACTTGTTACCATATGATGATGGGAATGGCCCCATGAAGTCAATGCCCCATACATCAAATACTTCAACTTCAAGGATTGGATTTTGAGGCATCTCATTTCTCCTTGTGATGTTTCCTCTCCTTTGGCATGAATCACACTTTGAAATGAATTCCTGTGTGTCCTTGAACATGTGTGGCCACCAGAATCCAGCTTGTAACACTTTTGCAACAGTCTTGAAGGTAGCAAAATGACCTCCATATGATGATCCATGACAATGAGTTAGGATCCCAACTATCTCTTCATTAGCCACCACTCTCCTATAGAGTTGATCTTTGCAGAGAGTGTAGAGATAAGGCTCATCCCAGTAGTACCTCTTCACATCCTTGTAAAACTTCTTCTTAGCATAGCCCACAAGATTCAAAGGTTCTTTTCCTGTAGCCAAGTAGTTCACCAAATCAGCATACCAAGGTTCCTTCTCTTCAGTTCCCTTCACTTCCTCAAGCTTTCTACCAGTCTCACAAAGTGCCATCACTCCTCCAATAGCCATGATCTGCTCTTCTGGAAGTCCTTCATCAATAGGTAACCCACACTCTACCTTCAGCCTGGACAAGTGATCAGCTACACCATTCTCAACTCCTGGTTTGTCTCTGATCTCCAAATCAAACTCTTGAAGCAATAAGATCCACCTCAAAAGTCTGGGTTTTGCATCTTTCTTGGCTAGAAGGTGTCTCAAAGCAGCATGATCAGTGTAGACAATGACCTTAGATCCTACCAAGTAGCTTCTGAACTTTTCAAAGGCAAAGACAATGGCTAGCATTTCCTTCTCTGTGGTGGCATACCTCATCTGAGCCTCATTCATGGTCTGGCTTGCATAGTAGATTACATGAGTTTTCCCATTCTTCTTCTGCCCTAGCACAGCTCCCACAGCATAATCACTAGCATCACACATGATCTCAAAAGGGAGATCCCAATCAGGTGGCTGAACTATTGGGGCACTGATGAGTTCATGTTTCAGCTTCCTGAAGGCCTCAAGACACTCTACTTCAAAGCTGAAGGTAGCTTCCTTGCAGAGCAATCTGGTCAAAGGTCTAGTGATCATAGAGAAGTCTTTGATGAACCTCCTGTAGAATCCAGCATGTCCAAGGAAGCTTCTGATATCTTTCACTGTCTTAGGTGGAGGTAAGCTAACCATAACTTCAATCTTAGCCTTGTCCACCTCAATCCCCTTCTCTGAAATCTTGTGTCCCAGCACAATCCCTTCTTTGACCATAAAGTGGCACTTCTCCCAGTTCAGCACAAGGTTGGTGTCTTCACATCTCTGTAGGACCCTGCACAAATTTGACAAACAAGCAGAAAACGAAGATCCATAGACAGAGAAATCATCCATAAACACCTCCACAACATCCTCAATCAGATCAGAGAAAATTGACATCATGCACCTTTGAAAGGTGGCTGGAGCATTACATAGTCCAAATGGCATTCTTCGATATGCGAAGGTACCATAAGGACATGTGAATGTCGTTTTCTCTTGATCATTTGGGTGTATGGGGATTTGGAAGAAACCAGAATATCCATCAAGAAAACAATAAAATGGATGATTTGCAAGTCTCTCAAGCATCTGATCAATAAATGGCAATGGAAAATGATCTTTTCTAGATGCAGAGTTCAGTTTTCTATAGTCAATGCACATCCTGTGACCTGTGACAGTTCTTGTTGGTATCAATTCATCTTTGTCGTTTTTAATCACAGTGATTCCACCTTTCTTTGGGACAACATGCACAGGAGATACCCATTTTGAATCGAAAATAGGGTAAATAACCCCAGCATCTAAGAGTTTAAGAATCTCCTTCTTTACAACATCCTTCAGGTTAGGATTTAACCTTCTTTGATGCTCGATAGAAGTCATTGATTCATCCTCAAGATGTATCCTATGCATGCACAAAGATGGTGATATCCCCTTTATGTCATCAAGTGAGTAACCTATTGCTTTTCTAAACTTTTTAAGTGTTTTCAAAAGTTCAGACAATTCATTTTCAGTAAGTTCACTACTCACAATGACAGGATATGTTTCATTGGGACCAAGAAATGCATACCTTACACCTTGGGGAAGAGGTTTCAGTTCCACCTTTGGTGCCTTAAGCTCACTCCAATCATCTTGCTGGATGTCCTCCTGCTGAATGACTGCAGCCTCTTGATGGACCTCTTGTGGCAGCTCTTCAAACTGACCCTTATCTTTGAATCCCTTGTGTGAATCCAACATCAGTCCATATGCAGTACTAGCCAGGTTCTCAACCACTTCATCATCTCTCTCTATGGTTAAGGCATGCTGTAAAGGATCCTCAATTGATAGCTCTTCAAGCAGCTCATCAGCAAGGGCATCCATCTCATCTATGTAGAAGATTTGTGCCTGCATGACTGGTTTCTTCATCACCTCCTTGATGTCAAAGTGGAGAATGTTTCCTGTACCCAAGTGAAGATCAATCTTGCCTTCTTTCACATTAACAATAGCTCCTGCTGTAGCTAAGAAAGGCCTTCCAAGGATCAAAGGGTCCTGAGCTTCTTCACCCATCTCAAGTACCACAAAATCTGTAGGGATTTCACAATTTCCAACCATCACTGGGAGGTCCTCCAAGATGCCAACAGGATACTTGATTGAACGATCAGCTAGCACTAGAGAGAGTCTACACTTCTTGTACTGAGTGAAACCAAGCTTCTTAGCAACAGACAAAGGCATCAAGCTCACACTGGCTCCCAAATCGCAGAGACATTTCTCAAACATCATAGGTCCAATAGCACAAGGGAGTGTGAAGCATCCTGGATCCTCTAACTTCTTTGGAACATCAAGCCTCTGGATTATGGCACTGCACTCATGAGTAAGGATCATCATACCTTCCATCTCTTTCTTCTTTGCAGCTACAACATCTTTCAGGAACTTGCTGTATTGAGGAACCAGCATGAAAGCATCAATGATAGGCATTGTGATCTGAACCTCACTCATCTGCTTCTCAAACAAAGCTTTGTACTTCTCCAGCAGCTGTCTCTTGAACCTACCAGGGAATGGGAGCTTGGGCTCATAAGGAGGAGGAACAAAAGCACTCTCCTTTGCTGGAGGAACAGCTTCACCATCTTTTACTGACTTCTTCTCCTCACCAACCTTTCCTTTACCCTTAGCTTCCACAATCTTCTCCAAAACCTCATCATTAGTCTTCTCATCAACAATCACCACTTCATCATCCATATTAATGGCCACCCCCTCACCTAGTTTCTCAGCATCCTTGGTGAGAGTTCTAGGAGGTAACTCCTTACCACTCCTGAGTGTGATAGCTTTGGCATCCTTGGGATTCTGCTCAGGTTTTCCAGGTAGAGAACCTTGTTGACGATTCTGCTGAGTGTTCATGGAAGCAAACTGGCTCTCTAAGGCTCTGAACTTGTTGTTGAGATCATTGTAGCTTCCATCTATCCTGTTGTGAAGGTTCTTCAGCTCATAGCTGACATGCTTCTCACTTCTAGTCTTTGATTCCAAGATTTGTTTCAGAAGTGCTTCAGTGCTGCCTGCTTGGGATGTAGAGCTAGATGGAGCAGCCTGTTGCTGAGAAGTATTCTGACCCTGGTTGGAGAAACCTGGTGGAGGGTTTTGCTTTTGCTGATAGCCACCTTGCTGGTTGTTCCTAGGCTGATAGCCACCTTGTTGGTTGTTGGAATAGGGTCTCTGCTGGTAGTTGTTATACTGAAAGTTTGGCTCTTTCTTGTACCAAGTACCATTGTTGTTGATGAAACACAACTCTTCTTGACCTTCCAGACCTTCAACCTCATTGACAGCAGGTGGTGTCTCCTGTTGTGGGTTACCCACGAAGTGCAGCTGCTCTTGAGTAGCCTTATCAGCAATGAGGATGTCAATCTTATCCTGCAAAGCTTTTATCTCCCTTCTTGTCTGCTTGTCTTCTGACCTATCAGCTCTGTCATGATCCCCACTGTAGACTGCATCGCTCTTGACCATGTTCTCAACCAGTTTCTCTGCCTCAGCCTCTGTTCTGTCCAAGAAACTCCCATTACTTGCAGTGTCCAATCTACCTCTGTACTCAGGTAGAGCACCTCTGTAGAATGTGCTGAGCAAGCTTCCTTTGTTAAAGCCATGGTGTGGGCACTGAGCTAGGTAGCCATTGAACCTCTCCCATGCTTCACTGAATCCTTCCAAGTTCTTTTGTTTGAAACCAGAAATCTCGTTCCTGTAATCAGCAGTCTTTGAAGTGGAGAAGAATTTTTCTAAGAATGCCTTCTTACAGTCATCCCAAGTGGTGATGGAGCTACTTGGCAGAGATTTCTCCCACTGGCGAGCTTTGTCCCCCAAAGAAAAAGGGAAAAGCTTGAGCTTGAACGCGTCTTCTGATACACCATTGGTTTTGGATAGGCCACAGTACCTATCAAAACTGTCCAAGTGGTCAAATGGGTTCTCTGCAGCTAGGCCATGGAATTTGTTGTTCTCAATTGTGTTGAGCAACCCTGACTTGATTTCAAAGTTGTTGGCTGCAACAGCTGGTGCTCTGATTCCCAACAGGTGGCCTTGGTTAGTTGGGCGGTCATAGGCACCAATAGGTCGAGCTGGTGCACCATTGGCTTCTTGTTCAGCCATTTGAATGTTCGCTTGGAACTCCTCTTGTCTCCTCTTTCTAGCACACTCCCTCTCTAAAGCTCTGATGTCGTCTGCTCTTGGAACTAGGTTTGTTGGACCCCTGCTCCTCAAGTTCATACACCTGTAGATCAAAAGGGAAGTGAAATAGGAGAATCAGTAATCTGTGAAATAAAAATGATTTAGTCTCAAGCAAGATACTAAATCCCAATGTTCAAATCTACTCAGAATTTGGCAACGGCGCCAATTTGATGATAGGAGTTTTGTGACTCCTAGGTCAAATGATAGTATGATGGAAGTAATATGTCGAACCAGTTCTGAGGGATCTAAAGCACCAAGATTATAAGCACTTTCTTAATCTAAATGCAATCAATAGCTTGAAGTTTATGTTGTCTAAAGTTCTAATGATGAAAATAAAAGCAACTGAGATAACTTTTTCAATATTCTAAAGGGGAACCCATGGGCATAGGAATATGATCTTGGGTGATTAGGATTCGAACAAAAGATGGCAGAATGACAAATCAAATGAATGACCTTAAGCCTAAACACTATCTTAAGCAAGCTCTATTTCTAGATGAATGCTCATTTACTAACATATCTCAAACATCAGATATCTTTGGTTGAATGACATGAAAGTAATCATTAAGAACAAGTTCAATAGCTATCCTAATACTCTTAACAACAAATGTCTTTGGCAAGATGCATTAGAAACTTAATAGAGTTTTCTCAGACATTTCAACAAACACCTTTTGGGTGGGAAATGTCTAGAGATCATCTCTTGAATGATCAGAACAAGAGAAGCAGTAAAATCACTCTACAAGCAAGGAATGAGATTGATCTATCCTATAACATCTTTGAATCTAACCTAACCACCCTTGATCTCCTAACCCATGAATCCTATGGAGGATTACTCACTAAGGTTCATGATCACCCTTAAACCCATCTTAGGTTTCAGATTGATCATAAACAGAAACAGAAATCAAATGAAACAACAATAAGAGCAAAGGAATTCAATGATAGAAAGGAAGAAATCTCTTGATAGAACTATGTTTTACCAAATGTAATCTGGATTATCAGCCTCCAATGGCTTACAACATACTTAAACTTAGGTTTTAGAACAGAGAAACGAGCATACAAAAGTCTAAAATGCCCCTGAGAAAAGTTAAGTTTCGAAATGGAGATCGACCGCAGCGACCGGGCACACTCGCTCCGGAGGTCGCTGCGGATGTCACAGCGGCTGGACAGACCCGCTCCAGGAGCCGCTGCCAAAAGAGGCGAGCGACGGGATGGACCCGCTGTGGTAGCCGCTCCGTATGCACAGCGGCCTTGGACACCCGCTCCAGATGAGCCGCTCCCGTTGCCGAATTCACAGCGGCCAGGCAGGGCCGCTGTGGGTGCCGCTGTGGACGCCTGCTCGTGCATGATTCACTCCTTTTACCTATTTTGAGCCCCTAATGCATCCCAAATGTCTCCAAAAGCTCCATGTGATGCTCCAGTACCTGATAAGGACTCATGTATGCAGAATGCAACCTAAACATGACTAAAATCTAATCTACATGATGAAAATGCATGCAAATGAAAAGATAAAACAATGCATAATATGCAAGATATCAATAATCGATTAGGTGGCTAATGCTTGTCTGAGGAAGTATCGACCGATGCTCAGGCCATAGCATCGATCGATATTCACTTCTTGTTCGCATGCGGAAGCTGGAACATAGACTTAGACATATGAATAGTAATTGCATGAGAAATCTGGATTACTTGCTATTAGAATAAATCGAGTTCTATAATGAATCTATAAATTATTAGCTTTCCTTGAATTGTAGTTTTGAATCTCTTGATTGATAAATCCCTAGGTCTAGCTATTTCTCTTTATTATTTACAAACTCTTCAATCAAACAACTGTTTTGTTTACTACTTTATAAACTGTTTACCTAGTTTAACCTTGATTTTTATAGTTTATTGTGTACTTTTGCTTTCTGTGGATTCGATCCCTAAGTACTACAATTGATCTCTTTTGATGAGAGTAATTCACTATTTATGGTGATTTGAGTGATATCAATTTGCATCTATAAGTGTGTTTCTAATTTAACCCCTTAACTTTCATATTTGCTAATCTACATCCCTAATGATGCCCTAGTTAACAGCAAACCGAAGTTCCTCGGTGATTAGTTTATAAACTAATAGTCCATCTGAATTATGAAATCATGACTTTAAAAGCCTACGATTAATAAACGTCCATATCAAATGTATGTAAGACAAATGTGAACATAGCATAAGGCAATTATTTCTACAGCCTACGCTCCAATCATTTTAAAAAGGTTGGGATTACTATTGACAAACGATACCTTGACTTAAGGGTCAAATTACTACTAAAAACAAAACTGAGGCTAATATCGAATTTAGGGCAGGATCTAGACGCAATTTAGTTATTTGCATTGACACAACAATAGACAACTACGTACGCTTGTGTGACCAGAACCAGACAGTGGCGGATCCAAGAATTGATTTAAGAGGTGTCAAAAATAATTAAGGGTGTCATCAATGGCTTTCGAGCTGAGGTTTGGAGGTGTCAGAAGGATACTTTTCCCGAGCTCTCCCTATTGCACCAAATAGATCCGCCACTGGAACCAGATAATAGTAAATGTCCTCTGAAGACACTATTTAAATATAGAAATCTAGACAAAATAAATTAACAAATAAATATTTACATAGAGAATATAAATAAATAAAGCAAAAGACGGGGGACAGTGTTGATGATCCGTTTTCGTCGAGACAGGAAATTTGTGGGATCAAAGCTTTCCTGTATGGAAAGGGATTAATCAAACGTACACTTTCTTTCGTTATTGTTGTTTGTCATTTGCGTAGAACTAATTATTAGACTCAAAAGGTTAGAAACGCATTTTCATTTGCTGATATAAGACTGAATATGAATCCTCTTTTCTTTTTCAAAACAGCTTACTTAAATCATCTTTTTGTTGAAAGAGATTAATTATACATCATGTTATGTAACAACGATTATTATAGAATTTCGGGATAAGAAAATCTCGTATTTGTAAACCATATAATCGTAGACAACAGAAGTTTACTAATGCGGAATCGTGTGAAGTATTTAGATATATAATTTTTTTTTATCAAATATTTAGATATATAAATATGTGTGTATAAATCATACGTAAATGAAAAAAGAATAATATAGAAAACACTTTTATATATGTTGCATTCTATACTCCAGGTATAGTGGTTCAAATCAAAAGTGTTAACATTTTCAAAGATCCCTACAATTTCAGTAATAATTAAATCATGCATGACACCAGATGTAATAAGAAACGACCTCTGTATGAATGATGTATACTATGAATAAAAAGCAAATTAAGAATGGGAAATAGGTTGAGTAAACCCATAGATCGTCCATCTTCGTTTAGATATCTTAACGTTGCATCGTATTTGTATCGACATATAACCCCAAGAAATTAGAAACTGCACATACTGCAATTAATAACATAAATCATCAAACCACTTCTGTAAAATTAAAATATGGCTTCCTCCTAACTTTCTACAAAGTCAGTCTGTACAAACTATGCCACTTTATCTAGTATCCATTTTTCAAAACTTATGCGTTTTATACGACTTTGAGTAAAACTCGATTAACATTAGCACATTTACTTTCGCACAGGCAATTCCTGGAAAATAAAAATAACATCGATTTTATAAATAGCTCATCTACTCATCTATTCATCACAGCTAGCTCTACAGCCTAGAGCTAACAAAAAAAAGATTTTATTATTCGTCACGAGAAATAATTATAAAATGTGTTACCAAACCAAATAAAGCCACACATTATATAAAGTCCATAATAGAGTTCACAAAAATTACTACTCACAGTCTTTAATTTAATCAACAGTATACTTTGCCACTCAAACCTCTCTCTGGATTTTATATAAACACACTTCATCTTTAATCCACAAAACTCTCTCACACAGAAACACTATTTATCTTCCTTCGTTACAGAAAATGGAACGGTCGACTCAAATGAATGTGTTCGAAGAGCTTCTTGTTCCGACAAAGCAAGAAACCACCGACAACTACAACATCAACAATCTGAGCGTTAATGGCGGATTTGATGATCATCAGTTATTCTCAAATGGATGGAACATTGATTACCTCTGTTTCAACAATGAAGAAGAAGACGAAAATACTCTTCTGTTCTCATCTTCTTTCATGGGTCTAATCTCACAACCTCCACCGTTGCTTCTTCACCAAACACCACCACTACCACCACCCTCATCTTCATCTCCGCCGTTAATCTCCTCCACGGCCTCAACATTCGATGACCCTTTTTTTGAGGCGTTACAAGAAATTATAGACGCTTCCTCTTCTTCACCTCCAGTGAGGCTTCCAACTTCCCAAGAAGAGAGCTTCATTAATCAGTCGTCATATCCATCTCTACTGGTGGAGTCTGATCAGAGAAAAAGCTTCAGTGTTGGATACTGCGGAGGAGGAGGAGGAGAAATAACAAACACGAAGAAGAGCAAAAAGCTCGAAGGCCAACCTTCAAAAAATCTCATGGCGGAGAGACGTCGAAGAAAACGGCTTAACGATCGCCTCTCTATGCTCAGATCCATTGTACCAAAAATCAGTAAGGTAAAAAATAGTTCTAACGTTTATGATTTAACCTTTTTCAATAATTATAATCGTAATGGTCAAAATCAAGAAAAGGTTCTTCCTATATATTTTTTTAATTAATAGGATTAATATATTTTTCTACTATTATATGGGTTCATAAAGAGATTAGCCTTTTTAATCATTATGTTCGAAACACTTAGTTAAATCTCAAAATTTGAACCCTAGCTAGCTGTTGTATTTGTTTTCTTTCAAGATTTAACATTTGGTCCAAAAGATTCGTCCTTTGTACTGAGTGAATTAATTATTAAATGGGTTTTCATGAAAATAGCGTTTAATATGTTTTCAACATTATATGTTTGTTTTGCTTGTTTTGAACCTTTCTTAAGACTGTTTAATTATTGCGTTCTTACTTTTATGGGAATCTACAGAATCAGTTGAAAAGTACATATTAAATGTTTAATCATTTTTTTTAAAATAATGATTATTGTTATGTTCAAAATTAGATGGACAGGACATCGATACTAGGAGATGCCATAGATTACATGAAGGAGCTTTTAGACAAAATCAACAAGTTACAAGACGAGAAACAAGAACTTGGAGTTAGCAACAGTTCACATCATTCTAAGCTCTTCGTTGATGTCAAGGATCTTAATACAAACGAGCCTCTGGTCAGAAACTCACCAAAGGTATATCAAGAAAGAAGATTTTTATTTCTCTATTTTTTTTTCATGTCAGTATTCTTGATTTTTCTAGTTTTACATATTAGCCCCTGTACTTGTAAACTGTGACTAAAAATACCTCGAAGTTTCACAAAATCACAGTTTGATGCGGACTGATTTTGTTAATTTCGTTATGTTTAATCTGGATAGTTTGAAGTGGACCAGAGAGACCATGATACTCGGGTTGAGATATGTTGCTCGCCCAAACCGGGATTGCTTCTATCAACTGTTAATACACTAGAGACTCTAGGCTTGGAGATTGAACAATGTGTTATTAGCTGCTTTAGTGACTTCTCTTTGCATGCTTCTTGTTCCGAGGTACCAAGAATATATCAAAGATTATATGATATCCAAATACTATATCTGCAATGGTAAGATTGATGATTTTGTTTGTGTTGTGTGTGTATATGTCTTTATAGGTAGCTCAGCAGAGAGATTTCGTCAACTCCGAAGATATAAAGCAAGCATTGTTTAGAAACGCAGGTTATGGAGGAAAATGCTTGTAAGGAGTTTTTATGATGAAATTGATGAACCAAAATACCATTTATTTAATAGTTTTAAGAAGTTAGAAGTTTGGTGTCTATTTCCATTGCGGCCTTAAATTTTCTCAACTTTGAATAGTGACCATGGAATAAGGAGGAACAATTAATTACTTATCATTCTTAAGAAAATTTACTATTCACAATGATTATTTTTTTTCTTCTTATTCTTCCTTGTTCCTTTTTTTGTAGAGGAATAAAGAACAAAATTATTCATTTAGAAATTTGAGAAGAAACAACTGTTCCTTTTCATTCTTGTTATTTTATTTATACATTCCTTAAAATCAATTCTTTTTGTTTCCAAAAAGATTACCAGTTGTGTTACAAAAATGAAATAAGAAGAGATACATTTTCTTGGAGAGTAGATGGAGGTGTTATAACCTTAATTAAAAGTTCACAATCAATTAACGGGTAATGATGATGTATGATGTATGATGTATCAATGGAATAAAATGGTAAAAAGATTATACTGAAGAGACTCGGTAATTGAAACTAGGGTTGTCTTTTTTTCTTTTCTTTTTTTTTTGTTCACCATGAAATATAGGTTGTCTCTGATCAGAAATATACATATAACAAACAGTGTACTAATCAGAAAGTCTTAATGGGTAATGATGAGAGTGATTATAATGTTAATTACTTTCCAGGCCCTCCACATAATCAGTAAACAAAAGGTTAATTCACAGAAGCCTAATTAAGGCTTAAGCAATAAATTGGGCGAGCCCATATTATAATGTTTTGACATTTGGGCCTTGGAAGGAATGGAAATTGTATTTGACCACCAAGATCTTGTCATGGGTTTTAGTAGAGAATAGTTTCGATATATTTAGTGAAACAAGTGGAAACTGGAAACTGTAGTTAATAATAGTTGGACTATAAATCATCACACATTTGGAATGAAGTTAAAACTGAAAAGAAAGGAAAATACGCACACACACAAACCATTAGTTTTTAGTTGAGAAATTACTCCACTTGGGCAATAGGAAACAACTTGCCACAATAACACTCACTACCACAATGAAAAGAAACCCACAATCCGGAAACAAAAAGACCATAAAATCCGTTCAATTCGTTTTCTTTCTTAGACCATCTCTAAGCAATTTCTATTTTTTTCTCTATATTTTTTTCTAAATTAAAAAAACTTTATTATAGAGATCAATTTGTTCCAATGTACATTTTTATGATAAAGTTCTTCTATTTATAAGAGAAAATATATGAATATCTCAAATATAGAAGCAAAAAATTAAATTCCTCTATATTTTCTTTTAAAATAGAGGAAATTTTATTATATAAAGCTTAGTTTTCAAAGTTACTAATTAACACGAACGCGACACGTGTCAAGTATATAATTAAGATTGTGACATGTGTCAAAAATATAATATATTTTTACTGTACAATTTAAAAAAGGAAAATTATTATTTAAAAAGTTATGCTTTACAGTTTCTTTTTAGGATTTCAAAAAAAAAAAAATAATACTATTACATTTAGAGATGGCAATCAAGGACCTGGACCGCGGGCCTGTCCCATAAAGGCTTGATGCGGGACGGGATTGGGACTCCATTTGATGAGCCCGCACAATTGCGGGCCTCGCGGGACGGGCTCAAAACGGGATGGGACAAATGCGGGACGGGCTCAAAACGGGACGGGCCGAATGCGGGACAGGCTCAACCTGCGGGATTTTAAAGACACGCAACCATAAGTCTTTATTTCTGCGTACTTTTGTTTTCAGTACTATAAATTTTTTTATTACTGTGTAAGATTTTTTTCGTTAAATTGATGGGTTTTGTTTTCAGTATTGTCTGTTGGTGTTTTTTTTTTTTTAAAAAAAAAATGGTTACAATGATGTTGTTAAAGAGCTATTGCTTGTTCAAGAGCTATTGTTTGTTTTTCAAAACGGCTCGAATTGAACGTTTTAATTACTACATAATCTTGTCTCTACACTCTAAGTTCAACAACTTGGTTGAAGAAGAAGAAGAAACTATTAGTATTAAGTTATTGTTGCTATGCAGAGACGTTGTTTTACAAAGAATCAAACAAAGAGTATACTTGAAATAGTTGAATTTCACAGCTCAAATGGTTCTCACTTACTTCAAGACTATTAAACCGACGAGTGATCACATTGGATGTTGTTGCGATCGATGTTGTTGAGCTCTCTTCAACTCCCTAACACAACTCTTCTACTTTAACATTCATGAAGGAAGTTAAAGAAGGCGTCCCGCGGGACGGCCCGCGAAGGCTTATAAATTTATGTGGTACGGGATTGGGAAGCCATTCGGAAGACCGCAGCCCGCGCGGGACAGACCCGCCTTGACCCGCAAGACGACGAGCCCGCTGCGGTACGGGACGGGACGGGACGGGAGAGCCCAATTGCCATCTCTAATTACATTAGCTTTTAGAAAGGGAATATCAAATTTTAAAAATAGAAACTTTACATTGAAAAAACGAATTTTGAAAATAGTAAAATTTTCAAATAGTTATTATTAACTGAAAATAATTATCTGATAGTAATTGTTTTTTGAACCAAGAAAAACTATAACTGAAAGAACCTAATGTAATATTAGCTTTTATTTTCTAAGATTCTACAAATCTTAAATAATATTTGATAGTAGTTTTTCTTTTTTAAAACATCATAAAAAGACATATTATACGATGAGCATGATATTAATAATTATTTAATTAACAAAAAATTGTAAAAATAGTAGTGATACGATTTGTTAAAATAGTAATTTTAAAATTACTTAATACTAACTGAAAAATAATTCTAAACATGAGATGATTGTAATATATTATATGATAGTGATTTTCATATTCTATAATCCTAAATAAAATAATGTAAAAATGTATTTGATAGTATTTTTCATATTTAAATTCTAAGTAAACATATTTATAAGATATATGCTTTCCTTTTCTATATCCTAACAAAAGAAAAATTTTAAGAATTTATTTTAATAGTAATTTTATAAAAAAAATTCATTATCAGTAGTTACATGATAAAAATAAAAATAAAATCCATAATAATTTCTTTTGTTTGATCAAACGAAAACACATAGATGATAGGAAATACACATTAGAACATATTTAAACGAGTAGAATAACAAATAATAAGTTAATACAAAAATAATTAACACAAAAATTAATTAATACATAAGAAAGTGTATCGTGTTGTCATTGACTTGACTAACTTATTGAACTTTCAATTTTTTTAGTTCAGTCTAATTATTACTTCGAGTTAAATTTGGTTTTAATATTTAAATATGAATATTATCAGTAATGATGAGTACACATATTAACGATACTTTATGTGGTAAAACATGTTCTTAATTCTAAAATAAAACTCATACAACATAAATAAAAAAATGAAAATATGATAATCTTTTACACATATATCTTTATAGAATTTTAAAAGGAAAATTTGTATTAAATATTTTTTTTAGATTTGAAAAAAGGAAACTTTCTAGAAAAAAAGTTACTATTAAATAACTTTACACATGTCAAAATTTTAAAAATAAATTAATATTAAATAATCTTTTACACGTATATCTTTTTAGATTTAAAAAAAAGGAAATTAGTATTAAAAGCAAAAATAAAAAGTATATCTTTTTTAGAATTTTAGAAGGAAAGTTACTATTAAATATTTTTTTTAAGATTTGGAAAAACGAAAATTTCTAAAAAAAGTTTACAATTAAATAAAATTTAAAATTACTTTTTACCATTAAGTAATATTAAAAAATATTTATAATTGCTTTTTTAACAAAATTTGTTTTTGTCATTATCTTAGTATATATGTTTTTAATTATGAGATATTTTAACACATGTCACAATCTTAAACATTTATTTTCCATATGTCACAATCATGTTAATTAGTAACTTTGAAGAACAAAGTTTTATATAATAAGATAAATTATTCTTAAATATTGTATAAATTTAATTTAGTATATAGGATTTGTATAAAACGAAAGTTTATATTTTTAAAAAATATTTACAAAATTGTTTTAAGAAGATTAACTTTTCTTTATTATGAAAGTAGGAAAATATATATTTTTCTTTTTGTTTGATGGTATTTTTCTTTTTGTTTTCTATAAATCCTAAAAAAAAGAGATATTATCATATTTTAGGCTGTTACCAAAATAAAAAATGTAAAAAGTTATTGATAGTATTTTTTAAGAGTTTGGTTATGAACATGATTCTAATAATTATTTAATTAAAATTAAAAATTTAAAAATAGTAGTGATGCAAATTTAAAAATAGTAGTGATGATAATTATCTGAAATTCTAAAAAGAGGTAATTGTAAAAGATTATATGATAGTGATTTTCATATTCTAATATCCTAAACAAAATAATGTAAAAGTGTATTTGATGGTATTTTCATATTTAAATTCTAAGTAAAAAAATTATAAAATATAACGTAAAAGTGGTAAAACAAGTTTTTAATTCTCAAATAATGATGAGTACACATATTAACCATAATTTATGTGGTAAAACAAGTTCTTAATTCTCAAATAAAACTCATACAACATACACAAAAAAGAATTCTAAAACTATAATAAATGATTTATTATTTTTATGTTTTATATAAAATTAAAACATCAAACAAATCCGTGCAACGCACGGATCCATATCTAGTCTATTAAAAAGCACACATTGAAGCAAATTGACCTCTATAATAGAGATTTTTATTTTAGAGAAAAATATAAAGATATACATTAGAGATGTTCTTAGATAATTAGACTTAATTAGGCAATTATTAGAAAACAGAGAAAACACAAATCAAAATCTCCTGTAAAAAGTAAAATAAACTGGCTTAAAGTAGCAAATATCACCAATATATACTAGGCAGGTCTAACCAAGAATCTTAGTTATGCAACTTAAACAAGTTTATATATTTACGCGTGAACTGTATAACATTTGTGCACATCCCTGTTTCAACATCATCAACATCTTGGTACTAATGATGAAACTTTTTTGAATTGTGATTTATCCGAACCTAAGGATCCAGATATCCGATCCGGATCCAAATTCGACGGATCCGATATTTTACTATCCGGATCCGGACGCTCCGGATATACTAATTTCGAAGCGGATCCGGATCTGATCTCAGATCGAATCCGGATCTCGGATAATAATTCCCAGCCATAATTGTAGCTTTCTGCTAATATATATTCTTCCTGTTTTATAATAGATAATATTTGTTGTTTCAAAATAGATTACGTTTCATACTTTTATGTTATCTTTAACTAATTGCGTAATCAATTAAATTTCACAGTCATTTCTATAATCGATTAAATACTTTTGAATTATATTTTTAAATCTATTTTTTGGAAAAAATAACATTTTTTTAATTTTTATGTCTAAACCCAAAACATCATACATTACAAAAATAAAGGAGGATCAAATATTTAAAAAGAAAAAAAAAATTGTGTTTTGAAACCCGATCCGGACCGCGGTTGAACCGAACCCGGTGACCAAAAGAAATCCAGTTTGGGTTTTGTGAAAAACTCAAATTTAAAAACCAACAAAATCTCGGAAGAGCTCGCAAAAACCTGCAACCCGATACCGGTTAAAGCACTGGTTAAATCAAATACATAAACTTTTTTGTTTTTGATTGTATTTTTAGATTCTGTTTTTAGATTTTTTATCACATAATACCAATTATATTATTTGTAAATTTTAGATTTTGATGAAGATTTCATTGTGCCACCTGAAAAAAAAGCGAAGTGAATTATGGTAGAGAAAATCAGAATTAGTTTATGTGATTTATAGTTAGTTTATTTCTATTATTGGCAATGATGTTTTACTTTTGGTTTATTTGGATTTGAAGTTTAATTTATTATTTACATTAAATATTTATGAATTTTATGTCTTTATTTTTTAAATGTAATTTTTTTTATATTTTGTATATTTATACAATTTATGTTTTAAAAGGCATTTAAAAATAATTTTAGTTTCTATATTTTTTCATAACTAATTTATTATTATATAATAAAATTAATTCATTTATTAATTTGTAGTTAACCTATAATCGATTCAGTGATCCAGTAATCCAGTAAATCATCGGTTCAGCGTTCTAGTTGGGTTTCAAAACACTTAGAAAAAGAGAATAAGTAAAATGAAGAAATATGAAAGAAATGAAAAGGTGACGTCAGAAAATGAAGAAGCGATAAGAAATGTTTCCCCATGTGATATTCTTCAATCTCCGGCCCGCTCTTGTCTTGCTTATCATCCGTACGTTTTACATTAGACTCCACTTTTCATCCATTTTCTTTTCTTTTAGTTTAATTTTAATTATATTAATAATTTATATCAATAATTAAATATTGAGAAACGATGATTCTTTTTAGGTTTTAAGGAGGAAAATAACTAAAAAACATATTTCATAAATGGTGTATATATATTTACACAATTAGAGTTAACTAATCTAGTTTTGTGGTTTAAAGTAGTGGGATGTATTAAGAATATGGATGGATTTTATATTAGAATAAATAAATAAATATCAAAATGTTCAAAATAATCTTTTTTAAAAAGTTTCAAAAAGTATATTTAAAAAAACAAATTGGAAAAAATAAAATAAAAATTTGAAAATGTATAATTCAATAGAAACTATTTGTTATCATTATCAGTTAAATAATTATTTGTATTTATATATTCAAGGAATCAAGGGGTATAGATAGAAAGTTTTCTGTCTCTTTAATGAAATATTTTTGATCATATTCTTTTTGGAGACTTTTTAATAACTAAAATTTAAAAACAGCTATTTGAGAGAATTGTTCTTGGATATTTTCATCTGACCATTTATTGTTAATTTTTTTTTTGGAAATATTTTGAATTTATAGAAAATTCAGATTGTTATTTTTTTTTTAAAATGTACTGTTCAATAATAGATCATTTTTTAAGTATGCAAATGGATCCATAAATATGGATCTAAATCTATATAAGTGTCTAAAAAAATAATATGGTTTAATTTCACATAACATGTGGATCAAACCTGAAACACATCTCTTAGTGCCTGATCATGACTTTATCATTGAACTATTTCGAAGGTTTCGTATTTTCCGAATAGTGATGACAACAAATATCATTTTTATATAAATGAAAACGGTAAAAATATGAAAATGCATGATTTCTTATTTATTAATCATGTTTCAGATTAGTTATCGTTGTAGAATAAAAATTTTGGTTTCAAAATAAATGTTATTTTATGATTTCAATGTAAAATTTATTAATATATTTTCTGTTTATTTTTCTATTGGTTGAAATATGATTAGGTGTATATATAATAATGTTTTTATTTTTAAAATGTACAAAATGAAATATTTTCTTAATCTATGTGGATGAATCTGAAATAACAGTTAAACTGAAACAGAGAGAGTATTTGATAGCCTACGAATTATAAGTTTACTTTTTTGGTATGCATGTTAAATGAGTTTATGAAGATGTTCTAAAATCTCATATATAACATGTTTTTTTCATAATTTTCAGCTATTTTTCAAAAATAAAATAAATAAATTTCCCTACTCTGAAATATAAAAACAAATAAAGATATTAAATGGCATGATACATAGGTTTCAGCGGTGATTGCGGTGCCCTCACATGCTTTCATATGACTTCACAGTATGTTAATTTGTTTTTTTCTGTAAGCTATATTAATTTTTTTTCACGTAATATAATATTTTTAACAGGAATATTATGACAATATTTAGATAGGTGGTACTGCAAGTTCTTTTCAAAATAATAAGAATAAAATCTACTCTCTTTTCTTTTACAGCTCTAGTGGATTACTTATGATTTTTCCTCCATTCAATCAATTGGTTCTCATACACAAACAAAATAATTAGTAAGAGACCAAATATAGAAAGATCATTTAAGAAGATAGCTTAATTGATCCTTATTTTCCTGTTTGAGCTTATAAAACCTGAGATCAGATATACTGACGCAGATGCTTCCATGTAAGAGCAATTTCAATGCAAAGTATTTCAAATGGGATCATAAAGCAAAATATTAATATTAAGTTAATTTAGCTACTTAATTAATTTCTAGTTTTTAAATACAAATTTGACCACTCGTAAAATAACATGGGTTATGAAAGTTTATTAAAAAATAAATATCTTATTTTATAATTATCTTCCAGTAACATGTTTTCCATGTAAAGAGCAATTTCATTGCAAAGTATTTTGAATGAGATTTTAGAGCAAAATATTAATGTTATTTAATTTAGCTACTTAATTAATTTCTAATTTTTAAATACGAATTTGACCACTCATAAAATAACATGGGTTATGAAAGTGTATTAAAAATTAAATGTCTTGTTTGATAATTCTAATTTCCATGTACTTCAATTTATTTATATTGGTGAGATATCCTATTATCCCTTTCGATTTAGTTGTTGTACTAGGAGAAAAAAAATTGTTTCAGAATTATTGTTGTTTTAGAGTTTTAATGTAAAATTTATCAATAAGTTTTTTATTTTATTTTTCTGTTGGTTGAAATATAGTTAGTTGTATAAGTAATTGTGTTTTTATTTTAGAAATATACTAAAATAAAACGGAGTGAATCCGGTAACATTTTTTTGTTGGTGACTTCAAAATCACTTTGATTTCGTAGTGTGAACTAATATACTTTGTTTCATAATAAATGTCATTCTAGCTGTTTTTTCTTGTTAAATAAAAAATGTCATTTTACAATCCAATGCAAATTATAGTTATTTTCAGCTGAAAATTAATTACAAATTGTATTGATTATTTATTTCAAATACTATTGGTCAAAGAAAAATAATTAATAACAATTTATATATATTTTAATATTTTTTTTTAATTTGTGTAAAAAGTGTCTAAGTGACACTAATATATAACAAATATTTAATATAAAAACGAAGATATTATAATTGTGAATACAAGCAAAATTAAATGCCCATAAACAACAATTTCCAAAAATAAACGATTGCTGAAGAACCGCGAAGCATATAGATAACGTCATCAACGGAATCGATCCAGTCAGTTTGTACTTTTCAGTGTATGACGCGCTTGAAACAAACACTCTTTACTCTGCATTTTGTTTTCGAAAGCAGCATTTGTTTTCATTTGGTTGAGTGAATTTAGTTAGTTCTGACATTTTCTGGCAGTATTATTATGTCGTTGTGATGCCTCTGAAATTTGAAACTTGATAAGATTAAAAAAAAAATAAGTTTTAATTTGAACCTTCGACCTGACCTAATTTATTAACACTAGTATTCTCTTTTTGTTTGTGTAATTGATAATTAGTGGACTTGAGCAAACGGTAAATCTCTATCGATCAGATTCGGGAGTATTTGGATTAGAATATTAGGACAAACCAAGAATTAACAAAATCAATATTCAATTTAAAATATGTATATATACACAACAGTGAATTTAGGTCATGAAGTTGATTGTTAAATTGGAGGGGTCAGTGGTGGGGATCAGGGATGTGCTTTGAGCACTTGGCTAAGAAACTTGCTAGTGACGTCAATGCGTAGCTGAAGTGCCCAAAAAAATATAAAGTTTTATATTTTGAGTATCCCGAACTTTATTAAAACAAATACGGATCGTAAATTCGTAATTAACGGAGAGCTATATTGTTTTCTTCGTCCGTCCATGCTGTTAGTGTAATAAACGATGCATCTATATTTTTGTTAACTCAAATAACCCATCTATATTTGGAAATGTCTACTATGTTCAATGATTAATCACGAGGCTTCTTGTTATGACGCACAATCTTGCAGTTTAATCGCTTTGCTTGTTTTTCCATTTAAAGGCTTAAACGTGGTTGCATGAAACACCTTTTAAAAATGAGTGACTACTAATTAAAAACGATAATGTGAATAGGAATGCAATAAAAAATATAAGACACTGAATTAGGTGTAGATTTCGCCCTAAAATTTCAAACGCTCCCAGGTCCGAGAATCGAGACAAAAGCGCCGCCATCATCTCTTGACACCGGCGAATCTTCAAACCGCCGGCGTCGGGACTTCGGTCACACCATCCGTTTTTGCTCAAGCTATCTCGTCTACTCGCTGTCATCCTGTGTTGTTTGGTCACTTTCTCCGTCATCGAGTGCGACGCTACTCAATTCGACGGTCGTCCTTGGAATATGCTCGTCACCATGGTTTGGAGAGTGTATCTTTCGTTCAACGGGTTGGGTCTCTCTGAACCCAAACTTTGCTGGGGGATTCCCCATCCTTGCTCATGCTCTTCCGCAGTGTTCAACATCCACTCCCGCCGTGTCCATTTATTGCTTCCACTCCTTTCCTCCACGATTCATACCGGCGACTATCCATCCCTGGTTGGGGTAAGAACCGATTACCACTCCAGATCTGAAGCTCTTCATCTGGATCTATCATCTCTTCCGTCTTCAACTCGTTTCAAGTTAGTGCTGTTGACTCATCCTTTTCACGGAGAAAGAGACAGCTTTAGTACTCCTCCTCCAGTGCGTTCTACCGTTATACCACCAGTCCAGAGTATCGAACCAACCATCCTGCTCCTACCGTACTCTCTCCGGCCGCCGTTCCGTCGCTGGTCCTTTGCCGGTGGGCCTTACTACGGGTGTCGTGGACAGAATATCTCTGAAATTGGGCTGGACCAAGATTTTTTGATAGACATGCTGAGTCTTTGTTGTTTAAGCTACCTAATTGTTAACCCAACAGCTTCAAAGCTTATATTTGTGTGGAGCAGTTTGGCCTCTTTGACCAACTTGCGAATGATTTTCAGTGGATTCACTGAGGTTATTACTGAAGCTTGTATGTACATCATGCCAAACCTCTGTAATAGGAAGAGCTTTTTTAGATTCCATTTACTGGTGGATTCATCGGGACAATCTACATCGTCTTCATCACTATTATCTTTCTTTTCGGAGTTGTGAACCATATCATCCCCTGACTCATTTATGAAGAACATTTTCCCTCCAAACACTAAATGGAGGTGTATATCTTTATCTATAATCGTTTTGTCATCTTGTGTAGCAGGTCGTATGGGACCTGAAGATGCAACGGATATTGTTTCGATGATATTCTGAGATGCGGATTGGATCTTAACGTCACAATACAAAGTGATTAACTCCCAAGTCTCCGGTGCTGCCGTGTTACTTGCTTTGACGCATTTGAGCTTCGCTTTGAGTTCGCTGTCATTTTACCTTAGAGGTTTCTCTACGTCTAGTTTGTATGTTTTATTGTTTGTTGCTGTTAGAGTTTGGTTAAACTCATATGTTTAAATTTTAATGAAAGTTGTGTTTCAAAAAAAAGAATATGAATGCAATATGCGCTATATCTGGTACAATTCAAACAAATCACGATATGTCCTAAATTGGTAGTAATCTATGTATATTGATATTGGTGACTAACATTATTAAAGACAAAATATACTGTATTAGTTTTTGCAGTTAAAGTCTATTTCATAAGCATTTTTAATGGCCAATATATATATATATATATATATATATATATATATATATATTTCATGAGTATTTGTATGCCAAAGGAAACATAATTGAATTAGGACATCGACATATAAAATATCGTCCGACGAAACGTGCCATGTGTTTTGTTGTTCCATACAACATTCATAGGTAATAGCTCAAATCGATAAACAATATTCACCATTAAAAAAACTAGCAGGCAGTTTTAGCTCTTTGGTTATATGTTTTTAAACCAATCAAACAATCACGTTTTTTAAAATTTATAACATCTAATTACATCATTATTTGATTAATATAAGTGTCATCCTCTATCAAAAATTTCACACATTCAAACCACACTATAATGTTGCCAACTGAATACACAGTAATAAATCAGTGAACACAATTAAATTTATGATAGTTTCAAAAGAAAAGAAAAGTTATGATTCATATGTACACCAAAACAAGATATTTCGACATTTTTCCTCCGTGTTATCGTTTAGCTAAATTAAACCTAACAAAGAGGAACTGGAAAACGCGGCGGCTTAACAGGCGGTGACTGTGGTGGACTTTGAACATCAACGGTGAGCTTCTCCGGCCGAGGCGGTGCACAAGGACACGGCAATGCTATAAATTTAGGCGTATTATCTCCAGGCATCAACACCGTTATGCTTAGATTCTGAGGCTTCTTCAAATCCTGTTCACAATAAGTTAATTTAGTTCATAATCAACTCACTGGATTTTTTTTCTTTTTCTTTTTACTTTCAACTTACAAGCTAAAATTTTCAAAATTCAACGTCTCTGGTCCATAATAAATTACAATTTCATCAAGATAGTAGTGTATAAAGCCTTTTTACAAAACTTACTTTCCGATTTCTAAAATATCTATAAGAAACCCTATTCTCTTTAGTATTTTACTCAAAAAACTTGTGAACTTATTTTTACTCAACTTAGGAGTAACTAAAATCTTTCAAACATACAAGTTTTAAATCCTCTATGAGAAATGGAAATAAAATGTTTTGGCAAATATATTTTTTTGTTTGTTGGTAAAATAGTAATTTATAATAATTTCAGAAAATGGGAGATGAGAGTATATACCGGAAAAGGGGGTCTAGGTTTGAACGGAGAGGACTCAATGTCGGCGGAGGGATGACCAGAGGCATTGGCCAGAGAACGGCGGAGCGAGCGATGTTTGTCCCAATGGTAACAGCAAGAGAATATTCCAGAGAGACTGAAAATGATAATGAGAAGCAGAGCTGTGCCGAGAGGGAATCCTAGTGACGGCCGAGAAGCGTCCATGTGCGGCGGCGAGGATCCTTGAGTGTTCTCCATCTAAGGTGGCGATATAATCAAAGGCTAAGATTGTGATATAAGTTTGTTCTCTCATGCGTTAGAAAGATAAAACAGAGAGAAGAGAGACAGAGAGCTTGTCTGAGTTTGGAGAGGACAGGGGACGGGGAAGGAAGAGGGATATGGAGCGCTTATTTATAAAAGAAAATTTTACTTTTAATTTAATTTATCTTACAACTGTTATAAAGTTTTTTTTTAAAGGGTTACTGTTATAACGTTATCATCGGTACAAAAAGAAGAAGCAAATATGCTGTACAATAAAGTTGCCACTTTTCTTTTTCCGTTGAAATTTTTGTTTCAGTAGTTATTATATTATCAAAGGATGGATTGATTTTTTTTTTTTGAAAGGATGGAGTTTTTTTTTTTAACATGATTATATATGTTTCTTGACTTGTTGTCTTGTTGAACCATTTCTTGTTTATCATTTTATTATGTTGCGGTTAGAAATTTATAAAGGAACTTTTCACAGAAAAATATTAAGTTTCACACTGAGCTAGAATTTTTTTTAGGCGAAATATCTTTAGTCTAGTATGTTAATTTACAAAATTTGTATTCCTTAGTGATGTTGATAGGATTAAATGTGGGATTCTTATACAAAAACGAAAACCAATACTTTGGAAGCTTGTTTCTTTTTATTTTAAGTAGAAAAAAACAAAGTGAGGTATATTAATCCCTTTAATCCTTTATACATTATTTGAAAAGTGATTTGACACATGTCATCACTATATCTAATTCCAACAAAAAAAGATGACATGTTTTATAAAAAAAATAACATGGTTAACTTAATTGTGACATTTGCAATTTTTCATATAAACCTTTATAGTTTTTGGTGAGGTTTTTAAAAATATGGCGATGAATATTAATTCACATATCATCATTGTCAACTTTCTCTACAAATATTTATTTTTTTTTGCAAAACTGTGAAAATATATTAATAGCTTATATATTTCTTTTTAATATTATTAAATTATAAATAGATTTCTTTTAATATTACATATGTAACAAATTTTTCTTTTAATTTTATAGAATTTGATTTGATATACTTAATTCAACCAAAATAAAAAATATTTCCAAGATTATAATATAAAATATATACATAAATATTATTAATTTTAAATTTAAATAAATGTTTTATCAAATTCAAATTAAAAAATATTTTAAATATAATTTAAATTTGAATTTTTTTATTTCTGCATGTGGTACAGAAAAACACTTAATAATATTATAAATAATATGATAAGATATTAAGAAGAAATAATTTGATTAGCAACCTTAAAAAGATATAACGACATATATAATAGTTGTGACCCTAAACAACATACAAGAGACTCTCCAACTATTTTCCATATTATAAAGTAGATTTATTCAAATATATGATTCTATAATAATCTCTTTTATTTAGATGAGCAAATATAGAAAATGTTATTTTATCTTCAAATATAGAAATTGAAATAGTAGAAATTTTCTTTATAAATAATAGAATACTATCACAATACATATATTGCAGCAAAATTCATCTTTATAGTAGGATTTATATTATATATAAAAAAATATAGAGATGAATTGAAACAAAACATAAGCCTGATTTTTAGAAAGAGTTCATAACATAATTCTATTGTTCTGACCGGATGGTTGTAGTCGAGTGGTAAGGAGACGGGGCTGGCATACTAACATATTTCAGGTTCGATCCACCTGCTGCACGAAATTAAGTCATAATTATTCTAGTCACTTAACACGGATATGAGCCTATGTTTTATGGGCCCATTTGAATATCCGGAGAGAGAGTCTATCTGTGGGCTGCACCTCTTTTTGGGGATTAGTCTGAGACTATCTATGGGTCTGGGATACCCTATGTTAAAAAAATAATAATAATTCTATTGTTCTTTTTGAAACTAAAGACGAAAAAAAATCGCTAATTTTTTTGTTTATGCAAGGAATAACGTTAGCTCGTTGATATCCACCGGCGATGTTCCATTAGCTTTGTAGATGAGTTTATACATTTTATAATATAAATTATATAATATTCTGGCGTTTTTATATACGATGATGAGCATATGCTGGGTACGGGTACTATTGTGCTACCAAACCAAATCAATTATCACATGGTTTGTCTCTATTCAGATCGATTATTTTTCAAGGATTACAATAATTCTTATAGAGATTCGTACATCTCTTGATATATAATTATTTTATTGATAATGTAAATGCTAAACGCAAATAGTAACAGACAATTTGGCGAAAACATGTTACTATATTAATTTGTGTTAGTGTGATATAGCTAAACTTTTAGTTTACAAAAAAAAATGATATAGCTAAACTTTTACCCTGTGAAAAGGAAATAGTACCATTTTATGGTCCTGTGCATTAATTTTTGTGGCCGCGTGCTAACAGGCTCGCCCAAGTTGAAACGATTGGAAGCGAAGTTGAGTACTTGTTCCTTGATCGTACGCACGTCTTTTTGTTTTTGTATTCGATCTTTGTTTGTAAGAAGAAAATAAATAAATAAATTTGAAAAAGGTGTGTTCTAATTTTTAAGAAAACAAATGATTTTTAGTAATTTTGTTTATAGTAGAAGTCGATGAACTTAAAAACAGATGGTGTGGAATTGTCGATTTATGTTCGGTTCCTACACCGTCCCAAGACAAAGCAGTCCCCACTTAAAACATTGAACCAATTAAAACAAAAATTCCGGATGAATATGAAATAAATAACATAAGTTACGTCAAATGTTTGGGACTTTTGCCGGCACTGCGTCTCACCCTCTTCTTCCTTTTAGTTTCTCAGTTTGATTACTCTCTACTTTTTATTATTATTAGAAAATGGATTTGACATTTTATAAGAAATGAATAAAAATGTTGTCTAATGAAGAAAACCCTTACGACATAAAACTACCACTGAAATTACGAGAATGTACCTGACCGTTTATGTGGTTGGTCCTTTGGCCTTTTGAGTTCGCAAGGGACAGATATCAGTCCATAGATTTTAAATGACTCAACAACTGAAAGTACAGAAATCCATGACAAGATATATGATCATGGGAATGGCTTGTTTATATTTTATTATGTTTATGATAACGGTTGACGTGTATGTAATAGCAGTATAATATAAACGTAACATGTATGATCGTTAAATATGAATGCCTAGAAATGATAAAGAAATACTAGATAACAGTAATTAGAATATTTGACCACATGGGGCAGTGTCAGTAACCCATATACTATTAAAGTCAAATTCAAATTGTAGATTTTACGGCTGCTATACAAATCTAAGGATCGTGACAAAAAAAAAATACAAATCTAAGGAAAAACAAAAGCGTAGCTGCCGTGTGGAACTTCGATTTGACAGTACTATTACTTTTCTGACTTCTTTTTTTTTTAAATAGCCGTATTTTTGTTTTGCTGCTTTAGTTGCAAATAATGCCAAATTCGGAGAGTCTAAATTTTATTATTAATATGTTTTGCCCTTTATTATTAATAAGGTCTCACAAGTTTTGTAAAAAAAAGTGATCTCCCAGTTTTTCTATTTTTATTTTATAAACGTTTGTTTCTTTCAGGCTTAAATATTTCACATTGACGTGAGAACTACTATTTCATGCTACCACCATTCCTTTTCTTTTTTTTTGTAAAAGACTTTACTATTGAAATGCATGAGAAGGAAAATGTTTTACAGAGCTTAACACCCAGTGACCAAGTGGTCATAATTAATACAAAAGATACGAACTTGAATCAGATAATGAGAGATAATGAGAGGGAATAGAGATCTAAGTTGAGAACCACAACTGCATCAGTGAGGAGGAGAACTTTGGTCTATCCACCCTTAGACTTGAGATACGATTTTTAATGGTGAGCTTGATCTGTGCAACAAGTCTGTCATGTGAGGCGAAATGAGAATTATGAAGCCTCTGATTTCTCTCTGTCCATAGCGTGTACAATGTTGCTTGCCAGCATAGGAGAAGGAGAGTTTTCCGAACCCTGTTTGTAGTGTGCCCTTTTAGCTGAGTGAGAAGAGTAGGCCAATGTCTTGCAGATACGAAACTACACTTTGCTGCCATCAACTTCCAAATTTCCCAAGTGAAGTTGCACTCAAAAAAACAATGAGCAATGGATTCATCATCAGTATTGCAGAAGAGACAACAGGGGTCAGTTTGAAGTCCCCAGCTCAAGATCCTGTCACGAGTAGGGCATATATTTCTCACCATCAGCCACACTAGGAACATGTGTTTTGGAATGCCACCTGAAAACCACACCTCCTTATGCCACGGAACTACATGAGCGAGGGGGCGTAGAAGGTTGTATATTGCACCCGTACGAAAGGTAGAGTTTTTCTGGTTCCCCGGCCACCATTCAAATTCATCAACATGGAGAGTAAGAGTCAGGGTAGAGAGGTATGTTATGACCTGTAATTGCCGATCTGAACGAGCATGAGGGAGAATCCAGTCGCCATTATCCCATAGCTCAGCAAGAGTAGCCGTTGTAGTGACAGGGAAGCGCAGAGAACCCGAGGTCTGGAGATAATCTGAAAGTCTGCCATACGGAGACCAGTTTGTAGACCAGAAATAAGTTGTTTCTCCATTGTGAACAATTTTCCTAATCCAGGGAAAAACAATCTCCCTAGCATCAAGCAACTTATTCACCAGCCATGAGTGTTTTTGCCTCGTGTTTATTACCCAAAAGGATTCAATATCACCATTTAAAATTTCCTCTCTAAACCAAGAAGCCCAGATTGAGTCAGCAGCAAAAAACAACAGCCATATCATCTTCACCGCACACGCCAGATTCCACGCCTAAAGATTCCTCAGCCCAAGACCTCCCTCTTCTTTAGAAAGGCAACAAGATTCCCAAGATACCTTTGCGGATGCATTGACACTGATGTCGCCTCTCCATAGGAACTTAGAGCACAAAGAATCAATCTCCGCCATTACTGTCTTTGGGATGACAAAGGAGCTAGTCCAAAAGTTGGTAATACCATTGATGACCGAGGTCACTAGCTGCAGTCTACCAGCATACGTTAGCTTCCTCACAGTCCAAGATCGCAGCTTAGTCTTTATCGATTGGAGCAGGGGAATACACTGAGTAACCGAGATCCTCTTAGTATGCAAAGGGACACCAAGATAACGGATTGGAAGTATTCCCGATGAGAGACCCGTCTGTGACTTTATGTTTTCTACCTCTGCATCAGTCAACCCAGCCGAAAAGAAAGATGTTTTCTGAAGACTAATAGCCAGTCCCGATCTCCCCTCGAAATCTTTCAGCACTGCTAGTATGGCTTGGATAGAAGAGAGTGAGCCATCACTGAAGATGAGAAGGTCGTCGGCGAAGGACAAATGGGTAAGCTTTGTTTTCCCGCAGCGTGGATGGTAATGGAAAGAGCCTGATGTCGCCGCTTGATCCAGAGCTAAGGAGAGGCAATTCATAACCAATACAAACAGATATGGGGAGAGGGGATCACCTTGCCGGAGACCCCTCCTACCTTTGAAGTACCCGTAAGTAGAGCCATTGAAAGCCACTGAAAAAGAGGGAGTGCATACACAAGCTTCCAGCCAGCGGATCAAGGCCTCTGGAATGTTATAGCTTCTTAGACAAGCGAACAGAAACTCCCATCTGACAGTGTCGAAAGCTTTTGCAATGTCAACCTTGATAGTGATCCGTTTCTCACCTCCTTTTCTGTGATACCCTTGTACAATCTCTGAAGCCAGTAGAGTATTCTCAATAAGTAACCTTCCTTGGACGAACGCTGTCTGATTCGGGAGGATGAGTCTCGGGAGAATAGGCTTCAGTCTCTTTACCAGGAACCTGGAGATAGTTTTATAAGTGGTGTTACAGCATGATATGGGCCTGTAATCAGTAATGAAAGAGGCCCCCGGTATTTTGGGCACCAAAGACAGAATGGTGGCGTTTGTTGAACGAGGTAGGAAACCAGAGATGAAAAAGTTTTTTATAGTCAGTAGCACTTCTCCACCCACAATTGACCAGGCAGCCTTGAAAAAAGCGGAGGTGAATCCATCAGGTCCAGGTGCTTTCCTTGGGTTTAGTTTTTTTATAACATTTGCAATCTCTGCCTCTGTAGGTGCTGTTGACATCAGCTGGCGATGATGATCCGAGCAGGATAAGGAGTGGAGCTCATGTAACCAATGATACGAAGCCGCAATCGCAGGGAGGGAATCAGGAGCCAAGATAGATTGAAAATGATCAATGGCTGTAGTGCTGATGAGGTCCGAATCTGTAATGACTGTACCATCTGGCAGCGTGAGTGATCTTATGGCGTTCTGAGAGGCTCGAGCAACTGCTACACTCTGATAGAAGGGGATGTTGTGGTCTCCAAGTCTTTTCTTATAGTGGTTGTAATATAACAACATTCATTTAGTAAACTAACATTGTTTCTCTGCATTTTCACGCTGTTTATCCTAGTATATATTATATAGAAAATATTGCTTTTACAAGATTTACTTGAAAAATTGAAGTAGACTTGCAATTTTCTCTTTTGATCAAAGACTTGCTATTTATATTTATATGCGTGTTTCTGTGTCTGAACTGTAAATGGGTCTTGAACTGGTCATCGCCGTTACTTTTACGGTCAATGAGTGTGTTATCCACTAACCCAACTGATATTACAACTTGTGTCTTTGCTTTCTATCAAGATACAAACTTCATAAACCGTTTCTTTTTAACCATCGTATTCATATATATGTATGTTTTTTTCATAGAATTTAATGGACTCCGTATCATCTACCAATTACGATCTCAATGGGTATGCAACATGCTGGGATTGTTTTGAGAGTGATAATGTGATATCAGTCCTTTTCTTCTCCAATCTAATTAACGATGCTGCATCGTCGATGCATATCGATTTTCTGATCCGGTGACATCACTTATAGAAACTAAGATATTTTCTTATATAGAAAAAGTGATTTATTTTCATTTATTAGTAGTTCAAAAAAATGATTTATTATGAATTTATATTTTTACAGAAAAATCCAAACCTACTGCACAAAGTAATACTAAGCTATATGGGACCATGTTGACATAGACCAAGACCCATTGAGATAGGTACTAATGCAGGTGTTATTCAATATAGAAGAAAAAAATCCAATTCATATACAGCTAGATATACCTACAATTTTATATGTTATCTTAATGTAATAATTTATTACGAGGGATGGCATTGTGCTAAGAGAGAGATTTATATGTGAAAACTCGAAGGTGTATCTGATTTTGGTCAAATCTATTTTAATGTTCCTCTCCTACTTTCATAATCACGCCTTGTTGCATTGTCTTATACGAACTCCTACACTAGTAGATATTAATTAATTTTATTGAGAAGATCCGATTTAATAGTTTGTGGTTTGACCGCATCATAAGACGATAAAACATAAACAGTGTAATAAAAAAAAAAAATTTGCGAACTATGTGATAAATAATTAATTAGTAGCTTCGTGTATATTTAATATAAAATTTATCGAATAAAATGGGATATAAAATATAAACACTGACAGCAACATTGACCTGTCTAACGAAGAAATATCTTACGTGCGTTACAGAAGGGGAGCCAAGTACGCGTTTAGTGGCCCTGGCCCATTAATAACAAAATGATCCATGGGCCTATAAGTAAATCTGTGAATTATACAAGGCCTCATGAATTAAATGTAATTTGTAAGCTTGTGCAAGTCTGGGCCCTAGTAAGAGTCTAACGTGTCTTGTCAGTTGTCGTAAATATCCTTCTAATTATCAATTAGTTTAATTAACTGTTAGTGTATTTAATAATTTATCATTAACGAGAGTTACAAAATACTACAGCAATGTAGTAAGCGTGAAGGACAAAAGCAAGGTTTTGAAAACCGGACCGGACCGGCCGGTCGAACCGGTTCGACCGCGACCCGTTTAGTACGCCGAGTCCGGTTCGGTCCAAAACCCGGATTTTATAAAACTCGGTTAACTCGGCACAAAACCGGTGGAACCGGTGACCCGGATTGACATTAAAACCCGGTTTATTATTTTTTAACATGTTTTAATTTTTAATTAGGGTTTTATATTGTCTTCTTCTGAGAAACTTAAATGTCTTCTCGTCAACTCTCACTGTCGTACACCATTTTCCATCTGAAACAGAGAAGAACTGAATAAGTAAGTAACATGATTCTCTTTAATTGTTTAATCATAAGATTTGATATAACATATTAATATATCTTTTGCTATTTTTACTAGTTAATGGAGGAGAATCTTTCAGAACCTGATTTAGGCGTACCTTCTTTTCAACGTTCTGTTCGTCGTAAAAATGACATAGCTTGGAGATATATAACAGAACAGACTGAGTAGAATGGGAAGAAAACTTTGATTTGTGACTTCTGTCAGAAACAGAGCGGAGGTGGAGGCATTAACATAATGAAACAACATTTAGCTGGAGTAAGAGGAAACATAGATTCATGTACGAAAGTTTCTGCAGAAGTTCAGTTTCAGATGAAGCAATCACTGAAGGAAAATGAAAACAAAAATAAGGAAAATAGAGGAATACCACTTGATGATATAAACATTGTTGCTGATATGAATGCTGATGGACAAGGCATTCATTCTCAGACATCCGTTACTCAAACCAAAAAGAGAAACAGAGGTGGAGATTTACTTGGGTTTTTTAAAACAGGTCTGAGTGATCCTGTTCAACCAAGTATAAAGGCATCTATACAAAGCAAGGAAAAGGTGCATGATGCTGATATGGCTGTTGCTTTATGGTTTTATGATGCCTGCATTCCCATGAATGCTGTGAACTCTCCATTCTTTCCAGTTATGTTAAGCAAAGCTGCTAGTTTAGGACATGGATATACTGGTCCTTCGTATCATGCTTTGAGGGTTGGATTATTAAGAGATGCAAAAAAACATGTGTCTTTGATTGTTGAATCATTTAGAAGCACTTGGGATAGCACCGGTTGTACCTTGATGGGAGATGGATGGAAAGACACAAGAAAAAGACCACTGATCAATTTTTTAGTCTACTGCCCAAAAGGAATTACGTTCATCAAGTCGGTTGATGCATCTGATGTATACACAAATGCAGAGAATTTGTGTAATTTATTTGCTGAGATGGTGGAAATTGTTGGCTCTGAAAATGTGGTTCATTTGGTGACTGATAATGCGCCTAACTACAAGGCTTCAGGTAGATTACTTGCAGAGAGATACCCAAATATTTCTTGGTCTCCATGTGCAGCTCATTGCCTGAATTTAATATTGGAGGATGTGGGAAACATGCCTAATGTTAAAGAGTTAGTTTCTGCTGTCTCAAAGGTAACTATCTTTGTCTACAATCATGGTTTAAATTTTTTAAGGAAGAGGCAAGGTTGGAGGGAAATCATACGTCCAGGTGAAACTCGCTTTGCTACCACTTTTATAGCCCTTCAGAGTGCATATGCACATAAAGACGACTTACAAGCTTTGGTAATAGATCAAGAGTTCAGGCAGTTTCTGAAAACAGAGAAAGCAAGATATGTCAAGGCTGTTGTTTTGAATGAAAACATGTGGGAGCATTGTTTGTTGATCGTAAGGATTATGGCTCCAATGATACGTTTGTTGCGTGTTTGTGATACTGATGAGAAGCCATCATTACCATATGTTTATGAAGGAATGTATCGAGCACGTTTAGGCATCAAGAAGATATTTGGAAAAAAGAAGGAATTGTATAAGCCTTATACAAGGATCATAAAGAACAGGTGGGATAGAATGTTGCGCCATGATCTTCATGCTGCAGCATACTTCTTCAATCCAGCTTTCATGTATGATCAAAAGAACTTTTCACAAAAGCCAGAGATATTGAAAGCGATGTTAAATTTGATGGAAAAACAAAAGGGATCTGACAGCGCAAAGATCTTTGAGGGGATGACAATGTATAGAGAACGTGAGAAAAGCTTCTCACATTCATCAGCTTTAAGTTGTTCGAAAACCACTCGTCCTGGTATGTCTTTGCATATACTTTTCTCTTTGTTTTTTATTTAATACTTTGTAATATTATTTTTCAAGCAGAATTTTTAATTGCAGATGAGTGGTGGAAGTTCTTTGGATATGATGTTCCTGTTTTGCAGAAGCTAGCAATTCGAATTCTTAGCCAGACTGCATCATCATCTGGCTGTGAGCGTAATTGGTCTGTGTTTGAAAGAATTCACACAAAAAGAAGGAATAGATTGGAACATCAAAGACTCAATGATCTTGTCTACGTTCATTACAATTTGCGCCTGCAAGATAGGTGAGTTTAAGTTCAAATACAGAGCTATGAAATTATAGAATATAACTATTAAATGTTCATATGTTCAGGTTCTCAAAAAGAAAGAGGTCATATGATCCGACTGATTATCAGTCCATTGATAAGACTGATTTCTGGATAGTAGAAGAAAGTGGAGAAGCTGAACTAGATTATGATGAACTTGAGAATGCACTTACTGAAGAAAGCCCAAAAGATGGAGAAGATGCAACTTCTGAAACCTTGAACTTGAACGGTAGATGCATCTTATTTTTGAACGATATATTATTTTGGTTATGATGTCTATTATTTAACTCATGCATTTTTCATTTTTTTTTTGTTTTAGGAGGTATCGAAGATGAAGTGCCATTCTCTCAAAATGATACAACTGAATAAATTTGAGATATTTTAATTTTATCATTCTCCAACGGATATTTTTTTTGTCATGTTTTCATTTAGTTTATTATATTAAAGATTCAGATACTATTATCTTTTTTATAATGCTATTTTAGATATTATAATTATTATTCATCAGATTTTTTTTTCATATATGATTAATTATAATATATATATATATATATATATATATTAAAATATATTATAAATAAAAAACCCGATTCGACCGGTTGAACCGGTTCGACCAATCAACCAGTGACTATGCCGAATCGATGTCCGGTCCGGTTTTTAAAACATTGGACAAAAGCAATACGGGTCCCACTGTCTTGTCTAAACCCGCATTATTTGTACTCGCACACTGCTAATCTGATCAACTGTTTACTTTTGCATTTGCGTAATAATTTTATCAGTATTGCTATTGTTATATTTTTTACGTATCACTAGTATTTAATTAGCCACACATTTTTTATGTACCTGTGGTATTAAATACTGAAATATACTCCGCTTTGCACTCTTCTTTTCTCCCTCTCCCCGAAATTCCGTTTTCTCCCGACTTAAATATTCCTCATAAAAAATACGAGGAACAAACTCTATAAAGCTTGAGAATGTTGAGAAAACTCGTATACTTTTTCACGGTGCATAAGGTTTGTTTAGTTTCTTTTCGTGTATAGACTTTATTTTGGAGATGTTTATGTTTTATTTCGCATCTTTTCACTTTTGCAAAAGAAACTTGCTTTTCTTAAAGAAAAAGAGGGTAAATAATTAACGTGAGTGGTACGGAAGAGTGATGATTTCGGTCAGAGAACCTCATGATGGACGGACACAGGCCTCCTTCCATAAAATTCAACGGGCCAGATCTTTTGCTTCCCATGCGTGTCCCATTCCCCATTTTCACCGCCTGTTATTATTATGCTCCCTTCTCCGACCCATTAAAATTTGACTGCTAAATACAGTTACATGTTTCTCTATTGCAAAATCATAAATATTCTTTCCGTTCTCTAAAGATGTGTGTTTTGGTATTTTCACGCAAATTAAAAAAACACATAGATCATACATCACTTTTAAAAATTGTCAAAATTCCAGTGCATTTTAACAAATAGTCTTTCAATATATTCAATTAATTTTATTGAAAATTTACAATTTTTATATAAGAAACATAAAAAAATACATCTTTATGAAACAATTTATTTTTCTAAAACATTTATCTTTAATGACACAGAAGAAGTAATTTAGAGTGCGCTCACTACAATTAACAACCAAAAACTCTTCGGACATTGTGACCAGTGAAAAAAAAATGTAATGAAAAGATAATTAAAATGCTATGATATTCTCAGCAAATTCATCTAAATCATTGTCTTACACACTTAACAATAGAAAGATATTAAACCAAATAATTTTGAGCTACGAATAGTCAATCATGTACATTCATCTAGAAGACTAATGAACCAAAAAGAACAAAAACATAAGTTAAGTAAAAAAAAATCATACATACAAAAAAGCAAAATGAAAATTTGAAAGTGCCAGGGGAGTAACATTTTTCTATTGGGCCCCATCCAGTTGGGCCAAACTAAGTAAAAAATTAGAGCACGATAAGGAATTGCCAGAATCAATACTATTAATCATTCTTCCAATTATGCCCATGTTGAAATCTTCCAAAAATGCATATGCATCTCTAATGATATGACTAACTAATAAAATTTATTGATGGTATTGTTGTCTTTTAGTTTTGCGGGCTTATTTCAATCGGGCATAACTATATTAATTATGTTTTTATATAATCAATTTCATATCTCATAAACTTTTTAATAGCATAAATTAAAGTCTGCAATAATTTTAAAAAGTTGATATTAGAAATTGAAATTTTATAAATTCGCGGAAAACTTAAATAAAAATACTATTGACCATTTTATATGTTTAACAATACTTTATACCAGTTATAATTATTATTATTTTTTTTTTTTTTTTTTTTTGACAACATTGAAATATAACTAAACTACGATATATGCCCTTCCGACTCAGTGAACCAAGGCGGCGGCGAAGACTCGACATAGAAGATAGCTGATTGTGACCTCCTAGCACCGCGTGCCAACTTGTCGGCCACTAGATTCTGTGCTCTTGGTATATGTCGAATCTTGAAAGTAGGGAAGAATAACTTACTGCGCTGAAACTCTTTCATGTGTGTAGTAAAAGCTGGCCATTCTCCGGGTGATGACACCATCTTCACCAGTTGAGAACAGTCTGTGGCAAACACTACGTCTGAGAAGTTGAGGGTCTTCATGCACTCCATAGCCCAAATCAAAGCTTCACATTCGGCATGTAAAGCAGATAAGCTTCTTCGGAGATTCATAGATCCCATCATTTTCTCTGTTGAACCATGTTTCCGGCAAAACCAACCTTGACCTGAATATTTGTCTTGTTTCTTCCATGCTCCATCGACAAAACAGATTCTGGAAGACTCGGATTCCGTCCAAATAGAAGGTGAAAGCTCAATATGTCCCTTACGGGGAATCATTTTTTGGGCCTCTACCCACACCTCAGCCTCCACTTCCGCTCTACGGAGAATATCTTGTGGATCACCAGATTTATTTGTATAAACCTTATCATTCCTATTTTTCCATATGTACCACATAATCCAGGGAAATAAATCATAAGTATAAACTTTGGGTTGTCTCCAAAACAAATAGTCCATGTTTGTAAATAACGAAGCAGTTGGGAAAAGGCCAGGTGCTGAAGGGACTTTCGACAACGCCCATATTTGTGATGCCGGTGGACACTCAAAAAGAACATGATTAATAGATTCTTCCTCCATCCCACACAGACTACAGCGTGGATCGCAAGCAATGCCCCTCGACTTTAAATTTTTTGCCGCCGGGAGAATCCCTTTGACGGCTTGCCAAAGGAAATGTTTCAGCTTGGGCGAGCAATTTGCTTTCCAAGTCTGACGTAATAATAGTTTAGTATCTGGTCCAAAGACAGACAGCTCCGATCCTTTATCCGGAAATTTGGATTCCGTTTGATAACCTGATTTAACCGTATATCTACCGGAGTCCGTGAAAGCCCAACCATTATAATCGGGTCTAGACGATCGACTAACTGCCAAACCTCGAATAATTGTTACATCATCCGGGTGTATAAATGTATCAAGTAAATGCACTTTCCATGAGGAGCTAATCGGATCAATGAAGAAATCCACCTTAAGGTCCTGAATAAATGGTGACAAAGGTTTTGGTGTTGCTGATCTCGGGCGAGGAGCAGGAATCCAAGGATCATTCCATACTGAGATGGATTTTCCATTTCCTACTCTTTTGATTAGCCCTTTTTTAACCAGAGATCGAGCTGAACAGATACTTCTCCAACCATAGGATGGTGAGTAAGATCTGTGTGTATCTAATGGATCGGTATTCCGAAAGTATCTCCCTTTGAATACTTTTGAAAAAAGACAGTTTGGTCTATCTATCAACCTCCATAATTGTTTTGCCAGTAGAGAAGTATTGTGATCTTGTACATCTCGAAAACTCAACCCACCCTCATCCTTATGTTTACACACCTTGTCCCATGATAACCAATGCATCCCCTTTTTATTTCCATTTCCTCCCCACCAGAAATGCGATACCGCCCCTGTTATTTTCTTAGTAAGCGTCTTAGGTAGACGATAACAAGACATGACATGATTTGGCATTGCATTGGCAATGGTTTTTAACAAAATCTCTTTTCCCCCTTTAGTAAGAAACCTCACCGTCCAGCTATTAATCTTCTGATTTATTCTCTCATTTACATATCCAAAAACCTGTACCTTTGATCCCCCTAAACTCTCCGGAATTCCCAAATAGCTACCCATTCCACCCATCTTATGAATTCCCAGTAGGGTTTTAATTTCAGATCTAGTATTCTCTGATATCTTGTGACCAAATTGAAGGGATGACTTATCAAAATTAATCAATTGCCCTGATGCCGCTTCGTAATCCTTTAACAACTTAAGAATAACCCCACATTCCAAAGAGTTCGCTTTGCAGAAAAATAAACTATCATCTGCAAAGAGAAGGTGGGAAATGGCTGGACTTCCCCTTGATATCTTGAGTCCCGTCAGTGTTTTCTTCCGTTCCTCTTTTTTAATATTTGCAATAAGAGCCTCCGTACACAATATAAACAAATATGGAGATAGCGGGTCTCCTTGTCGTAACCCTCGTCCTGGAACAATATGTCCTTTAGGTTGGCCGTTAAGCAATACCTGGTACTGAACTGAAGAAATACAAGTCATTATTCGGGACACCCATATTGGACTGAAACCTACTTTTAATAATAAACGTTCCACAAAAGTCCATTCTACTCTGTCATAAGCTTTACTCATGTCCGTTTTGATAGCCATATATTTCTCCTTACATGCATTATTCGTTCGTAGTCCATGAAACATCTCCTGAGCAATGAGAATATTATCCGATATCAATCTTCCGGAAACAAAGGCCGACTGTGACTCTGAGATAAGCTTTGGAAGCATACTCTTCAGCCGTTGACAAATTACCTTGGAAATAATTTTATAAGCTACATTACATAAACTAATAGGTCTCAGCTCAGTCATACGACTCGGTCGAACCGTCTTAGGTATGAGACAAATATTTGTCTGATTGATTCTATCATCAATAGTCCCCGTGGTTAAGAATTCATTAACCATATTAACCACGTCGTCCTTTATAACCGACCAAGACTGTTGAAAGAAAAGAGCAGTCATACCGTCCGGGCCTGGTGCCTTTTCTGGATGCATCATAAATACCACCTTTCTCACCTCTTCTTCTGAAGCCATAGCCATCAAAAATTTGTTTTGATCCATTGTTATCGTCGTTGGAACCTCCTCTAAGAAACCATCAACGTTTGAAGGCAGACCTGTATGAAATAAATCTGTAAAATATTTAACTGCCACTTGTTCAATTTCGTTCTCCGAATTTGTCCATACTCCATCTTCATTGTACAGACCACTTATCCTGTTTTGTATCCGACGCTGTTTTGTGAGAGCATGATAAAATGGTGTATTCCTATCTCCATACATATGCCAAGTATTCCTGCTTTTTTGTTGCCAATAAAGCTCCTCATCTCTATATGCCTCTTTTAATTTCCGAGAAACCTCAACCACTTCCTCCTGCGATTTTGTCATATCATTTTGAACTACCTCTAGAGCCTTCTGGAGGAGATTAATCTTCTCTTGTCCATGGGAGGGATTGTCCTTCCTCCAAACCGAGATTTCATGCCGACAATTTTGGATTTTATCCACTATGCTCTCTCTTTGTCCCCCTCTCCGCCCCACCCACCCTCGTTCGACCGACTCCATTAATCCATCCCTCCCTATCCATCTTTTATCAAAGCGAAACTGCCTCCGAAATTTAAGAACTTTATCATCAATTGTTGCAACTATTGGTCTATGATCTGATCCGATCATCCCCAGGTATTCCACAAAGGAACATGGAAATAAATTATGCCATTCATTATTTCCCAATGCACGATCCAGTCGGCATCGAACAGTATGCCCACCTCTACGTCCTCTCCAGGATAACGTGTTCCCCAGACTCGGAAATTCCATCAAACCACAATTTTCGATCATATTATTGAAGGAAATAAAAGAATCTGCATGCCGTAGAGGACCTCCGACTTTCTCATGATTACCAGTTATTTCATTTAGATCACCTATTATAAACCAGGGTTCATCCCGGCATATACCCAGTCTCGTAATCCTCTCCCAAATCTGATCACGAAAATTTTGATTTGGTTCCCCATACACAAACGAAAGAAACATTCGTTTTCCTTTATACTCCGTCGCCACATCAATAATTCTATTACTCGAGGAGATAATATCTACTTGTATTATTTACAATAATATAATAGCTCAAATATGAATTTTGGATACAACTAAAGTTGAGAATTTGAGTTTTTACCCGCAGGTCCACCACCGTTTGACCTTCTAAAGGCGGATGCAGATCGGCAAATTTGAAAAATTCAATATACGGATGTGGGTCGAGTGAATTTTAAGCGGAGCGGATGCGGATCGGCCGAATTTGAATCGCGGGTACCCGCTAACTCACAAAAAAAAATTCACTTTTATTTTAAAAAAAAACATATTTTCGTAATATATATATATATATATATATATATATAATATAATAAAATTATAAAATTTTAATTATAAATATATAATTTTAATTATTTTATTACGAAAAATTATTAAAATACAATTAAAATATCATTAAAAATATTTTATTAAAATTTATATTACTTGCGGGTTACCCGCAAATAGAGGATGCGGGTTTTTGAATCTATCTTCGCGGGTCATGCATATCGTAATATTTTCGTAATATATATATATATATATAAATATATATATAATATAAGAAAATTATAAAATTTTAATTATAAATATATAATTTTAATTATTTTATTACAAAAAATTATTAAAATACAATTTAAATATCATTAAAAAATATTTTATTAAAATTTATATTACTTGCGGGTTACCCGCAAATAGAGGGGTGCGGGTTTTTGAATCTATCTTCCAAAAATGCATCTTTAATGATATGACTAACTAACAAAATTTATTGATGGTATTGTTGTCTTTTGGTTTTGTGGGCTTATTTCAATCGGGCATAACTATATTAATTATGTTTTTATATAATCAATTTCATATCTCATAAACTTTTTAATAGCATAAATTAAAGTCTGCAATAATTTTAAATAAAAATACTATTGACCATTTTATATGTTTAACAATACTTTATACCATTTATAATTATTTACAATAATATAATAGCTCAAATATGAATTTTGGATACAACTAAAGTTGGGAATTTGAGTTTTTACCCGCAGGTCCAGCACCGTTTGACCTTCTGGAGGCGGATGCGGATCGGCAAATTTGAAAAATTCAATATACGGGTGTGGGTCGAGTGAATTTTAAGCGGAGCGGATGCGGGTCGGCCGAATTTGAATCGCGGGTACCCGCTAACTCACAAAAAAAAATTCACTTTTATTTTTCAAAAAAAACATATTTTCGTAATATATATATATATATATATATAATATAAGAAAATTATAAAATTTTAATTATAAATATATAATTTTAATTATTTTATTACAAAAAAATTATGAAAATACAATTAAAATATCATTAAAAATATTTTATTAAAATTTATATTACTTGCGGGTTACCCGCAAATAGGGGGGTGCGGGTTTTTGAATCTATCTTCTCGGGTCATGCATATCGTAATTTTGAGTCAAAAAAAAAAATTAGTCAATCTGCGGTTGGTGGGGCGGGTGGGACGGGTTGATCCGCGAAGCCAGCTCTAAATACAACCATTGTTTAACTTATTTACAAACGTAAAATGGTTGTGTGGTGCATTTTAATTTTCGTCATACTGTACACACTATAACAAACCGCATAATTACAACTTGATCATGTCACACTTAACATAATTAAAACAAAGAATTCTCAATTTTTATATTGAAAAACAACAAAAAAAACTCGCTTTTTGGAGGACGGGTCAGTGAAAGTTAAAAATAAAAATTAGGAAGGTGGCGGATTTAGATTAATTTAAATGAAAAGAGAAAGATTATCAAAAGGATTAAGAACTTAATTAAAAAGGAAATTAGATTATAAAGTGGAAGGAGGAGGTTAGATGTCCCACCACAACCCGGCAAACCGACTTGGAATGCCGCTTTCCTGTCTCCTCTCACTCCTCCTTTCCTCACCTCGTAGTTACCACTACACCCTTCACACCTCGCTTCTTTAATCGCTTCACAAGGGTACTATCGTCATTAAAACAAAGGGCAGTATCGGTATTTAATATCTGCAGACAGCCATCCCCTTTCGGGTGGAGCAAAAAAGTGGTTTATTAAAAAGGATCAACGGTCCAACCTCGTTGACTCAAATCTAACGGTCCAGAGTTCTCGCCTTGATTAAATCTCACCCGTCGGATCAGAATCCATAAAATGCTCGACGTTGTCCACTTATTTACAATTCTACCACTTCATTATTAATAAATATATATAATTCTTTTTTTAATCATCTCTGCAACGAGTTTTCTGGGTGACGATAATTAAGCTTTTGTGTATGCTTTAATGGAAGGACCTTGACACAACCTCCCTTCTCTACTCGATCGTCGTCTTCGTTCTTCTCCGCGAGCTCCATTTTCATCTGCGATTCGTTCTCTCTTCGAGGTAAAACCTTCTTAGATTCTTCGAAATCGAGCTTCGTTTCGTTGATGTTCGTGTGTTGATGATAAGAGTCGCTAGATCTACGAGCTTAATCGTCGATAGATTCTCTCAGTAGTAAGGCTAGTTCTGTGTCGAATTGCGGTTTCTGTTAGCTGTTTATAGATCGTAGAAGGTGGAATCTGAGATCAGTTTGACGAAGGAACGTAACTGACTGGTTCATATGGTTTAGATTCGTGCTGTGAGTGTTTAGTGTTCTTGATTCAGAAGAGATTCACTAGATGTAAATTCTAATTGATATGGTTTAGTTTTGGTTTAGGAGAAGAATGTTTCCTCATGTGTAGCTAAATGTGACTGTTTGTTTTTTTGTTTACTTGATTTGTTTTTTTTTTTGCTTTGCAGTTGGAAGAAACCTTCAAAAGCATCAAAAATGTCACTAGAGGAAGAGCTGCAGAGCAACGTCTCTGTGGCGAGTTCTTCACCTACAAGCAACTGCATCTCGGGAGGACTCAAGGAGCACAACTACTTGGGTCTCTCTGATTGTTCCTCTTCTTCCGTTGGAAGCTCAACGCTCTCGGGCCTTGATGACAAAGCTGCTATTAGCCTCAAGGCCACGGAGCTGACGCTCGGCCTTCCTGGTTCCCGGTCTCCGGATAGAGACACGGGTCTCAACTTGGTGAGCTCTCCTGCTGCAAAGCTCGATGAGAAGCCCTTTTTTCCTTTGGTTCCAACCAAAGATGAGATTTGCTCCTCCTCGCCTCTGAAGAACGTTGCCTCGGGGAACAAAAGGGGGTTCTCTGATGCGATGGATAAGTTTCCTGAAGCTAAAAGTTCGGTTTATACTGAGAAAAACTGGATGTTTCCTGAAGCGATGGCTAACCAATCCGTAATGAAGAAGGAAGTGCCGCAGAACATCCCCAAGGGACAGGGGAGCACTACAAACAACAGCTCTAGCCCACCTGCAGCCAAGTAATATTGGATTTTTTGCTCGAGTTTGATATGAATCTGGTGTAAATTTTGGAGTTTTATTTTATTTTTCAGGGCACAGATTGTTGGTTGGCCTCCTGTGAGATCCTACAGGAAGAACACGTTGGCCACCACTTGTAAGAACAGTGATGAAGTTGATGGGAAGCCAGGTTCCTCGGCGGCTCTCTTCGTTAAAGTCAGCATGGACGGTGCTCCTTATCTGAGGAAAGTTGATCTGAGGAGCTACACTAACTACATGGAGCTTTCTTCAGCCTTGGAGAAGATGTTCACCACTTTCACTCTCGGTGAGATGTTTCTGTGATTGCTGTAATGATGCTTTGTTAGAAATCTCATGGTAGATCGATTAATGAGTGCAATGGATTATTTTGGTGTTTAGGTCAATGTGGATCTAACGGAGCTGCAGGGAAGGATAAGCTCTGTGAGACCAAACTCAAGGATCTTCTGAACGGAAAAGACTATGTGCTCACGTATGAGGACAAGGATGGGGACTGGATGCTTGTTGGAGACGTTCCATGGGAGTAAGTTTCCTTTCTTATTTTTGATAATTTCTTAATCTAACATGCACTAGAGAGATACTAATTGGGATTTGATTGTTCTGATAAAATCTACAGGATGTTTATTGATGTCTGCAAGAAGCTGAAGATAATGAAAGGCTGTGATGCCATTGGATTAGGTAAGCTTTTGTTTTTACTTGGTTCCCAAAGTTACATTCAAGATCCATTAGAAAGTGTGACTGATGAGATTAGTAGCTCGTTAGCCGTTTTTAGAAATTTCAAATCATGTTTTTATCACTTGTTTTCTTTTGGGAGTAAACACACCTCAAGTTACTATGCTTAATGTAACAGTCTTGGTATGGTTTATGATTCTGAAATGTCTTTTGTTATATAATCGATGTTGTGATGTTTGCAGCTGCAGCTCCGAGAGCAATTGAGAAATCGAAGATGAGAGCTTAAAGACTGGAAAGAAAATGACAAAAGCTTTCTAATTAAATACAGAATATGTGGGATTGAGATTATCCCTTTTGGTGGTGTTTTTAAATTTCAAAACAATCTTTTAGCTTCTGGTTATTTTTTTGTTTAAAGAAAACAACGACGTATGTAAGAAAGAATTGACTACGCTTTACGGAACTAGTAAACTGGTCGCTGTTTCTACTTTCTCTAGTGTCTGGTCTATGTTTGGTTTGATTTGATTTCGACGTGTGGTTGACTTTTCTATTTTGGCATATTAATGTAATGCTGTTATTCTGCCTCTCCGCCTTTTGCCTTTGGTTATCTGTTCGGTTTTTCCGTTTCGTTATAATTCAATTTTGTTGAAAACAGAGAGGTATATTTAAGAGTAAAAATAACTTAAGTTAGGTATGTTTTGTATAGGGATAGCAAGCAGATTATTTGAAGACTAGGCTATGATTAAGTGTTAACGAATTATTTGTTTACTTATTAAATATTATATAGTTATATTAATTATTTGAAGTTTTAAAATTTAATTATAAAATTATTTTGTTGAGTTATATAAATTAAGTATACAAAAAATGAAATCAAATAAATTTACACCAATATCGTTACTTGATTTAATTGATTTACATCAATTTAGATTGAATTAAATTATTTAAGACAGATTTTAATTGATTTAAAACTGTTTAGACCAGTTTGAAACGTTTAATTTATATTTTTAAAAATCCTTTTTCAAAAAAAAATGACAAATTTGTCGCGTTGACGCCTAAACTGATTTGTAGAACACTGAGTGAAAGGTGATTTACAAAGTTTCGGTTTCGGTTGTTTTTTGTCCACCGCTAGTAAATTTTATGCAGCAGGCTACTTGTTTTTTGAATTTTATAAAATTATTTTGTTGAATTATATAAATTAAGTATACAAAAAATGAAATCAAAGAAATTTACACCAATATTGTTACTTGATTTAACTGATTTACATCAGAGTTTCAAAAAAAAAGGCTACTTGTTTTTTTTTCTTGTTAGAAAAGTTGATTGTCAATAATGGAACCGCAGGTTTTGTTTGCATGCATGCATTCACTCGTAAAACACAATTTTAATCTTGATCCTTACGTAATTCGTGGAGGTGGGTTACTAAATTGTAAAACATTTACATGTGGAATGCAGGAAGAGCGTTATACAAAAATACACACCTCAATCCCATTTAACTATGAAACTAGTCCAAATATGTTTAGGAAACGGGCACAAAGGCATAGGATGAAAATCACCAATGGAAATCAATTAGCTGTTCACGTTAAGTATCAGTTCTAATTGGTTTTCTCAAATCTGCCACTGCAACTTTTTGGATATGTACGTCTATCTTATATTATCAAGAAAAGCTACAGAGAAGTTAATGCCTATATCTTTTGGCAGTCGGTTTGATATGCTTCTAACTTATTGGCGCAACTAGATCCTTGAACCAACACTAATAATCCGCCTCGAAGAGCCAAATGCTACGAGACAAAAGAACGTGGGTTCGCGGCTTCGCGCAGAGTAGTGTTTGATATCATGACTTAAAAATGAACTTTCCATGAAACTCTTGACAGAACCTAAAAGATCAAAACTTTCCTCGGATCTTTGTTTACCCTTGCATGAGTGTGTAAACTCATGAATGTTGAGCTCTTTCTCAACAACGGTAATAGTTTTAAATTCAGTGAGTAGCTACATTCTAATCGTGTAATGAACTCCATCGTTTCACAAAAATAATCGAAGATACATGAACATACGGATGTGACAGACTGTATAATATTCTCTCATCCTTCTCTAATTTTTTCTGTTATAATGCGCATCAGACTTTTGCAATGGTGGTTTGCTATTAATATTATTTTTTTTGAGAAATGGGCTTTTATTAATAATTGTCTTATAAACAAATATTTCCATGATTATCATTATTGTCCATTTCTATAATTTCCATTAGCGTTGACAAAACAACATATAGGCTTATAAGTTTATCATCCTTTGAAATAAACCCTACGCTAATGATATGTTATATTCCAAGTATCAATTTTCAAATAGGCATTGATTAATCATGATTAATTCGATCGAGATAATTAACAAAAGAATCTACTGGTCGAATTTAAATCATTCTTGTTACTTTAATCCAAAGAATTGGATAGATGTGTGATTCTTATAGCTTCATGTGAAGCATAGTAGCATGCGCATAAACAATAGTACGTCGTCATTGGTTGTGAATCTCATTTAATTCGATTCGTTGCACTGACTTCGAATGGGACGGACTATATAGTTTTAAATATGTTGATCAACTATATAGTATTATTGAATATTTCCAAAATTAAATATGACAAAGACTTAGGGAATGACATGTCAAATTTATCTCCAAAAATATGAAATGAAGTATGCTTCTCAACGACGGAACGTGGCGTTACCTTTAACACTCATTTATATCGGTCCCAAAACTATATCTATGTATACTATATATCAAATCAACAACCACAACATGCAATAAACTGTTAAAATAGTTACTGATAAACAGTTTGTATTTATTCAAACATTATAGCAGTAAAACAGTAAAACTCAGATATGATAATGTCATTACTCATTATCAGGTGTTTTTAAAAGTCGATTGCACATTAGATTCGTCAATCAATCTCACATGTATCTAATAATACATACAGATATATAAATCAACACATATGTAAACTATGTACAAACGAACAAATTGTTTACACCTTTGCCCCACGTAAATGGTACCAATCGCGTTATGTCACCGTCGCTCTATATGATAATTAGCTCTAGGCGTTCCATTAACCACCCGATATGATTGCACCAAAGTTTAGAGCAGAACAGTTCAAATGCACACAGCTGTATTCGAAGTCTAGAAAAACAAATTAAATAAACTTTCTATTTATTCTGGAATGAACCTAGTGCTACCAAGTGCGTATAAATCGTATAAATGAATTTTCATAAATGCATATACGATCAACAGAATGAATGTGTATTTTTAGTTGGTAGACCTTCGAAAACCCACCGAATTGTTGGTATCCATATATTTCTTATCAGCTATCAATCATGGGAGCTCGCGGTCTATTTATTTATGGACAAAATAGTATCAGGCTATCAGCATTATTATCGTTCAAATTTTCTTTTTCGTTTTGGAAGGTTTGATTATCAACTTTGTCCGGATAGAACCAAGTATGTATACTTGTAATGTGTAGGGCATTAAACGATCTCATTCAAGTTTATTCAAAGCCATTTAAGTTATACTACTCATTAACGATCTAATCTTTTCGTTTTCTAATGGATTATCAATGATTCCATGACATTTACGCACGAAGTCTTGTCATGTTCATACAACGGCACTTAATACTTGTCGAGCAATTTACAAATCCTTACTTAGAATTTTATTCCAGCACCCCATAACTAGCTAGTCTTTTTTTTTTTTTAAATTACTGTAATGTAATTCCAAAAGCTTTCTAAGTCTGAATGTTCTGCAAAGCTCAAGTAAATTCGAGGTTTTTTGCCACTAAAAACATCCATGGATGGTTAACGAGAATCAAACTCAAGATAGAAGCTCCAGCCGGACCATTTGGTTGTATAACTAGTTAATTTTAGAACAACATTATTGCTAAGTACTTGTGGTTGGTCCTTAAAATACATATATGTGTATGTATATATTATATATGCGTATCTAAGGAATTTTCGGTTTGGATTTCGTAAAGTCCTTAAACCGTAATTATATACGCATATATAATACAGACATACACATATATGTATTTTAAGGAACAACAACAAGGATTTAGCAATAATATTGCTCTTAGTCCTTGCTTTTTCCTTCATTCATGTGGCTAGTTTGTAAAATTCCAAAATACATTAAAGCCAAACTTCAATAATGTATGTTTTGGAATTTATACCCCTGATATTGTAATATGGAGTTATTTTAGGCACTGATCAGCCAGTAGATCTAATGGGTATTCCAAAGGATTTAAAAGGGGAGAGTAGAACTATCCTAGTCAAAGGAAACCACCATTTTTTTGCCATAGCAAGAATTCAAAAATTTGCTGGACCAGTCTAATCTTTATGTCATATCATTAGCTCTTGTCGTCGCCATATAATTCATTATTATTTGGATCATTCGAAATGTGGACAAATTTTCATTATTTTGTTTGTAAAAATAAATGCACTTCGACGTTTCTCCATCAAACATTCAAATTTTTCACATATAGTCCCGAACCCAAAACGTTAATTAAGTTAATCCAGTCAGACAGAATATAGATCCAAAAATGCACTTATAAGTTATAATAACAGTTAAACTTAAACTTAGATAAAGCTAAACTCAAATGGAAGTAAAACAGTAGAAGTGAATGTGGAAAGATACTTGACTTGACAGAGGTTGCAGTCAGACGAATTAATAACTCTAGTCTCTAGACCTACAGAACTCTGGTCCTCTGCTAATTACAACGCAATTCTGAAAGTCTCTCCGGAATATTAAGTTTTTTGTTCTTTTTTTTGTGTGTAGAACATGCTTACCGTTTGTTGCTCGGATTCTATTTCTAACGTCACGTGCCACATGAATTTTGTTTGACTTCTCTTTTTTTTTTTGACAAAACAAAATATCAGAATTTGTATTTTAAACAAACTAAAGAATTAGAGAAAGTTAGGTTAGTTGCTTGTCCATTGAACCACATTGTCGTCAAGTTATGATTGTTAAGTGTTGAGATATAATAATCAACTCTTCAAGTAAAATTTGGTTATCAAAAAAGGTGAAAATTTTACATGCAACCGGAACAAAGATTTACATGCATGCATTTTTTTTTTGTAAGAGTTACATGCAAATGGAACAAAGATCGCCGGATCTTTAGTCAAATGAAATCCCATATGCATATGGTCGGTTACATCGTTGACTTTTTTTAAAATTTTATTGTCCATCCCAATAAAACTATCGAAAGATGAATATTTAATATGTAAATTAAGATTATATTTTTTCTAAAAAAAATATGAAGGGGACGTAACGAATCAGTGATTATTTTCTTCGAGGCAAGAAATTTTGAAAGATTTACATGCAAATGGAAACAAAAGCCATTTCAGACGCATGAAGTCACAATTTTCACCTTTTAATATTGCCACAATTTAAAAATATTTAAATGTTTCTAAACATCAGTTAAGAAGAAAGAAATATCTTTCTCTCTCTCTAGTCTTTATCTTATTCAATATCTCCATCTTCCTTATGATCAATGCCCTCCTCCATCTTCTATATAACCAATTAGAGAAAAAAAGAGTGGAAGAATAGAAAGAACTTTTTTTCTTCATTTGCTTAGCTGAAAATGGTGTTTGGTTGGAGAAAAGCGTTTTGCACATCCTTTCCCAGTAACCAAGACAAATCTCATCAATCATCATCAGACCTTCTCCACACTGATCCACCTATTCCCACCCCAAGAACCCGGTCAAAGTTCAGCTTTTTCTCCAACCCATCAACACCCCGTCTCCGTTCTCGCGGCGGAGGTGGAAGCGGATGCCGCTCAGCCGCTTCAACCGCAGCCGCTACTCCATCTCTTCCCACTAGTCCCAAACTCCAATGCAGGACAACGAGCAATGCTACTCCAAGAACCAGCAACAACTCGACTCCTAAGTTTCTCTCTAACCCTTCTTCTCCCAAATCATCTTCTCCTTCCTCCCACGGTGGCGTTTCTCTCCTCCGTGCCACGCTTCTTCTCAACCAGGTTAGCATTATGATTTTTTTTTTTATTTGTAGTTTTTTTTTCTTCTAATTTCATAGTCTTAGATATACTAATCTAAAGGCTTTGTTTTGTAATAAATAAACTATGATAAATGCTCCGTTTTCATAATTTGTGAGAGTTAATTTGGTATCTTTACTCTGTCTTGCAATAAGTATACTAATCTAAAAGCTCTGTTCTGCAATAACTGTACTGATCTAAAGTCTCTGTTTTGTAATAACTAATTTAAAGGCTCTGTTTTGTAATAATTGTACCAATCTAAAGGCTCTGTTTTTTCTTTTTTGTTGCTGGGATGCAGAGCAACAGTAACAGATGTGGGATTTGTCTACAGAGAGTTGATTCCGACCAAATCAAACCGACGGCGATTTTCACTGCCGAGTGTTCACATTCTTTCCACCTCTCTTGCGCCGTTAGACTACAAGACAAGCGCTGTCCTTTCTGTTCCGCCGCGTGGAGGTCCTCTGACTCTCCTTCCGCTAATTCAAGATCCGACCCGGTTAGAAAACCCGAGATCCGAGAAATAAAGACGGGGAAGTCGCTGAGAGTGTACAACGACGACGAGCCCTTAGCTCACTCCCCTGTTTCCCTCGCTCGGTTCAATACCATATTAGAATCAGACGAAAACGACGACGTAGAGGAAGACGACGAGTTCCCCGGATTCTTCCCTGATTCCTCGATCACGCCGGCGGCTTCAAACTCCGGGAGCCTGGAGGTTCAATTGCTGCCGGAATCCGCCGTGGTTGAAACCGGGAAAAGGATCGAGACGCACGTCGTGGTTATGAAAGTGAAGGCGTCGCCGGCGATGAGAGACGCGGTTAGAGCGCGGAGGCCGCCGATTGATCTCGTGACGGTTCTCGATCTGAGCGGCGGCGGAGGAGGGGATCTGCAGACGGTTAAGCACGCGATGAGACTGGTGATCTCTCTCCTCCGGGAGATGGATCGGTTATCGATCGTCGTGTTCTCGACGGTGTCGAAGCGGTTGATGCCGTTACGGAGGATGACGGCGAAAGGACGGAGGTCGGCGAGGATGATCGTGGACTCGCTCGGAGGGACTGAGACCACCGGCGGCGGTGGGATGAGCGTTGGCGACGCTTTGAAAAAAGCGGTTAAAGTCGTTGAGGATCGGCGGGAGAGGAATCCGACGGCTAGCGTTTTGGTTTTATCGGACGGTCAGGATCAGCCCGAGGCGGTTTTGAGAGCTAGGCTAAGCTCCACGCGTGTGCCGTTCGTTGTTTCCACCACTCGCTTGTCTCGTCCCGAGATCCCTGTTCACTCCGTTTGGATCGGGTCTCCGAGCGCGTTGCAGTACGCGCCTCTCAGAGACGCTTTCACGGAGAGGATCGCTGCGTTGCTTAGTGTTGCTTTGCATGACGTCAAGCTTGATCTAGGTTTGGTCTCCGGATCTCCATTGACCGAGATCTCGGCTGTTTACTCTCTAACGGGCAGACCCGAGAGTTTCGGATCCGGGTCGGGGTCGGGAGTTGTCGTCGGGGATCTGTTCGCGGAAGAGGAGAGAGAGTTTCTCGTTGAGCTCAAAGTACCGACTTCGTTGACTGGGTCCCACCGTGTGATGTCCGTACGGTCTTCGGTCGTTGACCCCACAACGCTTCAGCCGTTTCCTTGTCCGAACGAGAAGCGATTTTTGATCCCACGGCCACAAGCTGTCCGATTTGTTTCCGCTAGCATCGAAAGGCTTAGGAATCGTCATTTGGTGTGCCGTGCTGTAGCTGATTCACGTAAGATGATTGAGTGTGATGATTTAGCCGGTGCCTATCAGGTTTTAGTAGCGGCTCGATCAAACGCATTGGATGAGAATGATAACTTAAAGAGCTTGGATGCTGAGTTAGCCGAGTTAAACCGGTTGAAACCGAGAGACGGTTTAGCAAACCGAACCGAAGAGGAGAAACCGGAGCAACTTACACCGACCTCGGCTTGGAGAGCGGCTGAGAAATTGGCGAAAGTGGCTATCATGAGGAAGCATTTAAACCGAGTCAGCGACATGCACGGCTTGGAAAGCGCCAGATTTTAAGTTTCTTTTTGATTAGTTCTCGGTTGGTATGTAATTATTTAAGTATTAGTAACCAATAATTGAGTAAGATATCATAAATAAAATTATAGAAGTATGATTATTAGAAAGGGACCCTAGGTGCATGATCGCGACAGGCAGTAGCCGACGGGTGTGGCCTTTTTTGTAATGCAGAGATTGGTACATTGAGAGAATTAATTGGTCTTTTAGCTTTTATCATCTTCCTTTTTGTAATTTTCAGAAAATCCAAATTTCTGACTGAAAAAGTGGGAAAAAATAAACGAAGTTTGCTTTTTTTTTTTTTTATATATGTATACTCTTAAGGTGTAGTGGATAATGAGAGAGTGCTTGCAACGCTGGACTTTAAAATCAAAGTAAATTTGTACTTTAGTTTATATTATCGTGCCGTTTAAATTTCATGGATTTATAATACTTTATATCTTTACATATGAAAGATCATGATTAGTCATGTGATCATCATTATAGGCTAATATAATTTTATAGAAAACTTAAAAGGTTTACCAGAATACAAAATATATTCCCAGTGGTTGCCCTTGTATGATAATTGTATATCTTGCGACACACAATGAAATATAGAAAAGTAAAAAACTAATATCATGAGAGACCACAATAATTGTTTGGTGTTAGACTTTATGTATTTTTAGGCTCTACTTATATCTTTAATATGAAAGATCAAGATTAGTCATGTGATCATCATTATAGGCTAGCATATTGTTATATTCTTACAGAAAACTTAAAAGGTTTACCAGAATAAAATATACATTCCAAGTGGTTGCACTTGAATTATAATGTATATCTTGTGACACAACAATGATACATAGAAGACTAATGATTAATATCATGAGAGACCAAAAAAATGTTTGGTGTTAAGACTTTTGATGTATTTTTTTACCTCAATAGAGCCTAATGTTGTAAAACAAAGATGAGAGCACTTGGTATGGCCAAGCCTGTTAAGATAAAAGTTGGATGTTGGCCCATTAACTGTGCCATCATGCCGGGCTGATATGTCAAAGGTAGAAACCATCTGCCACCATGAAACATAAAATTCAAAAATAAGCTGGCGAAAAACAACATTACTCTACACACAACTGGCCGAATAAAATGGACCTCCACCAAATCATGTAATTTAAGACTAGCCAGGAATTAAGAAAGTTCAGGCTTTTTCTAAACCTTTTTGTTTTGTTGAAGCCTTTTTTTGTTTGATCAACTTGCTGAAGCCTCTTAGGGCAACATTATCGGTCTGAAAACGCGCGTCCTTAGGCTAATGTCCTGAAAAAATAAATGAAAAGAAAATTAAATTGATGAAAACGTATGTTAATTAAGAAGTTTGACAATTTGTCCTTAAGGACACGTGTCTCCTGCTCCTCTTTCTCCTCTCGTCTTCGTTCTTCTCTCCCTCTCCGTCAATTCTCTGAAACTTTCTTTTCCTGTAATCAGTCAATCAGATACAACAATCTGGAGGAGATGATCAAAGCCGCCATGGATCTCGGTTGCTTGGACATGGGATGCCTTTCAGTCTCTGACAAGAGAAGCGCCGGCCGATCCTCTTCAGTTTTCGTCTTCCCCTTCGAAATCTGGGTAGGTAACCTCTATTCTTCAAGATTGTCTCCCCCTTCGAAATCTGGGCAGGTAATCAATTCTCCTTTCTCTGAATTGTGCATAAGTGTTGTTGTTTCTATTGTATGTAAGATTGTGTTTGTGATTCAGAACCGACTGTGCTTTTGTTTTGTCATTTAGTTGCAATAAAATTGCAGTAGATTTTGTGGACAATGTTTTCTCTAGCATCATCCGTTGCTACATGTTTCTAAGATGTTTGTTGTTTAATGGTTATGTAGGAACCAACACATGGTACAGGTTTGAGCTCTGTGCACACAAGCGTGTGATCGATCTCTTCAGCAGTGGTGGACGAGAAGCTCGGCGCGCTCCGGCAGCAGTTCTCTAAGCCGAGTGTTGGAATCGATGCTGACATCATACCTTCACAAGATGCTCATCAGGTTTGATTGTGTTTCGTGAACATATGTCTTTGTTTGTGGACATTAATGTGTTGTTCTTTCTGCGGTTAAAGTTGTTATTTGAGATGTCTAGGTGAAAGTTTAGATCTTTAGGAGCTTAAGGGAAACATTATCGGTCTACCTGGTCTTCTCTGGGTTAGATAAGGCTCATCCCTTTATAGTTAAAGTCTCTACCTTTTCTTTGTAGGAAGATTGATTAGTTCTGTCTCTACAACCTGTTAGTGAATTAATGTCATTTTGTGTGTGTGTTTCCTCTAACAGTGCAGCTACTGAGCATAGCGGTTTCAACATAGCGGTTGAAGCTGAGGAGATGACCACGGTGGCGACGACTCCGCGTCCTGTGAGAGCTCCTGCTCATCTTCCGTTGTTGATGAGTCTGATAGAAAGCAGAGATCCTCATCTTCCAAGAGCTCTCTCAAACGCTTCAAAAGCGGTGAAGGAGAAGTGAGCAACGATCATCATCATCCTAAGGCGGTTTCCGGTAGCGAGCCTTATGCAGGGTTGGAGTTTGGAGCATGAGATTTGGTTTGTGAAGATGGCATCGAAGTTGGTACAAGTTCAGTCAAAGGCATGTGAAGCTTCAAAGTTTGTGGCTAAGCATGGAAGTTCGTACTACAGGCAGTTGCTTGAGAAGAACAAGCATTACATTCAGGAACCTGCCACTGTGGAGAAGTGCCAAGAGTTGTCTAAGCAGTTGCTTTACACTCGTCTTGCTAGGTTGTTATCTCTCTCTCTCTTCTCCCTCTTACCTCTCTCAATAGTTATTCAATAATTTTTAGATTTTAGTTAGTTGAGAGATGCCAAGAGGATCTTTTGTGGTTCAAAGAGTTCTCAATATATTTCATCTTCCTTGATGATTTTAACTTCCGTCTTGTTTCTTAGTCTTGAAAAGTTGTTCGTTGTTGACAATCCTTTCCATCTTACTTAGCATTTTTATCACCATTAATTGAAGGACCAAAAATTGGTCCTACCAATAATCCACATTTTTAAGATTGTCCTTAACTAAAATTCTTAACAACCAAAAACTAATTAAATAACATTAGGACCAATTTTTGGTCCCAACCAATAATGTTGCCCTTAGTCGAGTAAAAATAAGTTATGGCGACATATATCAATTTTTATGTTAAACATTTTTTTTATGTTAAACATATATTAACTTATAAATCTATTTATATTGGATGACAATTTTTTTATATTGAACAGTTTTATTTGTCGATTTAAAATAAAATGTATCTGTTTATTGACTTTTCTTCATTTTCTCTCCCTGAATGTAGCGTTAGTGGTATAATTATTTTATTTATCGACTACATTTAATTAGTGAGAATGTGAGATTTTAACTATTGGTAAAGCTGGGTCAACACTAAAAGACCACGTCTTATAGATAACACAGCTGACGTGGTTGTGATCTGCGAAAAGCTGGCCAACGTTGACATTCCGAACGCTGTCCCTTGAATTCGACGGCCCAGATCAAAGACTGACATTTGGCTTTCTAAAAGGTTAACTTATACCTAATTTTCTCGAATTTTAAATTTAACTTTTGTTTACTACAGGCCACGATGGCGCCCGTCTTTTAGTTTTAATAATTCAAGGATATTGTTTCTGATATTTTTTTTAATGACTTGTGCTTTGCAGCCGGTGGTATAAACAATAACCATGTTTATTATTTATGTATAAACTAAATACAAATGAAATGTCATATTATAAATAAATATATAGGGAAAACCTTCCATTTTGCATTTGAAGTTCAAATAGTCTTCACTCACTATTGTTGTCTAGAGAAAGTAGTACAAGTTCAATTCTTTTGTTGTTCTGGCAGTGGACTTCCAAAATAATCATAGTTATAATACAATAACCAATATTTACATTACAACATGTTAAATTGTCCACGAAATTATCGTATAAAAATGTGCCGTACCTTGATTAAAAACAGTATATATTATTTCAAGTCAAACAGCTGAAAACATGATTAATCATAAAAATGAGCTTATAGTACGTTGGTACGGATAAGATTTAGGAAAACGACATTATACATTTGAAATGCAAGACATATTTTGATACTACTGTTACTACCGGAATGTATATTGTTATCGGCCCGAACAGTTTCATGATTGCAAACGCGAAAATGTTATACAATATTCATCCATCGAACAAGCCGGATTTATGTATTATGTAAATTGATCTACGGTAGATCATCTACCATGTGCATGCACTGATGCACAAGTTAATTATGTGGTTAAGCCAACGCAACGTCTAGTCATCTTACCATAGTAGATTCATATATAGTAGTTGTAAACAACTGTCTTATCTACAATCGTGTATACACATTGCTACATGTGTAACGTGATAATCATCATTAAATTAAGTCAAACCACGTTTAGGCAAGTTAATTGAACGCGTATTCTGATTGATGAAGAAACCGAGTGAAAGGAAGCCTATAAAAGCGGCTTCTTCTTAATACGCTTTTCCACCATCAGCCACTGATCTCTTCTCTTTAGACAATTCTTATTTTTTCTTTTCTTTTTATATATTCTTATATTCTTCCACAGAAGACATTCTGGTATTAACATTTTCTTCTTAACTCTCTATAAATTCATATACATGTATATATTTGTGCGCGCGTGTGTATTTAATTGTGTATATTGATATATTCATTCCCACGTTAGCGGACATGGCGGGAAACGGAAACAATGACGGAGAATTCAGTTTCTCGGCTGCGGCTGCACGTGATGCGCTTGCGAGGATCACCACGGAGAAGGGAGCCAAGGCTCCAACGTCGAGCGACGTGTGCCACGACGACACCGCGTCACGAGTCAACTTTCAGACCATCGATGAGCTCCACAGTCTCCAGCAGAAACGATCTGCTCCAACCACTCCTCTCAAAGAAGGCGGTGGCGTAGTGATCGGAACCAGTGGCCCTACCACTCCTGTCTCCGGTGAGAGTATGCTTCAATCCGTCAGGTGGGTAAATTTGTTATTAATATAACCAACGTCCTAAATGTTTTTAAACTTTGTGATACGGAAATAAGAAATGTACAAATTTTGGCAAAAAAGAAAAGAAAATAAATGTAATCATTAAGTCAACATAAAGTTGGATCTTAATTGATATATTTATAACACAAATAAATTGAGGAAACATAATTATACGGTGTAAGCGATTTATATATCCAGTATATAATACTCCGATAATATGAACTATGGGAAACACAATGACAATAAAAATATATACTTTGTTGTTGAAATGACAGTGCATCGTTGGCTTCGTTAACGAGAGAGACAGGACCGAAGGTAATCAAAGGGGATCCGACGTCGGTGGCTAAAGTGGCACACGTGCCACAAACTCCTACCTCAGTTACGGCAGCTGACATCAGCGACAGTGCCTTGAAATTCACTCACGTCCTTCACAATCTCTCCCCCGCTGGTAACTATCCAAAACGCCGCCCTTCATTAACAAGATTCGATTACATTTTTCTAATGAAAGAAAACGTCACATTTTCGAACTATTTGACTGTAGAACTGTACGAGCAGGCGATAAAATATGAGCAAGGATCGTTTGTGACAGCGACCGGTGCGTTGGCGACATTGTCCGGAGCCAAAACCGGTCGGTCTCCTAAAGACAAGCGTGTGGTTAAGGATGAGACAACTGCGTCCGAACTCTGGTGGGGAAAGTAAGTCCCTCTCTATCTACATTTAAATAATCAACATCACCAAATAAAACTTTATATTGATGTAAGTGTTACCACAGAAACATACATTAAACTATGATATAAATTCATTACGTTACATTATTTTAAACAGAGGATCACCAAATATCGAAATGGATGAACAAACGTTTTTGGTAAACCGTGAAAGAGCTGTTGATTACTTGAACTCTTTAGACAAGGTAACTCATCAAACAAGCATCAAAGATTTCAGTTAAAATATTTGCAATATTAGGTAAAAATACAAACATTTATTGGTTGTATTTGTATCTTATCATCAGGTGTTTGTGAATGATCAATACCTAAACTGGGATCCAGAGAACAGAATCAAAGTCAGAATAGTATCAGCAAGAGCTTACCATTCACTTTTCATGCACAACATGTGTATACGTCCAACACCTGAGGAGCTAGAGAATTTCGGAACACCTGATTTCACTATCTACAACGCTGGAAAATTCCCATGTAACCGTTTCACTCATTACATGACTTCATCGACTAGTGTCGACATAAACCTAGGAAGAAGAGAGATGGTGATTCTAGGGACACAATATGCTGGAGAAATGAAGAAAGGACTTTTCGGTGTGATGCATTATTTGATGCCTAAAAGAAAGATTTTGTCACTTCACTCCGGTTGTAACATGGGCAAAGAGGGAGATGTTGCTCTCTTTTTTGGACTCTCTGGGACCGGAAAGACTACATTGTCGACTGATCATAACCGGTATCTGATCGGAGATGATGAGCATTGTTGGAGTGAGACTGGAGTCTCCAACATCGAAGGTGGTTGTTACGCGAAATGCATTGATTTATCTAGGGAGAAAGAGCCTGATATCTGGAACGCTATCAAATTCGGAACTGGTACGTACATCATTGAAACCAATCTCTTTTTACTATGCCCTAACGTATAGCTCACGTTTTGCATTTTGCATTTTGGGGACAGTTTTGGAGAATGTTGTGTTTGATGAGCACACAAGAGAAGTAGATTATACTGACAAATCAGTGACGGAGAACACACGTGCGGCTTATCCTATTGAGTATATCCCCAACTCGAAGATACCGTGCGTTGGACCACACCCTAAGAACGTGATCCTATTGGCTTGTGATGCCTTTGGTGTGCTGCCTCCAGTCAGCAAGCTGGATCTTGCTCAGACTATGTATCATTTCATCAGTGGCTACACTGCTCTCGTAAGTCTAATTCTATCATCATCATCCAAGACACAACCAAATACGATGTTAAGGTTGATGAGAACCGAATCTGTGGTTTTGTAGGTTGCAGGAACAGAGGAAGGAGTTAAGGAGCCAAGAGCGACTTTCTCAGCTTGTTTTGGTGCTGCTTTCATTATGCTTCACCCAACCAAATATGCAGCCATGTTAGCCGAGAAAATGCAAGCTCAAGGAGCCACCGGTTGGCTTGTTAACACCGGCTGGTCTGGTGGAAGGTACAACCATCCATCTATACTTCAAGCTCTCAAACACAACCACAAAAAAAAACAAGTGTCATTGTTATAACTTTGAACTGTTGATAATTTTGCAGCTATGGATCTGGAAGTCGAATCAAGTTGGCATATACACGAAAGATTATTGATGCCATACATTCGGGTAGTCTCTTGAATGCAACTTATCGGAAAACAGAGATTTTTGGTTTGGAGATTCCAAATGAAGTTGAAGGAGTCCCGTCTGAGATTTTGGAGCCTATGAATGCAGTAAGTTAGAGATCAAATTTATATTTTATTTAATATGAGTCAGAATAAAACCCACATATTTATAAAAACGAAGAAAATTTGACATAACTTGGTTATGTGTGTTTGTGTTTTTGGTGCAGTGGGAAGACAAAGTGGCTTATAAGGACACATTGTTGAAGTTGGCTGGTTTGTTTAGAAACAATTTTGAGACATTCACAAGTCATAAGATTGGAGAAGATGGAAAATTAACTGAAGAGATTCTTGCAGCTGGTCCAAACTTCTAAAGAAATGAAGATTATGATGATGATGAACCAGCCATGTTTGAAAAAGTACAATAACATATAAAATAAAGTGAATAATGGAGGGGTCGACGAATTTCAAGAAAACTCATTTGATTATCAGTCGTATTTTTTTTCTTATTGAAATAAGAACTATAATTTTTTTCTTTCCTTTCCATGAATGTTTATTTACTCAAAAAAATAAGTTTACATGCTCTGTTCAACCAAACCAAACTAAGTACACTTTCTTCAAATAGTTGCAACCGTAGCAATCTCTATCAAGTATATATATAGCGAAATCGGCCAATTCATCATACATCAACAGAGGATTGCGGTTCCGATCAGTACATGCACTCGGACCCTGTATTAATACATATACCAACATTTAATATATTTATATTTTATACATGAACAACATAATTTAGAATTTATTTATACTTTGTTGGTCAAAAGGCCAAAAACGAAGCTGTCATTTGCTTCTACTTTGGATTGGAGTTAATATTGTCCTTCCTGCACGTCATTATATGCGATTCTTTGGTAGAAATTTCCTCCTGGTGCTGCCTTATTTCCACTTACTTGAGTGTTTTTTTTATTGCAGCCTTAACACTTACAGTTCTTAGCGTGAGGGAGGGGATCAAGAATCAGCGACAAGTGGAGTGCAACATTACACAATTAACTCCGATACAAGACAAGGAGTTTTTCTAGAGACTGAACTTGCTAATATCTGAGAATGAGCATAATGTTTGAGAGATACATATGATTTTGTGGTTGTGCATTTGTTAGAAAATCTCATTCCCTTCTAGAGCTTTTGACCTTTTCATTTATTGATATTACTCCAAAACAAGATCCTCAAGGCAAATAGAAGTACCTCTTGTGACCTTGATCTATCACTTTAAAATTTTGCTAAGAAGAAAACTTTTTCCCAAAATGATGTACCCCCAAAATCTTCTCATGAAGCTGATCCCGAGGACAAACATGAACTGTCATCAAGCCACACCAAGGCACCAAGTGGTATGGTAGTCATTAGTGAAACCGTGAAGATCACAAAAGTAACATGTAAGAAAAATACTGACTGCTCAGAGAATCCTTGGGGCAGGAACAAAGTTGGTAGAGAACAGAGAAGATATGATTACAAGTACAATCAGGTAGGTTTCACACACACCCTCTCGAAAGCAAAATGTTCTCATTAACTTTTCAGAAAACTTCATAAGGAACGAATGCCCTCTTGTCTTTTGTTATTGACCACCTGGATAAACGCTTCTGAAACTGAATCTGATTAGAGAGGAGAAGGATTCTGACAATGGTGGCATTGTGACATGAGTCAGCTTGATGAATAATGGATAACCAGTTTACGATGAAAAAAACTGCTACAGGAGATATATATGCATATAACTTACGTCTCAGTCTTTCACCAAACAACCCTCTCACATTTGAGAGAAAGTTATTGTTTTTTGTTTGTTGATGCAGAAACTCTATGGATCTCTTTGGGTTTGTTGTTAGATAAGATTTGAGTACGTAAATGGATTAGATTGGTTTTAAAATTCTATCCCTCTCCATCTTGATGTGATAACTCAGAGAGTCATATTAAGATTTCAGGAAAAAGATGGGTCAGTCTCTTTCGCTTACTGACGAACGGTGGATTAACTAACGAAAGAAAAATGGAACCAGATGCTTTCTTAAAAGAAAGAGCTTTAGCTTTAATTTAGCTTTCATCACGTTCTGTTAAGCATCAGATGAAGGTTTATTTCTTACCAAAAACATGTTACACATGATGTACAAAAACATTTTCTTTGAATAAATTTAACAGTATATTCAAAAAAAATGTTGGTAGTAAGTAACGTGGGTAGGAAGAGAGCCGTTGGTTTCTCTTGTGTCGCATTGTCTGTCTGAGAATAAGGCTGAGAGTTGAAATCAGTTTCGGATTTGTTTGGTCTTCTGTTGATTATGTATTTCCAACTACAAAAGTGGGCTGGAACGGCTCAGTTTGTAGAATTTCTTTCGATCCAAGCCCAGACTTTCATGGGCTTAAAGTCTATTGAATATGACAGTAAATATAACGCTTTAGAAATTCTCTTGTTTCTCTTGACGCGACGTCGTTTGCGTCCAAATCTTCGAACGGTTCTAGTGGAACGTATCTTAGTATGGTCTAAATGGGTGAACTGAAACGTTTTGGGAACATTGAAGTAAAATCCATCAGCTGCTGTTCTCAACTACTCGAAGACATGACCCCTTTTGTTTTAACAGATTAATATGAGTTTGAGACTAAACCCAACTTGCCTGATCTGTGGAAATCGAAATGTAAATTTGCCATTGATTGTAAAGAGGTAAGTGTTATGTTAGTTTGGTTTTTATGAGATTACAAACAAGCAGTGTGCTTCAGTTTTGAAATGTACAACTTGTTTTCTTAAAATTGTATATCGCCGGTTTGATTGTGTATATTAATGTTGTTTGTTGTGTGGTTAGGGTTTGTTTGAAGGTCTAAAACTTATATAAACCAAGACGGTAACAATCTTTCTCTTTTATCTAGAAGATAATGCAATCCGGATGAGCTTAATGGTTGTGCACTCAACCGTTTGTTCAAGCTGCGAAAGAAACTGTGCCAGCACGTCAGAGTCTTGTTAGACTATAGTTTGCGAAAAAGATATCTCTTATCACTATTATTTGGATTGTTTTGTCTGTGAAATGTATGATGACTTGATGAGTTATGTGGCTAATGGTAAGTGCTAACATCAGAAAGCCATGGCTAAGGATTGAAACCAAATAACGTGTGAAATAAAATAAGTGAAGATATATATTGGCATTGATTTGCGGGTTGTTTTTGCTTAATGAGTGACAGCTTAATCTACTTTACAAGTTGACGTTTACTTATTATACTAATTACTATTGTTTAATACTGCCAAAATTTAATCTAAACCCCACACTATCTTTGTCCTTGGACCGACACTACATTGCCCTCCTAATCTTGTTCAAATCCTTAAAATGACTAATTCCTTACATCAACTCCAAATAATCGAATTGTGTTTCATGAGTTTTTTTCCTGAAATTTATTGGGAGTACAAATGTCAAATGCTATATACATGAGGAAGATCTCATCAAACATTAAGCTTCTAGCGACAAGAGGAGACGTTAACTTTATGCAAAAGGATGTCATGATTATCTCATGATTACGATACAATAAAGTACTATTAAATTATGTTTAGATTAGTCATTAGTGTAGCAAAAAGAGAGTGTATACTTGTCAGTTGTCACGAGCAATATTATAGAAGTAGGACTCACCTTCTTTTGCATAGAATACTTCCAAAAAGTAAATGGATCCTAAAAAGTACCATCAGGGAAAGAGAAGATAAAACCATGAACGAAAGAGAGATGCCTTGAGATGCAGTATATTGTAGTGATCTTCTTCTTCTCTGCCTTTACCCATTGGTTGACAACTATTTTTCTCCTCTTTTCACTATTTTAAAAACTGTCTAGTAAATCATTCAATTTTAGTCAATCGTAAGCGTTATCATCAATAATATTTCTAGATGGATTTCATTTATTATAATTACTTAAATCAAACTAAAATGCATATAATATAATCATGGATGGATTTGGCAGATCCTATATGAGTTTATAAAATCTAGTAACATTTTAAAATATAAAATCTAGTAACATTTTAAAATAATTTACCTTTTCATTCAAATCCAACAACATTTTTTAGTTGGCTACAAGTCGGCTCATTCAGCAGTACCTCTTAACTCATAAGTTAAAGCAAACCGCATTTTTAACCCAATTTTTTGGTTATTATTGAAATTTTAAGACAATGAAAAGAACCGTAGGCTTCATTGCGAAAAGAAAGGAGACTGAATTAGCATAAATGTCATATATATGCATGGAAAAATCGCAATAACATTATAAAAATCTCAAATAGTATAATTTTCTCTAAGTTTAAAATTATAGATGTCATGGTCCGTTAAGTTTATTACTATTCTTGGGAAAAATGGAAAAGAAGGGATGGCCTACGCTGCAAGACCAATTCCTGTTTCCACTAGTGCTGTTGACATATGAATACTATTTTTATTTTATTTTATCACCCTTAGCTTCAAAGTTCAGACTTTATTTAACCTTTCCATAAATAAAGATATATTACACATGACGGTACATATTTTATCCCACAAAAGCATATAAACACAGTGAATAATACCTCAATAATTTGAAGACTTTATATTTCCAAGTGCTTTGACTTTTAACCCTTTAGTAACATCACAAGTCAAGTCAAGTTTTTTATGTTTCCTCTAGAAGCTTTGGCTCAATTAAACTAGAAAAATGAACCAGTTCAAAGTTACAACTCAAAGCTTAAATTTTTGTGTGTGAGTCGCATTAATATTCAATAGTATTTCACTTGTTTTGCAAGACACTAAATTTTTATAAACAATACACCCAAATTGACCAATATCTACTATTAGGAGGAAAAAACAAAACATTAATCATATACGTTTGTCAAGAACGTCCAAAATTGTGACGACACTTAATCGAGACTGGGTTTTCTTGTTCTTTAATCCCAGCTTCCCTGGAAAATGTTTAAATTAGTATTAAATAGTATATGCTATATTTTTACCACACCTATCAAATCTTTGATTAAAATTTGATTATGGGTCCACGAGACAGTCGTCATTAGGTTCAGTAGCTATACTGCATGATTACTAATTAAGTGGCTACATTTTTTAAATAATTAAATAAACCTATCAATATACCACTAAATCATTATCGTTACCGTAAGTTTGAAATGTTCATCTTATAATGCCTTTAAAATTCGTTAGAGGTAAATTTTCGCAGGGTTGGCAAAATTTTGTTCACCAACCATAACGGAATTTACTCACAGATTCCAATCTCTCTTCTATACCTTTCGTTTCATCTCTTTTGGTACATATCAATAACTCATATCCTTTTCAAAAGGGTAATATTATATTAACAAGTGATTCATCATCCACCAAATGTGATCCTATATATGTTTGGTGATGATTTCGGCAGTTAATTTCATGAATTTAAATTGTTTTAATATTTTTTTTATGGATTTGAGTATATATCTTGAATATTTTGGTATACTATAGATAAGTTTGTATGTAATGTTTAGTTACAATTAGCGAATAGCAGGGGACGTTATACGATGCTACTCTTTTGTTGGATCCACGCTTAGTTTTGATCTAATTAAACTTTGTATGTCAAAAGTCTTTTTTAGTAATTGGTATATCCTTTATCGAAGTACAAGTAGGGCGAAACACGAAAATGCCAGAGTTCTCATTTAATATATGTTTTGATCAGTGAGATATTGCTGAATACGAGTTTCTGTATATTTATATATATTTTAGATGGTTCACACATCTCCATATCACCAAACATTCGAAGTATTTGTCTCTATCTTGACAACATGTATATACTCCTTTGTATAATACTACAACATCAATTACTAAACAATATATTGGCTAATAATATATATAATCGTTCGTACGTACAAGTCTAATTTAGTCATTGGTTCAAACTTTGAAAATATTGAATTATTTTGTTTCTCTTTGATGACCAAGTCTATCACATGCATGTAATAAAAAGTACACACAATCGGTCTTTCCTTTTATTCGTAAGCTGCCATGCAAGTGGGGCTTCAAGCTTCCGTGAAGTCTTATGTAATAATTACACACACATAACACACATATATGCATATTAATTAAACCATATGTAACTCCATTGTAATCAAATTGAAGGTATTTGTGATTTTGCATGCCATTTAATATATCTGTTAATCTTACTCCTAAAATGCGGATCAAAGACTAAACTTTAATTATAAAATCCACTACTTGCTAGGACGTGAATCATGAGGAAAACCTATATATAGCGTGTATTGATTAGTATATAATAATACATACATGTTTATGCGTATACATTTACTTGCAACACAGAATGGCGGATAAAGAATAATTATACTAACTAACTGCAAACTCTACAGAGGTAGCACAACGATTTGTTTCCACTATTTTAAACAAAAACTCAAAAGTGACTATAATTTAGAACTAGATGCAACTCATACAATATATTAGAAAATATATTTCATATTTGCCCATCTTACTCTTTCATCCGGAAACTTATCCAGGTGACAAACTGTTCTGAAGTTAGATGAATACAGCCTCAAATCGAAAATAGGAAGGAACAAACAAAAGAGTCAAAGCGTGGCGGCCGGCTAAGCAAACATTATAATTTACGTGGTGCTTTCTTTACATTTAATTGGTGGGGTTTATAATTAACAAAATTTTCTTAAAACTAAATACATTTTCAGCAGTGTTGAATCTCTGGATGCTGATGCAGGAGCAAAGACAAATGAGAAAAAACATTAGTCTCCCCCTTCTATGTCATTCATTTCTAAATTCTACTAATATTTTTATCCCATAATTTATGTCATCAAATTTTCCAATTCCACAAAGTAACTTTTTATTCATTTTTAAATTCCCTAACTTTTGACATCTTCATTACAACTATCTCCTCCAGCTATTATATACTCTCTCCTTTTAATTTTTCTTCATTCACATATACTTTTCTCCACTATACACATTTTCATGTATGTATATATAAAAACCTCACATACACGCAACAATCACACAAACATCCTCCTCCTCCTCTTCATCATCACCATAGTTGAGAAAGATAGAAAAATAAAGAGAGAGAAAGAGAGATATATCAAGAACAAGAATCACGAATCAAGAAGATGGGAAGGGCACCGTGTTGTGATAAGGCTAACGTGAAGAAAGGGCCTTGGTCTCCTGAAGAAGATGCAAAACTCAAAGATTACATCGAGAGTAGTGGCACAGGAGGCAACTGGATCGCTTTGCCTCAGAAGATTGGTACATATTCTGATTTAAAATAGTTTGAGAAGACGGTTTGTATATTCTATAGCAAATAGAACTTTCGTGTACATATTTTCGCATTGATATTAGTTTGTATATATTTTATATGTACATGTATATAGGTCTAAGGAGATGTGGGAAGAGTTGCAGACTAAGGTGGCTCAACTATTTGAGACCAAACATCAAACATGGTGGCTTCTCTGAGGAAGAGGACAACATCATTTGTAACCTCTATGTTACTATTGGTAGCAGGTGCTATACTCTACTTATATATCCCATGGGTCAATATCATTATTTAACACACATGTCTTCAGTTAGGGAATCATTATGTTTACATGTTCAATGATTTTTTAACAAGGTGGTCTATAATAGCTGCACAATTGCCTGGAAGAACAGACAACGATATCAAGAACTATTGGAACACGAGGCTGAAGAAGAAGCTTCTTAACAAACAAAGGAAAGAGTTCCAAGAAGCTCGGATAAAGCAAGAGATGGTGATGATGAAACGACAACAACAAGGACAAGGACAATGCCAAATTAATGGTAGTACGGATCTTTATCTGAACAACATGTTTGGATCATCAGCATGGCCATTACTACCCCAGCTTCCTCCTCCTCATAGTCAAGTACCTCTTGTGATGATGGAACCAACAAGCTGCAATTACTACCAACCGACACCGTCTTACACATTAGAACAAAAGCCATTGATCACATTCAAGAACATGATCAAGATTGAAGAAGAACCGGAGAGAGCAAACCCTGATAATCATCATCATGAAGACTCTATGACAAACTCTTTTGATATTTCCTTCTCTCAGCTTTTGTTAGATCCTAATTACTACCTGGAGTCAGGAGGAGAAGGAGAGTTTGCTCTCATGAGTAGCAGCACGAACTCTCCATTACCGAACACAAGTGGTGATCACCATCAACATCAACAAGACATTCTTCAATGGTTTGGGAGTAGTAGTTTTCAGACAGAAGCTATCGATGATGTGTTCTTAAACAACAACAACAACAACATAGCGAATCTTGAAACGAACGAGAACACAAAATTATATGGAAACTCATCAGTAGCCCGAGTCGGAGCAGCGTTAGCCGGAGGAACGACGAGTACATCGGCTGATCAAAGCACAATAAGTTGGGAGGACATAACCTCTCTTGTTAACTCCGATGATGCAAGTTACTTCAATGGGCCAAATCATGTGTGATTTTTTTCTGTAAGATTTTATTTTACTTATATATAAAGGGTTTTTGTATAAGTTTGTGACTTTAGGGAGTGGTAGAAAAGTCATATGGACTGAAATTAATATTGATGCAGATCATATTTGTTTAATTTAGTTTCAACTTTGCTTTATTCACGAAGAGCAATATTATATATATGATATTTTGAGTTTTTCTTTTTGATTAGTGCTTTTATAAATTTGAAGAGATTCTTCCTTTAGCTTCTTCCTTTTTCCCATAATTAATTAGGTTCTTAGATTTTTTTTTTCAAATTGCAATACATCTGATACATAAAAAGAAAGAAACAGCTATGAATATAAGTTTGAGGGCCTAAGAGACGATTGTCTTTTAAACGCACCAACATCCATCATCAATATAAAAGTTCTTATTTTAAAATGATAACACTGTTATTCATCTTGTCTATACGACATGGTTCTTGTATATAATACACAGGAAGTGTTAGGTCCTATATTCATGAAGAATCCAACTAAGGATTATTTTCTTCCCTGCTTCCTATTCAAGTTAGGTCAGTTTAAAATATAGACAAAACGGTAAGATAATAAAATAATAACATTTTAGAAAATCTTATGTAAATATATCATCTAATTAAAATTTTAAAGTAATAATTTATATGCATGCAAATTTTCTACAAGTATGAACCAACCATTATATTATTTGTTTTTATATTCACAATGAAATTATAATTATATTTTTAACATTTAATATATTTGATGAGATTTAGTAAAATTAGATCTAAAACCATATTTAAATTCTGTGAAATATATTTTATATACACAAAATAATATAATAAACAAATAAAATGCCGATTTTCAGAAACAAAATAGTGTATGTACTCTAAAATCAAATATTTATATTTTAGAAAAAATATGTTAAAATACAAAAATCTATAAATATTTTTTATAAATTATTAACTCTAATAAAATTTCATAGCGGAATTTTATTAATTAATAGAGTTTTACTGTATATATATGCAGGATTATGATATCTTTGTCAATATTTATAACAGTGAAAACAATTATGACAGTCAAATTTGCTAAATCAGGTCATATATAACAATCCAAATTTTAATTGTTTATATAATTAAATCACCAGGGACTTTGAATACTTTCAACAGTTGAATATTATTACCAGGGGTGGAAGCACGTTGAGCACTACGGGGTCACGTGCCCCCGACTGATTATATAAATTTTGTGTTTTAACGTTAGTGTTATTTGGTCGAATAGCTTAGTTGTTTCAATGTGCCCCGTTTCTAGCTGGTGTGAAGTGTTCGATTGCCATTGCCATAAGCTTTTAATATAGCATTTCGTTTATGGCGTCTATTCTCTTTGTGCATTTAATTTGTTTTGCATATTTTTTTTCACTTCTAACTCTTTAAAATTAGTTTATACTTTTATTCAGTTATTTTTATACTAGAGAGAAGTCGGTAGAGAATAAAAATTTTAAACAATCTAAGTATTTTTTTCATGAACAAAAAGATGATTCACAAAAAAAATATAATTTAATACTTTAAAATAAATATTTAACTATTATTATTTGGTTAGTATATATATCATCTAAAACGTTAATATTAAATTATATATATATATATATATATATGTATGTATATATACATATATAACATTGTGCCCTCGATTAAAATAGTTTTAGATCCACCACTGGTTATTACTGAGGTATTTGGTATTTTAATCTGTCATTTAGAAGCTAATTTCTGTAAATGCGTATGTATGTATGGCGTATAATTTATATGCGTCTCATATACATCTATATTATTAAAGTTGAAGTACATAATGGAATTGTTTGGAAACAAAAATAGTAGAATAAATGAGATATGTTTGGAAACATGGATAATAGAGATTTGTAATTTCTTTTATTTAAACATTTAACCACTGTATTTTCAATAAATTAATAACAAATGAGAATTGTCTAGAAACATGAATAACATATTTAATACTTCTTTTTATTTACACATTTATCCATTATTTTATAATAAATTAAACAACCTCCTTTATATATTTATTTTTATTTATAATTATGTCACTATATTTACAATTATTTTTATTTACAATTATTTATGGTGAAAGATATAAATACTATATTATATAATACAATTTTTAAAAACAGTATTATTAAATTATTTAGTTTAATTAAATATAAAAATTTCAAGAATTAAATTTTCAGAAAACAAATATCATAAAATTACTAATTCATAGAAAACTAATGCAAAAAATTTTAAAAAAATTAAACATGGATAAAAGTATGTCAAGGATAAAAAAGTAATGGTTATGTTAATAATAAAAATTGGTAATCCATTATATTATAAAAACTATCTACTTGGATCAGTTTTAAAATATACAAAATGGACTAATCTAATTACCTAAAAACATTTTTTGTCTAAAATAATCATAAAATAAAATTTAAATTTTATATACATATTTTAAATCAAAATAATAATTTAAAGTTGATTTATATCAAAAGTTTATTTATACCAAAAATTGATTTAAAATATGCATATGTTCAAACATTTATTTTTACTAAAATATTTTCCAATACTATTATTAAAAAATCAGTGTAAAATAAGTTTAACCTCATGTTAAAATAAAATCATACTATAGATTAGAATTATTTAGAGTCTTCAAAATTTAATCATAGTTAAATTAACAAAAATAAGCTAAATAAGTAAATTTAAGATAAATTTAATAAAAAAGTTAAAACCTACAATTTATTTTCCTAAATATTTGCACCATATTATTCCAAAGAATCTTTCACATTATTAATTTTTTGAAAGCATTTATTAAATGAAAACTCAAAATAAAATCAAGTTGAAATAATAAATGATTGAATCAGCAAAATCATAATAAAAATGTGAATTATCTCAACTCCTTAAAAATGGTTCCATTTAAAATTAAAACTAAATCACATAAACTAAATTTAATAAAATTATAGAATTTTTTTCCAAAATGCACAAATGTATTTTTTTAGTATAGAGAATGTTGACGATAAAAAAATATTTTATTTTAATTGAAAAATAAGTGTAAAATCATACTACGAATTAGAATTATTTATAGTCTTCAAAATTTTAGTCATATTTAAAATAACAAAAATAAGTCATATAAGTAAATTTAAAATAAATTTAATAAAAAGTTGAAATATACAATTTATCAAAAATTATAATTTTATCACGTAAAAAAAATTTCCAACAAAAAATATACCCGTCATTTTTTAAGGGTGGATCAAAATCTAGTATTTAATTAAAAAGGATGCAGCAGTATGGACACGTACATGGTCGGATCTATATGGCTTCGTCTAAAAAGAGATACGACGACAAACACTCGAATACACATAAGTGTTTGTTATTTTCTTTCTTTTTTGCTAAAGATACACATAAGTTGTCATTTATTTTCTTACATAATTGTATGAATGGAAACAACCATTATTTTTTTTTTGTAAATTATGGAAACAGCCATTATTGTGTAACAATGATTAAAACTATTGACTGGTAATAAATAATAAATTTCTGCTTTCGTAAAAAAAAAGGATCTAACAATGAAGAAGATTTTTTTTTTTTTTTTTTTTTTTTTTATAAAAACAAAATGAAGAGGAGTTGTCAACGAAAGAGTACGTACAGCTTCGAAACTCTCTTTCGAGTCAGTTTGGTTTTGAAGATCGCAAAATCAAATGATGTCACTCAAAATTCTCTTTCTCTGTTTGTGTTTGGCACATATCTTTGCCCATTCAAACCTCCAAACTAAATCATGTTCATTTGTACCCATCTTTATCTGGAGTGAACAATACAGTGTTATATTTAATTAAAATACAATACAATGTTATATCTTTATTTTCCAAATTGAAATATTTATATACACATATATTAATATATTAAACAAAATTGTGAAACTGAAGATGTAATGTACATGCACAGAAAGAAAACGGCAATGATATGACGACCCGTTAACCTAACAATATCTAATAGTCCACTACATTTTTTATTTTTATATCTTTTCTAGTGAATGACATATTAACTATGGTTTATTCAACCGTGCCTGATTGATTACCACTATACGTAACTGAATAATAGTTGAGAGGAAATATTGTTGTTGTTTATTTCAATTTTGTACTTACATACACTTAAGGACAATAGAATAAAAGTATGTTCTTTGTTTTTATTTAAAAATCCAGTTTCAAAGAATAATTGAAAACTAGTCTCTGAAAGACAGGTCATTTTTTTGAACTCTAGACAAGTCATTTTGCATGTGTCCAAACATTCTCTTGAATCAGAAAACCGACAAAAGTTATGGAATTATCCGCATCTAATTAATATTTAACAGATTCAAATTATGATAAACTAATTAATTAAATACTCGTAATCTAGGGAGGAAATATGTAGGTGATTCTAGAGATAGTGATAAAGATTATGTATGTAAGCATTTGCATCAGTGTATGGCAAGACGTGTCATGGCCATGTACGTGTAAGCAAAGCCATATAACTTTTTTAGTTCTATTAAATCGTTCCTCATCTACCTACAAAACGCCATACATAAAAATAACATGGGTATATTTGTATATATATATCCCTTATATATTATTTGCGAAGTGATTTCGCCACGTGTCTTCTCCAGAAACAATTTCACAAAATAAATGAAGACATGGCACATAAAAAATATGACATGACACAATTCATACTAATTTATGGTAATTGTGACTATGATCTTGCCACGTCACATTTATTGATTTACATATTTAATTTGGAATACAAATAGAAATATAAAATTTAAGTAAATTTACATATTTACATATTTAGAAATATGACATGTCACGCTTATTGATTTACATATTTAATTTGGAATACAAATAGGAATATAAAATTTAAGTAAATTTACATATTTACATATTTTCATATGTCGGCAAAAAAACGATAGAGAATATATGAATATCATATTTGTATATATATATCTCCTATACATTATTTGCGAAGTGATTTTGCCATATGTCGTCGTTACAATTACTCTCACCAAAAAAATAATGACATGGTTACTAAAAAAAATGACATGTCTTCCGAAAATATGACATGGACAATTATATTTAATGTTAATTTATTTTTTCGTAAAATTTTCAAAATATGGCAATAACTCATATATTACATTTACTGTCGATTAATATATTTGGAAATTTTTTTAGAATATGGTAATAACCCATATATCATCTATAAAATAAATATATTCATATATAACATTTTAAATTTTGAAATATTGTTTTATTTTCTTTTTCTATTTATAATTATACAATTTGTATTACTAAACCTTCCAAAAATTGCTACAATTTTTAATAAAAAATTATAATCGTAAGATCATTAGTTTGTTATATATATATTTATTGTTTAGTTTTAATTTTTGATAATTATATCATTTATTAGTTTTATACAAATTAATTTAATATATTTAAATAATAAAAATAAATTGAAAAATCTATCTATGATTATAATTTAAATTATACACATATATATTTTTAAATAAACAAAATCATTTTATCTTAATTTAGCATTTAACTAAATCATATCTATATTAAATATTGGTAAAAATAATAAAATCTATAATATTTAATAAAACAATAATTTTTAAATATAAATTAAATTTAAAAAATTTCTTTCTGCACATGGTGCAGGAAACACCTAGTATATATATATATAATTACAAAGTTAATGAAAATGAGGTATATGCAATAAATTGACGAGAAGCTTTACTCACAATCCCACACTGGTGGCCAGTTATTCAGAAAAATACATGCACAAGTATATGAAAAGTGATTAGTAAATACAATAGTATATATTGATATATATATATATATATATCAATATATATATATATATATATATATATATATTAATATATATCCTTATTGTTAAAAGGTAAATCAATGGTAGTATGTGAAAAAGGAAAATGGAATAATTATCGTTGAGAAGAATACAAGGGGAAAAAACGATATACGAACGAGAGAGAGACTATTGATTCATGAATATACGACTCACGTTATGATCTATAATTTAATCACATTGATTAATTGTACATTCTGCAAAACCTTTAGACGATAAGTAATTCGACACCATATGAACCTTGATTAGCCTCGCGACAATTTGCCCCGCGACGACCTTGTTGTATATTTTATAAGCTTTTTATTTGTTTAACCATTAATATTGGACAGTTGTCAAAAAGGAACCAACGTACTTAATATTTTTATAAATGTATATAATGCAGTTGATGCTGACACTCACTACGTTAACATTATTCACCCTGTTTTATTTGCCTTTTTTATAATAAAATCATCTTTGTGTTTCTGCCCGATTTAAAAGTTAGAAATTTTGTTTTCTTTACATAAAACAAAGAAATGTTGTATTGTAGAAACGAGAGTAATGTCGCATCGTCCGATTATTTTCTACGTGTTACTACTTTTTTATAAATAAATTTATATTACAGTAGAACTTCTATAAATTAATATCTCGATAAATTAATATACACTAAAAATCTCTATAAATTAATATTATTTTATAAATTAAGTTTTTGGTGAAGATTTTTTCGGTGGAAATGTTAAAAAACTGACAAAAAATCTCATCAGTTTTAGAAGAAGAGAAAACTTTTTCATTAATTCCTCTGTATATGAGGAACATAGAAGTGGGGTTTATACGTAGTAGTTTGACAAAAAATACCAAATTACTTGTATCAATTTTAAAAAACAAAAAGTTCATCTATCATTCTTTTTTCTATATATATAGCGGTTACCAATTGAGCCATAGATGCCGAAAAATTTCAGCTACTCAAATAAAGCAGTGAAATATGGATTATTTTGATATTTTCGCATATCTTTCTTATTTTATTTTTTTTTGTAAAATCCAGATCAAAATATCCCCTAAAATACCTCTGTTAGAAACTCTCCTTTATTCAAAACACTAGTAAGGCCCAATAACCCTTGTAAATTAAAAACAGATCAGCCCATTATAACGAACAATATATTTATCGCAAGTTCCACAAAGGCCTATTAGTGTATTGTCAAAAAGAACCAAGTTGTGAATTAAGCATCATCATGTGTCAATTACTTAGATCGAAAGGCAGGAAGAGCCGACTAGTTTTATTTTCTTTGGAAGAACAATAAACAAAAAGTCAAATAAAAAAAATAAAAAGAGAGATTAGTTTTAGACTAAACAATGTTCAGAAAGATGGGAAGAGGAGGATGAACGTTGATAAACTCCATGAGCATTAATCAGTAGGCTTTATATTATATATAATTCATGCCGGTGCATATAAGCTAAAGAAACGAATCTTTGTGCGATTTAATCCTTGCTTTTTAAGTAACAAATGTGCGATGAATCTTTCATATTCGTGGTATACACAAAGCACAATTGTGTTACAAAAAAATAAAAAAAATAAAAATTCACAAAGCACAACATTAATAAAAAAAAATATACTCTTCTATAAAGAAAAAAGTTAAGTGACTTCCCTATTCATAAGCTTTGCATCAAATACGAGACAAGCTAACGTGACCCACATGCCATATTAGAGCTTACAATATGAAGTTTTAGTTCCCTTTTCCCTATGTTTATGTACGCATCAAGTATGTGTGTGATGTAAGTAGCAATGCCAAGCGTGGATGGCCCCTTATGCATATATGAAGGACCATAAACGGGTCCACGCGTAAGTTTTGTAATTTGGAATCCAAGTGATTTATCCTATAGTTCGAAGTCAAATATTGATAAAAACTAAATCGTTACACTTCATTTTTGTTATGCATATATATGAAGTTGATCAATATATATACATATTTGTACATGCAGGAGATGTTATATGGTTTTGTGTCACGGCATGTGCAGTTATGTGGCCTTACTCGTGAAGCCCACGTGACTCAAAAGCTTGGTTCAAACTTGACATGTTACATAATCTGTCTCTTATCTAGTAAATTCCCTACGCTCAAAGTTTCTTGACTGTGATTCTTTGTGGGGAATTTTATCCTCAAATTATTAAGTGTCATGGCATTTCATTAAGCTTTTTCTACATAGCAATTTTACTTGAAATTCCATTAAATTTACACACAGTTTTGGAATTAACATTCAATCAATTTAAGTAAATCACGTTTAAGATCATAACGATACAGCATTACGAAAACTATATAATATTAGTATCTAACTAATTAAGTTGACGTAGCGAATTTTTTTTCATTTATGATATCATATTATCATTCCATGTTGCTTAATATATTTGCGAGTAGTACTACGGCCATGATAAAGACGAATTTTATTTGGTACAACGACTACACAAATCTCAGTTTGTGAAGTTATGGTCGGTCATATGCAACTAGGACTTTTAAGTACAATACTCAATCAGTATTACTCATGACGGATTCTCAAATCCAACCGAATTCTTACTCTCTCAGAGTGCATACATATCTCCATCACATTTTTAATCGAATTGCTAATTAATTCAAAGATTTTTGGAGTCTCAACCACCAAATTAATGCTCTTCACATGTAAGGATCATTTGCCGTTACGCCCGGTATAGCCGCGTATCATGCTTAAATTGAAAAGAAATCGGTTAGTAAACTTGTATTTATATATTTCGTAGTCTTCGTAGTACCAACAAAGCTCGTGGCATTTTCAATGTTTTTAGCTTTTAGATATTATATATACGATTTATAATAGGCTTAGCCTAATAACCTTTGACCGGATTCCTATATAATGATTAGGCAATTATACGAACTTATCCTATATAATGCCTTTTCTCTTCAAATTATTGGGGCCTTTTAGTCTCCAAAAAAGTCATTGATTTCGGTAGTGATGATTGGAACTGCATTGTATGTTCAAATCTGTAATCATCAGTCACTGGACCATTGAAAGTGATCAATTGTACAGGTTTTAGACGGTTGTAAAACAATCCAAATGTAAATTTTAAATAGCAAAAAAAGAAATTACCAAAAAATGGAGTAAAGATCGATTGTCCATCTTATCATGTTTTTTTTGCTAACTATTTCATCTTATCATGATGCTCTATTATATTTTACATGGCTCGCGCAACAGCGTAAATTTTATTTTAAACTGATTAAACAAATTTTATAAACTAATTAAAAGTTTTTAATAAATTAAATGTTTTAAAAAATTTTAAGAAAGACTTTAGTTTCATAATACTTATTATATGATATTTAGGTGAAACTATTATAATTATTTTGGTAATTTATCTTACTAATAATTTGGTTTATATTATAATTATTTTAAATATGTTGTCTACAATTAGTGTTTAGCATTCATCTTCAAATAATATATACCTTTAAAATTTTCACAACTATTTTTATTAGATTTATTGTACAATGTAATCATTTTCAGTGTATCTTCAGATGATAACATATGTATAAGATATTATTTAATTTAAGTTTTAGTTATTTCAACTCTTTTCTTTATGATTTTTAATTTAATCTATGCAATATATGTATTAGATATTATTTATATATATATGATAAAATTTTAATTATAACATTTATTTGATGTCAATTTATGGTTTTTATTTATATACAGTATTTAATTTAATATGAAAGTTTATTTAAATGAATGTTTTTTATGAAAATATAAATAAAATGATTCACTAGTTTATATACTTATTTTTGATTTTTTTCCATAAATTATATGAATATTTTAGTCAGTTATTTGATTTATAATCTTTTTTTTTTAAAAAATGATAAAAAGTTATTAAAAAGATGAGACCTAATGTTCTATATTGGACATAAGATTAACTATTGTATTGTTTGGAAATAATATTTTTCCATGACTATTTTATACTAGAGGGGTGTATTTAATTTAAAATCTTACAAAAAGAAGATTGTGTCCAAATTAATGTTTCTGTTAAATAAGAGAGATTGTTACCTTTTAGTTAATGTTGTCTCGAGGGGTTAGCAAAAACAAAACAAGAAATCAAACATTTGCGGGTATCTAGACGGTTGCTATATAACTACGTAAGCGAATTACCGTTTTTAGCAACTGTATGCACATCAATTGGTAAAATACACTGAAACTCATTATGTTGTAGATACGCAATAAATTAATATTTAATAAATCATTTAGCAAACTGTAACACCCCGACCATCCACGGTTAGTGGACTATCTACACCCGCTCTTTCAGCTCGTGGGTCCCATCTCTTCATGGTCGATCATTCATTTTCCAAGGCTCGAAATCATTGTTTACTGACCTTGTAATTACCACCCGACTTTTCCTCCTGCTTTGGATTCACTCGCACATTATCGCAAATCACTTTCCGATAACTCATCCATTCTTCTACTATTCCAGTTCAAACACGCTTAACTCTGGAGTGCTGTCAACTTTGGTGATATAGGTAGCCCAAATCACTCTCTCGGCCCGTGGGCCCCGTCCCATCCGACAGTCGATCGTTAATTTTCCAAGGCTTGAATCATTGTTTACTGATCATGTAATCACCATCCGACATATCTTTGTGTTTTGATCCTTTTCGCACGCTATCGAAAATCACTTCCCGATAAGTCACTCATCCTTCCACTATTTCAGGTCAAGCACGCTTCACTCTAGAATTCTTTCTGGATGTGCTCCGAAAAAGGTAAATCAACTTTGATGACATAGATAACCAAATCAATTCTCTTAAGTATTTCCACATATCACAATTCGAGATGTTACACAAACACTATATTTGATAAACTAAATAAAATAATTAATGAAGATTTTAATTTTGAATTGGACGGATTCAAAAAATTAGTAAATCTTTACCTTGTAGAAAAATACAATATATCAAGAGTGGCGATATCAATAGATATTGGTGATTGATATATTTCAGTCTAATCTAGATCCACATATAAAATCCGTATGACTCCATGAAAGCGATGTGATTCCATAAGACAATATATTAAAGCCGTTAGTACAAACGATTAGGAAGCAAAAGAGAAGAAAAATCAACCATCACCTTTCGACTAATATAAATCTATCTGGTATATAACTAGTTCTTTTAAAAAAAAATAGAGGGTAACAAAGAAGTTGCTCAAGAAAAAAAAGGGGTAACAAAGAAGTCTCGAAAATTAGGTTTTTACTAGACCATGACCCTCCCGATCGGGCGGGTGCTTACCTTAATTTTAATAATATTTTGAATTTTTTTTGGGTTTGTAATAACAATCAAATGTGTAAAATATATTTGGTAGTACATAATGAAAGCGTTAAATCAACAATGATATATATATATATATATATATATATGAATGTAGTTAATTTAAAATTTGTTTTAAAATAAATTACATTGAGTTAGTAAAATATATGAAATAGATAAATAAATATAATTTTGTAACATCAATTTATTTGTCCATCTTGTATGGAAATATAACATATTAAAATGTCCATGTAAGATTTATAAGAGAATTAATAAAGGTCATTTGTATAAAAATAGTTTATTGAAAAAAATATATTTAAAAAATATTAGTTGTTTAAAATATGACCCGTATATCTGTAAAAAATGTATTTTTATTTATATGGATCAAAATTTTATAAAAATGTATGACTAATTTGTTGTATATACTATTTAAAATGTATGGTCATATATATTTTCTACTTTTTAACATTTATTATACTGAATTTATATTGGACTAATATTTTTATGAAAATATACGTAGCATAACATATTTATATATCAATCTATATATTATATAAATGTTTCTTTTTGTGATTTTTATTTTAGTTATTACTTATAAATAATAAAAATATAATAACTATTTAAAGATAGGTAGATAATTAATCATAAAAATCCTAAAAAGTAGGTTAATTAGTATGAAATTAATTATTATGTATATATGGAATTATTAAAATAATTACCATATAATTTATGTTTAATTACAATATATATATGGAATTAATTATTTTCAGACACATATATATATATATACTAAAATAAGAAAATACAAAGAATATTAAAAGTTAAGCTTATTAATTATTGTTTCCATAATTTTTAGTTAGAATTTAATTTTGGAAATGCATTAATGAAAGAGAAAAGACAAAAAATCTTATATGGTAAGTTAATTAATATTCTCAGTGGCATGTCATTATAAATAGCACTGAAAATTAATGGTCATTTTATAAGTGTACTTCTCTTTTAATAATAGAGATGTTTATTATCTCTCTTCGGTGCTTTGTTAGAACTAATAGGTTGAACTAGTATATTTTATGGTCACTGGTATTCGAACTTGTGACCTTAACAAAAAAGATGGACAGGTAATACAACACTTAGTGTGTCTAGTTTGATTTAAGAGAAGCTACTTCTCCAAATATCTTGCTAAATGATTTATCAATATTATTGAATGTTGTTCAAGAAATGCTACTCCAAGACATTACTGCGGTTAGCTAGAAGCTACGTGACCACCCTTTTATTGAAGATTTATGGTTAATTTATCTTATTCTGGCTTCGTGGAATATTTTAGACAAAGAGATCATGCTCTCTTTCCTTGAATCACATAAGAGAAATCACCTTGGTCTCTCTTTATTTGCTGAACAAAACTTAGGTTCACCCCATAGGGTGAACCTCTAAATTCACCCACCAATAGAATTTAGTTATTCTAGATTTGATATCTTTTAAAAAAGGAAACTAAATAATGAACTCATTTAATGAATTAAAATTATGTTTTTAGATAAATAAAAAATAGTGGCAATTATAAATTTTTTTTTATAATATTGATAAATCCGTCGGCAAATATTAAACTCTAAACCCTAAATTCTAAATACTAAACCCTAAACTCTTAGAAAAAATACGAACCTTGGACAAATCATATACCCTAAAACGTTAATCATAACCCCTAAAGCGTTAATCCTAACCCATAAACTCTTAATTCTAAACCATAATATTAATCTCTAAATTCTAAAAATGAAATCCTAAACCATAAATTTTCCGACAAATAATAAATTCTAAACTTATAATCCTAAACCATAAACTATTTTCGAATTTAAAATTTAGGGTTTAGTATTAGTGGTCATAATTTAGGGCTTAGGACTTAGGATTTTGTTTATTATTTAGGGTTTAGTTTAAATTTAAGGGTTTGGGGTATATGATTAACCCAAGGGTTCAGGCTTTTCCTAAGAGTTTAGGGTTTAGTATTTAGAATTTAAGGTTTATGGTTTAGTATTTAGAATTTAGGTTTTAGGGTTTAGTATTTGCCAAAGAATTTATCAATATTATAAAAAAAAAATTTTATATAATTGCTACTATTTTTTATTTATCTAAAAATATAATTTTAATTCATTAAATGAGTTTATTATTTAATTTCTTTTTTTAAAAGATATCAAATCTATAATAACTAAATCTTATTGATAGGTGAATTTAAAGGTTCACCCTAGGGGGTGAACCTAAGTTTTGTTCTTATTTGCTGACAAAATCCCGCCATTTGCAATAATAAGATTAATTAACAGTTATTATCGGGTTCACCAACCAATAGTCTTTGAGCATTTGATATTTGATATCTTTTAAATAAGGAAACAAAATTAACCCAAATTAAATGATGTTTTTAAATAAACAATAAAAATACATAAAAATATAAAATAGTTACAGAAAATAAATTAGTTAATATAGTTAATACCACAAAAAAATACTAAACTCTAAATGTTAAATCTTAAATCCTTTAGTAAATTCTTGGATAAATTCTAAAAATTTGATTTTTTTTTTAAAAAAAAACTATTTTAACACAATCAACAAAAAACTATACCCTAAATCCTAATCCTAAACCCTAAACCCTTGGGTAAATCCTAAACCCTTGGGTAAATTTGAAACTCTTGGATAAATCTTAAAATTTAAAATTTAAGATTTATCCAAAGTCTTAAATTCTTCTTTTTTAAAAATATTTTTTTAGATTAAAAAGTCTTGTTTTTTGTGATAGTATAAAATTTAAGAATATATTTTGAATTTTTTTTTTTAGATTAAAAAGTCTTGTTTTTGTGATTAGTGTAATTTTTATTTAATTTCTATTTTGAAAGTATAATATAATTCGATAATATTTTGTTTCTTTTTTTTAAAAGATACTAAATCTTAAATAACTCAATTCTATTGGTTGGTGAACTTCTAAGTTCACCCTAGGGGATGAACCTAAGAATAAGTCATTAATTAATGAGCTATTTGACATTATAAATTAAGCCGCCTTGATATATGCCTTCACTAACGTTAACGATCATCATAGACTTATAATCAAAACGAGAATGTATCCCAAGCGATTCAGAAATCAATCCAAATTAAAGAAACACATATTTATGAAATCAATATATATATAGAGAAAATTACTCAGAATAACTTTAATCTTTTAGGTAATTACTAGTATAACTCTCTGCGAACAATATAATCTAACATAGGTGCATAAAGAACTTAAGGGTAAAATATGTATAAAATTTACACTAATAATTAAATTAAAATGAGAGTCATTCTAGTAATAAACTAATAAATTAAGGTTAAACTAGTTTTTTTCATATATATATATATATATATATATATGTATATATTTAAAAATATTAAAAGAGTGAATTACACAATACATGCAAACTTTTAATTAGAATTACAACGGGATATTATTTATATATATATAGCCACTGCAAATCCACATTCGGACTGAGTGCATTTTTAACACATAAAGACACTTTATAATAACAATTTTACACCCGAAAAATTGCATAAAACTCACCCAAACATTTATGAATATTACACATATATAATGATACTATAAATATCTTGGAAAATGAAAAATACTTCTCCAAAATATAAAAAAATGAAGGAAATAAAGAAGAAGAAACCTTGAAAGACTTTTTTGTCGTCTCAAACTCAGGGAGATGAATAACTTCATCGCTCATCAGGCACACGGTCGGACCATGAAACCCGGAAAACCCAGTTAGAGACTGTCTTCTTCCTCAAACTCTTGAGCCTTTCATGGCTGCTTCTTGATATCATCCGTCCACAGTCTGTGGACTCTACGAATGTTTTGAGCCTCTTCAAAGCCAAATCAAGTGTATCCTCGCTCATATTAGCGAAACAAACCCTAAACCAACCCGGTTCGGTGCAGTGACAAGACGAACCGGGCGAGATGTTTAGTTTCACGTTGTAGACAATCTTTTTCCAGAGGTCGAGCTCTGCTTCGAATGTGTTTGTGTCCAAGAGATGTCTCATGTCGACCCAACAAAACAAGCCCGCGTTGCTTCTCAAGCAAGTAATCCCTGCGGACTCAAGACCAGACACTAGGCGCTTCTGTCTGGACCTGAGCCGTTTCTGGTTCTCCTCGAGGTACTGGCTTGTGAACTTTTTGTCTGAGAGCAATGCAGAGAGAAGGTACTGAGTCTGAGAAGAAACAAGACCGAAACTCGACATTTTTGTCGCGGCGGAAACGATCATTTCATCGTTGGAGTAGATGGCTCCCACGCGGAAACCAGGAAGCCCTAGATCCTTGGAAAGGCTGTAAACGACGTGGACTCTTTTAGAAACCTCGGTGTTTTCGAGTTTCTTGTCTTTCAAGACATCCATCACGCTTATGAACTGTTCAAACCCAAACATAGTGCCTGAGTAGATCTCGTCGCTGATGAGGTGAATGTTCTTGGAAGTGATGAAGTCAACGAGGAGGTTAAGTTCACGTCTGGTCAACGCAGTGCCAAGTGGGTTTGATGGATTCGTGACAAGAACTCCTTTGACTTTGAGATCAAGTTTGTGGGCTTGTTGGTAAGCTTGTTGAAGAGCTGCTTCCGTGATTTGGAAGCCATTTGAGCTTGAGCAGTGAATCGGCACGATCTCAGCTCCAGTTCTCCATTTAAGATCTCTATCGAATCTGTAATCATCAAAAAGCCAAAGCGTAAGCAAGAGGGTTTTAATGAGTTTACTTGGAATCCAAGTAAAGTGGAGCTAGGGTTATAATTTTAACTTACCCAGGATAGTAAGGAGTAGGCAAAAGGAAAGCATCGCCAGGCTCGGCTAGACAAAACATGAGAGTCTCGTTCGCAGAGGTGGAACCAGCGGCTAAAACAATCTTTTTGGGATCAAAAGTGACTCTGTTTCCTCTTATCTCTTCCATGAACTCAGCCATAGCCTATAAAAAACAGAATACATACGTTCATGAGAATTGAGAAAATAGTCTTTACTTGCAATACAAGTTATTAGGTTTTTGTCTCTTATCCAATTTAAAAAAACAAATGAATCTTACCTTTTTGAATTCAGGCATGCCGTGATAGTCTTGAAAGAGAGCAAGCTCTCTGAAAATGGATTGACCGTTCTTCTTAAGACTAGCTGCGTCTGGGTTCTTAGCTAACCATGACTCGATGAGATCAAAACATAGCTGATTTTCGGCAAGACCCATCTGGATCATCCCATTAGGGTTCTTGATCTCATCGTAAGGATTCTTCTCGTACTCTTCCCATCCCAAGAAGTAGGATGAGTCTTGTCCATGACCATTACTTGTCACTTTTGTCGAAAGCTGTTTCATTTTTCTGATCTTAATTATGTCAAGAGATTTTGGTCGAAGATAGAATGAGGAAAGAGAGAGAATAAAAAAGAAGAGATATATGTTTAGGGTTTAAGCTGGTGAGGTGAGATGTGATTGAAGAATCCATGGATATGTTGAGGGATATATATAGATAACAATCTTACGACATTTTATCTCAAAAATAAATAAAAAAGAGTGACAACAGAATCAGAAACTAGAGAGACTCTTTTGACCGCCCAGACATTAACATTTTTTTTAGTAAATCTAAACTATTAAGTCATGTGAGGCAACTTATTTTATTGTATTTTATTACGACTAATAATCATTTAGCTATTATTTGATGAGAATTGCTATTCAATATTTCTCAAAAAAAAAAAAAAAATCCTATTCAATATATTGCAATAGATTTTTATACTATATATGAAAGTAAGAGTGATCCATTATTGAACTTCTATTTATTATTGCATTCACACATACGGCGATATATAAATCTTAGTATTGGTTTTATTCAGAAACTTCCAATTTTATATACACATAAAATTAAAAATGACACATTTTGAGCTGAGTACCCTCTGTTTGATTTGTTCGTTTCCTAGGATTTGAGTATTAAATAATTTTAGCCGGGATAAGAAATAGAACAATAATTTCAAAATATTAAAATAATGATATTAAGTTTATTAGTTAAGTGATTAGCCTTTACGCGTTTCCGTCACCGACGGACCGTCCTTGTTATGACCATCATGGGACCAAATATGACAACTAAAAAAAGCAAACTCATATTGCATAAATGGTTTAACGATAAAAATCGAATTACTATTATTTGTTAAGTTAATATTTAATAATAACAAAATCCCGCTCAATGGAGGTAGATATCAACTCATGAACCAATCTGCAGTCTAGCCTTCTCAAATATTTTGTGCTGTCTTTTTCCAATACTAACGACTCGTGAATATAACTACTGGATTATGTTCTTTATTTAGAAAAAAAACTACTGAATAAAAATAGTAAAACTTGTATCATTTATACAAATATAGTGACATTACACGAAATTTTCTTATCAAAACCTGTAACTAAATGTCAACACATTGACTTAAGTAAATATTAATAAAATAAAATAAAAGTGGTAAACGTAAAATTAGAAAACAAGGAAAATAACATACAAGAGAAAGGAAGAGAGACAAGTGGGGATCAGAAGTAATGCTCATGAATGCTTTAAGAAATTGCATTGGCTCATTAAATTGATGGTTTATACGTATGCATGTACGTATACACACATATATATTTGTATATACATCTAAATACATATACATATACATATATATATATATATATATATATATATATATATATATATACTGAAGATGGTAAGTCAATATGACCATTTATGCTCCCTAAACTATAGTAGTCCCAAATAAGTTGGTCCGCCATTAAATTTTTATCCGGTCATATTGACGTGGACTTGTCAATTTTTTTTTTTTTTTTTGAAAAAGGGCATTCTATTAAACATTAAAGAGAAGAAAAAACATTACAGACCCTGCCAGGCATTAAGTTTAATGGGATGCACCCAAGTACAAAAGATTACACATAAAGGGGAACCAACTAGATAGTAATGGAGTTTGCAGCAGTTTAACACTCGTTGCAGAGGAGGACGGATGATTTGGATCAGTTAAGCATTCCACACAGCAAATAATGATGAAGAGAGACGTGGAGATTGATCACGTAGGGAAGCTATCTTCGAGCGCATAATTGATTGAACCTGAGATGAGATCGAGCCAGGGGGCTTGAAGACCCGTCGATGAAGACGAGAGTTTCTCTCCAACCATATGTAGTACATAGTGGCTTGCCAAGCAAGGAGACGAATAATCCTGATATGTCTCGGCCCCGTAATGTTCTCCATATTGGTTAATTCCCGGTTCCAGCCTTGGTCAGGTGAGTGACCCGCCCTTCCTGCAATCACTCTCCATATATTCCAAGAATATGGACATTGAAAGAAAATGTGATTCCTGCTCTCAGGAGCAGCATTGCATAGCAAACAAAGAGGGTCTGAATTTAATCCCCAACTGATCAACCTGTCCCTTGTAGGGCATCTATTCTGAACCAGTAGCCATGTGAGAAAGTTCTGCCTAGGAATACCTCTCGGTGACCAGACTGCCTTACGCCAGGGGACTAAAGGGAGGTGGTGCTTTAATTCTCTGTAGACCTGTCCCGTTGAGAACTGGCCCATGGAGTTGGTGAGATTCCAAGTAAACCTGTCTTCTTGATCATTGAGCGAGAGAGTTGTTAAGTGAATCTGGAGCAGCACCTGCGATTCCGATCGTGCCGCTGGGAGGACCCATGCGCCATTCCTGTATAAGTCAGCAAGGGTAGCAGTTTGTGCAATACCTAGTCTAGCACCCCGAGGCAAGTGGAGGAAGTCCGAGAGCCTCCCAAAAGGGCTCCAGTTGTCGTTCCAGAAGCTCGTTGATCTCCCATTTCCAACGTCAATCACAATCCATTTATATATCAGAGGTCGTAGGCGAAGCAGACGTTTCACCAGCCACGAGTGGTTGTTACGCTCACATATAGTCCAGAAGTTAGAAATGTTGTTGTCAACAATCTCTCTCATAAACCAGGCAACCCATATTGATCCACTGCGAAAGAATAAGAGCCATACTAATCGAAGTGAACAAGCTGTGTTCCATGTAATCAAGTCGCGGACCCCTAGACCCCCTTCTTCCTTTGAGTGTGTGATTGTTTCCCATGAGACTCTTGCGTTGTTATTTCCCTCTGCTGTTCCACTCCAGAGATAAGCTCCACAAAGAGAGTTTATTTTCTTAATGCAGAACTTAGGTAGAGTGAATGTGGCACACCAAAAGTTGGTGATTCCAGATATGACAGTGTTAATGAGGAGCAATCTACCAGCGAAAGATAGGGTTTTGGCACTCCAAGAGCTCAGTTTGGCTTTGATGCTTGATATGAGAGGCTCACAGTTAGCCATGGTCAGCTTCCGAGTGCACAGAGGTACTCCTAGGTACCTAATAGGCAGCGTTCCATGCGACAGGCCACTTGAGTGTTTTATTTGATCGATCTCTGATTGTGTTAGCCCACAAGAGAAGAAGCATGTCTTTGATAAACTCACCCCAAGTCCAGATTGCGTCTCAAATTCTGTAAGCACTTCCAACACACCATTTACTGCAGCAGAGGTTCCCTCAATAAATATCAATAAGTCATCAGCAAAGCATAGGTGAGTCAGTTTCGAATCCTTGCAGTTCGGGTGATAACCATATTTTCCATCTTCAGCTCCTTTGTTGAGCAGCACAGATAAGCAATTCATTGCTATAACGAAGAGATATGGTGAAAGAGGATCACCTTGCCTAAGCCCTCGTTTGCTCTTGAAATACCCTTGCACAGTTCCATTGTATCCCACAGAAAAGTTCGGAGTGCAGACACATGCTTGAATCCACCGGATGTAGAGAGAAGGCAGTCCCATACTGTATAAGCAAGTGAAGATAAAGTCCCAGCTAATTGTGTCGAATGCCTTTGCTATATCTACCTTGATTGCAATCCGTTTTGCTCCTTTGTTCCTATGGTAACCATTTACAACCTCCGCAGCCAAAATAGTATTCTCAACCAGCAAGCGTCCCTGGACAAACGCCGTTTGGTTCGGAAGGATCAACTCTGGACTTGTCAATTTGGTGGGATCATTTTCATGCAATGCAAGTATACATTATCACGACTAGTGATGATCGACGTATATATGTACTAATGTATATCAACAGAAGTATATAACAAAGTATGACGTTTTAGCATAAATATGTAGATCAATCGAATTCCAAGTTTGAGAAGAATCATTCACTGACTTGTGTATATATTTATTCTTTTGACTTGCGTATATTGAGCCACATTGTTGCATATTTCGATAACCAACGAAGTTGATGATTCTGAATGAAAAAAAAAAACCATGGAAAAGTGTATAACAAGAAGAAGACTATACAAATAAATTTCTATCTGGTTGGAAGAAGATTAGTTTTTTTTTGATAACCGAGGACATCTCAGACTTGGCTCAGACTAATCTCCTCGAAGCCCCTGGAATTCCGAACTTTCTTGCCACTTAAGATGTCCAGGAGTGACCAGAGCGAATCGAATCCATATGGTCGTACCTGCCCGTTCACCATCCGACTAACTCGTCTGATTAAGAAAAAATAGTATTTCCATCAAAAAGAAGGAATTTATATATTTTATATATGTTTTTATTGAACTTATTTTTCATCCTGCATATATAAATTTAAGAAATTTAAAAGCAAATAAAACAACATAAAAAAGAAATGAAATTGAAAAGCATATACTCCTTCTGTTTCAATTTAAATGTCGTTTTAGAGAAAAAAATTCGTTTCAGAATAAGTGTTGTTTTATGATTTCAATGCAAAATTTATTAACTTTTTATTCTTAGATTTTTATATTGGTTGAAATGTGATTAGGTGTGTTGGTAATGATGTTTTTATCTAGTAAATATACAAAATTAAATATTTTATTAATATGTGTATCGAAGTCTAAAATGACAAATAATATGAAACAGAGAATTTCTGAACTGTTTTTTTTCTGGGGAAAGCACAAGTAGGTTGCGCAACGAGTTAAAATGGAACTTAAAATGATGATTAATTAATTTGGACATAGGTTAATATGATTACTTAATATTTAATCAAATCAGTTGCGTTAATTTAACTGACAAATTCAGGTGGACGAGATCAAAGCAATGCTGGTAGCCGCTGGTTTATAACTTATGCCCCCCAGATTTTTAGGCGACGTTGTTCGTTTTAAGTTTGACTCTGACGATCAACTAACTTAACTGAGTATATTCTTTGGTAGGTACCACAGTATTATATGTATATAGTGGTTATTGCTTCTCTAGAATATATAACAAAAATCCTCAGCGCCAAGAAACGTTATCTTTTAGCAATGTTTAAAATACACTTTAAAATAATTAATGAGATGCGATTTTCTCAAATTATTTTTCAAGATTTCATAAAGCTCAAACTGATTTGATCGGTGTCGACCAAATGGGTCTTGAATAACACAGCTAAATTAAAATCAATTGGCAATTAGTGAAGTGCTCCATATTCCTTATTCTTCATGTCCCTTACATCTTTTCGATGTGGGATCTTTTACTCCAACACCCATCTTCGAGATAATGGTACGTATAACCGTTAATCTCGCGAATCCATCATACCCCCTCTGAGATCATGATTTATTTTCTAGCGATCTCGGCGGAACTGAGCTTTCTCTGAACCATCAGCTAATGGGTTGATCGAGCCACTATTCGGGCCGGATTAAAGGGTCAGGGTGTAGACCCGCTCTGATACTATGATAAGTTTTTTGGACTTCCAACTTAAAACCAATTGAAAATTAGTAGAGTAGTTCAAGTCCCTTATATATTACTCATGTCTCTTTTACTTCAACAATAATGCTAAAATAAAAAGCAAAACGACTCATAGGAAATAGCATGTGAAATCATCATACTGATGATGATGAAGCCATATATTTCGGTATTTATCATCTTTGTCTTGATTGCGTTTTCTGAAACAACCAAAAGATATCATATCAGCTGATAAATGCACTCATATAATTAATATCACATAACAGCTTTAGATTTTAAAATTTAAAACATCAAACCAGAACACATATTTTATTGTTCATCATTAAAATATATAGATTTGTTAGGTTTCTTGTATTATAGATTACATTAGAAGAAAGGGAATATGGAAGAATAAAAGGACCCAAATAAAGATAGAACTTGTGAAAATTATATAGCAATTGAAAGTTTGATACCCTATTGTACGTCGTGACCGAAATAATCTTATCTCAACAATTTGTTTGATGAATTCAAGTTTGATCAAAACAAGTACTGTAAATTATTTTTGAACAAATCATACTCTGATATTTTGATAAATAATAATCGTGATGACACTTCGTTGACTTGAAAATATATATTTTTAGAAAGAAAAAAGAGAAACTGGTAAAGTCTGAACTGTATGTATATGGAAATCTTTCTCTGAAATTATTATAGCTGGTTAAAGACATGAGACAGAAAAATATAATTGTCTTGCAACTAATTTTTTAAAGTAAAATAAGAAGAAAAAAAAGAATAAGAGAGGAGGTAGAGACGTGAGGGAGGCACATGGAGATGCAGTAGAAATAGGGTTTAAGAATGCATGTGAAAAGTATAGGTTAGAAGACCCTACCCACTCCCAAATCCCTACATCATACAACAATACTTTGTGACAACCATCGTGATCTTTCTTTCTCCATTTTTGTTTTAATTAATAGCCACTATTCATGTCCCAAAATTTGAAAATGTGGGTCCCATTAACACTGTCAAAACCTGATATGTGTTTTGTATATTTTGTTTTGTATATCTGAATGTTTGTGTTTGGTAAAATGTATTTTTTCTGAATGTCTTAGACAATCTTCCAACTGATCACTCTTGTGTAATTGAGGTTGTATCCCTCAATGTATAAAGTAGTAAAAATGCGATTCACCTTTTTGGTGGAACAACATTTTATATATTCTCACTCTCCATAAAAGTAAATTTTGGTTCACTATTAGCAAGATTCATGAATAAGAATTATAAAACAATCTTTCTGCTATGATTTCATCCATGGTTTGAATCTTTTAACTATGATTCCATTTATCAATCACAGTAACTATCTTAAAAAAATTGGTAATAAAAATTTTAAGGACTATTGTAGATTTGGGTTCAAAATCATTCTGTAATTAAAAGAAATACAATATTTTGCTCCTCAATACATATTTTGTTGACATTTTAGTTGGAAAACTAAAATTTACATGTTTCTTGAGAAAAAGTGAGAGTTTCGTGACTTTGTCTATAAAATGTTGCTCTGTATATATTTACAAGTTGGTCTCATATATTACAATTGGGTAGGTCATATGAGTATATCAAAGCAAATGATAAACCGAATAAATACTTCGATGAAATAAAGAAAAAAATACTCCCACCTGCATTAGATACCAAGTTAACAAACAGCATGGTCAACTTATGTTTATGTCTTTATACCAGTTTGTGTTTTGTCTCTCCCCTCGTTTTTCATATTCATAAAACCTATCTGTATTTTATTTTGTATGTCATACAGATGGGAAAATGATTCATTAGCAGCTGCTCTAATATACTGTATATCATAAGATTAGCGTGTGTTTTGGCCCATGTTAACACAGTACTAATGTTCGAGTAGAGAGGAAGCAGTACTAATGCTTCTTCTTGAGTTGTGGAGTTGCATCTAACTTCTCTAGCCTTAGACCTCTTTTTGATTTGACTATCAGATAATGTCTTAGTTTAAAATGAAACAAACGCAGGCTTATTTGTTATATAAGTTAAATTAGGAACCAAAGAGGTACAATTGTGTGGAACTTTCAGTTTCTATCTATAGAGAAAATAATAATAATGTACTGGTTTGATGCTTTTCAAGGCCACTGGTAATAGTAATAAATATAATGTTCTAGTGTAATAGGCCAAATGGCTCGAGGCGAAAGACTTGAGAAGCAGGTTTATATGAACACTTGGAAGCTGCTTGTTCTTTTTTCCTCTAAATTAGTTCAGAAAAAGAGGAAACTGCTTGTTCAACAAGTATAAACCTAAACTACATATTGGACTAATGTAACGTGATTTCATACATGCAAAGAACGTGTTAGTGAACTTATCGGACGTCCAAATTTCGACAGTTCAACAACTTTAAAAGCATTTTGCTTATTAGGATAGAATAGAGAAACAATCTTCCCCACAAGGAAAAGCATACATACACCCTCGAATTTCAGGCGATTTTCAGATCAAAGATCTCAAATCCGATAAAAAGCTTTGTTTCTTCTACAAGCTAGCTAGATAAATTTCACTAGCGGAGAACTTACTAGTGTGTTATTGTCGAACATAACATGTGATCCTACAGCCCTACTCCTTAAGCGCCGTCGTTTCATAACATTGATGCACACCAAACTAACCAGCAAGACTGATTGCCGTTCTTCCACCAATGGCAACGTGTCTAATTCAGTAAATTTGGATCTCGGTCAAAAATATTTGGTGGGCTTTCAATAGTGATTGTGCGTGTCTAATTAGAACGTCGAAGCAGATGGTAAAACATTTGAGATAATTGGGGTATTTATTGTCCTTCGCCATATATTGGGTAGGCTTTTTAGTAGGCATCCCCTCATTTTTCCAACGATAAGTAGAATAAGATCAAAGTTCAAGCTAGTGCCCAGTGGACCAGTAAAATATTCGACTCCATTTTAGGATCGTGGCCATATGATGATAAATATATAGCCCAAATATGATTGTTAATTTCTTTGCCGGATACCAATATGAATCTTAATACAAGCCCCATGGCAATAGTCATGGGAAATAGACACTAAACCATAAGTACTGTCCTCTCTTTATGAAATTGTTCCTTTCACATACTAGTATAACAGTGGTAAAGATTTAGAAAAAAAAACAAGAAAAACGTTTTTGAGAAGAGAGCTCATATTCTATGGGTGTATGATGAGTCTATCATGCCCAGAAATTGAGCAGATCAGAATTTTAGATTCTTGTGGTTTATAATCACTGCTCTCTTCTCCGATCGATTTTGGAAATAAAATAAAATCACAACAACAACAAAATCAATAAACCAACAACGAACATAGTAGATTAATGAAATATATGTGAACTCTGGAAGAGAGATAAATGCGAAGACAAGAAAATATCAAAGGCGACTCTTTTGATTTCTGCGATATTGGATGCTAGAGAAAGTGTTTTGTGGTTATTTATATACCCGACAGTGGTGTTGTAGTCTTGTGGAGCTAGCTAGGGTTTCATTGGGCTTTTATGGGCTTTCAATCATTTCAACTGTATATAAATGGGCTTAATTTTATTGGTCTTTTTAGCTTATAGTTGGATGGGTGTGGCTTTATGGGTCTTATTGGTCACGGCTCACGCTGACATGCTCTATAGTTGTAAACTGTTTAGGCTAAAATACATGTCATTAAAGTATTTATAAACTGTTTAGGCTAAAATACATGTCATTAAAGTATTTATAAACTGTTTAGGCTAAAATACATGTCATTAAGTTTGGAATATGTGCCTGTCATGTGTATTATAGTTGTAGATTAGGTGAATTTTGAAAATAGAATTTTCTGAAAACATTTTCAAAAGCATCTTTTTTTTTGTAACATTTCAAGAGCATCTCTTATCATGAACAAATAATAGTAACTTTAAGCTGTTGAATTTTCTTGTTTATTAGAAACAGTTGAAAGACTAGAGTAAGGGGGCCATATATACAAGGAGGTTCGGCCATATTTTAAATTTAAAAGAGCCTATAGTTAACTATCTTTTTTTTTTTCAAACAAAACGTTTTTATTTTCTGTGTTTATACTATATAGTTAGGTAGGTGGACGACCCGTCGTTAAGTTTTCCACAATCTGATTGGTTTTCTTCAGATTCAACTATGTATGTACGTACTTAGTTACGTGGTAAGTTGTCCACATATAGATTCACCAAATGCTTTAGAGGAAAAAAAAAAAAAAAAAAAAAAAAAAAAAAAAAAAAAATGCTTTAGAGGAGGAAAGCAAAAGCATTTGAAAAGGAAAAGGAAAAGCGAGATTAGATTTCTTATAGAAATAGCTTTTGCTTTTCTTTTTGATCGAATTTTGGAGATTTGGAACTATTAGACCCCCTTCAAATTTGTCATTACTCTCTCTATCTCTTACACAATTTCTCGATTAGCTTTGTCGAAAAAAAAGAGAAGCTAATGAAGGTCTAAGTGTACCTAATTAAGTCACGACTGGTGGACATATATGATTATGAGGTCACCAGACAACCTATCTATAGTGTCCTAATTTTTATAAATATCCTCCTGGAAATTTATACCAAAGGTTAAAGCGAACGTGGATCGCTAGGGCTTGTAGAGGTGAAGATTTATACCAAAATTTTGATAAAATAATATTACGATAGGATGACAGCTTTGTGGCAAACTATTTAAGAATGTTATATGCACGCCAGTTCTCACCAATTATATTATCGACGTCATTATAAGCGGATTTGTAGCATTTGTGTTGTCTTAAGTGACTTTCAAAATCGTATCTTGTAGTAACTATTTTCATACTCTCATAGTCGGATAGTCCATATATTCCATAATCCAGACTATAAACTCGTTAAAAAAACACAAGTAACATAACATATTATATGATTTTCTTCCATACATAGCCTAACGAAATAGTAGTAAATAATCTATGACTTATGTTGGTCTTTTCCTTTCTACAAACTTATTTACAAAATAAACATAAAAGACTAATAGTACTTCATATATATTTCCTTATCGACAACAACATAGTATATATATATTGTCTTTTTCGTAAATCTCAAATCACGTGATCTCTTAGCATTGAAGTATTTTGATGGACCGTTACAACGGTACTGTTAACACACGACCAAGTGGCACACGTAGAGCTCTGCCGGATTTGCCTCAGCACCAAAGCTTGTCGTGAGTTTAAAAGCTTCTCATGTAGAATTTTGTATTCCAGTCGTAGTCGATCATTTTCCATATTTGCGTGTTGACAATAGTGCATAACGTACCGGAGCTGGTTTCCTAGTTCGCGGTTCTCGCTATTGAGCTGGTTAAGTTGGCTTCTCAAGTCGTCGAGGTATTTTTGTTTCTTCATCCTCGACCGCCTAGCAGATTCCCGGTTTGATTTTTTCCGTTTCTTTTGCCGCTCTTCTCTTTTAGGGAAGCAAGCGTTTAAACCGGTCAGGTTAGAAGGTTTATCTTCCATACCAGGACAGGGATCGCTTTTGTTTAGAATTTGACATGAGTTTGTTTTCTCAATAGCGGGATTCACTTCCACTGGACAGACCGGTGAATCAAATATGGAGAATAGATCTGATGCACCGTCGTCGTCCCAGGGAGTGAATCTAGTTTCCAATGTATGTACATGATTGGCAACTTTCGGTAGAGATAAGAAACCTGGTAAAATCGAAGACATAATGATTCTCAAACCCTAAAATCAAATTTAAAACAAAAGAAAATACTATTATCAAAATGCTATACGAAAGGAAGAGTAGAAGGGGAAAAGGGGAAGAAATTCATTGTAGGAGTCTCATATTTATGGACAGACTTCTTAAGCCTTGGGGCATGCACGAGGGTATTCCCGTCTTTAGTTGTTCCAGACAAAGGGAGAGACAAATGTGAGAAAGGTTCGAGTCAGGAGAGCGACGGTATCTGGATACGTGTAACCATGGGATTAGACAGGTAAAGTAACCATGGGATTAGACAGGTCAAAAAGTAAGCCGGAGAGCGTCTTTTTCATTCTTTATGATTTACGCATTTGCCTTTATATATACGAATATTCGTTTCCAAAATACTTGTAAAAGTCGCGTACTTAATCCAAAAAACATTAATTCTTAGTATTAAGGTATTTGACATTTACTTTTTAGTTAATATACACTATATAACATCAACTCAGGTGTGGATAATACTTATCTAATATACCGATGATAACATATCTTTTCGTGTGTCGATAAAACGAGTTTTGGTTTGGTTTGGATAACAACTTTTCATTGTGAAAAATGACGGCAGCAACAACAAACTAATTATATTCTGGACTGTTTGAAAGAATGTGCGAACGAAACCTCGGAAGCAAAACTTATCTCTCAAATCTGATCGTTTTTTTTCTCTCCATAGTAATCGTTACATTACATACTTTTCGATTATGATATAACGTTTTTATATGATAAATAAAGTAATAACAGTGGTTTCACGGAATTAAAGACTGTACACAGTGTTTTTTTAGCTCTCAACAAATTGTAGGCAACTTGACGCTTTCAGGCATATTCTTCGAGGCAAATTTTTTTAAATTTTACCGCTCTTGGCACTTTAAAAAGGTTTTTTTCACCAGCGTCGGCACGCCTGAGTCGACGGGTACTCCTCACGCGGTGCTGCCCCTCTCAGCCTGCTCCATCAACTACTCCCTTACAACTTCGGTATTGACCTCTTCGTAAGATTTAAGCTCATGGCATCAAGATACATCCTCTCTGATAAAGGAAAAGCTCATGCGACATCTATACTCGACAAACTTTGTAAACGTATCATGACTCCCGCTATCGATATCTCGAGACTCATCACGGAGAACCAATTCACTCTCGTCGGAAGGACCACAAACCCTAGAGAACAATATGTGAACGCTCTGCTTCTAGCCTTACCAAAACAATGGGAAGTAAAAGGTAAGGTCACTAGAGCAAATCTGGACCAGAACTCTTTCCAATTCCGCTTTGAGCTGGAAGAAGATCAATTAGCGGTTCTAGCAGCACGCCCTTTCCACTTCGCCCACTGGATGGTCGTTCTCCAAAGATGAGAACCAGTCATCTCCGCAACCTTCCCGTCACAGATCCCCTTTTGGATCCGCATACATGGACTGCCTCTTCACAACTGGGATGATAAAATCTTAACATCGATAGGACAAGATTTGGGTACTCTTGAAACCTACTCTATCACTAAGACCTCCACCAAAGTAAGAGTCCTTGTAGATGTCTTCTCACCGCTACTAAAAGAAACTATCATGGAGTTTGACTCGGGAGAGGACCTTCTACATACTTTGGAATACGACGGACTTGAGAACCACTGCTCCATATGCAACAAGTTAACGCACTGGAGAGATACCTGCCCCGAAAAATTCTCCACCTTCGAGACAGGGAGAACTGAAAAGCAAGTATACTCAAGGAACAGCAGAGAAAGGTTCCCACCACCCCCACCTAGGAGAGATTCATCCTACTCACAACATGAGAGAACAAACGTTAGATCTGACTCAAAGGGTGACGACTCCTTCAACAGAAGAGTAGATCGACATGGTAGACCTTTTGGAGAGAGACTACCACCTCCAGAGAGACATGTCCAACCACTGCACAACAAAATAACTTCACACCTCAGAGCTCTTACCAACAGAAAGCAAAGGGGACCTCCCACACAGCAACAAAGGGCAGATCGCAACAAATCCCCCAACTTGCAATGGAGAGAAAGACAAACAGCAACCAGAGAACCTACTCCCCCACTAAGAGAAGAAGACATAGCAGAAGGTGATCACAACACTGATCATAGACCTCCCCTGGAGCAAAACCTGGCAGATACATATTTTCCTCCATCAGTTCCATCGCTGGAGGCAGTCATGAGAGAACTCAGGGAAGCTACGGTACAATACACCAATTGTGATGATCCTAGAGAACGAACAGCTCGTATCGAGAGAGTACTAGTGGGAGAGGAGCATGGTCTGATGGCTGAAACGGCTGCAAACATCATAGCTCAGGCCAGATAAAACCTTAATGCTCATCTAAATACGGAGAACATTGAGAATACGAGAGCTCCGACAACCCCACTTCCCACAGTGCTCCCCCCCCCCTTCCATCTCCCAATCAAAGAAGCTCCACCAGATCAAAGAGGAACTCGATAAGAACTCATTCTCTTTTGGGAGGTAACTCAAAAAAAAAGAATCTTCTCTCAAGTGAATGCTTCTTCCTCCAAACATGGCTATCCACATGCTGCCCCTGTTCACAATCTACAATTTCACAGGAACAAAGAACAGACAGAGGCTCCGAGACCACCAAGACCGATGAGAAACTCAACCCAGGGAACATCTCAGGATTTTCCCGTCGAACCATCCTCTCTTCCTTAGTCGTACTGAGCTGGAACTGTTGTGGAATTGGGAACCCACAGACGGTTCAAAGGCTCAAAGACCTGAAAAAGGAAAATTCTCCAGACGTTATTTTGTTATAGAAAACAAAAAATCCCGACGAATTTGTCTTAAAAGAAACAGCAGAGCTAAATTACGACTTACACTTTTTGGTGTCGCCACATAGCCCTGGGGCTGGAGGTCTAGCTCTCCTTTGGAATAAAGACATTGAACTACAGGTGCTGTCGTCTGATGACAACCATATAGACACCCTCATCTCCTACAAAAAGTTGGTTTTTAATACTACTTTCGTCTACGGTGCTCCGAAAATACTCAAAAGACAAGCAGTATGGAATCTACTTACAACTATCTCAGAAGCTAGAGGAGGTCAACCGTGGTTTCTCACTGGGGATTTTAACGAAATCACAGACAATAGTGAGAAGTCAGGAAGCAAGGAAAGACCTGAAACTTCATTCCACCACTTCAGATGTTTTCTGTCTACTTGTGATCTATACGATATATAACATACATGAAACTTTCTGTCGTGGAGAGACCAAAGACATACTCACCTAGTTCATTGTCGACTTGATCGTGCAATGGCCAACACAGTCTGGTCAGACTGCTTTCCCAACAGCAGAGCTCACTATCTAAAGTTTGAAGGTTCAGATCATCCGCCCACTTGTTTCCACCTTCGCTGCAAAAAAGGAAAAATCACACAAACTCTTTATATATGACATAAGATTGAGGGATAATGTGGAGATTAAACAACTAGTGGAGAAAGTTTGGAAAGAGAACGAGCACCTGACACTAGTATTGAGGATCAGTAGCTGCAGGAAAGCAATCTCGGCGTGAAAGTAAGAAAAATCATATTAACAGTCAGGACTAATCTCAGAGTTGAAAGGGAAACTGGATATTGCCACGACGCACAATGTAGCAGACGAGAGTTTGATAATAAACCTCAACAAACAACTACTCTATGCTTACAAGAAGGATGATGAATTCTGGAAACAACGCAGCAGAAAGCTGTGGCTTGCTCTGGGGGACATAAATATTGGCTACTTCCACACTGCTACAAAGGGAAGGAGAGCACGAAATAGGATCTCGGTGATTGAAGACTCTGCAGGTAACCCTGTTTTTGAAGATAATCAGATCGTGGAAGCTATATCTGAGTACTACAGAAACATTTTTACCTCAATCAATCCCCCAGCAGAAGAGCTAGGGCACCGAGCCTTATCACCCTGCATCTCAGCATCTACTAATGAACATCTTACTTCTCTCCCTACCCCGAGAGAAATAAAGGATGCTCTCTTTGCAATTCAACCGGACAAAGCCCCGAGAATGGATGGGTTTTCTGCGAGCTTCTTCCAGACCAACTGGGATATAGTGGGACCTGCTATCATCCTGGAAATTCAAGAGTTTTTTGCATCAGGGAATATGCCGCTAGATATAAACTCAACTCACATCAGACTCATCTCCAAAGTTTCTAGTTCTAAAACGGTCTCAGACTATCGAGTTATAGCTCTTTGCAACTTCTACTACAAAGTGATCTCAAAAATCATATCCTTACGTCTGAAACCAGTTCTACAAGACATCATATCAGAAAATCAATATGCTTTCGTACCTGATAGAACAATTTCAGATAATGTTTTGATTACTCACGAGATGCTTCACTTCCTCAAGACCTCTGGTGCCACAATCTTACTCGTTCCTGATAAATGACGAAGTAGCAGGAAATGTCTTCCCCCAACGGGGCATACGTCAGAGAGACCCGCTGTCTCCATACGTCTTCATTCTTTTCTGAGAAGTATTGTTGGGACTGTGCAGAAAAGCCTAGGAAATGGGGACTTTAGCAGGCTTACGCGTCGCGAGAAATAGCCCTCGGATCAACCACCTTTTATTTGCGGACGATATCATGTTTTTCACCAAAACATACCCTCAATGTTGCTTTTCTCTGCTGGATATCCTACACAGCAACGAGTCAGCTTCAGGGCAGATGATAAACACGGCTAAATCCTATATCTCTTTCTCTGCCAAGACATCACAAGAGATAAGAGACAGAGTCAAAGCTCAGTTGGGTATCGAAAAAGAGGGAGGAGTAGGAAAATATTTGAGCCTACCTGAACACTTTGGACGCAAGAAAAAAGATCTATTTGCCTCCATCATCGACAAAATGCACCAGAGAGCTCTCAGTTGGAACAATCGCTTCATTTCAACCACAGGGAAAGCAACTATGCTTCAATTTGTCCTCTCTCCCATCCCAACCTACACGATGACTTGCTTTGAGCTCCCTGTAGGACTCTGTAAAAAAGATCCAATCAGAACTCACACGCTGTTGGTGGGATGCCCCAGATGGAAAAAATAAAATCTGTTGGAGGGTTTGGGATACACTCATCTTACCCAAACAGCTCGGAGGACTAGGTTTCAGAGACATCAAACTCTTCAATCAAGCTCTCTTGGGCAAAATAGCGTGGAAAATAATTACTAAATTGAACAGTCTCCTAGCTAGAGTACTACTAGGCAAGTATTGCCACAAGACTCCCTTTCTCAAAGCACCGACACCTCAAACCTCATCCCATGGGTGGAAAGGGGTACTTCATGGCAGAGACCTCTTGATTACGCACCTAGGCAAGGCCATAGGAGATGGAGAATCAACTAAGGTCTGGTCTGATGTATGGATCAGCCCCAAAACTGACCTTATAACGTATGGACCACCCAATCAACAAGACTAGGATCTAATGGTAGCAGATCTGCTATCTCGAGAGACCAAGGAGTGGAACAAGGCACATGTGGAGCTACTTCTCCTAGAGCTCTCAGATCATATCCTATCCATCCGACCTTGTACAAGAGGGACTCCAGATTCCTACATATGGACACAACATGACTCGGGTCAGTATTCTGCTAAATCAAGTTACTTCTCAGCTCAACAATCAAAAATTCAATCGACTTCAGTACTCTTGAATAACGAGCGTTGGAACTGGCAGAAATTTATATGGTCCCCTCAACTAATGCCAAAAATTAAGTTATTTTTTGTGGAAATGTGCGCAAAACATCCTCCCAACAGGAAAGAACTTACAAAGGAGAGGCATGCTGGAAAATACCATCTGCAAACGTTGTGGAGCTGAGGAATCTATTCAACACATCCTGTTTTAGTGTGACTTTGCGACACATGTGTGGAACTTTACTTCATGGACTACACCAATGGACTTCCTCTCCTATCCATCCTTCAAGGAAGCTCTGCAACAATCAACGCTTATGCAGAACCTTCCACCAACGGGATCAAGCCTCAACCTCTTCTCATGGATTTGCTGGAACCTATGGATCTCCCGCAATAACCTTAGCTTCCAAAACAGAACTACTGCTCCAATAGAGGTAGTCACCTCTGCAATTGCTGCCTTAAGAGAATGGGAAGGAGCTCAAAACCCAATAACTCCAACACTGATAACATCATAATCCACGGACAATCATATGTCACACCGATGCGGCTTGGAAAGCTGACTTGAGATCGGCGGGACTCGCTTGGATCTTCACGGATCAAATATCAGCATAAGTTACTAGAGGCTGCCACTTTCAGGGACACATATCACCCCCTCTTCTCGCGGAGACACTAGCTATCCGATCTGCTATCAAGCATGCAGCATCACTCCACCTCGATCATATCTGGCTTCGATCAGATTGCAAAGGGTTTGTCCAAACCATCTTTACAAATTGGCGATCTATGGAACTTTTTGGAGTTCTAGCAGATATCGAAACGTTTTTCTGTTTTTCTTTTGTATCGTTTCATATTTTATTCACCTCTAGAATTCACAATAGACCAGCTGATGCTTATGCAAAGACTTGCTTCTGTAACAAGCTTTCACTTTTGGGTTTGGTTCCATGCTAAAGCCCTTGAGCTTTCAAATGTTTTAAGTTTGGTGCGCGTATTTATGTTTTAGTTCTTGAAATGCAATTTACACTTTATGTGAATTCTAACATAATTTTAAGTTTGGTGCGCGTATTTATGTTTTAGTTCTTAAAATGCAATTTACACTTTATGCTAGCACATGCTTGAAAACTATCTATTATATTTTGAATTCCTGTCCATATATGTTTTCACTTTTAACTTACGTTATACGGTGAAACACACATTTCAATATTCTAAGTTTTCACATAGTATAACCTCTATGTTATTAGGTATTATGACTTTTGATCTGCGAAATCGTACTAGTAAGAAGTTGCATACAAGCGGAATTTTGGATACTAAACAAGACATCTCTTCAAATAATTGTGTTAGAGAGATGATACTCTTGGTAGTAGTTTTCTTAGCGGCAAAGCTGGGTTTCAAAAAAACAAGAGCATGACAGACACTTTTTACTTTTATACTCATGCATGTGCACACCATCTTTCCTGGTAACCAAGACGTGAACAGTGGGAACAAATGCAAAAAAACATATATATATGAATAAGATTGTAAGGATGATGAAAACGATTATTTTCATCAATTTTAATGAAAGATATATTTATTTTATATTACTCTATACTAAAAGAACCAAAAAGAATCGAAATGAAAAATTATTCGATACAGATGATAAAATTTCTTATAAGAAATTTGTTGTTCCTCTTCATTCCCTTGTCACCATTTGCATTTGCAGGCTATTATTGTTTAATTTTTTCTTAATAATAATCAAGTAATCAAAGTTGAAGTTAACTACTCAATTTCAAAATCTTGTCATAAAGTCACAAATTTAATTGTCAGCACTAACTATTGAATTTTCCCCCGACTAAAAGCTTTCTTAATTTTCAAAATCGCTTTCGTTGTTTGCTTACAATTGGGTTTAAGGAACTTAGGTGGCATTAGCAATGATACAGAAGCAAGAAAACGTCGAAATAAGACTATTTAATATATCCATTACTAGTTGGATATCAACATTTCATTGTTTTTTTTAATTCTTCTATTTTCCAAGCTGCTGGTGATATTCTAGAGAAAGAAAGAAGCGCAATATATTCTGAAAATGGATACGTTAAAGAAAATATAGCCCCAAGTTTGATGAGGGTATATCGTCCAGGGATGGTTGATCTTGATTTTGTAATATAAGATCCACCACAAAGAATAAAAAAATGAAAACAGTTAAAATAACGCTAATAAGCATATACATATATATGAACTCGTTACACCAAAAAAAAACATATATATTCGCTTTTTGTTTTGTTAGGCTGGATATGACATGCGCTTAGGGTTATTTCCATTACTTTTGACCTCTTAATTATATATGATCAACCATTTAAAGAGTGAAACATGATTTTTGATGAAAGATTACATCAAATCTGTATAAAAATGTAAATGAAACATGGGTGGCTGAAAGAAAAGAAAGATATAGAAATGAAAACGTCAAACACAACACATTATAAGTATTATCTCGGTTCTTCTTGTTTGCATTAGATTAAATGTAATGGTTCTATCACCACCGAAACAAAATAGAGATATTTTTACAAAAAAAAAAACAAATAGAGAGATATACTAATACAAGCCAGCGTTTCAAACGTAAATGTAAAATAATTACTTACCAACAACAAAAATAATAGAATCTGTGCTCTATTATTAGGAGAATTCCCGGGGGGCGTTGGCAACAGCCAACTATTCACTAGTTACAACCAGCGAACTGCTTAATAAGTAAATATGACACTCATCAGTCTATACTTCAACTAACTTCACACGAGAATCATTAGGTGAATCTCAGAGTGTACAGATACATCCGCCACCAACTTTCTTCTATTTATGTATGTAGGTATTTAAGATATAGTTGACTCCTCATTGATCAATTTCACCAGAAACTGCCTGATTCACCAACCACAAACAATGGTTGAGTCACATATCTTTTATTCCATATATAACTCAATTTTACCAATTAAATTTAAAAATATACATGCGCCTGTTTGGTATGTAAATGCTCTTACGACGCACACTTTCTCAAGATTATATGGCTCAGGTTTCTGCTGAGGTTCTATCTTCTCAATTCTCATCTCATGCTTTCTCTATATATACACCCCAAATACTAACCTAAATCTCATACAAGTTCCTCCCATCTTAAGCCATCACCTCTCTCTCTCTCGATAGATTTGATCTGATCTGCTTCATAATTATAATAGACATATAGCACTTAGTCATATCATAAAATGGCTAAGTTCACAACTTTCTTCTTCATCATTGTTATCCTCCTCTGCTCCACGCAAACAAACGCATCAGCCCGGCCATCTCCAACGTCGGTTTATCCGGGAGAAATCTCCGTTGAGGTCTCCCAACCTCACCATCACTCTTCTTATTCTATTTTATAGCGAGTTTATGATGGAGATATAAACTATTTAAATTAAGTGATCATATTTATATTTTTATGCACAGAAATTAGAAAAAGGAGAGGATAACTGCGAAGGTGTTGGAGAAGAAGAATGCGTCTTGATACGAAGAACTTTGGCTGCTCATACTGATTATATCTACACACAAAACCACAATCCTTAAATGATTAATTAGCTTATAGTCATTCATTGGAATATTTTGGTAAATGATATATCGTGTCATTGTATTTTCTTTATAATTAGTCAAACTACTTCACATTTGTATTTATCTATAACACTTGATCTGAAATTATGTGTATTGATCATTAGTGGGAACTGGGAAAGTTACGTACTAGAGAGTATGTTTTCTTTTTCAACTATAATACCAAGTGATACCCTACTCACTATGTTCCTAACCATAAGCTGTTTCAGTAAAAACACACACATTAAAAAGCTAATTTTTATTTTCAAAATATCATTATAACTATTAATTAAAAAGTTATTTCACCAATTATAAAACATAACCGGATGCCCAATTTTGTTAAGGTTAAAATTTTCCCTAAAAATAAGAAAATATCTTATATATTGAGACATCAAAATCCTTTTAAACATCTTATATTTCATAATGGAGGGAGTATTATTTAGAGTTATACATCAACCAAACAAGCTAATAATTTATCACATCTTCATTACTTTTTGGTTGTCTTAAATGAAACAGTTGAGTTTCTTGTATATATTAATTCCATATTTTGAGACAGATAGCAACATTTTCTAAAAAGCTCACACACAGATTAAAGATAATAAAAGCACACACCTATCAAATAATAAGGCACCTCCATGGCTCCATATATGTATATGTAGATTATAGACATCCATACTCTGAAATCATTGGGTGGATGTTGAAAATATAACCACAGACTTATCAATAACTACCTTGGTCAATGGCATACATATGATTCAACAAATTATTTTTCTATGTTAACAACTTGAGTACATATTCCTCAAACTTTGATCATAAATTTTTGGGAGAACTTGATTTTTAAAACTTATGTTAATTTCAAGTCACTGGAGAAAAGATTTTCTTGTGATATAAAATCTTTTGATACATTTGAAATCATTTTGTCAAATGAGAAATTTGAAGAAAATTTCTCAACTTTTTCTCCTTTTCCTTTTTATGTTTGTATATTATTATTTTAAGCGAGAAAGTTTTGTGAGAGACTACTATTGTAAAATGCTTTTATTACCGGTTGGCATGTTATAATCCAAAGATATAAAGTCAGCATCCAAAATTGACTGTTGACATCTCAATCTGTCCTACATAAATGAATCCGTGTAAAACATTCGTTTAGAAGAAACTAAAAGTTGAAGCAACATTTATTTGACAAATTGGTGGCACGATAATGAAATTTGTATCACTATGCTAAATTCAAGTCGACTCTGACCAATTTTTTCACTCCCGTCGTAGTTGTCAGTATTTTCATTGTTTAAAATGAGATATATGAAGTTTGGTGTCATATCCCAATCCATCTATAGATAATACGTGTTAATAACATATTGACGGGAAAAAACATATCGACGAGTACTTGACAATTTTTTGATTGGATATATCCCAACTTGGATATAAAAAATAAATAAAAATAAGATGTTAATGCAGGCTGTTAGCTTAAACACTCCATGATATGTGTCTCAAACTTTATAAAATATTAAAAGATCGATTGCCGGCCTATATTTTGCAACTTCAACCTCATTTTGACTTAAAGAAAGTAAACTAGATTCATATTATATTGTTTTTAATAAGATAAGTATCCCCCAAGCTGTAAACATCCAACTATATAACTTTATTTTCGTATTGAAGGGTACATTTATATCAAAGTCCATAGATGGCATCTTGTCTCTTATATAATTTATTTCAGTCTTGTGTTTTTTATTTCACTGGAAATCATGAAAGCTAAAAAGATGAAGAAAGAGAGCAACCTAGCAAAACTGGTGAAATCTCCGGTTCGTTTCTTGATCATGGCACGTGATGCCTACATACGTAGCATGACATCATGCTCTGCTGGTTACATTCGTGGTGGTGGTGGCTCCGGGGGTTTCGGTTTGCCAGCTGGTAATTTCCAAATCTGCGAAGAACCAAGCACCACTCTCCCTCGTAGCTTCACACTAAATTCGTCCACGACGACGGCAGCGACATGTGAACGCTACCGGTTTGTATCAGACTACTCACGTGTCGGTGGAGGAGAAATTACGGCAGTGAGAGGACGACCGTTGGATCTCCGAAGAAACTATAGCTGCATGGTGATGGGAAGTATCGATGAAGAGAAGGCTTGTGATAAGTTCGAAGAAAAGAATTTGCTATTTGACGAATTCAAGAAACGAAAAATAGACAAGAGTTTTTACTATACGTCAAAGATAGATAAAAAAAAGTAAAGCCCCTTTGAGTTTTTCGTTATTTCTTTGGGAAAATTTGGAAAAATATCTTCATATGAGTTTATATTTTGAAAATTACACTGTTTTTATTGTTTTTGAAAAGTACACTTATTTATAGATAAAATGATCAAAAATATCCAAGTTAAATGTTTATATCTAATATTTAATTTTAAAATGTTTAAAAAAGTAAATCCAACAACAATCATATTTTATATTTTTCTTTTCTAAATAATAATCTTAAAATCCATATAAAATCTTATTTAAAATTTTATTCCAGGCGACAATGATTCATCATCTCGTCGGAATTCTCTGTAATCATAAACGTATTGCACCAATATTATAGAAAAAAATCTAATATAATGGAGAAAACTTATTAGCCCTCCTCACGAGAATGGAACCAAATTTGGAATTTTAAGAAAATAAATCATTATCCATAATTTGAAAAGCAGTAAAACCTCGACTAGCTCCATTGTTGCTTATCCAGGAAAACGCTTTCGAGTAGTTCGTCACTATTCAATATTTTCTTGTCTTAGGATCTTTTCAGAAACAAAAACCAGTCAATCAACAATACAAACTTCTTTCGCAAATACTAATGATCCCTTGAAGATTTTTTTTGTCTTGATATAAGATCAGACATTCATGAAAACAATCCAGGATATATTAAAAAATAAACGGTGCACTGACGTATCTCTTTTCTTTTTGTTTCAATTTATTAATTACTGTAACTTTGTACTCTGATTAGCATGATTACAGGAAAATAGTATGTTTATGAACTACGTGCATATGGACACATAAGAATCTGTGGAGTTGAAGTTTTTAAGTGTGCACTTGTTTTTAATGATGGATGATGAGCTTGTAAAACGATTCAATCTATTTTGTGAAAAACTAACCCAACAACATTATGTATTTATCTCAAACATAAATTTTGACACACATCAATAATAATAATAAAAATATTTCCATATTTAAGTTGTAGTTATTTAATGTACAAGAAAGATTATAATGAGGATAAATATGTCTTGTCATATATAAGAGAGTGTGTTTCAAAAAGGAAAAAGAGAAATGTATTTTTCAAATTTTAAATGATAAACAGTGTATATTTCAAATTATCCCTATTTCTTTCCTTATTTCTTGCTGATTTTTAAAGGATTGATTTTGTGTGCATTGTTAAGTTGTTGTGCACTTGTGCTTCTAGGTTTCTTGTTAGTATATATAAATTTCATTACATGTAGAATATAAGTATATAACCTTCTCTCTTAACACGGCACCAATGCACCAATGTCAACATAACAAATAAAATTACTATCCCTTATGGGGGGCAAGCGTAGCAAAATAAAGTTACGTGCAACAAAAACATTTAAGAAGTTTAGGGGTACCATTAGTAATGGTGCGAGGAGATCCATGCAGTACCTTGTATAGTATCAGAGTCAGAGTACGTTCAGCGAACCAATCAAAGCTGATGGAGAAGATGATATGCAGAGCTAATGAACCATCTTTGTTTTTCCGTTTAACTTTGTGATATATCAGTGACTTGGGTTTATGTTGGGTGTTCATTAAGTTTAACACGTGGTGGACTTGTATATGGATCTGTTTCGTAAGAATTAGATTTAAACTTCAGATTACCTTTTGTTTGTCTGCCCATTAAGATATATTCTAAAGCCCATAACTTATATATTAATAGAGAAACATGACAATATTATTTGAAAAATTTACACTTAGACGTACTAGTTCTCAATAGGTCTGGGCACAAATCGGATATCCGGGTTTTTGAATGTATTTGTGATTTGCTTCGTATGTTACGGATATCTAATTTTTGTATTTGTTTTGCTTCGAAGAAATACAGATATTCGAAAAAACGGATATCCGGAAAATAATTAGATATTTGCGGATATTTGCGAATACTTACGGATATCTCATATGTTTTGATTAATACAAATAATCTTAAACTTTTTAATGCATATTTGTTTTGTATAATATATTTTTATATGATATATAAGATAAAAATTAAAAGAATTAGTAAATCTACGTATTTTGTAAAAAAAATAAACTTAGTTAACAATTATAATAACACAAAACTTAAGAAAAAGTTATAATTATCATAAAATATTTTTTTTTTTCTTTTTATGTACTACTTTTATATAAGTAATATTGTAAATAAAATCTGTCAAATCATATGTCAGAATAATAATTATATAATTTTATACATATAGAACTTTAAATATAATCAAGATATACATGTACTTATATATTGCCAGATCGGATCAGATATCCGCTTCTCAAAATTTTTAATATTTGTGATTTGCTTCGTTTTTGACGGATATTGAATTTTAGTATTTGCTTCGATTTGTAAAGTACGGATATCCAGATTTTTGGGATCGGATCGAAGCGAATAACGAATCGAATCAATATTTATGGATATTTTGCCCACTCTAATTCTCAAGGCTATATCACTTACACATACTTTCTCCATGTCACATACTTTCTCCATGTAACAATATCTAATTTACCCTTCAAACTAAAATAAATTAGATGAGTTACACTTTTTCTTTTTATCTTGACCCACTTTCTCTTTCTCTATCGTGACCCCACTTTCTCTTCTAACCTACGATTCTCATAGTCGGAGATTAATAATCCAGATTGAACGTCCTTTACCCCCCTTCAATCTACTAATCATATGTTATAGATTCACTTAAATCCCCCTTTTTCATTGTAGATCTGGAATATTGAAATCCATTATCTATCTCTTCCAATTTGACGAAGAAATAAATCCGCTAATCACCACCGTCAAGCATAGGCTTGAACTGAGAAAGAGTTAAGGACAGAGGGTGTGTGGTCAGGGATCTCTTCTAAAGGACAAAAGTGAGGGTCATGAATCGTGTGGTCAGTAAACATAGGTCATGGGATTTGAGGTTATTAGGTGAGGGACATTGTGGAGAGAAGAAGAGTTATGGTCAGTGTTCACACTATTGTAATGTCAAGTTAAAGATCTCAACTTTACGATGGTTCTCTGCGGAGATATCTGTTTTTGACCTTCCTTCAGTCCACGCAAACACTGACAACATAACATCTACATCTGACCACAAATTGTCTGACCCCAACACGAGTCCCTCAACACAATCCAACGGTTGTTGTTGAAACCCAAAACAAAATAAACCTACCAAAAATTAATGAGAAGGTTACATAAAAAGACACATTTTGTCTTTTCTTTTCATCAAAAAACACATTATGATTTTAGGACACTTACCTGTACGATTTGGTAGATTTGAGACCAAAATACCCTTGTCTTATTTGTAGAAGGAAACAACGATTAAAGTAGTTATTCCTTTTATGTTCTTTATGTTAATAAATTAAACGGTTCGTTTTGATAGTATATGGTGATTATAAAGGCGTGGATAGAAAATAGTGGTTAGACATGCACAAATGCACAAATATTTAGGAAAATTATTTGATGTTTTACTTAAATGCACAAATATTTAGGAAAATTATTTTTTAATAAAAGAATTACTAAACTATAATTTAAAAGTAATTTATTTAATCATAAATAGAAATAGTAAAAATTCAATTGGTTACACAATTTCTTATAAAATTAAAAGTACAAAGAGTTGTGCAAACATCATCTATTATGAAACAATAAAACTTCTCTAAAACATCAAGTAAATTGAAACAGAGGGAATATATGTTAAGAACACATTGTTATTGTTGTGGACGTTTTGTTGTGGTTATGGTACAAAAAATACAAAGTTTATAGCACATATAATATGGATGTAATACATTGGATAAGTCAAATATTTTAACTTGATAAGCATACATAATGTTTGATAATATAAAAGATCTAGAAACCACATATATTACAAAAACATACATAATGTTTTGGATTCGAGGATGTATGGACAGACGTGATGTTTCCAAGTCCGTAACCACGAACTTCATATCCATAACCCCACAACCTCATTTACGGTATCTATCGTCATTACGGTTTCCATCTCTGTATCCACTTTCATATCCACCGCCTCTGTATCCATAACTACCATATCCTCCACTACGGCATCCGCCACCATCTCCACCTCGTACCCCCTACTCTCTCGTCTTCCACCTCCACTGTATCCACCACAATCTAGAGCAGCCACCTTAGTATCCACTATCCACCATCTTCATATCCATAATCACCTTCCTAAGTCACCTTAATTAGTCTCGTCAGAACTCAGATCTCCTCAGTGACTCCACCACAATCTCAGGTATCCGTTCAAGCTCGCTGCTCTCAACTTCAGTCTCAGCTGGATTTTGTAATTCACTCCCCTCTGTGACTTCACTGAACTCTCCAAAACTCCTCTGCTTAAGCCCAGAAATCTCGCCGCTTTCCGCATCTTCGATAACGAAAGAAGATAAGAGTTTTGCCCTCCCGATATCGGTCTGGCCAAGCTCATCCTCTGTGGCTGCCTCACATTTCTTCGCAGTCGTTGGTTATCACGTACGCTGCGTAATCCTACAGATACAAATCCACAACCGATGTGTCTCGTGATTTGAAGGAGTCTGAGTCTTGTTGAAGACAAAGGATGGTGGATTCCTCATCCAATTTGAAATTTTTTATCTTTCACTCAATATGAAATCTGGAATTGAAAAACGAAGAAGAAGATAGATTATTTTTGTTTTCTATTAATTTTTCATTTTCTTATTTACTTTAATATGATTTAATAAAATCTAGAGATTGTGTAGTATAAGGATAGTAAAGTCATTTTACAGATAAAAAGTGTGTCTAGTATTCAATGTGTCTTTGAGTGATATTGATAAGTTGAAATGTGTCTTTGATTGTAATTTTCTCAAAGTTAATTACAAGCGCAGACTTTAATCTAACGGTTCCCATCAAAATACACTTTACTAATGTGGTTGGTTACTTTCCTGCTTTCAACTTATCCAGAAATAATATTTTGTTTGTTTCAAGGGTATTTACGGAATAATAATTCATAAAGTAAGACACAAAATACACCTCTATTGATAAATACCTAAACATGATAGAGACTCAGGATAAAGTACCCATATATGTAACTTTCTGAAAATGAAATTCATAATTATTAGAAAAATAGATCGATCATCTTAATTTATATAATATTTTTTTATTAAACTAACCATCAAATTGATAAATCGTGTACAAAAGAATATTCTCATACTTTCTTTCAATAAAAGCCACAAAATTATCTAATATGATTAACATATACTCCTGACAAATAATGATTATGAATAATAAATATCTGATAATTTTTTTTATCATAGCTATTTTGTTTAATTTTATATTATTAGAAGATATTAAACAATCACATTGAACATATAATAAAAAATAGTTTTTTCTTATATGTTATATTTTGAATTTTTTTAATACGACTATAAATTATTAGAAATTTTGAAATCTCACTTTGAAAATTTTGTGATCAATAACTTAATTTGTTTTATTATAACAATATGCAAATGATTATAAAATTGTACTCATATTGATTTTTATTTAGTACATATTCAAATCAAATAATATATATATATATATATATATTCAACAAACGAATTAAAGCAAAAAATACATCAATTTAGTCTTTCAGTTGAAACCCTTCAAGAAAATATTTAGAAAACTAAAATCAAAGTAATTCAATTTTGAAAACAATAGTATGTTGCTGGTTTTAAAACCATTAAAATAGTTTTCAGTGATGTTAAATTAAAGTATTAAAAAGAATTGTAAAACATGTGTATGTAATAAAAATTCATTTGATGACTATATTACGGTTTTATCGGTACAAAAATTTTAAACTCAAATCGATCATGCTCATTATAAATTCAGATTTTGGTCACAATTACAATTACAAATACACAATCCAACATATAAATTATTATATAAAGAAAACATAAGTATATGCATATTAATCTTTTTACACATATACATATTTAATTCATCAATATTATATATTTTTATTATATAAGCTCACCTTGCACAAAATGCAGGTTTTATCCTAGTTACATATATAAAAAATATATATTCTAAAGTCGAGCAAAGTATATAAAAAGTGGGAGAAAATCTAGCGAAATAAAGAGTTCCAGTGTCTTTTGGTGCTGCGTTAGACTATCCACAATGGTTTGTGTATTCAACACCCTAATTTTCACATTTTATCACTCCACATCATCTTCTCTTTCCTCCACATAATAATTCAACACAACTTTTACTTTTATATCATACAATGGTTTTTGTTTCAGCACCCTAATTTACTATTTTATATTATACTTTTGCTTTTTTGTTAACAAAAATGAGTAAAATTCAAATGAATCATTTTATATTACAATTATAAGAAAATGAGTCTAAATTTATTAAAAGCTAATAAAACTTTATATTATACTATTGTTTTTTATTTTGTATCTAAATCAAATAAAACAAGTTTCTATTTATAAAATATGAAAATGATAAATTTTGATATAAAGCTAAATAAAAAATAAAATTATTTAATACATAAAAGTTAACCACAAATAATTAGAATGAAAAATAAAATAACAACTATATCAACAACCAATGAGAAATCACCATTTGCTATTGTCTCTCTCATCTCTCTTTGATTCAACATATAAATTCAACTGAGTTTAATCCACCTCACTTTCAACTCTTTATTTAACACCTCATTGTAACAATTAAACAGTTGAAAAAAAAATTCAGAGAAATCACCATTTGCTATTGTCTCTCTCATCTCTTTTTGATTCAACATGTTAAATAAATTCAACTGAGTTTAATCCACCTCACTTTCAACTCTTTATTCAACACCTCATTGTAACAATTAAACTGATACCCGTAAGTAGTCTTATGGGTATCAGTCTGATACATACAGTAACTCCATTCTAGTCAGAGAGGAGAGAAAAAGTAGATCGAAATTTTGGTTCGGCGGTCGGCCGGCGCGTGTGCGTCTGTGCCGCCGCTGGAACCGTTCTTCTTTTGGTTAAAACCTTCAGTCCTTCGTTTCTTTACTGTCTCTCCCGGGATCCGCCTTGTTTGAACTCTGGAAAGTCCTCGGTCGTGGGGTTTGGTTTCATGGAGCGATGACGCGGGTAACGGGGGAGGGGGTGGGGTGATGTTGTTTGTAGTTCGGATCTCTTCCGGGAGTCGGAGGCTATCATAGCTCCGTCGACGCTGATCTTTTGTCGCTGACTCGGGGAAGCTTGCTCAGATCCACCGGCGTCGGTTCTTGGTTCCGGGGAGCGAGGGCTTTCACAGCCTTGTACCGCCGGCGTGTAGCCCCTAGTATTTTAGGGTTTTATTTTTCCTTTAGTTTGTTTTGATTTCTGCTTTCTAGTCTTGGAGTTGGTTGGTTTGAGATCTCGTCGGAAGACGGAGATGCTCTCAGGCGGTAGGAGTGTGTTGCATGCGTAGCTCTCTCCAGGAGAGGTTGTGGCGGAGGACGGTGGTTGACATAACGCAACGGCGTTCGACTCCCTCCGGTTACGGACACCTTAGAGATCGAAGATGCTCGCGTCTGAAGAGGTGTGGAGGTTCGGATTCTCAAAGTTCCGGTTTGATCCGGTGAACGGAAGTCGGATGCTCCGGTGTTAGCGAAAATCGGTGCGGAAGTGCCAGCCTGTGTGATGCGTGTCCCTCGTTGACGAGGATGAGCACACGTGTCTGTCGTCTCTGTTTTCCATGATCTGCGCGGCGGCTTTCCTCGGCTGCATCGGTTAGCTAGGGTTTCTAGTTGGTTTGGGTTGTTGGGCTGGATGCCCGTTTGGGTTTGTAATTTGGGCCCGGACTTTGTGGACATATTTGTATGGTTTTTTTGGACTTTGTCCCTTTCTAATATTATTCAGAAGGGAAAAAAACAAGGGATACAGTAACTCCAAATCAACACGCTTCCTTTTAAATTTTATAACGTACTAAATTTTTTTCTGAATTAATTTTCAAAGCATCAATGTGTATAAAAGAAAAATGGTCAATATGTATACTACCTAAATTTCAATTGCTGTATATCATTTTGAAACGATGGTTAGTATTACAATTTACAATCCATTTATGTTATTAACCGGATATAATAAAGGGTTTTCTGTAAAAAAAACCTCAATGTGGTTCTTTTTTTTCAAATTAATCTGCGAACTCAAAAACTCACGGATCAACCCTTCAAGTGCCATTCAAGCAGCAATATAACCCTCGGTCGTATATATGTGTATTTGACTGGGTATAATTTTAATATTTTTTAATATTATGTCGTTTTGACACTAATATTTTAATGAAAAAATTTAGTAGAACTCAGATTTGAAACCTTGAACCTCCAACACAGTGTGCATGCTACATAATCGTCTCTGCCAACTTATATATTTGTTCACTTAACAAACGCAATTATATATAATTCTAAATTTATTCTGAAATGACCTAATTTATAACATTGTATATTACCAATTTTTATTATCTTTATTCTATAAAAAAACTTATAGTTGTTAACCTAATATGTTTACTAATTATTTTAAATAGTAAAATAATTAATAAAAAATGGTTATTTAAAAAATATTTTTATGTTATATAAAAGTCGATATCTAATTATATAAAGTAAAATTCACAAAAGTTTATGGTTTTTTGGTAAAAAACCAAAAATCGATGGTATATAAACCGAACCAAACCAAAGTAAATATGGTTTTAATATGGTACCTATTTTTATAAACCAAAATACCAAAATGCATATAGAAATATATATAATTGAGATTGATAAGTGAACAATTATATATGTTAGCTAAAATGTTTATGTACCATTCAAACTATGTTTGAGGATCAAGGTTTGAATCTTGGTCTCTACAATTTTTTTCAATAAAAAATTAGTGCCAAAACGACGTAATAATGAAAAATTTAAAATTGTACACAGTCAAATACACATATATATGGCTGAGGGTTATATTGCGGTTTGACTGGCACTTGGAAGGCTGATCCGTGAGTTTTTGAGTTCGCGGATTAATTTACAAAAAAGAACCACATTGAGGGGTTTTTTGCAGAAAACCCTACAATAAACTCTGGTCAACTTAATAATTCAAAAGAATTAAACTAGGTCTGGACATTTTAACCTGACCCGAAGATACCCGACCTGGATCCGAACCAAAAGTTTACAAGTATTTTTTGGGTATAAATTTCTTATACCCGAATAGACCCGGACCCGAAGAGGACCGATCCGAACAGATCCGGACCCGAATAGACCCGACCCGATAAGAACCGGCATATACCCGACTTAAAAACATGTATATTCAAAACAATTATTTTCTTGTGTTATGTTTTGTATATATATATATATTATTTTTGTTTAATTGAAATATTTTTGGTTAACAATGTTTATTATTATTTGTAACATTTTTAAGTAATATGAAGTTTTAAAATATAAAATTTAGATTTTAAAAGTGTTTTATGTTAATTATTAATTGTTTAATTTAAGTTATTTTGTAAATATTTAGATATATATGACAAATATTGATTAATTTGAGTGAGTTTGAGTATGTCATGTATTTTTCAGAGTCTAAATATCCGAACCCGATCCGGATCCGACAAGACCCGACAAGATCTGATCTGGAACTGAAAAATTATGGGTATTTTACAAGTGTTAAAATTATAGACCCGAACCAATCCGGACCCGACAAGACCCGACCTGGAACCGACCCAAAAAATTATAAGTACCTATATGAGTCTAAACTTCTAGGTTCCGAAGGACCCGGCCCGATAAGACCCGACCTGAACCCGACCAGAGGATCCGGATGCCCAAGCCTAAATTAAACAAATTGTTAATATCAAGTCATTGGTTGTGATATGCCTATCACTGATACCATTTAACTAGGATAAGATCCGCGTCTTGCGCGGAATGAAGTTGTTATTTTCATTATGTTTTGGAGAATGAAACAATAGTTCAGTTTCATTTGGGTTAGGGGTGTTCAATCCGGACATCAGGTTGGTTTTGGTTAAGTTCGGTTTCTTCAGTATTTCGGTTAGTAAACTATAACTACTATTCTAAATCCATTTTACTTTGGATCGATTTACTTTATATACCATCGATTTTTAGTTTATTCGGTTTATTCCAAAAATATAATTATTTAATTTAAGATCATATTATATATTATACGAAATTTAGAGTCTTGTTGTCAAAATTTATTTATCAAAAAAAATTATATTTTTATTTTATTAGATGATAGAAACATTTTTTTGTTTTTTTATTATTTTATTTAAATATATAATTTTTTTTTATTTTTTTTTTCAAAAAATATATATTTAAATAAAATAATAATAAAAAAAATGTTTCTATCATCTAATAAAATAATCAAATCTAGATTTAATATCAAAACTCTAAATTTTGAAAATAAAAATAAAAATCAAATTAGAAGAACGAAAGAAAAGTTTTCAATTCTTCCATATGTAGTATTTATCAAATTAATATGTATTTGATTGAACACATTAAATTTATAATCTTTACTTCAATTTAGTCAATGTTAAGATAAAGCAAAAAAAATAAAAAAATAAAACTAAGAAAATAAGAAGGTCAGTTGTAGTGAATAGTTACTTAATTATAGTGCAAGTGATTCAAGTGATTTACAAATTATAATTATAGTTCAACTTATATAACAAATAGATATTTATTATATACATATTTACATCTTTCTACTTTTGATCGGTTTTGTTCAATTTAGTCGGTTGTAAACCAAACTATATCTAAATCATACGGTTTTTATAAAATTACATCTATTCGTTTTGGTATACCATATTATCTATTTTTGTTCAGTTCAGTGCTATTTGATTTTAACATATTGAATAACCAATTTGGATATTAGTTGGTTTTAGTTTTTTTTTATCATGTCTTAATATATTGTTGTAAAATTAGATTTTAAATTCATATTTCTCTGGAATCTTATATTAAAAAAAACATAAAATACATAGTGTGAACACATTTATGTAGAATAAATACATTTATGTAGAGTGTAAAAACATTTATGCAGAATGTGAATGTTTATTTTTAAATCATTGTAATATTGATATGTGTCCATTATATAGTGTGAACACATTTTTTTTAGAATGATTCTGTTTTAATATATAAGAGATTTTAGGCTGCAACTAGAATGTAATTTTTATGAATGGAATCATGTGGAATTAGCCATTCATAAGAATTCCAAAAAAAAATTACCAGTTAGAAGGAAATATAAGTTTTTTTGATTTCATCCATTCATGTGGGATGAAAGGGAAAAACTGTAAGTTACGTTAAAATTCTTTCATGATCAAAAAAGTAGAGGAATGCAAAGAATGAGTGGAATGAGATAAATCAATTATAATTGGATACAAAATATATATCTCATTCATTTTATCTCTCAAATTAGAACATTTCCATTATGTTGTATCCCATCTATTCCAATCCTTTTTATTCCATACATTAGTAAAACTGTTCACCAGTTACAGCCTTAATATATAAGAGATAATTTCCCATAGCATCCATCTGTCATCATCATTAAAAATGGAAAATAGATTGACTAGAAAAATGACCTTCAGTGTTATTCTTTCTTTTTTATTAACCTCATCGCTTAATCTCCATCGACAATATCTTTAGTTTGCATATTCTCTTTATATACTCCAGTTCAGACAAGAGGCCAACAAAAAAAGAACATCAAAACTTTTGTTCTTGTCTTCTTTAACATATCGGGGAAATTTTTGTAATGGGGAATTGTCAAGCGGCCGAGGCAGCAACGGTATTGATCCATCACCCGGCGGAGAACAAGGTTGAGATGATTTACTGGTCAGTGACAGCAAGTGACGTCATGAAATCCAATCCTGGTCATTACGTTGCAGTGGTGGTGACATCGCCGACATTGAGGTGCGAGAAAGGATCTCCGTTGAAGCAGCTCAAGCTCCTCCGACCAGACGACACTTTACTCATTGGACATGTTTATCGTCTCGTCAGCTTTGAAGGTTTATTTAACAAAAAAAAAAAAAAAAAGCTTTGAAGGTTTACATTCATTTCATTTTTTTCTGTTTTTTCAATATATAATATAATGTCTTTATTCTGAAAAAGTGAATGGTTCGGTTCTATTGTAAAAAGAGGTTTTGAACGAGTTTGCGACGAAGAAGTGTGTGAAGCTTGGAAAGCTATTGAAAGAAGGACTTGAGCTGAAGAATAAGAAAAAGAAACATAAGCAAAAGACGGGTCAAGAAACGGGTCGAAACAACCGTAAATCTGATCCGAGCGAAGATGTGGCTAATGATACGGTAAGTACATGTTCTTACTCTCTTAATCTCAATAAGACCATATTCTTTTACGTGTAGATAGAGTGAATTATAATATTTTCTTATAGGTCGCGGGAGACGACGGTGGAGATGGGTTAACGAGGCGGAGCCACAGCGGAGGAAGAGGTAGCGGTGGCTGGAGGCCAGCTTTACACAGCATTCCGGAACTTGGACCCTCATGAGACTTCAAAAGCGTAGACATTCCTTGAAGCTATTGTTGAAACAAGCTTAAAGACTAAGGAAGCTTAGTGAACAAGTAATGAAACCTAATCCTACTATGATGAGGAATTGGAACTGTGTTGATAATTAGGATTAGGAAACATCGATCTCTATATAAAGAGATTGTGGGTGAAAGATATAATGTGTGAATTAAGTGATTGAGAGCTTTTGAGATATTGTAACCTAAAGCATTGATTGATTGAATAAGAGAAGGAATTCTTATTAACTTGTTTGAGTTCTTTGTTTTGCTTCGGATTCTATATTTGGTATCAGAGCCTATACAAAGTTCTTAACAAGTTTAAAACACAACATCTGAAACTATGGCAGACGACAAAGATGAAGTCGAGAAGATCAAGGAACCAGGACACTCTGCTGTCAAATTTCCGATGTTAACCACATCCAACTATACCGTATGGAGCATCAAGATGACGATCGCTCTTAAGGTGAGCGAGGTGTGGGAAGCCATCGATCCTGGAAGTAAGGATATGAAGAAAAACAACATGGCTATAGCATTCTTATTCCAGTCCATACCAGAGTCCCTAGTGTTACAGATTGGCGTCGTCAACACTGCAAAAGATGTTTGGGAAGCGATCAAGGCACGTAATCTTGGAGCAGAAAGAGTGAGAGAGGCTAGACTACAGACGCTGATGGTAGAATTTGACAGATTGAAGATGAATGATGGAGATAACATTGATGTTTTCGTAGGAAAGCTTTCTGAGATCACATCAAAAGCAGCGGCCTTAGGAGAGATAGTCGAAGAATCTAAAGTGGTGAAGAAATTCTTGAAGAGCTTGCCCAGAAAGAGATATATTCAAATTATAGCCTCAATAGAGCAGTTTATCGACCTAAATACGATAAGTTTCGAAGAGATAGTTGGAAGACTAAAAACATACGAAGAAAGAATTAATGAGGAAGAAGAAGAAGCAAGTGAAGATCAAAATAAACTTATGTACGCTGATTCAGAGAGCTATGGAGGAAACAGAGGCCGTGGACGGAGTGGACGTGCGTCCTGGAGAGGAAGAGGACGAGGTCGAGCGTTCCAAGGACAGAGAGAGGCTTATCGACAGAGATACAGCGGAGACATCTCACATATAACATGCTTTCGATGCGATAAACAGGGCCACTATGCAAGTGATTGTCCAGACAAACATCTCAAGCTTTCTGAAACAGTAGAGAAGAAGGAAGATGATACTCACGGAGCTGATCAACTGATGATGAATGAAGTAGTATATCTCAATGAGAATAAGGTAAATCCAACCTCGTTTGAAGCTGATATGGATACAATGAATGTATGGTACCTAGATAACGGAGCAAGCAACCATATGAGTGGTAACAGGCTGTTCTTCCGTGATCTTGATGAAACCATTGTTGGTAAGGTGAGGTTTGGTGATAACTCACGTATAGACATAAAAGGAAAGGGCTCGGTACGTTTTATCTTTGAGGATGGGAAGAAAAAGGTGCTGAGCAATGTGTATTATATCCCTGACTTGAGGAGCAATATAATAAGCTTGGGACAGGCAACTGAGGTCGGCTGCGAAGTACGAATGAAGGATGATACCTTAATGTTATATGATCGCGGAGGAGCACTGATGGTGAGCACCAAACGCTCTAGAAATAGACTCTACAAGGTGATATTACACACTGATGAGATTCAGTGTCTGCAAATATTCTCAGCAAATGGATCAAGTATTTGGCATGCTCGTCTAGGTCACATCAACACCAAGAAGATGAAACTTATGGTAGAGAAAGACTTAGTCACTGGCATATCAAAACTTCCGGCTGGAGAAGAGGAAACGTGTGTATCATGTATGCTTGGGAAACAAACAAGAAAGTCTTTCCCGCAAGAAACGGTATTCCGTGCCGACAAACCACTAGAGTTGATTCATGGTGACTTGTGTGGACCCATCTCTCCAACAACAACAGCACAGAAGCGATATGTGTTCGTGCTAATTGACGATCACACGAGATACATGTGGACCATCCTGCTAGAAAAGAAAAGTGAAGCATTCGAGAAGTTCAAGAGATTCAAGATACTTGTGGAGCAGGAAACACAGAGAAAAATCATGACGTTTAGAACGGATCGTGGTGGGGAGTTTCTATCTAACGAGTTTAAGGCATGGTGTGAGGTAAATGGGATCAATCGACATCTAACGGCACCATATTCCCCGCAGCAGAATGGAGTAGTAGAACGACGTAACCGGACACTGTTAGAGATGACTAGAAGCATCTTGAAGCATATGCACCTGCCTAATATATTCTGGGGGGAGGGTGTTAGACACTCAACATATCTCATTAATAGAGTTGCCACCAGGTCACTTGACGGAAAGACGCCATATGAAGCTTTGAGGCTGAAGAAACCAAACCTAGCGCATTTACGAGTGTTTGGATGCATATGTTATGCAAGAACAGAAGTTGTGGGAAGAAAGAAGCTTGATGACAGGTCAAGAGTGCTTGTACACTTAGGAACGGAACCAGGATCAAAAGCTTATCGGTTGTTTGATCCATCACGAAAGAAAATCATTGTCAGTCGAGATGTAATCTTCGATGAAACAAAAGAGTGGAGCTGGAGTGATACAGAGAAAACAGAGTACGGTGGCGCAGGAGAGATCATTGTTAGACTAAAAACTGATACAAAGCAGGAAGTGATTAACATTGATGAGGACGAAGAAGAAGATCAAGACGATAAGAATAACGATATTCTTGAGACAAACGAGGAAGAAGTGGGTGAGGAAGAAAATCATGAAGCTCAGCCTCAACTTAGAAGATCACAACGGACAACAACAATGCCATTGTATCTCAATGATTATGTTATGCTAGTGGAAGAAGAGAGTGAACGTCTACTCATGATAATAAACGATGAACCTTGGAGTTTCAGTGATGCTAAAGAGATACAGGTATGGATTGATGCTTGCAGAGATGAAATATTTTCTATCGAAAAAAATGATACATGGGATCTAGTAGAACTTCCGGAAGGAGTAAAGCCAATAGGGCTTAAGTGGGTGTTTAAAATTAAGCGTAATGCTGATGGAAGTGTGAGCAAATACAAGGCACGACTGGTGGCAAAAGGATATGTTCAAAGACATGGAGTAGACTTTGATGAGGTGTTTGCACCGGTTGCTCGAATGGAAACTATAAGACTGATCATTGGACTTGCAGCAGAGAAAGGATGGGAAATTCATCATCTAGATGTTAAAACAGCGTTTCTCAATGGAGAATTGAAAGAGGAAGTGTACGTTGAGCAACCTGAGGGGTTCACTGTGGCAGGACAAGAACATAAGGTCTATCGACTGAAGAAGGCTCTCTACGGCTTACGTCAAGCACCTCGAGCATGGAATGTCAAGTTAAATGAAATACTACGAGGACTGGGGTTTCAGAGATGCACAAAAGAGCCTTCTCTGTATCGAAAGGAATCAAAGGGGGACCTCCTTGTTGTAGTAGTATACGTAGATGACCTGCTTATCACAGGCTCCTCGCTCAGTTTGATACATAATTTCAAGAAAGAGATGAGCAAGAGGTTTGAGATGAGTGATCTTGGTCTTTTAACGTATTACTTGGGAATAGAAGTTGAACAAGGAGAAGACGGCATCGTTCTGAAACAGGATCAGTATGCACGAAAGATTCTCGAGGAAACAGGAATGGATACATGTAATCCAACTCATGTGCCGATGGAGATGAATGCCAAGTTTTCAAAGGCATTGGATGAGAAGAAAATCGATGAAAGAGAGTACCGTCGCTCGATTGGTTGTCTCAGGTATCTCTTACACACACGCCCAGATCTCTCTTTCTCTGTTGGGGTTCTTAGTCGATATATGCAAGATCCAAGGATGTCCCACGGTGCTGCCTTAAAACAAGTGTTGCGTTACCTACGAGGAACCTGCGTGCTTGGACTTCGGTTTCGAAAAAACAGAGGACAAAAGTTGGAAGGATATAGTGATAGTTCTCACAATGTGGATGATGACGATGGGAAGAGCACTACGGGGCATATCTTCTACTTTGGTGAAAGTCCCATAACCTGGTGCTCAACTAAGCAGGAGATAGTGGCGTTATCAAGCTGTGAAGCAGAGTTTATGGCTGCTACAGAAGCCGCAAAACAGGCTATTTGGTTGCAGGAATTATTGAGTGAAGTTATTGGCGAGTCAAGCAAGAAGGTGATCATTAGAGTTGATAACAAGTCTGCAATTGCTTTGACACGAAATCCAGTGTTTCATGGACGCAGCAAGCACATACACAGAAGATTTCATTTTATTCGAGAGTGCGTTGAGAATGATCAAGTTGACGTTGAACACATACCGGGAAGTGAACAGAAAGCTGACATTCTTACGAAGTCACTTGGAAGAATAAAATTCAAGGAGATGAGACTTCTCATTGGAGTTCAAGATGTGTGTGGAGGTGACTTTAAGCTTGAGGGGGTGAATGTTGAAACAAGCTTAAAGACTAAGGAAGCTTAGTGAACAAGTAATGAAACCTAATCCTACTATGATGAGGAATTGGAACTGTGTTGATAATTAGGATTAGGAAACATCGATCTCTATATAAAGAGATTGTGGGTGAAAGATATAATGTGTGAATTAAGTGATTGAGAGCTTTTGAGATATTGTAACCTAAAGCATTGATTGATTGAATAAGAGAAGGAATTCTTATTAACTTGTTTGAGTTCTTTGTTTTGCTTCGGATTCTATAGCTATCCGACAACATTAACATTGAAAGTTTTATGTAAAGCGATGTTATTAGTGTTAAATATGCTTTAGTAAAGATTAAAAATATGTTAGAGAACTTTAACTGTTCTAACGTTTCAAAATATTCGAGAGTTAGAAGCTTTAGTCTAATTAACATTGCAAAAACATTTGCAGATTCAGAGTCGCACATACATACTATAATTGATTTATTCCCCTGTTTATACAATGATCGCATTAACTTGCAAAATACACTCCCTTTGGAAAATTATGTAAACCGACAGTTTGTTGTTGCTATGTTCAATCTAATTTACCTTTTTACGTAATACCATAATCATCCATACATCATACATCAAATCGATACCTTTTTAAGCGCTACCCACCGTTCAACTAGCCAAAGACAAATGATCATAGTTATGAATATATTAATCTGTAATCATATTTAGTTTTTTTTTTGAGAAAGGGATTTTATAACTGTAATCATATTTAGTTGCTTTAAGAAATCTGTTAGGCAGCTCATTTGGCCGGCCTCTTTTCTCAATCATAGATAATGAATTCAGTTGCTCAAAAAAAAAAAAAAAAGATAATGAATTCAATATGCCAATGATTGGTGCATAATTCAATAAGGTTCAGTTAAGCATAACGTAATGAACGGGTCAATCATCTTCAGTTTCAATAATAACCGACCTTTTATGTACTAAAAATACTAAGAACATCTCCAGTGTAAAAATTCCATTTTCTTAGAATAAAGTAAAAAATATTATGGAATAAAAATGGTTTAATCGTACTACCTTAAATTATTCCTTTTATAGAGTACGAAACAGAATGAAATTAGATCATGTGTTAATTTATAATCTTTTTTACTCAATTTTAGAAGAAGAAAATGGAATAGGGTTAGAGCAACTCCATCGGTTAGGACTCTTGATAGTTCTTTAGCATTAAATTTAAAGCAAATAAAGTGATTAGAGAAGTTAAGGACCTTGGTTTGTGAATATTCATTTTATCTCCTCCAATGGGAGAATCTCATAGGATTCCTTAGCACTAAATTCTGAGACAATTCATTTCCGTTTCAATTGCCTGAGCACAAAGGGGTGAAATTACTTCGTACCAGATCGAAATGAATTCCTCCGGAGATTTGGTTTTGGCTCTGTCCATAACTGTATGTGTCGAATCCAACGGTTTCGGTTTCAACGGTGAGAAGAAGAAGATGACCGTGCGGTGAAGATCTGTCTAGACGGGCAACGAACGAGAGGACGACGAGAGCTTTCTTCCTTCGAAAGTGAGAGGAAGAAGATAACCGACGATTCGCCTGAGTTTCATCGCCACAAAATCGCCAAAAATCGAAGGAAGAAGAAAGAAAAGCAGAAGACGCAAAATACGGAAATCCCGACAAAGGAGAGAGACACTCACAGGCGGTCCAATAGCAAGATGACACGTAGGGTTAGAACCACCTCTAGAAATCCTTAATAGAGGAGCGGTCCTCTGTTTTCTTTTTCTTTTTCATTTATTTTTTGCATTTTTTTTCTTCAGAACCCCCGTGTAGGACTCCTGATTGGAGTTGGTCTTAGAGATGTCCTAATTGTTTTAACGTTGAAACAATTATTTCAAACAATCATGCATTGAATGCAAGTATCTTGCGCAAGTCGTAACTACACACACATAAAATCAAAAACATGGGTCAAATAAGAAAATGTATTATCCATCCATATGAAACTGTAGATGAATGGGCTTCAATTGGGCTATAGTAGCCCAAACAGAATCCACGAATTTTGTGATATCATCAATCAGGAGGGTGATTTGTGATTAGCTAAAACATCCTGAACGTAAACTGAAATCAAATAATAAGATATTTGTGTAAATGTTATCTCTTCAGGAAACAACAATGGGATGCGACAATCTCCACAGTGTGAATCAGAAACTTTCCCTTCCTCTTTCCATTAAGCTCCTGAAAGGAGCAAAACTATCAAAAGAAGAGTGGAAGAAGCTCACAAAAGCGGTTAAAGAATTGGTTTCTTCACCTGACTTTAGCAAATGGGCAGCAGCAAATGCTGATAGGATCAACGTGACTCCAAGAAAAGAGCATGGTGTAAACTAAGAGAGAGCTTTGGGTAAAACTGTATGTTCATTCACAATGGAGAAGGTCTCCTTATATACACTTTACATAAGTAGGCTCGAGATATACTCGTATATACATATCATTATCTCCAACATATTAGGAGAGTTATCTATAACTTCTAGTCCTTATCTCAACACAGGGTAGCACATACCGGTCAGGGTCGTTGGTTCTGAACCAAGCTGGCTTAAAGTCTTAAATCGTTTAAAGAGATACACAACTCTTATTGTCGATGATATTGCCACGATCTGTTGTATAACGATGCTTATTGGTTATTTATTTAGGCTGTGCCTGTGTATCATGTGTCTGTAGATAATGCAATGAGCACTGTTACTTACAGTCCTTAATGGGTTCTACTTTCTTATGATGATGTGAATGAATCTTATCATATGGAAATTAATATTTGAATAGTATATAAAAGATTATCGATGTCATGGGAAGCATGTGGGTGGATAAAAGTTTTTTTTTTAATTCAAGCGAGGAGGTTGTATCTAATTTGTTTTCTTGCTGTTTGTTATATTATCAGGAAAACGGTATAATTTGAAGTTCAAATTATCAACCAACAAATTAATGTTTCAAATAAGTGAATAGTTTAATACTAACTTTAAGTATCGAGCTTTTTAAATAAATTCCTTAATTTTAGCTTATTAAAATAAAACTCCACATAAGCACAAACAAAGAGGAGCCATAGATTATACAAATAAATTGCTTAATATTTAGATTTTAAACATATGATATTAGTGGTTAAATAAAAAAGTTGTAAGGTGAAGTATCAACAACAGATAGATTACCTAACTTTTAAAAGAAATTTATTCGTAAATCTTAATGATGCAAGAAAGACTTTATTTGAAAGTTTGAATTGACCCAAAAAAAGAATATACTATCAAACCGCCATTACTTACTTCCTTATAAAGGAAAGAAAGAAAGAAGAAAAGCTCAAAGAACTCAAAAGAAGATGTATAATCAAGAACAACATCCTGTTGGTGCTCCTCCTCCCCAAGGTAATATATCTTCTCTTTGGTTTTTGATATTCTGTTTTATCTTCTTCTCTGGTCGTTTAATCTTTGTTCTTGAATTCTTTCTTGTTGAAAGGGTATCCTCCTAAGGACGCTTATCCTCCGACTGCGTATCCTCCCGCCGGTTATCCGCCGCCGGGATATGCTCAGGGATACCCTGCTCAGGGTTATCCTCCACCTCAGTACTCCCAAGCTCCTCAGCAAAAGCAACAAGTCGGTATGCTCGAAGGCTGGTACGTTCTTGATCCTACCATCTCTCTATTAGTTTTATCTTTTTGTTTATCGTACTATCTATAATGAGTTGTGCTCTGTTTATATATATAAATAACAGTTTGGCTGCGCTCTGCTGTTGCTGTCTCTTGGATGCTTGTTTCTAATCGGAGTCAACGATTTAATTTTCATTACATGTAATGTAAAGACAGTCTTTTGTCTCGTTCATCTATCTCTCTTCTGTTGTTTATCCTCTTTTTAGTTCTTGTGGATTTTTGTGTCTAATGGATATTGATTATTGACTCGACCATGATCATCTTTCATTCATTTCACACGAAACTATTGAGAAGTAGACCAGTACAGGATCAGAAAGCTTGATGAGGTGTTTGTTATCATCATCATCATCATCATCACCATCATCTTATTATTATAAGAAGGAAACATACAAAAAGAATCCAAACATGGATAATTTTAGAACAAAAGCTCACAGATGCTAAATAAAGAAGAAACAAGGGAGTTTTATCTTTTGAACAAATGAAGCTTCTCCTTTTTTTTGGTCGAGAGAGGGAAGAATCAGATGGAAGGTCACTTCTATGGTTGAGGAGGATTGCCTTTCCAGTTGAAGTTGTCGGAGTAAGAAGCCTGCAGTTATGGTAGATGAGCCATCAATTCATATGGGTGTTAGGTTCAAGCTGAAGAATAGACAGAGGGAAAAAGCGACGATCCTTATCCAAATTAACCATTTTGAATGAATGATGGGTTGGTAAACAAAAATCCCCTATGGAAACCATTCTTATTTCTGATAAAGCAAAATGAGATTAGCTCAAGCAGTTGTCTAATGGGCACAAATCTTAAACTAGAGATAAAAAAAAAGTCCAAATTTCTATCAATGAAAGGTTCATGTATAACCTAAGATCCAGAATTACGCTTAAAACACTTGTTTTATTCTTATAACATGAGCTCTGTTGATGGTAGTTTGCATCAGCTAAAGAAAAGATAGTAACTAAACTAACCTTCAACAAAGGAGTTTTGGGCTTCTTGACCTGCCATCTCAGAAGATGCAGACCAGAACCTTCAAAGCTCCTTACATGAGTATGACACTGGCGTTATCTTTCTTCTAATTGCCTTTGGAGTATCGACTCTTTTTATGTCCAATTTTCCATCATCATGCTCTCATGTTTGGGAGGTGGCCTTGTATCATTGCTAGCCTATGTTGCACCGGGACGGATACGGGGACAGAAACGGGGACGGAATCGGGGACGGGAAACAGCAAAATTTAAAATTTATGGGTACGGGTACGGCATATATATACTAGTAAAAATAGAAAAGATATATAAAATAACAAAAATATATAGTGAATCTAACATAACTAAATATAATTTACGATAATATGTTTATTATGCCAACTAAAAATAAAAAAGAAACTATACGGAAGAAGCTTTTAGTCTATTTCCAACCTTCGGCTCCTGCTGCTATAAGTGTTTTGGCTCAAGTTTATCTTATTCCAAATCAAGCAATTTAACAGTGAAAGTTAAAACATAATTACACAAATATTAGGTCTCGTGAAAACTAGTCTTTATTCAACAACTAAGTTCTCTAACCGTCCCCAAGCCGTACCAGTGGTGTCCCCGTCAAGTATCCGTCCCCGAAACGTTTCCGGTACCAGTACGTCACCTAAACAGACGTCCCCGTGCATCATAGTTGCTAGCATGTATTGTGTTAGCGTATTTCATCTCAGCGAGACTAAGAGGTGGTATATTCAAGCTCACTGGATTTTTTTTGAGGTGAACCGAAGATGACGCTCCGTTCACGGCCGGGCCATATTCAGACTCTCAAGAATGATGATGATGAGGAGTTGTATATCTGGAAGATAGTAGTAAGAACGAGACATTCTAGGAGTTGTATTCCTGGAAGATAGTAGTAAGAACGAGACATTCTAGGTGATGAGTTTGAATACCTTTTTCATCCACAAATGTACTAAAGAAGTTCTGTAATGAGCATGCCGACAAACTAGGAAAGGATGCTCTGTTTATTTTGTCTAACAATCCCTCTGAGATTGAATACTCTATTTCGGAAGTTTAGTGTTTTAATGGAAGAAAGATTTGACCAAAAAGAAAATTAAATATATATACTGTATTGGTGTGAGATAAATGTGGTCCCATCATGCACTCGTATAAACATTCAGCAATAGAACACACTTGACAGGATTACAACACCAATGTGATGTTATGTGAGGGGGAGTACAATATCAAAACTCTTTCTTATGAGAATCATGTCGAATATTTTATCTAACTCACGTACGCTTTAGTAAAGTATATATTTGATCTCTTTTTTTCTTCTTTTTAGTGAAAACAAAAAAAACCAACAAAAAATAAAAGAAGCAGGGAAAACGGCTTAAGATACGTTACTCTAATCAATCACATTCCTTCCTTCAATTTGTGACCCAAAAAAACAAAAAGAGAAAGAACAATGTGGCCACAAGCTATCCTTACCTTAGTAAGTAAGTCAAACACATCCACAAGAAAAGCAATACAATAATCAATATTGTAACAAATGTAGTCTCATAAATCTCTTTTTCATTCCCATAAAAAAAAGATGTGAAAATAAACAAGTAACATGGTTTATGATCATCATGATAAAACCAAGACTAGTCGGAGTTCTGTCTCAGGTCCTCTTAACGGCCGTGTTTTCTCCGGTTTTGTCGGTTCACAGTTTATCAGACGGTGGAGATCATGACCGGTTTAAGAGACCCGACCCTCTTAACAGCTTTAGGTATTACAACGGAGGTTTCGACGTTCGAGACAAACATTATTGGGCAGTGAGTCTCTCTTCCTCTTTTTCTTCTCGTTTTTTTTGTTAGAAAATCTTTTTATCAACGTGGAGATAAGTAAGTAACATTTTAATGGAATTTCAGGCTACGTTTTTTACCGGAGTCCACGGTTACGCCGTCGCCGGAGTGTTTCTTATTGCCGGCGTATGTTTAGGTCTTTACGCAGCTTTCTCCAACAAAAGAAGAAACGTTTCTTATACGCAACGTCCATATCAAGACCGTTACTATCTTCATCTCTTCTTGCTTCTCCTCCTCTTCATGTTTCTCTCTATGTAAGCTCACTTTTACAAATATATATATATATATATAAACACTTAGTTCTTCTCTGTCCATAATACTCACTTGGATTTGATACAATAAAAAAACAGGGCAACGACAGGGATAGTGATAGCAGCGAACCAAAGCGCAAAGAACAGAACAGAGGAGATGAAAGAAACCATAGACAAAACAGGAGAGGATGTAGACAGAAACATACGTACCGTGATAACATCGCTGACGAGGATACAGTACTTGTTGCTTCCGTATGATCAGGGAACGACTCATCTTCTGAATGTCACTAGCCATCGACTCAAAAAGGGATCTCAGCTTATTCAAAGCTTCGTTCGCCATAACGGTCCTACCATTGATCTCGCCATCCAAATATCGTAAAAAAATAGTCTCCCTTCTCCTCGGTTCTTTGTGTTTTGTTTTTGATCTCATCTGTTTAAAGGTCCAACGTTGTATGTTTTGTCTTCTCAGGTATGTAACTCATCTTGTGATTGCATCGACCAACTTATTCGTTCTCCTTCTAGCCCTTGGTAAGGTCATTGCACTAAAAGTTAATGTCGACATCTTTTATGGGTCTAATCATTTTTTTGTTTGCTTTTATCTATTCACAGTTCCTATCTTGCTTCATTGGCACCCTGGATTCATCATGTGAGCAATCCAACCTAACATTGTTATTGTTGAATTGAGTTTTAAAGATTAATCCTCGTTTTTCTTTTTCTTTTCCAACTAGGGTGATATTCTTGTGTTGGATCTTAACCACTCTTTCTTGGGTTCTAACTGGCTTTGATTTCTTCCTTCACACGTAAGCTAATCAAGCCCTAAAATAAAAATAAAAACTCAGCTTGTTCATGACCCCCTAACACTTCAGTTTTCCACTCAACGTAGATTCGCAGAAGACGTTTGTTCAGCGTTCAGTGGCTTTGTGCAAAACCCACAAAACAGTACACTGACAAATGTTTTCCCTTGCATGGATCCTCTTCATTCTGACAAAACCCTAATGGAAGTCAGCTTAATGATCCGTAACTTCATCACCGAGGTATATAATTATATAAATCAATCTAGAATGGTAAAAGTATAACCTTATAATCCTCTGTTTCTTATCATTATTTTTCCCTGTTCTTTCAGTTAAACTCAAAAGTAGCAAGTTCAATGCGGTCTTATGCCTTGACTGATCGAAGTAGAACTGTATCATCGGCGGCGCCGGAGTCTGGACTGATATGTGATCCGTTTATAGGACAAAATATCAACAGCTACACACCACAAAGCTGCTCCAACGGCGCCATTCCAATCGGCCAATTCCCAAATGTAATTCAACTCCGGTTAGGGTTTTAGGTTTGTATGATCTAAATACATTATAAGTGAGCTAAAGATCTTATTTTATATTTTTAGGTTCTTTCAAGATTCACATGCCACGACAAAGATCCACCGGAAACCTGCAGAATCACCGGGAAATTCATCCCGGAAGCAGCCTACCTAAAGGTGTATGCTTACAGCAACTCAGCGCAAGGCATGCTAGACATATTGCCTTCTCTTCAAAACCTAATGCAGTGCCTTCACGTGAAAGACACGTTATCGAGCATCGTCTCTAACCAGTGCAAACCCTTTAGGGCTTCCATGTATCGGCTCTGGGCGTCGATGCTTGCTGTCTCTCTTATCATGAAGGTTGCGGTTCTGCTCTTCCTCGCTAAAGCTTTTCAAGAGAAAGGAAAGAGCTTTGCTTGGTTTTCGATTCATCCGACTTCTACTGGAGATATACGACAAGTGAATATATAGTGGTGAGCGTTTCATAAATATATATATATATATATATCATAATAGATTTTGTTTTTTTTATTTTACATTTTTTTTTTCGGTTGAAACATACAATATTTTAAAGAAATGTAAATATGACACTGTATCAAACATTTGTAATAGGTTTGTCTACGCATTCAGCCAAAGGTTCAATGTTGTGTCTAACAATGCATTTTCGATTTGAGCTCTACCAAAGGCTAATTAGCATTTTAATATTAACAAAATTGGTAGGGAATGCACGAATATTAGAATAAAACTTGGGTTCATCCTGATGGTGAACTCTCAAATTCATCTCAATTGTTAACACCAATCAAAATACCATGTAGAATTGATAAAAAAAGAAATAAAAAAATAAAAAAAAGGAAAGAGATGAAAAGACGTCGATTATTTTTTTAAAAGCATATATGGCTTCTTCTTCATCACCCACAAAGAACATTGAAAGCTTTGTATATCAAACTACTAAATCCAAAACATTAAACCTTAAATTATTAGGTAAATCACAAACACTAAACATTAAATCCTAAACTTTCAGAATATCTGTTTACCCAAGGGTTTAAGATTTACCCAAGGGTTCATGATTTACCCAAGGGTTCATGATATACCAAAGGGTTTAGGGTTTAGTGTTTTTGGATTTAGGGTTTAGTGTTTTGGGTTTAGATTTATGATATGAGGACAAATGATTGTAAACACTAATTTGACAAAAAAAACTTTCAATATTATGTGTGAATGATGAAGAAGAAGCCATAGATGGTGTTAAAAAATTAGTCGTAGTTTTTCACCTCTTTCCCTTTTTTTAATTTAATTTTGTTTCATTTTTTTACTAATCCTACATGGCGTTTTGATTGGTGGTAACAGTAGGGGTGAATTTAAGAATTCACCATAGGGGTGAACCCAAGTATTTCTCCGAATATTAAGAGAAATTCTTAGGTTCACTCCATAGGGTGAATCCTTAGGTTCACCTAACCAAAGATATCCTGTCAATTCATATTTAATTTTTAGGAAAAAGTAAAAATTGGAAATATAATTATCTACAGAAAAAAAAAGAAAAAAAAAACTTAACGCTTCTTCTTCTTCCTCCATTGAAGACAGAAAACTAACAAAGAAAAATTGAGTTTTAATCTTAAGCAAAATCTTAAATACTAAACTCTAAATCCCTAATCCTAAACCCTGAACCTTTGGGTTTAGAATTTACCCAAGAGTTCAGGGTTTATGATTAGGGATCTAGGGTTTAGTGTTTTTGAGATTTAGTTTAAATATCTTGATTTAGGGATTATAAATCATCCAATGGTTTAGAGTTTCAGATATGATTAAACTGTTACACTTTTTGTGTTTCTTAGACAGTATAGTTACCTTGTGTCTCTGATAGATGTAACTCTTTTTCACTGCCAAATTCAGATGGTCACCAGTTTAGTAGTGTTCTCATCTTCTCACGGGGAAAAAAAATTTATTGTGGCTGTCAAGTTTTTTCTTCTGTTTTAGTTGGATGATCCAAAGTAAATTAGAAATCAAAGGAGACTCTTTTTTTTAATATACAGCTTGGAAGAAGAAGACACATTAGGTCTTTTACGTTTTTTCCTTTTTCTATAGTTAATTATATTTATAATTTTTAATTTTTTTATTCTAAAACTAAATATGAGTTATCAAAATATTATTGGTTAGGTGAACCTAAAGAATTTCTCGAATATTAATTGAGAAAATGTCAATAAACAACCTTTTTTTAACACTGTCAATAAACAACCATTTACGAGCGTCGATTTTACCGCGAACTATTTATTCCAAAAAAAAAGAAGACACAAACGCTAGGGTGCGCTCCCATAGAGAAAGGTTTGGAGAGACACATGCGAGTCTTAATGTGTTCTCAAGGTTTGAGAGCAAGAGAAAGACCAAACCTTGGATGCTTGTCTAACGCTTTGGTATCGATCTCACTGGAAACAGTCACTAGTGATTTAGGCAAAACCTCATGATGAAACAGAGCACCGAAGTGTTTAGTTTTTTTTATTGTTGAATTTAACTGTGATACAAAATTAATTAGCTTAATAAGTTTTAGCTAAATCTAAACTAGTAATTAAAGACCAAATTTAACTTTCTTACGTTAAGTTCGTATATAGAAAAGAACTTTTTTTTTATCACAGAAATTTCATTAATACTAAAAAAGAAAAAGAACCCAAAACATGGTTCAAACTCAAAAGTCCATTACATAGAAAAGAAAATATGAAGAGCTTTTCCGGCTAAGGTAACAACAATCGAGTTCTTTGATCTGGAAAGATATGAGAAAGCGATTGATGCAACTCCAGAGGAGATCGAGCGGATGTCGGAGACAATTCCGATGATTTCTTTAGACTGAATCATTTTCTTATTAGTACTACCTTCAGTTTTTTGTTTTTTCGGCTTCGTTGTTGTTGGTTTATCTAAGGAATAAAAAATCCAAAGCCAAAGTTAAAAACACATGTTCCTAGAAATGATTTACAAAAATTATTGTGTGTTCTATTAGTTACTAATATAATACATGAACATGTTTTTTCATACAAAAAAATTGAGAAAAGATAGTTACCCTTGTGTGTGTATGTCTATTTTTTTGGTAACAATGTTAAGAATGTATAAACTATTTTTATTCTGAAACAAGCTCAAACAATATTAGAAAGTAAATTTCAAGCTTCAGTCATGTCAGACTTGTCAGTGCAAACTAATAAAAGAAAGTAATTTTTGAAGAAGACTGCAAAAAGAAAAACAAGAAATGATCTCTGGAACACATTTTGTTTGAGATTATTCGATAGAAAAGAACATTCTCCTGTGGTTAACCAAAAATTTATTAATGTTTATATACCAAAAATATGGATTTCAATTAAAGTGGAATTATGTAAATTAAATGAAAAAAAATTTACAAGAGATATGCAATATGGCGTAAAGAGTATTCTTAAGCGTGGATCAGATACGACAATTTATGTGATGCAGTCAGACGTAAATTTTCATATGACAGGTAAAGTTATCGACTGTTAGAATCGTCTGTAATATTTTTCGTAGTTGTAATATCATAATTATCCAGGGTTAAAAATTTATTACAACGAGATAACAATCAGTTAACTATTACCATTTTTGAAATCAGAGTTAACTTTGTTCGTATTATACGGTTTATACCCATACATATACCACCGTTTCTGATATTGAGTTTTAAATATATGGGCCTAAAGATAACGGACTTATTAAAAAAAAATTGGGCTTTCTAGGCCTAATAAATGAATATCGAATGTGTGTATATAAAGAGAGAATGTCACGAGAGTAAACCTACTCTGTTAAATTAAAAATAGCCGCCGCGTGCTTCCGTCGATCAAAGTAAAAAAAAAAAAGAAATGAGTGATCCCGCGGCGAAAATGATGGAGAGCTACAAGAGGGAGCACGAGTTTATGGATAAAGTGAGAGAGTGTGGTGTAAGTCTTTCATCAATTCTTTGGTTTTGTAACGAATCGATCCACAGAACATATATTAATTATTACCCTAATTTTCGTCTGGCTAATTGTGTGTGTGTGTGGTTAGGGGTTCGATATCGAGCATTTGAAGGAAAGAAAACCAGCCTGTTTCTGGACTGCGGCGATCGCAAAAGATAAAACCGCCCCCGAGGATATCGTCCTATATGCTAGGTTGGGGATCCATAAGTACAATATGATGAAGGTGACAAAATTTTAAACTTATTCTACTCTCTTTGCAATGTAATAATAAATACTTTCACTTTTGAATTCTTCTCAGGGGACTAACTTGCAGCTGCATGGCATAGAGAAATACAATGTGTACCGTAAAGTAGTTTATGCCATTCGCTATATAACCGCAGTTGCAAAGGATCCATCTGCCGGCGGTTCCCTTGTAACTTTCCAGACCAGTTTTTATGAAGAAGGCTTTGAAGTCAAGAGGCTGTCTTGTTTAATTGCTAGACCTAAGCCTGGGCCACATGGTAACACTGTTGTTTTTGCTTCATTATATTTTATATTTGTTCCACATAATGCATAAAAACTGTTTTAATTGGAATAAAGCCTAATTCCACTAATAAATAGATAGATATTAATATATCTCAGATATTCAATAATGTAAATGTGATGTTATCTCTGTGTGTAGACGATCAAGCTGATAGTAAAGACGACCAAGCTGATACTCCACTCACTGAATCTGAACCTATAGACAAAAGTAGTTTGCCTGAGTGGCCGGGAGAGAAGGCTTTCGATGATAAGAAGCATTATTACGTGGTAAACTATCCTCACTATGTTTTTTTGGTTCGTTAGTAATTTAGTGTTGTAAGTGATGTGTTTTCTTTTGGCAGGTGAAGAAATCAGAGATTCGAAAAAATGACTGGATTCGTTTATACTTGGAGCTTGCATTCTACACTGCAAATATGACCCTTCCAAATGTAGTAACCTCTTTTTTTTTTCCAGTGTGACTCGGATCTCTATGATTAATAATCACATCTTTCTTGCTCGTTTTTTTTTCTTTTCCTTTGCAGCTTGATCTGTCGAAGTTGGTCATTATTAAAGTAGCCGTGTATACTAGCGACGAGAGCTTCGCTGTGCCAAATGAGAGACTCAATGCCAGAAAAGCAATCTTCTACATCAAGTACAAGTACTGCCCACATAAAAACAAGGCCCGCGGTTGCTGCAAGAGAACACGTGATCGCATAGCTATAATAAGAAGAAACCTTGACAAGATCTCTGGAGATATCACTCTCACGTTCGAGGGCCTTTGCGAATGGAGGCGCGCTGTTCTGTAGAGCAAGAGAATTGGCCAATCAATCCCTACTCCCCGACTAGTTGCTCTTACTGTTAAGCTTCTAGTTAAGTAATTATAAGATCAGATCCATTTTAAAATGTGGATCACGTAATAAATTATTAACGATTTTGCTTAAACCTTAGACGGTCGTTTTGTTTCTTGAGTCGGTTGTGGTTTTTGGTGCGCATGTTTAAAATTACATGAATATTTGGATATTTCGACATTATTTTCTGTTTCAAATTACATGAAATATTTGGGTATTCTGAGGTTGACTTTTCTTTAAAGCTTAGCTTTGTTTTATACTAATAAACTAGGAAACAAATCCGTGCACTCGCGCCGGCATATGGATTATTTAATAAAATTTTAAATTATTATAACAAGACAATTAATATGTATATATTTAATATTCATACTTTTTACATATTTAAAGTTTTTATTTTTTTGATAGTTATCTCACATATTTATCATTTTTTAATTATATACAAAATTTAGGAGATATAAACATATTGTGAGATGAAAATGGTGTCTCATTCGGAAATTAAAAGAAATATGCGAAAGGATACATCATTCAGAATTAAAAGTGACATGTAGAGGCTGTGTTAGAAAAGGACACAACCTTTCAATATATGCCTAATATCAAAGAAATTGGCCACACGTTCGAGAAAACTGACTCGAAGAGTTATCTTAGTAAAAACACAAATCTAAGAGTATTAATATTTTTCAGTAGTTATAAACTATTTTAAAATTTTGTTACTTTCAAATTATTAGGATATGATATAATGAAAAATGTACATTTTGTATAAAATTTCATCTGAGAACTACCATGTTAATGGAAACTTAGTTTCTCAAAACAAAATAGATTTGTATTCACAATTTTTATGATTGTGAACAAAAACCAGGAAAACAAAATTTACTCTAACTTGAGAAAGAAACAATAACTTTATTTATGTGTGAAAAATATGATGTATTTACAAGAGAATATGTCAATGTCTTTAATTATATAGACATGAAACAACGTGAATGAAAGAGTACAAAAGGTAAGAGACGTAACTCTTCTCTCCTGCAACCCTTAATATAATAACTACCCTCTCTTGTACCTCTTAACATATAACTACTCTAATGAACAAACACAACTCTTAACACGCACCCTTTAATTCAATACATACAATTTCATCTGTAAACATTACAACTAAATTCAATTATAAACTAACACTCTTTTTAAATTGAATTATGGTCTTACACCAATAATCCTTTATTTCTTCACATCTTGGTGCTCAAACTTTTAACTTCATGTGATTGCATTTCTTCAAGTTCTGCAACTTCTTCTTCTTCAGCGTGTTGCTTATCTTTTCTGCTATTTCTTTGTTTTAATAAGTTCTTCGATCATCAATTTGTGCCACACGAGTTTTGAACCATCACTTTGGCTTTTTTTTCACCATAGTCCTTTTGGTATTCTCTTGACCATCAACTTGGTCTTCTCTAACCTCAGGTATCTGGTTTTCCAAACTTTTACCTTGGTCCTCTTTGCCTTTGTTTGTTTGGTTTTATTTTTATCTAACCACCAACTTCGCTTAAACCGAAGTCTTTTTTTGAAATTTGAATTTATGAAAAAAATGTTTCACAATGTTTTGCAAATTTCCAGCGGTACATGCAAGTTTGAAAGGAGACATAGGACAATAATAGAATTTTGGAAAACAAACAAGCACAAATTCACAATAAGAAGCGTTATTTGAGATTCTCAAGTCAATTCTTTTGCGATGTGGCAATTACAATGTACAAATAATAATTTATAGCAAGTGTATACGAAAAAACACAATGAGTTACGGGTACACATCATAATTAACCACAATTTTTTTTTTTGAGAAACTATCAATTTCAAAAACAAAAGATGTCAGCATCTGTAAATATATAATCTGAGAAAAAAAAAGTAGAGTGAGTTGCTGATTGTTCGTTGGCCACAAAGAAGATGCAATTTTCCACTCCATCCTCCCACGCATTCCTAACCATTCAAAAAGAGTTACATCTCTTAAAATAAAGCAACCACTGAATTGATTTATTTTCCATTTATAAGTTAACTAAATGAATTATTAATACAAACCAGTTGATCGGTTAGTTTGCCTACATCTATAATCTATGCAATTCACATCGGTCAAGATCATTCCCCCCCCCCCATTAATATACAAATATTACGAGATTACTCTCATCTTCTTCCTCTCAAAATCTTCTGCAAACCCTGACAGAAGCCGCCGTCAACTTCTTTTACCAAACTTTTCATCATTATTCTTGTTTTCTACTGATTTTAGTGAAACTCTACTGAATCCTAACGTGAAAAACAAAAAAAAAAATAGATTTTTTGTAAAGATCTGATTTCTCAACCGAATATCACCAAATCAGTGTGTTTGCTTGCCACCGAATGCATGTCCGCCTTAAACTCGGTCGTGAACTTAGCGTATGAACATAGGTACTAACCCCTTTTAATAGTGAGCAAAATTGATTAAGTTGAAAGGAGAGTAACTACGATCGATCAGTAGCCACGAGTGTCCATCAATTTTTTTAAACCAGGTTTAGGTGCAGAGGACAAGAGACAATGAGCAAGAGAGAATCTGAAAAATAAACTACATGAAAAATTGCAAACTTATACAATCTGCACTCTATATAGATTTGTGAAAAGAGACGACTCTCTTGAGGCAGATGATGACGGTTCGGGAGTTTGTGTAAAGCGGCACCATTGAAGAGCTATGAATTGGTGACCATTCCTCAAGTGAATCGATGACGTCATAGTTTTATATTTAGGCAAACCTTATTCGTTAGATCATATAAGCTCCACCTTTGGATGCTTATTTTTTTTTCCTATAAAAAAAGAATGATGTCATCAGTTAACAAAAATAGTTTTGCTATTATATATAGATTTTAATATTAAATGTATAGATTTTTGTGATTAATATTTTCTTATAATTTTTGACCAATCAAAATTTGAAAAATATAATATATTTTTTTAAATCTACAATTTGTCATCATTATTTATTAAAAATTATATTAAAAAAAAGACATCTTTTTGAAACAAATTTTATTCCTAGAGCATGGATTAATTTAGAACGGAGGGAAGAGTTGTTTAGGTCCAGTTGGTAGTGTGAGTTGTTCGAACTTCGCAAAAGGTGTTCAAACTTGCAAAAAGATTCTAAAATGACTAATTAAAGAAACAAGCTTCTCTTGCTGGTTCCAATGGAGATGGTAGTTTCAACCATGCATCTTTTATTGATAGACCAAATACAAATTGCATCAGTTGATTTGATCACTATATGCTATATTTGCTTGGGGCAAGGATTCAAACCCTGTTTGCTAAGTACAACACATCATATGGAAGTGATGTGAATGTTGTCTTGGCAGTTGATTTAGAGTGCAAGGTTGAACTACTTGGCAATATTCATGGATTATGTGAACCATTTGGTGTACATATATAAAAGTTTCAACTGGTGACTCCATTTTAGTAAAAATATATTGGTGAGATTCTTATTCCTCGACTTTTACACCATTCATGTTGAATTTATTATCAAATAACAGAAACATGGGTCCCAGTCCATTCATCATATTTTTTTAAGAATGAAAAAAATGAGAAGAAAAAAAGTCCTCATCCAATATCAATGAGGAATGAATTGACCACAAATTCCTATATTTCTATTTATTCTTTTCCTCAGATTTTATTCATTATTTTATTCATGTTTCTATTCAACACCAATTACAGCCAAACTTTTATCTAGAATATGTTATATCACTAAAACTTGTTTAGTTGACTTTTGCAACTGTTTGTGACAATGGGAAGCGCAAAAAACGAATTTACTGTTGTGAAAGTCAATACCTTACGAATTTAACATGTCTCACAACTCATCTATAAATTGAATGCTTCACTTCATTTGTAAAGTGCCCATTTCGAATATATTACGATAACTTTTTCCTTTCTCGCTTTGGTATATTATTTCTTTCTTTTGCTTTACGTAGTTTATATACTTATGATCTTCGTGTTATAAAATAATAAATACACCATACGTATAATAAAATGATCAATATTATAATTAAAACACGTTATAAGCACGATCACTCTACTACTAAAATTTTATTTTTTGATTATTATGTTCGGAGTGGAGCCTCCATTTATTTATTTTGTTTATGACTCTGCCGTCCCGTTTCTTATTGTTAATTTTGTAATGGTTGCTTAAGACACCATAATGGCCGGTATACCACATAAATATTTAATTTATTATTTTATAATATATGACTCTATTATCATAATTTATTATTTTATAAATCTGATCACCTTAATATTTTGACTTTCAAAACCTGATGAGTAATTTTATCATCATATATATAACTAAATACATTTAAGGTTTCACTCATACTTATATAAATGTTTAAACTGATAAATTCTATAATTGCTCACAAATAATTTCTGATTAATTTTACTCTCTGTTTTTACTTCCAACGGTCGTAAATAAATTTAAAATAATAATACAAAATCACTTATTAAACGGCTAGTTAACGACTAATGAATAGTGTTTTCATCTATAAATACAACTCATTTTCAATTCATTCTTTCATCCAAAACATTTCATCTTCTCTCAAATATTTTCAAATCGATCTCCACTTTGTTACAAAAAAAATGATTCGATTGCTTTTAATTTTATGTGCAATTTTTTTTCGTCTATGTATTTTATTTTTGTTGGAGGAACCACTCATGAATATTTTTGCATTAACATCGCATTATGTTTGTTAGCATTATATTTGCTTGTAATTGCGTGTACTATCAATGTAATCGATTCCATTCTAAAATTAATGAAATTCTAATAAAATTATTATTTTGTCGCTAGAAATTCAAATGGCAAACATGGAGAAGCTCCAATTTCCCGCTTTGGATATCACCGGGACCAACTACATTTCTTGGGTTACCAATGTCGAACTCCACCTTGAATCTCTTGGTTTATCTGAAACTGCGAAAGAGAATAATACTTCAACGCCTCAAAAAATGCCAAATCGGTGATCTTCCTTAGAAGACACCTTGATGAAAGTATTATTTATGACTATGCCAACATAAGAGATCCAAAAGAGCTATGGAAGTCTCTGAAAGATCGTTTTGATCATCAGAAAGACATAACACTTCCACTTGCCCGGGATGAATGGCAGAGTCTGAGATTCCAAGATTTCGACAAAGTGATGAATTACAATTCTGCTGTGTTAGGAATTGTGGCCAAATTGAGATATTGTGGTGAGACGATTACCGAATCTCAAATGCTTGAGAAGACGTACACCACATTCCACAAGAGCCACATCACCCTGCAGCAACAATATAGGTTGCAGGGATATACCAATTTTTCGGATTTGATTGTGGCGCTTCTCATAGCAGAAAAGAATAACGAGCTTCTGATCAAGAATCACATGACTCGTCCAACTGGTTCAGCACTCCCTAAAGCAAATGCATTAGATGCAAAGAAACCAGTGAAGGAAAATAAAGTTTTTCGGGGTCGCGGCCGTGGTCGTAAAAAGTACCGTGGATATGGACGGAAGTATAATCCACAAGATAGGAAATCATTCCAATGGGTCCGCTCTGAGCAATCCCCTAAGGGAAAAGAACACTAAGGAAGTACCTCCCAGAAGCGAGAAGATGCTTGTTTCAGATGCGGTACTAAGGGACATTGGTCCCGTATATGTCGTACCCCTGCACATCTTTGTGATCTATATAAGAAGTCCGTCAAAGGAAAAGAAAAGGAGGTTAACTTTGCGGAACATTCTGAGGGTACAACGCACCTCGAAGCGTCTGACTTTGTGAATGATTTCGAGGAGACCGCTATCACTGAAGCCTAAGTGTCTATCATGTGACTCTTGAAATTCCACAATTATACAATAAATAATTGTTGCTTGTGGAAGATTAATGTATAATTATTGTGTGTTTCTCATCTAATCATGTATAATTATTGTGTGTTTAATATTTGCTAATGATGTATAATATTTTATAAATAATATTATCATATGTTAATTCTTTTTGTTTGTCTCAAAAATGGACATTACAATTGGAACATCAACCAAGATCAATGTTAGAGATATTTGTATACCAGATAGTGGAACAACGCACACTATTCTGAAACACAGAAAATATTTTTCTGAATTAAAACTGACAAATATCACCGTTAACACAATATCAAGTCCTGCAGACTTGATTGAAGGGATTGGTACAGCTCACTTTGCATTACCTAATGGGACAATATTCTCAATAAAGAATGCACTATTTTCTCCAAATTCCAAAATGAATTTGTTGAGTTTTAATGACATATATCTTCAAGGATTTGATACTCAGTCTGCAATTGAGGGTGAAAAGAAGTACATGTATATTACTCTTGAGAAATCGGGAAAACAAAAGGTATTGGAAAAATTACCAAAACTCCCTTCTTGTCTGCATCGTACATATATAAGTGCCATCGAATCACATTTAGTGACTAAGGGAAATCCTGAAGATTTTACACTCTAGCATGATCGTCTCGGTCACCCAAGCACCAATATGATGCGAAAAATCATCGAAAACTCACATGGTCATTCACTGAAACCCCAAAAAGTTTATCAGGGGAATAAAATGACATGTATTGTATGTTCTCTTGGAAAGTTAATTATAAGACCATCGCCAACCAAAATAGATTAAGAGTTACCAAAATTCCTTGAAAGAATTCAAGCCGACATTTTTGGACCTATACATCCACCTTGTGGACCATTCTAATATTTTATGGTAATGATCGACGCGTCGAGTAGATGGTCACACGTTTGTCTATTGTCTTCTCGAAATATGGCATTTGCGAGATTTTTATCTCAGATAATCAAATTAAAAGCTCAGTTTCCTGATTATCCAATAAAGAGAGTTAGACTAGACAATGCTGGTGAATTCACTTCCCAAGCATTTAATGACTATTGTTTGGTAACTGGAATTGAGGTTGAACATCCTGTTGCTCATGTTCATACACAAAACGGTTTGGCTGAATCATTTAACTAAAGAAGAATATGTAAATAGTCTGATATGCCCATGTGTTTTCATCAAGAAAACGTCCTCTGGATTTGTGATCATTGCCGTATATGTTGATGATCTAAATATTATCGGAACTCAAGAAGAAATTCAAAAGGCATCTGAGTATTTAAAAGAAGAATTTGAGATGAAAGATCTCGGACAAACAAAGTATTGTCTTGGTCTACAAATTGAACATACCCAAAAGGAGATATTTGTACATCAATCTACATATACGAAAAGAGTGTTGAAACGATCCAACATGGATAAAGCAACTCCATTAAGCACCCATATGGTCGTTAGATCACTTAATGTTGAAAATGATCCTTTTCGACCACATGAAGAAAACAAGGAGATACTTGATCCCGAAGTGCCGTATTTAAGTGCAATCGGTGCATTTATGTATCTTGCAAACTGTACTCGGTCTGGTATATCATTTGCCGTTAATCTTTTGGCCAGATTCAGTGCATCTCCTACGCAAAGACATTGGAATGGGATCAAACATGTCTTTCGCTATCTCCAAAGAACAATTGATTTAAGATTATTTTATCCTAAGAACTCAAACGGAGTAATGGTTGGATTTGCAGATGCAGGATATTTGTCTGATCCCTACAAAGCTCGATCACAAACTGGCTACGTATTCGCAGTTGGAGTAACTGCTATATCATGGCGCTCCCAGAAACAAACACTTGTAGCCACTTCTTCGAACCATGCTGAAATAATTGCTCTCCACGAAGCAAGTAGAGAATGTGTTTGGCTCAGATCAATAAGTCAGCACATCCTTTCAAGTAGTGGGATCAACATCAATTCAGAACCGACCATCTTATATGAAGACAATGCAGCATCTGTCGCTCAAACAAAGGAAGGATACATCAAAAGTGACAGAACCAAACATATTCCACCGAAGTTCTTCTCATATACCCAAGAACTCGAGAAGAATAAAGAAATTGAAGTGAAGTATGTTCGATCCTGTGATAATGCTGCAGACCTCTTTACGATGTCACTGCCTACTACGATATTCAGAAAACATGTCTACAACATTGGAATGCGTCATCTACAAGACTTACAATGATCGTCTATTCGAGGGGGAGCTTCTAAGTCGTACTCTTTTTTCCTTGCTATGGTTTTTCCCACCGGGTTTTTCAAGAAAGGTTTTTAACGAGGCAACTGAAGGAGCATGATAGAACATTAAAATACTGGTCTCTAAGGGGGAGTGTTGTAAAAATCAATACTTTATATTGTCTTCAAAGTGGATCACATATTATTAATGTTTCACAGTGAACACATGTCTCACAACTCTTCTATAAATTGGATGCTTTACTTCATTTGTAAAATGCCATTTTCGAACGTATTATAATAACTTCTTCCTTTCTCGCTTTGGTATATTATTTCTTTTTTTTTGCTTTACGTAGTTTATATACTTATTATCTTCATGCTATAAGATAATAAATACCTTACGTATAATAAAATGATCAATATTATAATTATAACATTTACTATGTATTAAGTGGACTTCCACAAGGTCACCAATGGTTGACATGATCAAGAGCCTTTTCGAGGAATGTCCGTTTTGATAAACGGTTTGTTAACGATCCGGACTGCATCAAGAAAACAAATCTATTTCTTTTCGCCATTGATAATAATATTTATACCAAAGTGAAATACAGAATTAAAAATACACGTGTCAGTTGAGAATAGCAAAAATAGCTACCAAAATAAATTTTTGTTTCTGTCTACTTATTAAACCATACACCATATTATCACTTGGTGTATGGTTTATCACTAAAACTTGTTTAGTTGATTTTTTTCAAATGTTTGTGACATGAGAAGCGCAGAAAATAAATTTACAATGTAAGAAGTGTAACATTGTAAATTCATGTTCTGCGCTTTTCATGTCACAAACATTTGAAAAAAAACAACTAAACAAGGTTTCCAACTCAACGCCGTCAAACCCTAAATGTAAGAAGTGTGACGAGTGTCTTTCCAACCCAACGCCGTCAAACCCTAAATCTCAAAAATCAATTATGTGTTTGAGGGGATTGTGGGCTTTTGTAGCCTCCGATCTCCTCCCCCAGTCTCTGTTCTGTTCTTCTTAGCCACTATCACCGACCCCATCAACCGCCGCTAACCCTCTTTGTCATGTTATTCTGGATCTCTGCTTCGGTGGATCTAATCGGAAGCTAGAGGCGTGTGTCTCTCTTCTCTGGAGTACAGACGAGGGTGTGATGGTGGAGTGATACTCGGTGGCCTTGTTTCTCTGTCTCCTCCGATTGTTGGCGTAAGATCTGGGTCAGATCTAAATTCAAGATTGGTGATTTTTCGAGAGTGTAGCTGCCTCTCTTCTCATCGCCACCTTGCCTCCCAACGGTTCAGGGGTCTTGTAGCTTCAAGGTTCTTTAAAGCCTCTCCTCGGGAATCCGTTTCCTGTGAGCACGGTGGAGCAGTGGCTCTCCGTTGAGGGCCTCTTCTTTAGCTTCAAGCGTCATCTTCCATGGTAATCTCTGTTGTTGCTCTGTCTCTCTCTGTTGTGTGGTGATGGTTGATGCTCAGGGTCCTTGAGGACAGACCAAGTGTGTCTCTAAAATCCACCCTAGGAGAGACTTGCTCTTGACGGTTTTTACCTGTTTTTGAGAAGCTGTATGGCTTCTCCTGGTCTTCACCTCCGTATCAAGCTCTGGGTTGCTCCTCCTGCAAGTGTGAGCTTTCCCCGAGAGGCTTCTTTTTTTGGTTTCAACGTAGTCAACCGAAGCCTGCACCGGAGTGGATTGCCTGGCCCTCCGTCGTCGCGGCCTAGAGAACCCTCCGAGTCTACGTCAGCCTGCACCAGAGTGGTTTGCTGACCCTCCGTGTCGCGGCCAAGTAACTCTTGGGGTTTCGTCTACGGTAAACCTTCTCTGCTGAGCCTTCTCCTCGTCACCAACCCTGGTACTTGGAAGTGCTTGAAAGGAAATTTTGGCTGATGCTTGTCGCTTTCATGATAGATCGAAGTGTTGTTCCTTTGATCAATCTTGTGATCTAAAATTAGATGTTTGGGGTTTTTTATATTTTTGCGGCCCTCTACATCTGAATAGCTTTATAGCAGATGAGATTGTAATTCCTTGTAATCAAACTTTCATTACCAAGTTAATGATATTTACCCTTTAGCAAAAATAATGTAAGAAGTGGACCACAAGGTCACCAATGGTTAACATGATCAAGAGCCTTTTCGAGGAATGTCCGTTTCGATAAACGTTAACGATCCGTCGTGCATCAAGAAAATAAGTCGACTTTTCTTTTTCGCCATTGATGATAATATACTGATACATACTATAAAATAAATACTAAGAGATATATTGCATAATTTATGTATTATAGTTAGTTGAAAACATGACAAGTGGTGGAGCTAAAAATATTTTCAACCGGGGTCATAATATTTAAATTCAACTTAAATTTAATATATATGTTATTTTAACAATTGTTTTCTTAAAAAAATAGTGGGGCATAAAAAAATTTACATAGATTAATGAGGTCAAATACCAAATTTAAGCTAAATATTATTTAATTTAAAAAACAATATACCAAACAATCAATTCCTCAAATTTTACTGGGGTCACCTGACCCTACATGTCTTTCTCTGCTTCCGTCCCTGAGCATGACTATTCTATTACGTGGAATAAATTAAACTGTTTGTAGAAGTTGATAAAATGAGACGAAGCTGGAGATCATGAACGGCTGAGAATAAAACGTTTTTTTTTTGTCATCACTTTCTTTTCGATTTAACTGCAAATAAACTTTGTTTATCAAAAGAAAAATTAACATTTTTAAGAAGAAGTTTGAACAATAAACATGTAACAGAATTTGATTAGTGAATTCACTTGTACTTTAGTATAAGGGAAGTATAAGGGATGTGGTTTGCTTTAACTCAGGGGTTAAGACGCTTTGCTGAATGAGCCGATTCCTAGCCATCTAAAAATATGTGTTACTGGATTTGATATTTCTAAATCGTATTTATATTATTATTATTTTCAACCTAGTATTAAAGGATCTGCGAAACCCACCCATGGTCATATCATATGTTTTATAGTTTCATTTTAGTAGTTACTCAACAAATGGAATCAGTTTAGAAATCTTTAATTTAGATGATAGCACATATATACAAGATTGATTAAAATTGAATCAATACTATTAAAACAGAAGGAACTTTTTTGAGGTGTCCTTCAAATTTTAATGTATTTACCATCACATGCCACTGTATTTATTTTAGACTAAGTTTTTAATTAAATATTTTGTTTTCAGAAAAATCTATAGTTAACAAAAAAATCTCGCTTCCTGATTCTTTGGAGGAGGTTCTTCCGTGATTTTGTGATAATTAAAAGTAGTATCTAAATATTTGATTATCAGTTTGACCAATTAAATTGCTATTAAAGCAGGCTGTGAGAAATTTTTGGAGAGCTTTGAGGACTATTAAGTTATAAAAATCTGATGTGATTTTTTTTTCCAGATATTTTAGTAAAAGAAGTAAATGTGTCTGAGGTCTAAACTAACGGTAGAGACAAAATGTTCATAGCTATAATCCGCTCATTATTTTGAGGATATTACTTGGTTTCTATAATCTTATCGGTAGAGACAAAATGTTCATAACTATTTGACATGTTTTGTGGTACATATATTATTCCATATATACAAGATCTTCAAAGCTGAGAATAATTCTGTCATATTAATTTTTTTACAATAATATTATTGCACAGGAGATGTTTCATGGATTAAGGACGAACAAGGCTTGTCAAAATAAATTTATGGCAATAAAAACGGATATGAGTAAGGCTTATGACCGAGTTGAATGGAGATTTATTCATGCTTTATTACAGAAAATGGGGTTTGATCATCATTGGATCCAGTTGATGATGGAGTGTATTTCTTCAGTACAATATAGGGTGCTATTAAACGGGCAACCACGGGGACATATAGTCCCGAACAGGGGATTACGTCAGGGAGATCTGTTATCTCCTTATTTATTCATTATGTGCACGGAAGCTTTAATAGTAAATATTAAAAAGGCAGAACATGAAAAACGGCTGACAGGAATAAAAATAGCAAGGGCTTGCCCGTCAATATCTCATTTGTTGTTCGCGGATGATAGTCTCTTTTTCTGTAGAGCACAGAAAGAGGAATGCCAGGCAATTTTGGAAATTCTTAAGGAGTATGAAAAGGTTTCGGGTCAACAGATTAACTTTGAGAAATCGTCAATCCAGTTTGGACATAAGATTGATGAGGATACCCGTCAGGAGCTCAGGGATACCTTGGGAATCCAAAACCGAGGAGGAATGGGAACTTACCTAGGAATCCCAGAGAGTTTGGGAGGATCTAAGGTTCAGATATTTGGTTTTGTTCAGGAACGTTTAAACAATCGAGTAAATGGGTGGACTTTTAAATTTTTTACTAAAGGAGGAAAAGAGGTAATCATAAAATCGGTGATCACGGCTCTGCCGAATCATATTATGTCATGTTATCGAATCCCGAAAACGGTGATGAAGAAACTTACGAGTGCGGTATCCCAATTTTAGTGGAGTCCTAGTGGCAATACAAAAGGTTTACACTGGAAATCCTGGGACAAGGTTTGTCTACATAAGGATGATGGAGGGCTGGGGTTTAGAGATCTTACAGATGTCAACACAGCCATGCTTGGAAAGCAACTTTGAAGATTCATAGAGAAACCAAATTCTATATTTTCTCGTGTTTTTAAAGGTCGGTATTTTAGAAACATTTCACCCCTAGAACCGCCAGATCGTACTTATCATCCTATGGATGGCGTAGTATAATCTCTGCTAGATCTCTGGTTAGCAAAGGACTAATCAAAAGGATGGGATCAGGATCTTCTATATCAGTATGGAATGATCCCTGGCTCCCAACCAACCGCCCGAGACCAGCAAATAAAAAACAAAATGTTCACTTACCAGATCTTACGGTCGACTCTCTTATTGATAGCTCGTCGCGTACTTGGAATTCATTGGCTTTACAGGAAATAATGGAACCTGAGGATGTCAAGATTGTTGAAAGTATACCCTTGAGTAGGGTACAAATAGCAGACCGGAATGGTTGGCACTTTACAAAGAATGGCAAATATACGGTTAAATCAGGATATCAAATAGAAAGAGCATATCCAGATAGAGGGATTGGGATAATAGAGTTTGGTCCAACAGTTACAGATCTTAAAGCATATTGCTGGAAAGTGCGTTGTCCACCAAAGATGAAGCACTTTCTGTGGCAGTTGTTGTCAGGATGTATAGCTGTTAGAAAAAACCTAAAAGCCCAGGGTCTCAAGGGAGATATTGGATGTGACAGATGTGGAGCAGATGAGGAATCTATAAATCATGTATTTTTTGAATGCCCACCAGCAGTTCAGGTTTGGGCTTTATCGAGGATCCCTTCGCATCCGGATTACTTTCTAGGACAATCATTGTTTACGAATATGGATTATTTATTCTGGCGAATCAAACCAGCAATGGAAGATCATCATTTTGCATGGATACTTTGGTATATATGGAAAGGAAGAAATAATAAGGTTTTTAGTAATTTGGACATAGACCCAAAGGATACCCTTAAACTGGCTATGACTGAATCTTTACTCTGGTCAGGCGCACAACAAGCTATTGAAAAGAAGAACCATGTTTCACAAGTATCAGAGCCGGTTTTACCGCTTAGACCGGAACGATGGTGTTTTACGGATGGATCCTGAAAATCGGAAGATACATTTTCTGGACAGGGATGGTATAGTACTTTAGAAGGATTTGAAGGTTTATTGGGAGCTAGAAATACAAGGGCAAGTCAATCATCATTACATACGGAGGTAGAGGCTCTCATATGGGCAATGAAATGTATGAGGAACTTAAGGCAGTATAATGTTACTTTTGCAACAGATTGTTCTCAATTGTTGAAGATGGTTTCGGAACCAGATGAATGGCCAGCTTTTGCAAGCTACTTAGAAGACATCAGAAGTCTCAAGAGAAGTTTTCACAGCTCAGAGATTATTCATATATCAAGGACGAAAAACAAAAAGGCGGATAGCTTAGCACGAGGTGTGAGGCAACATACGTCGTTTACTGTCCATGTGGATACAGAGCAACCAGTTTGGTTTACAGAGTCCTTATGAGTCTGTAATCTTGTTGACAAAAAAAAAATAATAATATTAGGAAAAAATTGTCAACAATATTTAGATATTAAACATTTAATTTTAAAGCTTCTAAGATATACATATAGTAAAAAAAACTCTTAAGATGATTTTTTTTTAAATCTAAAAATAATTAATTGTCAATATATTAAAAGAAATATTCTAAAAATGAACAATAATTTGAATATATTATTGGCCTATAAATTTAGCTACATGAGCATTTGGTTCCATTTCCGAACGTCCAAAATGCAGTAGTAACAATACTTTTGTTATTTTTTAAAATGTTAGATATGTCATATTGATTATATACTATTTATAATGTATTATGTATATGGGTCAGAAAAATATGAAATCCGGTTCAAAAAAAGTTTTGGTAGGGTTAAATTGACTTTTTAAAAATATTATGATCGTACATTTTGGCACAGGTTAAAATTTATCTAACAAAATAATACATAAAATAAGGTGTAAGTTACCTCATTAAATATTGAAATTTCATGAATCAAACATCTCACATTTTGGCACAAGTTTTAGCTTTAAATTATGATTCCATGTTTTGGCACGGGTTAGAACGAAAGAAAATAATAAAATTAAATATTTATAAATAATGGAAATAAATATTCTTATAAATTTATTTAGTTTAACGGATTTTTAATAGATTATTCGATTAAAACTATTTAATAGAAATAAATATTCTTATAAATTTATTTAGTGTAACGGATTTTCAATAGATTATTCGATTAAAAATTATTTATTAAATGTTTTACGGGTGGGCATTCGGATCTCCATTGGGTTCGGTTTGGTTCTATTCAGATTTTGAATTTTTGGGCTCAAAGATTTCAGCTCCATTAGGTATTTCTAAATTTTGGTTCGGGTTCGGTTCAGATATTTGCAGATTCGGTTTAGGTTCAGATAACTCATTTAAATAATTTTAAAAAATTTTAAATTCTTGATATATTTAAATTTTCACAAAATCTATAAACAAAAATAGATATTACATATAAATTTAAATATCATAGGTCAAAATACCTGAAATTAACATATAAATTAGTCTGATTTGAATATTTGGATTGAGAATCAATAGATATTTTAAGTATTTTTTAGTGTATTGAGTATACTTTAGCTATTTTAGACATTTACTTTTGACTATTCGTATATATTTTCAAAATTTTTGAACAACTAAAAAGTATCTTATATATTTTGAATGTTTTAATATATATTAAATCTAAAAATAATTAATATATATAGCTATATAAATATATTTCAGATATATTCGGCAACCCGAAATACTTCGGTTCAGGTCAGGTTCGGTTTCGATTCTTTAAATACCAAACACTTGAAACTCATTCGGATATTTAATCAATTTCAATTCAGTTTGGTACTACTTCTTCGGATCGGATTCGGTTCAGTTCTTCAAATCTAGACTTTTTGCCCATCCTTAAAATGTCCTATTGATAAATGTTATATCTAACTCTTTTTATAATTGCATCAAACTATATAATAACTCTAACCACTTTAAACACAAAGATGATTACATATAACACAATATAAAAATTACAATTTTCTATATATATACCTGTCCTTTTAAAAAAATCTACTAATATAGATTTAGTCCAATTATTTTAATTTAATTTAAATAAAGTGTTTTACTCATCATTTTAGAAAAAAAAATAATATTTTACACAAATATGACTACAAAGAAAAAATTAATTAAAATTATAAATATGAAAATTAATTTTTTAAAATAAAATACAAAACAGAATGTATACCCGTCCTCCAGAGAAGACGGGTCAGAATCTAGTGATCTATTAAAAAAACAATATGTGGAGGTAGAGAAGAGGAAAGTCAATATAATATATATACAGTACAACCTCTATAAATTAATATTGGATAAATTAATATACATTAAAAATTTCTATAAATTAATATAATTTCATAGTTTCAAATTGAATTTTTGATTCAATTAGTATCTCGATAAATTAATAAGAAAATATAATTTTAGTGTAGTCCCAACATTATTAATTTATAGAGGTTTCATTGTATCTCAAGGCATCTTTCTTTCTTCCATGATTTTGTCTTCTTTTACTTTTTAGGATCCATTTACTTTTTGGAAGATATCTCCTATATATTATTTGTGAAGTAATTTATTCACATATCGTCACTACAATTATTCTCGTTAAACAATGATGACATGACACTGAAAAAGATGACATGTTTTAACAAAATAGTGATATGACATCATATAAATTGTGATATGTAAAATTTTCTTATAAGAACTTATATTTTTCTGCAGAAATTTTAAATATGGTAAAGACTCATATATCATCATTAATGTTAATTTTACATATAAATATTTATTTTTGATAAACTATTATAATGTCTTAATAACTCATATATCAATAATTAAATAATATATGTATATATATATATCACATTAATAAAAATAAAGTAAATACGATTATAAATATAAAATTTTACGTCAATTTATATATCATATTTGTATGAATATAACTGTAAATGTGAATCAAAAAATATAAAACTAAAGTAAGTCTAATCCAAAAATACTAATAATTAAATTTTTAAAATTTATTTAAAGTTGTATGTTCATCGTCATCATATTAATTAACCAATTGATTTTCTCGTTTAATTTGACATATTTTAACTAAAAGAAACAAAATATATAATTTAGTAGCATTTATATTTATTGAAAAAGTTATACCAAGTCAAAAGAAATAAGATTACAAAATATGTTTATGGTTTTTTTAAAAAAAATATTGAAATTAAAATATAAAATAATACTGTTGAAATATATTTCATAAATTTATTTTAAAATAAAAAAAATTAAATTATTATTTATGTGCATGGCGCAGAAAAACACATAGTTCTATGATGAAAAAGAAGCTGAGTTTTAATTCTATGATAGAACTCTCGGGACAAATAGATGGTATACACTAACAGTGGGCACAGATTCAATAGCATCATATTTTTTTAGTATTTGTGATTTGTTTCGTATTTCACGGATATTTGATTTTTTATTTGTTTTGCTTTGGAAAAAAATGTATCCATAATTTTCGAATATTCATAGATATTTATGGATACTTCATTCACTTTGTTGTATACAAATAAATATACAAAATATTATATATATTTTTTGTTTTTTCTTAATTTTCTTGCATAATATAAAAGATAAATTAAAAAATTAATGAAATTACTTGTTTTATGAATTGTTAAAACTAATAGTTTTTTTTCTTATAAAACAGATATTTTTAGAAAATTTTAGTTTTTATAAATATTTTATATATTTTAAATTTAAATTTTATAAGTAATCTTATATCTTATAAATAAAATTATTAAAATTATATGTTAAAATAATAATTATATAAGATTATTCGTATAAAACTCTACATGTAGTCATAGATATACATCTATATGTATATAAGTCAGATAACCGCCCCTATTTTTTATTATTTGTGATTTACTTTGATTTTAATAAATATTGTTTTCTTAATATTTTATTTGCTTCAGAGAATTACAGATCCAGATTTTTCGAATCAACGAAAAATAAATCGAATCAATTTAATTGATAAAACTAGAGATTGACCCGCACGCCCGTGCGCGTTTTAATTTTATTTTTTCTTATGTTGAATTTTTTTTCATAATAGTATTATATATTTATTTTTTATCATAATATAATTAATTGTATAAAATTTAAATATTTTAAGGCATCTTTTTTATTTTTTTTTTTATTTTTAGGTATCTATACATCAAAATTGAACCTGAATCAAATATAGTGATTAATTATTTTTGTTTATTTGGTTTGAATTCAAAATAACCAAACTGAATAAGTTAATATTATTACTTTTGGTAAAAATATCTGAACCGGCGTCAAATAAATTAGTTTTTGGATATATTTTGGTTTCTATGTATCAAAACTGAACTCATTTGGATTTGAGGAAACCCGATTCGAATTCTAAAATATATAATACTAATTTTGAATAACAAAATATCAATTCATAAACTATAAGATTATGTTTTTTTTTATTATGATTTTATTTAGTTTTGTTGCTAAAGTAAACAGTTAAGTATTAGAGGTTTAAGTATATTTGTTGGTTTTATTAAATTATATTATAAATATAAAATTTGTATTGGGATTTTTAAAACAAAATACTGAAACCAAGTTTAAAAACCCATTCAAAATTAAGAATGATATTTGGTTTTTATAAATGGTAATATATAGTTCTAACTTTTGTCTGTATAAATAATTGTTTAACATGAGACATCTTAACATAAATAGTTTATGTACCCTGTATTTCAAATATAAACATTTATGTGGTCGTTTTATTCCATTTTCATTAATATATTCGATTTTCTTATATTTAAGTGTATGTATCTATCTTATTAAAACAAGAACATTACAACTTTTTCTATGTAGATTTTAAAGTTGGACCTCATCTAATAAATGTTATATTAACTTATGTATTATTAGACTATTAGACGTGCCTTTATAATACGTATGTTTTCTTATATTGTTTATATTATACTATAAGCTAGATACATCCACTAACGTATTAAACTATAAGATTATTAATAATACATCGACTAACATATTATATTATAACACAGATTATTAATAATATAATATATTGTTTGTATTTATTAACGTACATCTCTCAATATTAGCAATACTATGAAGATGACAAACTCTATACTTTGAACATATAAACCATAGTATAATAATTTCTAACTAAAAATGATATTGGACCTTATCTAAGTGGATATGTATCTCCAGTCAAGAACGAATTGATACAAAAAATCCCCTATTATTAAAGTTGAAATACAAAAATAAAAATATAATATTTGAAAACATAATAGAAAAAAATATATTTTTTTGATTGGAAACATGAATTGTATATTAATTTATAATATTAAAATTAAAAAATGCACGACATTAATTTATAAACAAACTAATCTAATTAAATTCTTCTATATACAAAATTTAACTTCGGTATCCCACTCCACTTGATCATCTTCCCTATAAATAAACAGACTTTCATGTCAATTTTGTTTGTCATCAAAGTGCTGTTTCAAATACATTTTTAGTGTTTTATATATGATTTGTCACTCGATCTTTGTCCAGCTTATCTCTGCACAATGCTGTTTTTCATCAAAGTACTGTTTCAAATACATTTGTAACATATTTATATAATTTATTTAGTCTATTCTTAATAATTATTAACAGTGATATATTAGCCTCCCGATATATTAGCCTCCCAATTCTTCATTAAATAATTAACTCAAAATACACTAAATTATTTTTTTGGCACGAACTAAATTGTTTAAAATATATAACTTTGTAAAATTCTTACTAAAGTGTTTGCAGCTCACAACATTTCATCAACGCTCCTGTTACACAATAGAGTGATGAATATCAGTATACTTAATTAGTATAATTGGAACTGTTAGATTGTAATTTTGAAAATGTTTATATATATCATAAAGATAACGACCCGCGGGCAGGTTATTATCTAGTTGTTAGTTAAGAATAGAAATTGAAATGGGAAGATTTAATTAGGAATATTATGTGGATCTGATAAAAGATTCTGAACATCCAGAAACGTAAAGTTACTTTAATATGTATAAACTTTAATATTTTGTTTAAGCAAACTTTAGTAAATATTCTGGCCCAAAATATTTAACAATGAAACCAAACTGATAAAAGTTGTGGAACGTCAATTACATTTAATAAGCGAAGTAATTGTATAGGATGTGCTAAACGACATAGTTTTTATCCAGTGGCATATATATGTAATTATTGAGCAAAACTCAGGATTATTTCTTATTTTTTTACTTCTGTTTTAATAGTTTAAATGTCAAGCCGTATAATATACATTCTTTTTTGTTGCACTAGTGACTAACCTAAAAATATATTTTTTTGGGTAAAACCTAAATAATTTAATACTCCATAAAAGATGTTACTGTATTGTAAATTCGTAATCACACTACAAAAAAAGAGTTAAGTTGTATCACTTAAATTGCATCATAAAATTAAATGATTCTATTTTAAATCACTTATTTATAAATGGCACAAATATACGTAATTTAGCATCAACTATAATAACTGATGTTATTATTAATTTATTTAGCATCAGTTCAGTTAAATGATATAATTTTTAGCAATTAGTATCACTTTAGCCTAACTGATTTTATTATATATATTTATATCAATTATACAATTGATGCATTTATTTTTTTTGATTAACATCATTAATTAAATTGATTCAAATCTTCTATCAATTAAAAATTGATGCTAACAAAAATTATACAATTACATTTTCTCTTAACGTCAATTTAAGAAAAATGATGTTATTTTATCCTCATTTGTATAATTTCGAACTTTTGTTATAATATAAAAATTATTAAAAACAAGCCTTTTAGAATGAAAAATTTATTAAAATAGCCTATTTTTTTTAAAGCAGGGATTACGTGATGTGGTTAAGATTTGTTTTTAGATTTAACTTCTTTTTGTGCTTTAATTTAATTGATGAGTTTGTTCTTAGCGGATTTTTCTCTAACAGTATATTTTTTTCTGCTGAAATCTAGATCCTCATTTACAGCCTCGTCTCCTCTTTAGTGCTTCAACTTTTGCTTAACAGTTTATTTGTTCTTAACTATTTGACAAAAAAATTCAACAAAGAGTCGATCTTTCTTTTTCTTATATGAGTCCCATTTCCAAACCCCATTATGTGATGACGATGCTGTTGTTTCTTCTTATGAATGGATTGACTAATCCCACATACTTGATTGAAAAAGTTCTGAAAAGGTAATATTTTCTCTTTTATTGTTTTTCTGGTTTTTTCTTTCAACATTTCAGTTTTTTTTTTTACAATTTATTGCATTCAGTTTATGCATAGAGATGCTTATTTGTTAAAATGCATTCTGTTCTGGTCGCTCTTTTTTGGTAAAAATGTTCTGATCTCTTACTTGTTTTCAGATCATACATGAGACATATATCTTTAAGAAACAAGTTCATATCGTTTGACGATCACGCATGTAATCTGCCATTGACTTGAGGAAGCATGAGGCTTTGGAGGAAACCACATTGGTCAGAGTGTTGATGATTTCTATTTTCTACCATAAAATGGCTGATAAAAAGCATTCAGAAGTTTGTTCAAAAAAAAACATTCAAAAGTTGAGAAGAGAAGTTGCAAGAAAAAAGTATACGAGGAGAAAAGTTGTATGCCAATTTTTAGTTGTTTTATTATTAGTTTTTCTCAGTTCATGGTTTTTACTTTTTACCATGTTTATCTGAAGTTTCTTTGCTGTTTCTTTTTGTAAATAGAAAAAAAATTATTAATAAAATATTCTCATTTTTTGACAAAAAATATTTGTTAACATAAATTTAACGTCGATTGAATAACATTATTCTAAATTAATAATATTAAAATTAATAATTATTAAAAACGCTTATAAATAATTAATTATCAATAAATTATATAAATAATTGAAATCAATTATTTTAACTGATACCAATACTACCATCGTTTTCTAAAAGTGATATAAGTTTTAATATCATTTGTTACAATTGATATATATTAACATCATTTATCATAATTAATGTAAATATTTAATATTTTTATATCAGTTATTAATAAAATGATGCAAATTATTTGCATCACCACTTTCAGAGTCATTTAAATAAGTGATGCAAATGTTATTAACATCATTTATAACTGATGAAAATATACAAAATAAATGATGTTAAACCATCTTTTTTTTGTAGTGTCATGACATCCATTTGCATATAGTTCAACGCCTCGTCTTGTCGCTAGAAGCTTAAAGAGTTTAAATAGGATCTTCCTCATCATATAGCCAGGGCCTGCTCTACCCCATAGCAACATGGACACTTGCCATAGGTCTATGGGTCTAAAACAATTTTAATATTATTTTATAAATTAAATAGGTTTATTTTGTTTGTTAAATTATTAATTAGTATGTAAAATTATAATAAAGATTTATGATTAGCTAGACCTAATTTAGATACAATAAAAACAGAAAAAAATATCTTTCACCATTTTCATTAACAAAACCTAATTTACACATAAAAAAATTAATTTCTCATTTTTTTCTAAGTACCACATTTTTTTGCTTTAATTTAAATAAATATAATAAATAGACGTTGAATTCTTTTTCATAAAAAGGTCTTTATTTTCTATTTCGCCTAATGGCACTCTATTTTTTCCTCTATAATTTACACAAAAATAGAGTAACTCTATTATAGAGTAAGTTTTGCTCCAATGATTTACTCTATAATAGAGTTGCTCTATTTTTGTGAAAAAAACAGAGTAAAATCATTATTTCACTCCAAATATAGAGTGAAAAAATGAGTTTACACTATTTTCTCTACAAAAATAGAGTAAGTCTATTATAGAGTAAACTATTGGGGCAAAAATTACTCTATAATAGAGTTACTCTATTTTTGTGTAAATTATAGAGAAGAAAATAGAGTTGGGTTGGAGATGGTCTAAGGCAAAAAAAAAATTTAAGACGGCACTGCATATAGCATTTACGTTTTATACTCCAAATCATTTCAGAAAAAGTTATGAGAAATAGTTGGATTGTTTGAAGAATGATTTCAGAAATTCGTAAGGTTTGAACAGGATTAGGAGGGAAATGCGTCGGTCAAAGGACACGATAGTATTAGACCTAGTTAGTATAATAAGTACGCGTCAGCTTGTAAAGTAGAATTAAGTCATTAACTGTCACTCATTAAGCGAGAAACCAGCAAATCAATTCCGATTTGTTCATCCATTTCACACGCTATTTGTTTTCAATTCTTAGCACTTACCATTAGCCACATCACTCTTCATGCATTTCATAGACAAAACAATTCCAAAAATAGTGATAAGCGAGAGATATATTTTCGAAAATATATAGTATAACAAGACTCGGGAGAGTATATGCTGGCAAGCCTAGACACGGATCGGATATCCGAGTTTTTAAAGGTATTTGTGATTTGCTTCGTATGTTACGGATATCTAGTTTTTTATTTGCTTTGCTTCGGGAGAATCCGAATATCCGAAAAATAATTAGATATTTGCGAATACTTACGGATATCTCATATATTTTGATTAATACAAATAATCTTAAAATTTCGATACAGATTTGTTTTGTATAATATATTTTTTACGTGATATATAATATAAAAACTAAAAGAATTAGTAAATCTACATATTTTGTAAAATTTTAAACTTAGTTAACAATTATAATAACACAAAACTTAAGAAAAAATTATAATTATCATAAAATATTTTTTTTTCCTTTGATGTACTACTTTTATATAAGTAATAATGTAAATAAAATCTGTCAAATCATATGTCAGAATAATAATTATATAATTTTATACATATAGAACTTTAAATATAATCAAGATATACGTGTACTTATATATTGCCGGATCGGATCGGATATCCGCTTCCTAAAATTTTAATATTTGTGATTTTCTTCGTTTTTGACGGATATTAAATTTTAGTATTTGCTTCGATTTGTAAAGTTATGGATATCCAGATTTTTAGGATCGGATCGAAGCGAATAACGAATCGAATCAAAATTTACGGATATTTTATCCACCCCTATATGGTGGTACACTTACGTTCAAAGTTTCAACAAACTGTTCCACGTTGGGAGCAGGCATGCACGTCCTTACTTCTCTTTTATATGGGAGTGAAAGAAATTACCGTCTTGTCCATTTTTATTTATTTTCTTTTTTTTATTTTTTTTCTTCTAATCCTACATAGATAATTGATTGGTGTAAACAATAGAGGTGAACCCTTATTATTCTTTAAACCATCAAACAAAGCTTAAACAGACAATATAACATAAGGTTCATGGCCTTGAGAAAGCTATAAAACTAACAAAACAACGTCGCCTCGGTTAAAGAGAAAAAAACTTCACCTGTGGTGAGGTGAATGATGAATCGGAATATTGGAAGTGAATTTTATTTACCGTCATATTCCAAATTCTGGACTATGATAGAAAGCAACTCTATGAAATGGGCCAATCCAGCCCACGGAGAGAGAGAGAGAGAGAGAGATATTAACGCAAGCACAAAGTCACAAAACGAAGTCGTTCAAGTACAGAAGATAGCTGAGCCCAAACCGGTACAAGCCCACACCAACAGGCCCAATGAAATTCAGTCTCAGTCAAGTCAACGACTTTCCTCAACGGCTCCAACACCAAACGACAAAAACAGAGCACAAGAAGAGAAGAGAAGAGGAAAAGAGACAGCGACCGCAAGTACGAAACAGTGTGGTGGTCCTGTCTTGTACAACTCATTTGAGACCCTTGGATCAATTGAAGAAGAAAGATGAAGCCACGTCAAGAACAATCTAGGGTTTTCAGTTCTTACTATATAAGCTTGTAATGAGACATTGTAAAAGCTTAAGAAACAAGAAATAAAAAGATAATTTCTTCAACCCATTTCTTCAACTTTTATGGTATCAGAGCCATGGAGGCTCTTGAACTATACAACCCTCCTTCTCTCAAGATAGTAAAATCGGTTACTGTAAAACTCACCGAAAGGAACTATCTTTTGTGGAAGAACCAGTTTGAAGTGTTTCTCAACGGACAGCGGCTTCTCGGGTTTGTCACCGGAGAACTTCCCCAACCATCGCAGACTCTTCCTGTTCTCGGCATCAACGGTACAACTACTCCTGTCACAAATCCAGACTACCACACCTGGTTCCAAACAGATCAGGTTGTGAAGTCATGGCTTTTGGGGTCTTTTTCAGAAGATATCCAGAGCTTAGTCGTTTCCTGTGCTACCTCGCAAGAAATCTGGGAAACTCTAGGTAAACACTACAACCGTCCAACATCATCCCGTCTGTTTGAACTTCAGAGAAAACTTTAGACGGTGGCGAAGCAAGACAAGTCAATGACAGACTATCTCACTGACATCAAGTTGATCTGCGACCAACTTGCTTCAATCGGCAGTCCTGTCTCTGAAAGGATGAAGATCTTTGCTGCACTGCAAGGTCTTGGGAAAGACTATGAACCTCTCATCACCAGCGTTGAGGGAGCAGTAGATCTGATGACAAACCCCACTCTCGAAGATCTTGTTCCTCGTCTACACAGTTATGACGCACGTATCCAAAGATACAACCTTTCTACGGATGCAACACCTCATCTTGCCTTCAACGCTCAAAGATCCAACTTTCAAGCAAACTACTATAATACAAGAGGTAGAGGTCAATCAAACAGGAGGTATGGAGCAAACCGAGGCCGTGGAAGTTTCTCAACAAGAGGAAGAGGCTTCCATCAACAAATGTCGTCCTCTGGTTCTCAGTCTGGCTCTTCTGTCTCCTCTGTTTCATCAGATGATAGACCATCTTGTCAGATATGTGGGAGATATGGTCACACAGCTCTGAGGTGTTGGCACAGATTCAACAACAGCTATCAAGAAGAAGAGTTACCAGCTGCTTTGGCTCCGATGCGCATAACAGATGTCTCTGATCACTCAGGAGCAGAGTGGTTTGCTGATTCAGGAGCCACAGCACACATTACCAACTCTCCTCAACACTTAGCTTACGCTCAACCATACAGAGGGAATGATGCAGTGCTGATTGGAGATGGTAACTTCTTACCAATCACTCATGTTGGATCGTCTGACATAGCCTCTACCTCAGGTACTTCTCTTCCCTTAAAGAATGTGTTAGTCTGCCCTGGAATCACAAAGTCATTGTTATCTGTATCTAAGCTTACAAGTGATTATCCATGCTCTTTTGAATTTGACAATAACCGAGTCTTTGTTAAGGACAAGCAAACCAGAAGGGTCCTGAGACACGGAAACACCCATGAGGGTCTCTATAGCCTGCAGTCTTCAAAGCCACAAGTTTTCTACTCAACCAGACAGATCTCTACAAGTGACGAAGTGTGGCATAGGAGGCTGGGCCATCCTCATGAACAAGTTCTGAAGTATCTTATCCAAAACAAGTCCATTGCAGTCAATAAGAGCACCTTGAAGATGTGTGAATCATGTCAACTAGGGAAGAGTAGTCGTTTACCTTTTGTTGCATCTAAATTTGTTGCGTCCAGACCTCTAGAGAGAGTTCATTGTGATCTCTGGGGTCCATCTTCTGTTTCTTCTAATCAAGGATACCGGTTTTATGTCATATTTGTGGATCATTTTTCTCGATTCTGCTGGTTGTTTCCATTAAAAGCAAAATCAGATTTCTACAATACGTTCATTATGTTTCAACGGCTTGTAGAAAATCAGTTGTCAACAAAGATCAGTGTCTTCAAGTGTGATGGAGGAGGTGAGTTCATGAGTCAGAAGTTCCGGGATCATTTGAAAGATTGTGGGGATACAGCAATCGATTTCTTGCCCCTACACTCCGCAACAAAACGGACTGGCTGAACGACGACATCGCTATATTACAGAACTGGGATTTACTATGATGTTTCAGAGCAAAACTCCACAGAAGTTCTGGGTGGAGGCGTTTTATACTGCAAATTTTCTGGGGAATTTGCTTCCTTCTTCAGTTCATGAAGAACACAAAAGTCCTTTTGAGATTCTGAATAACAAAGCTCCAGAATACTCATCCTTACGTTCTTTTGGATGCTCTTGTTATCCAATGCTCAGAGATTATCAAGCCAACAAGTTTGATCCTAAATCTCTTCACTGCGTTTTCTTGGGATACAATGACAAATATAAAGGTTATCGCTGCCTATATCCTCCCACAGGGAGAGTATATATCTCAAGACATGTCCTTTTTGATGAGTTGAGCTTCCCTTTTGCAACAATCTACAAGAACACTCATACTCAATCTGTAACGCCTTCATTGATTGCTTGGCAGAAGAGTTTTCTCCCTACTGATGCAAAGGATTCTGCTACTGCGCCAGTGGTTACATCTCAAGTATCTTTACCTGTAATGACTGGGAATCTCTTTTCGGAGACTGATTTTCCTCCCCTTCAGACAACCTCAAGAGTCTCTGCTTCAGTTGATACCACTGTCGAAGCGCCAGTCTCAACCTCTGCAGTTGGTCTGAACAGAACCTCACTGACTGGTCACACCAATGTTCCTGCATCGACTTCTCAGCACTCGATGATCACAAGATCACAAGCTGGGATCAGAAAGCCAAACCCCAAATACGCTTTACTTACACAGAGCCGCAAACACAACTCCAACTACAGTGGCGGCTGCTTTGCAAGATCCCAGATGGAACAAGGCAATGACAGATGAGATAGATACATGTCGAGCAACAAGAACTTGGTCTCTTGTTCCCAGAACTCCAGAGATGCATGTGCTGGAAAATAGATGGATTTACAGAAACAAGCTCAACGCAGAAGGCTCTGTTGGTGATCCGAGAGCAAGATTAGTAGCTCAGGGTAATAGTCAAGAAGAAGGGGTTAATTACTTGGAGACATACAGTCATGTGGTTAGAACGGCAACAGTCCGTACAGTTCTACATTTAGCTACTATCATGAAGTGGGAAGTGAAACAGATGGACGTGAAAAACGAATTCTTGCATGGAGATTTGTCTGAGACGGTGTACATGAGACAACCATCTGGTTTTGTCGACAAAACCAAAACGGTGTACATGTTATGAAATCTAGGGTTTTCAGTTCTTACTATATAAGCTTGTAATGAGACATTGTAAAAGCTTAAGAATCAAGAAATAAAAAGATAATTTCTTCAACCCATTTCTTCAACTTTTAAGAGAGAGCAGCTAGAACCGACCGAATAAATAGAACTTCACCAGACAAATCATATTCTCAGACACACGAGTCTCTTCCGATCTACCAAACACTCTTACTTGAAATCTCAAAGAAAAGGAACAAAACTGAATCTGAGTTATCACATTGAGAAATCAAATTCATTTACATAATAACCCATATGTGCATATTATTATGTTTCCCCTAAAATGGTTTATTCAGTCTTCATCAAGCTAACTCATGTTGCAATGCCCACCATCGTCAGAATCTTTCTCTTCTTCTCTTTTATCAGATTCAGCTTATTTCCGAGTCAGTGTTTCAGAAACGTTTAGCAAAAGCAAGAGAGTATACTTTTGTTGTGAAATTTAATGAAAAAAGAGTAACGAGAAAACATTTTTGCTTCTGTGTGCAACCTACCCTGATTGTAATCACTAGATCTTATCTATTCTCTACCATATTTGTTCCCTTCCAGGGATAAAAAATTCTGAACAGTCAATTTTTTTGCACTTTGTTGATGACCTCTGTCTGTCTCACACATTACTTTCGTGATCTTCACGGTTTCACTAATTATACTACTAGTAGCCATTAGAAGAGGGCTTGTATTGGGAGTCCCTCCTGGATCCTTCTCTTGTCTCTTTTTCTTCTTTGTATTTTGAATATGTAGCCGATTGCCCTAGAGAAGAAACGGGAAAACATCAACTTGTATATACAACGGGATGTAGTTTCTACTTCTCCAGCCAAACAGACAAAACAACATTCTGGTTTATGTGGACTGAGCTTGCCTGTCTGCAATGCCGTTGGACCAGTAGCAGCATCGCTTATTTAACATTGAGTCTAGCTAGATCCACAAACTGTTGTGCTGATAGAGTGAAGACTCTCCTTTGAAACCGATCATTCTCTGCAGCTAAGATGAACTTATTAACTCTGTTTTTGAGCTTGAATCTCCAAGATTGTGACCACTTCAATGAATTGAACATACTTCTTTGTCTTCGAATATCCAAACTGTAAGATGTTCCCTAACCTGTGAACTTGGTCAGAATCCTTTTAACTCCTTCCAACATAATCTTGCCCTTTACCCAAAATCCCATGGTTGTGGCTTGTGTTTGAAACACTTATTCTGCTTCATCTTAGTAATATCATTATGTTTTCTCTTTTCTCCCACTCGAAGCACATGTATTTATCACAGCTGGAACAAAATCACCACATTGCTCCTGATGGATTCTTTCTTTGGACTTGATTCATGAAAGACCTCTTTCTCCATCGACCCAATCACCTCGGTATCTCTGTTTCAATCAGTTCAACAGTAGCAAACGATTCTTCCTTTCGAACCATTTTCTGATCCATTAAAAACAGTCCCTTCTTATACCAAAAGAGAGGAGGATCTCCAAGACATCCAGCTCAATGAAAAAAATCTGTCTACGCTCAAGAGCCAGCCAAAAAGACTATAGCCGTTAAATCTCGGCATGTCAATGTTTAAACGGTCTCTATTTCCAAAAGCATGAAGATGATGCTGTTAACCTAGTTGTGCAAATGACATGGGAATTTGAGAAACAGATCAACAGGTTCTACAATCAATGCAACATGTAGGTTCTGCAACAAATGCAATAGTTCATGCAACATGTGCAATATATAGATCCTGCAAACAAGTGCAATATAGGTCCTGCAACAGCTGCGAATCTTAGCAAGATTTAAAGTGATAGCTTCAAGGTTTACAATACTATCAATAAAGGAAAAAAAAAGTCAAAAGCACCACAAAATGATGTATCTCTCAAACATTAGCAAAAGTTCATTCTCCTTGTCTTGTCTCCTAGTTAAATTGTGTTCTGTTGCACTCCACTTCTCTCTGATGCTGGATTTTCTCTGTGAATAAGAAAAGTAAAAGATAAGGCGCCAAGAAAACATTTCTATATAAGCGCATAGAGTGCAAGAAGGACACTTTTAACTTCAATCCAACAGTAGAAGCAATGGACAGTTTCGCTTTTTGGCCTTTTGATCAACAAAGTCATATTGAGCAAAACAATAGATGAAGTATTGGTGTAAACAGACAGAGAGGGAGAGTTCTAGCACCTCGAGTTCACAACACTTCGCGTTTTAGTTCAGCCCTGGATTCAAATACTCTTCCTCTTTTTTTCGCTTGTCCCTGCAGCTGCAACTGCAACATAAGAAGGCTATAATCAAACTAACACCTATAACAAACCCATAAACGAGAAATAACCAAGTTACACACCTGATTTTCCACTACCACCACTGTAGTTCACACCCGTAAACTTGCTAAGAAGGTATGACGGTTCAGTTATGGCTTCATCATCGGCATCATCTTTAAGTTGCCTTACTAGGTTAGTATTAGCAGAGTACTTGACATTCATTATCATCTTGCTGAGAGAAATGTACATGTAACCTGGTACACCATCCATGATTCCATGGCTCAGCTTAACAAGAGCAACCCACTTCTCCTCAAACAATACAATGGCAAGAACCAACACTGCGTGTATTCCAACATAATTTGATTTCTCTGAGGCAGGTCCTTCGTAGACTACCTCTAACTGCAATAATCAATGCTCAATAATCAACAACTGTCATGTCTTACTGATTAATAAATCTAAATTATGTTACTTACCGAACGACTCTTCTGGTATTCAGGTTCATAGACGAACATGTTTGCAGATACAGCCTGGTGCAAAAGCATTTGGTGCAAATCTTCCATCTTATCGGATTGAAGAAATTCAATGTCAGCACCAAAATGGAACAGTTCTTGATCTCGAGATGGAGGCTTATTAACGCAGCTGTAATCCTCTGTAGTATCCAGAGGATCTTCCTCTGGAACTCCATGTTTTTTTATAAATTCAAGACCGTGTAGTACAGGGAATCCGTGGCACTTGTGATTGGGCCTTCCTTCTTCTCCACGTGGACGATTTCGCTCAGCCTCACTCACGTAGAAGGTGAGATATTTTGCGGACATAAGGCGAAATTCCTTGTCTTCTTTGATTTTCAGTCGATGCGAGCTAAAAACATCAGTGCAGGTGTAAGTCCAGCAATTGTCTGCATTTACCAAACAATTAAAAAAAATCAGTCAGAGAAAATTTTAACTCAATTACTAAGTAAGTGGCAATACCATGATCTCCTTGGTTTCTCACAGGGCCACCGCGGTTACTCTTTTGCCAGTTCGTTGAAGCTAATTCTCTGCTGGGTTCTTTCTCGCGAACGTCCCACAACAAGCAGGGATAACCATTTTCAACATTGAAGAAAGAAGGCTCAGTAGAGGAGATTCGGCCTGTGAAGTCCATCTCACCCTTCACATCGTTATGTATACGGGGTCCTTCAGGATACGATCCAGATCCAGATTCTCGTTGAGCAGTCTTGGGCCTTTTGCCACCATCACCAACCGTAGGATAAACATCATGGCCCAAATTAAAGGGGAAGTCACTGTAGCCGTAATCAAAATCTTCATCATCAACCACTTCATCATGATCATCAAAGTAGTTGTTAGGCGCCACATACGCACGCCCTGGATCTTGACGCATGATGTATGCTTCGTCCCAGGTCGGGCATTGCTTAACACAAGTCCCTGTTGTTTTGTTCCATCCTCCTCCACAGTTGTAGCAAAACTCATGCCCACATCTGACGAGAATAACAAAAGGGCATATGCCGCCACCAATATGGTTAAACAAGGAAAGATTAAAATAATTCTTAAGGTTTCTTAAGATGATCAACGTGTTAAAGAGAGATACCTGCAAGTAATATGATTGCATCCTTGAGTAAGTTCAATCATGTGTTGGCACTTGCCACATTGGCGCCACATTTTATTATTATTTGCCAGAGATTTTAGCTTCACGTCATCTGCTGGAGGATTAGGATGGAGTTTCTTGTATTCACTGCAAGACAGCTTTCCATGCCACGGGACTTTACAGTCCACACAGAAGAGGCCACGACATTCCACACATCTCCTTGCTCCAGGTGCAGGATAAGCAGGCTGTAAGCTCTTGGCCGATTCAGCTATCTTGGTTTTGGACATCAAAGCAGAACACCTCAGGTAAGGACAGTAAACTCTCTCTGTGACAGGTATTGCGTTATCCTTGACTATTTGCTTCCACATTTCATCCAATTTTGGAGTCAAAAGCTTGCCACACGCATCGATAACCATCTCAGACTTGCATGTATCATGAGGGCAATTCGGAATCATTCCGTGAAGCAGCTTCACCTCTAAATGTTGCTTGACACACTGAAAGCAAAAGCGATGGTTGCATTTGCCGGTAGCAAACAAGCGCTTGGGATCGATGTCGTTGAAACAGATAAGACAGTAGTCTTCTTTCCGAGCTACTTTTGCTTGGCATGGATTTTCATGAGGGGTTGCTTGCGAAACAATTGACTCCCTAGCAAGTTTATAAGCATACTTCACTTCGTTTCCAGCCACCAGAACAGCTTGACTAAACGAGAATTGTTGCATGATCCGTTGCAAATCATCCATTAGCATGGATATCTCTATTTGCTTGGGCGTCCAGCTTCCCCTGACCTGCATTCAAATAAACATAAGAAAAAAAAAAGGTCTTATAATGAAAACCTAGGTAAAGAAAGTATAACACAAATGGAACTCTAGACTATTGCTCAAACACCTTGGAACTTACAGTCTACTCCTCTAATATAGCTTAGTGAAGGTAGCGCAACAACTTCTTTAAATCGGCAAACAAAGAGAAACAACAATGGCTTAAAAGAAAAAAGAAAAAAAATGGTTCGTTCACGATATAGAATGATAGAGAGTAGTCACTGCAACTCTTAGTCATCACATTATAAAACTAATCTTTTTTCTCTAGTCATGACAATGTAACCCCAATAAACACACATTATAGCCTACATCTATTGATTCAGGAAGTGGCAATGCTGATCACCAATTCTACAAGATGCACCAAAGGAAAAAGAAGACACCATTTTCTACACGGACTCAACAACACAGCAGGAGCAAAAACAAAGTCAAAGTGAGACTTAAGAGCAAACGACAAAGAAGGCAGGTGAGATTCAAGCATAGCAATGAAGAAAAAGTAGGGAAGTTAGTTATACGTATTGAAAAATCGGAAAAGAATCGCAGAAGATAGCGACGTTTTTGATCCCCAGCTTCGACGCTTCGATCAATCCACGCGTCAACGCCTGAATCTCCGCACCGCTCTGACAATCCAGCTTTCCCTTCGACTCAAACAACAGATCATCCCTCTCATCGCAAATAGCGACCCCAAACCCAGCCACCACCACCTTCCCTTTCCCTTCTTCGCTCACCAAACCCTTGGAGTAAAGCCTGTACATTACGTCGGAATCTACCTTCCAGCTTCCCTTGACCTAAACATAAACACCTCAAGAACTTAGCAGCGCAACAGTTTCTTTATATAGGCGAACAAAGAGAAACAACAATGGCAAGGCAAACCTTGGCGTCGGATTCGATTAGGTCGGCGGCGTTATCTCTGATCTTTTCGTCAACCCCCATTTCCTTGCGCCGATTGCACAGAGCCTCTTCGCTTAGAGGGTTTTCGCCCCCCATTACAATCAAAAGCAGAGACGAAGAGAAGTTTGGTGAAACGATTGCGTTTTGGAGGCTTTCTTTTCACCAAATTTCTTTTAAGCGGCTAAAATAAATATTTTCATCGGAATTTAAAATATATATTGAAAACAAATTCTAGTTATTTATCTAACGAGTTGTCTTGTCCAGTACGGAAGGTTGAAAGTCGCAACCATCTCATTAAGCCTCCACGTGTTAATAGGACCTTCCTCCTTCTCTTTGTTCAAATTTGCATGAAAATATGGTTTAGTCAACTTTCCAGCCTAATCATGTCAACATGCAAAACTATATAAATATAAAAAAAAAATGTGTAACTGGTTATCAAATAAAAACAAAAAGAATGTCACTATAACGACGTCTCTTGGTCTCGTTGACGTCTCATGATATGCCACCCCATGTATTATTGACTGTAGACCCTACCTTTTCAACTTTATATGGATAGACAATTTACAAGAATGTAATTGGTAATCGAATAAAAACAAAAGGAAATCTATAACTATAACGACGTCCGTAGGTGTCGTTGACGTGTCATAACATATTACCCCATGTATTGACTGTGGATCCCACCTGCTTGTCGTTCTAATCCCTCTTGTTGATTCAAAAATTTCATATACGTCAAACGAAATGAGAAAGAAAGAACTATTGCAAATTTAACATGAAGTTGAAGAACATATATAGACAACTGATAAACAAATATAACTCACCAGATTAAGTACGTATTCGCCAACCTCACTTTATCGTGAGAATGTTCGTCTATCTCGCGCCATGCTCCTCTTCGCTCTGGTGACTGGTCTGTCACTTTCTTTTATCTCTTCAACGTCTATACGGGTTAAAGAACGAAACTGGAAGTGTAAAATGAAGAACATCTTGAGAACCTCCTGAATCATTCATATCATGCATTGGACCTGTTAAGAAGCTTTTTTTGATAAGGGACCTGTTAAGAAGCTTGTATTATACTTTCCGTTCAAATTTGCATGAAAATATGGTTTAGTCAACTTTCCAGCCTACTCACGTCAACATGCAAAACTATATAAATATAAAAATTTAAAATAATGTCAACTTAATTGGTTATCAAATAAAAACAAAAATAATGTAACACCCCATGTACTGACTGTGGATCCCCACCTTTTCATGCTTGCTTAGTTGCTTGTCATTCTTACCTCTTGTTGACTCAAAAATTTCATTTACGTCAAACGATTGAGAAAGAGTAAGAAATATTAACATGAAGTTTAAGAACATGTATAGACATATAAAAGCCTTTTTCATGACTAATTATGTCGCTCTTAGACAATATAATATCCTCTTTCATGCCTAGTTATGTCGCTCTTAGACAAACTCATAGAAAAATATAACTCACCAGATTAAGTACGTACTCACCAACTTCACTGTATCATGATCAATTTCACGAATGAAGGATCTATGCTCGCCTCTTCGGCTTCCGGCATATATATGGATCGGATCACTTTTCTTGAAGAATCTGTTTCCAAGTCCAAACGCTTCGATCTCCTTTTAAACGCAGCCGCGCTTTCGTCCACCGCACCAAGACTACGCACGTTGCTGCTTCTAGATGCGTCGAGAATCGTTTAGCGAGCCCTGAGGCTGCCGCCATTAAGGGCTAAGAGTAACACCTCAGCAAATTTACGGTGACCATTCTTCGTACAATGTAGACTATACGCCTTGTTCCTCGGTGTTCATCACATTACTAGACCGATGTATATATAATGTCCGTGGTGGGAGGGAGCAGATCACAATATAGATTACGTCCATGTGTTTTGATACACTCTAGTTTCTTTCTTTTGGATAATATGTAACTTTATATGTATACCAAAGGCTGCAGAGGTTTAACAAAAGCTACGTTTTGTTTCTAAAGAAAGCCATAGACCCTAAAAAATAATAATAACAAAAAAAACACAAGACAAGTAGTGGTATCTTGTACATTACGGAAGGTTGAAAGTCTGACTTTAAAAAACCATCCCAAGTAGTCTGGATTGGGTAAACATGCCTCCACGTGTTAGAGGATGTTCGTCTATCTCGCGCCGTGCTCGATCCTCCTCTTCACTCTGGTGAGTGGTGACTGGTCTGTCACTTTCTTTTATCTCTTCAACGTCTATACGGGTTAAAGGACGAAACAGTAAGTGTGAAATGAAGAACATCCTTGTATTATATTCTTCATTCAAATCACGTCAACATGCAAAACTATAAATAGAAAATTTTAAAAGAATGTCAACTTGGTTATCAAATTAAACCAAAATAATGTAACTATATCGATGTCCGTAGGTCTCGTTGACGTGTCATAGTATATTACCCCATGTAGTGACTGTGGATCCCACTTTTTCATGCTTGCTTGTCATTCTCTCTTGTTGATTCAAAAGTTTCATATATGTCAAACGAATGAGAAAGTAAGAAATATATTGCAAGTTGGTAATTTAACATGAAGTTTAAGAACATATATCGAAAAAATTTAACTCACCAAATTAATTAAGTACGTACTCTCCAACCTCACTTTATCATAATCACTTTCTTTTTTTTGGGCTAATCATGATCACTTTCACGAATGAAAGATCTATGTTCGCCTCTTTGGCTTCGAGTATGTATGGATCACTTCTCTTGAAGAATCTGTTTCCAAGTCCAAACGCTTCGACCTCCATTCAAACGCAGACGCGCTTTCCTCCACCGCACCAAGACCACGTATGTTGCTGCTTCTAGATGCGTCGAGGATCGTTTAGCTGGCCCTGAGGCTGCTGTCATTTGGGCTAAGGCGTAAGAGTAACACCTCAGCAATTTTACGTTGACCATTTTTCGTACAATATAACTATACGCCTTGTTCCTCGTTGTCCATCACTCATCAGACTAGACAGCTGTTTGAATATAATGTCTCTGGTGGGTACGTAGGAGCAGACCACGTGCATGAGTCTTGATCTCCTCTAGTTTTTTTTTGGTCTAAATGTGAAGGATCTACTCTAGTTTCTTTTTTACTTTTGTTAAAATGTTTGTTTATATATATATATATATATATATATATATAATGTGTGTGTATATATATAGCAAAGACTGCAGATGTTTTACAAAGGCTACCTTTCGTTTCTAAGTCACAAAAAAAAGGAAACCATAGAAACTAAAAAGTAACGATAACAAAAAATTCAAAACAAGTAGTGATATCTGGAAAAAAAATTGCATTTTTAACCGTTAAAGTGACTATACACGCAGTTTAAACCTTCAACTTGTTTAAACACTTCCAACACTCAAGCTGGAAATTTTACCTTACACATGTTTCCCTCCACGGAACAGTAACTACGTTGCGTGAGCATAATATTTTTTTTCAAAAATATATTATTAAAATCACTTTTAATTAATATTTTATCATTTATTATAATTATAAAAATATATAATTTTCATAAAATTAAGAAACGAACAACCCCTTTCTTGTAAATCAGCGATAGCGTTTTGAGGCCTTCTTCACACATTTGTTGTAAGCGGCTAATGAAATTTTCGAGGGAGTTTTGAAAATATTTTTTTTAAACCAAAAGGTTGTTATATCTGAGTGGTATCTTGTACATTACGGAAGGTTGGAAGTCGACGTTATAAAACCATCTCTCTTGTTGGTTCATCACCGTTGTGATATTTTATTTTACCGTTTTGATATTTATGAGTACTAATGTTGCCGCGGATACACCTCTCGATTCTCTTAGTGCTTCTTGTGTTACGAACGCTTATAATCCTAGCTCACTATCTCTGGACTGTACTCTCGTGTGTCGTATGAATTGTAAAGAGCAAAAAGTACACACAATATTTTAGAGTTCCCCACGGCATCTCTTTCTCTCTCAAGAAGGTAAGCAAGCTGACGAAGCGTCTCCGATACTCAACTCCTCTTGGCTCTTGCTCGCTTCTAAAGTACCTTATCTATGTAAATATGTAATGGTCTCCAACTTATCACCTCGCTTAGGGTCCTTATTTAGTTATTTGTTAACGAAAATTTTAACATTTTAGTGTAGTGTCTCACTGTCTGTTACTCTCTTAACCGGTCCAAATTCTCCGACTTAAACAACTCATTGCCTTGCTCGGTCTTAAAGAAAAAACTGTACAGCTTTTTTGTGAGTTCATCACGTAGAAGAGTTGCTGCTGCTATGATCATCATCCGAGCTTGTATCTTCTTCTTCTCTTGCTTTATATCTATGAAGAACCGGCAATGAAGCTGTAGCTGATATTCTGAACGATCTAGCTGAAGCTGAACCCATTGTTGTCGACATCTCTTGCATCGTCTTCACTTCTTTACAAACGTTATCGAGTACTCCTAGAAAATCTCTCACGACCATGAAGATTCTCAAAGGATGTGCTTCTTCTTTTGCGGTGTCTCCATGGAAATACTCTGTTACTTCTTTAACCATTGACATAGCTTTTTTTTCTTCTCCTCTGATCTTCCGAATCTCTTCCTCTGCGTCTTTGACAAACGTTTTCATCGAATCAAAGAACTTCCCTGGAGTTGATGTCTTGAGAAAAGCTCGGAGTTTCTCAAGACCCGTTTCGAGTTTTGTCACGTAACCACTGAGTACATCAGAATCCATCCCGGCTGATTTTTTAACGTTTGCCAGGTCTCTGCTGAGTCCAGCGACGACTTGTAATCCTTGCTTTCTGAAACCGTCTTTGTTTCCATGGAGGGTGGTTTCGTCTACTGTTGTGGTGGTTACCTCCGATCTTGTGATCTCTTGGACGACAAAGTGAAGCAATGTTGTCTTGCCGTCAACTCCTTTTACGTCTACGAGTTTCAAAAGAGTGTCGAGTTTGAAGGCTTTGGCCTCTCCGCGATTAGTGCCAACGTTCATTCGATTTCCTGTCATTAGAACAGCCTCGAGGAGCTTAAGGAACAGCCTGCTTGCTTTTAGTTCTAAGCTTGCTTCCTACAAAGCAACCAAGGAAATAAAATTTAAGACAATTTGTGTTGCGAGATTGAATCATCAAAGACAAAGTGTCTTAAGGAGTGAGTGACTAACCTCTAGGGTCTGGAAAGAGTTCCTTAGATACTTGACTTCTGCATCAAAGTTGGCTCTATACAACATTGCTTCAACTCGTTTGAATGCAAACGGGATATCGAGAATGGTTTTAAGGAATCTTTCAGCAGTTCCTAGTTTCGAGACATCACCAGAGTACTCTCGGAGCTTTATCTCTTCTTCCTTTGTTGGAGCCATCTTCACCAACGTCTCTAGAAGCTCTGCACCTAAGCTCTCGGGATTACCTGTTACCGTGCCACACAAGTATGATTATATTGAAATAATAGGGACCAAAAATACTCATACATCTTAGAACAATGCATAACGAAATCAAATATGTATTAAGAATCTTAATGAATGCCAAGTCTATAGCTCTATATCATGCTCGCTACTCCTGTAAAATTATAGCATGACCCTTTTTTAGTTGTGCAATCATGTTAGCAGCAGTATAAAGCAGAGAAACTCATTTCATAGGTCATTATTCTTTGCAATGATTATAGCTTGTGGCCTAAGTCTTTTGTAGTATTATCAGTACTGAGTATTATTAATCGTTTAACCATCCATCACTACCTCTTATGAGCATCTCTATCACAATTCTTACTACAAGAAAGATCTCCATTAACCCATCAATGACATCAATACTCAAGTACAAGAACAGAGGAACCTAAATGTAAATAGCTTAATGAATTATAGCGATCAAAGCAAATGATGCAACTTTACAATATGCAATGAATCAAACGGGAGACGCGAAAAACTTACCATCTAAAAGAGCTTCTGACACCTCCTCACGTGTAACATTGAGTGCTCTTAAGAGGATAGCAATGTTCTGAGATTTCTTAGGATCAAGAACTCTGTTCTCATTCTCAGCTAGAGGCATCACTGACCTTGTCACAGGTTCCTTTGGAGCAGAACTTGCTGAATTGCAACCAAACAGATGCTCCATCCGATCTTCGTTCACTCTGTTTAATACAATACAGTTACCAAAATCCGAAAAATTCAAACGTATACAATGCAGAAACACAGCTTATACGCACCGGAATGAGCTTGATTTGAGCTGGTCCCAGACTGTAGCTCGATCAGAGCTCGCACGTACTTTATCCCAGTGGAGTGGCTTCAACTTTGGCCTACTTGGATCCGTCTCCCTCTCTGCTGATTCACCTTTGGCCTCTTCAACAGCTTTCTTTGGAGTCTTGAACGCTAATTTTCTTGACAATTCGTCTGGCTTCGTTGCTTCTGTATCGCTGAGTTTTCGAGGTATCTGGAAATCTCTCGGCCGTATCTGAGGAGGCGGAGGCGGTGGTGGTGGAGGAGGAGTAGACCTCCGTGGAGAAACTCGTGAGATGATGAGAGGAGGCTTATCCTGCGTAATCGCCTGAAACGCCGCTCTATCCGGCGGAGGAGGAGGCTGAGAGAACTTAGGCTTGCTCTGTGAATAAGGAAGATCAGTCTCCAAGCTCCCTAGAGGTTGTACCGGCGGTTGTTTCTGCCTTATCGACGGAATGATAACGTGTTTCATCTCCGGCGACCTGGACGCTGAACCGAACTTGGACCTCGGAGAAGTCCTCTTCGAATGAGGAGGTATCGAGTAGCCGCCGCCGGAGCGAGGAAACGCCGTGTAGTAACCGTCATCGCTGCTGATCGCAGATCCGTGCGGCGTGTAGAAATCAGCGCCGCGGCATTCCTCGTCGGAAGAAGACGACGACGAAGAGGGAGGCGGAGAGTTGTTATTATCAGACGGTTGGGGAGGTTTAGATAACGGTGGAAGCGGTTGAAGCTCGGGACTCGGACGGTAACGATCCGATCTCTTAACCGGATTTAATTTCCGGTACGGAGACGTATTAACCGGTCCGTTATTATTATTATTACTTCCATTAATAGAGTCCCTAACCGGTTCGCGGCTCGGTTCGACGGTTGCCATGTAGAGAAACGTAGACGACGTCGTTGTTGGTGGTGGTCTCGGATCTTCGTGGAATATTCGAGAACCTCCGCCGCCTCCATCGCCTCCTCTTCCGTTGATAACGAGTTTCTGAGTATCGCTGGCGTGTTTTGCTTTGTGGCGGTACAAGAAGAAAGCTAGAGCCGAAAGCATACCGAGCGTGACGAGTCCGACGGATATGGCGATCGCGATTTTCGTCCCAGGTTTCTTCGGTTGAGTAGTGGTGGTAGCCGTCGGAATCGGTAATCCGCCATTGACGTCGGCGGAGGTAGGAGGAGGAGGAGGAGGGAGGTCAGGCGTAGATGGATTCTCGGGGAAGAAAGGCTGATCGGGAGAGTCCGGAGGAGGTGGCGTGAACTCGATATCAGGAGGAGGAGGAGGAGAAGACTCAGGGAAAAGCGGCTGGTGGAGAATTCTTCGATGAACCTCGTTCAGCTTCGCGCCACTAACGGTGAACGATAAGAGGAAGAAGAAGATGAGTATCGAGTAAGGAGCTCTCATGGTGACTTGTGTTTAACGGTTTTTACGATTCTTCTCTCTTTCTAAGTTCATCTTCTTTCCTTCTTCGTATCTTCAGTGGAAAGACAAATAAGAAAAATGGTTAATGGAAAAAAAAAGAAAATTAAAAAAGGCGAAAAAAGGGAAAGTAAAGAGCAGAGGAGAGTAGAGAGATCTTTTTTTTTTTAACACTGTTTAGTTTCAAGCCATTAAAAGGTAAAGTTCAAACAACCAGCTTTAAAAAAGCTAATAAACTAAAAGAAATCACCAATAGGTGACATAAAGAGCTCAAAAGAGCATAGAGATATAACCCACCAAAGATTGAGATAGTACCAACCAACATACTGGTTTTTGTACTAATTCTCAAGGTGTAAGTCTTACTGACCATCCTCCTCAATGAGTTGTTGTTTCTGCCAAGGGGAACATGACGAGCCAGAGGACTATGATCTTCATCTCTTACCACTTTCACTATATTTTCCAAGCGAAAGTTATGCGATGGATACAAGATAGAATCATAAGCATGAACGAAGAAGTCCATAAGCCAATTTGTTAAAGCACAAGCTCAGATCGTTGAAACTAGCTCTTCTTTTATCCACAATAGCAGCTTGAGAAGAACTAATATTTTGAGATCTGTTTCTATAATAGCCTAACAATGGCTATTAACTTATTTATAAGTGAGAAAAAAAAACCTGCCACCGAAACGTCGAGGAGGTTAAGCAAATCAACAAAACACCAAAACCGTCGCTCCACAAGGATCCGGAATTTGACGAGAAAACCATCGCTCCACCAGGAGCTAGAAACTCTTAAAAACTCTGGTTGGAATTCATATAGAAACCCAAGTAGACAAACACAGTGCCTCACCAACGTCGTATTCGTCGAAAATCATGTTCGTCAGCTACAAGATCTGACCCAAGAATGACCAAAATCATCTCCCACGACCACAAAACGCAGAAAAAAGATAATAGAGAAGAGCAGAGTATATGAAAAGAATGGAGAAACGCGAAAAAAAATTTGATTTCCGGCGACCGCTCGCACGAGACGGCGGCCGCCAGAGAGAAGAAAGGGATTAGGGTTTTTCTTCCAACTTGAGCCAAAGTTTGTTTCACCAGACAAACACACGTTTAAGTATTCCGGGATCGTTTAAGCTACTTTTTTTCTTTACCGCCTTTAAGTTTTCGTTATTTAGTAAATTATTATCATTCGTAAACGCATTATTTGTGCGCGACAAACATATGTTATAGAAACAAATAAATAAATAGTATAACTAGTTGCAGTCTGAACAAAAAACATAAAAATGAAGAATTTATACAGCCTTACATTTCACGTCAAGCGTCAGGAGATTATAAAAAAAAAATTCAACTTTGTAATTTAGCTGTGGATGGACTCTCATTGTCATGTGGCTTTCCATTAGATTTCGTTTTCTAATCCGACAGTGTATATATATATTGTCCTTCTACTCTGTCCAACGTAGAAATTTCCGATTATGTTTCGTAAAACGACATGTACATGCCAGTCCATCATCGACTTTTAGACTTTTGTATTTTTCTCAATTTCCCAAGTGATTTTACTCTTATAATCACAATTAATAGCTCATGTTATAAACTAATACTATACTGGCTGATTCTATAGCCGGAAAGCCAATCCACTGTGGTCCACTCCACTGTATTTTAGATGAGAATATTGGCCAACATTTGCAGTTTTTAAGAGACTTTAAAAAGTTTGGTTTTCACCATAATTACAAATATTTAAAAGAAAAATGTAAAGCCGACGGTAAATGGTAGATTTCAGCTTTATTCCAAAATCCAGATATACATAATTATTATATGAATATCAGAAACACTGGATTGTATTGTATTGCATAATTGCATTGCATTGCTTGAGCAATGAGAATACAAAATGTAGCTTCCAGAAACTAAACATAATGAACTTTATTCCTCTTACGACGATTTTCACTGGCATATAGCTCTTTTTACACAAAATGATGTACATGTAATTCAAGTTTATAGAGTCAGGATAAAAATAAAATAAAAAGATGTGATAAAAATGAGATTTTTTTACATTTAGACACACTTTATTACTTTCCAATTACACAACAACACACTTGTCACTTGTGACACACTTTATTTTGTGGAAAAGACTTTTATGACCTTCAAGCAAAGAGAAGGTGTTGAATTTGATTTATTGTACTTCGCTTTATTCTCATTCTCATCACACCATCTCTCTAATCTTCTTATCTCATTTTATTGTTTTTTTATTCTACTTTTATTTTCATTTACTTTTATCTCAAATTCTAAAATATATTAAACAAAAAAAATTGTCATAATAAATTATATATAAAATTCTCTTTCTTTTAAGATCCATTTCCGTATATGTATATATACTATATATATTAACCACTTCACCAAACTCTGTTCAAACTCAGCGGGTGTGTGGATAGCTGGTACGTGGATGAGTTATGTGTGGACGGTTGATCCGGGGATGAGTGATATGTGGATAGGGCGTCGTGGTATTGTTTTGTGTTGACAAGATCTCCGAGGATTAACAAGGTGACTTATGGTGATGTCTTGTTTGGTGAAGTGAGTGCAGCTGAGCCGGCCAATTGACCGACTAATAACATTGCAGCTGATTGCAGTAATGAGAATTCTATCATGGTTATATTGGAAATTTCTCAGATTTATAAATATGCATATGATGATCTTTTTTGTTGTCCTATGTAACATTTTTATTCCCTCTTTTTTTATTTTGTAGTAGCATATCACACATAATCCAAAGGTCCTCCAATCTATTATGCTACATGTGTTCTCGTTTATTGAATTTTCTATAACAAGTATATAATTATAACCACGTTCACCTTTTTTATGTTATATATTCACAGATTATATTTCAAACCACAATTTTTTTCTCATTTATGTATACTTCGTCCACATATTATCTATGGACGTATCACCCATCCACACAACAAACGTCCACGCATTGCATGTGTTCACATATCCGTACACATATCATCCTTCCACAACTTATTGTCGTCCATGCTTCGACTGTATTCGATCTCCAAAACAGTTCTCCACTGCTTCAATCTTAATCCAAAAATTTCATATTTACAATCTGTATCATGCCTTCCTCCACTTATTTCATGTCTTTTATCTATAGCTTTACTGTCTACATTTTTGGCATCCATACCTTCAATGTATAAATATTAAAACAAAAAGATATTTCCATTTGGGGAATTAATACAAAACACTATTTCTCACCAATAAAATAGTACATATTTTCTGGCCATTTCTAAACAAGAAAGGACTTTAACGTCCGAAATTTCTTCTCTCTCTCCCAACACCCACTAAATGACAAGAAAAAGTGTGTCACATGTCATATGTGTCTTAGGATGTAAGTAAAAGACAAATTGTGTCTCTAGGTGTAATCGACTCTAAAAATGAAGAAAGAAGACCCATACATGTTACATATAATTTTGGAATAAAGTGTCAACGTTACATTCGTATCTTTAATCTTTAACTTTTTTTTTGCTTTTATTCGTGTATACATGTGTAGACAAGCTCTTTCTAGCGTAATGCTTTTATTTTAACAAATAACTTTCTTATTATCTTTCATGTATACTTTTTCAGTTTTCATTTGCTGGGGATGCTCATTTATTTTGCTCGCATTTACAAATGCTCCCCTTATCTTTTATCTAGTTTACTAACGACGAATCATGCACGTACGTTAGTGATAATAATCTGAAGAGTTATTTGTTATAGTATTATCAGCAGTTATATATTTTAAGCATTCTTCCATCATTTAGCTACCTTGCGTGATAATTGGCTTATACATTGCCAATAAGAACAAGCAAATGATGTTAAAAAAGAAGAAGCAACAAATATTCTGCCGACACTTAATACTCAAGGTACATAATATTCGTCAACACTTTTGAACTCATTTTACTATCATTATTGCCAGTCTTTCTATTTATATTGAGACAAGTGCCCCAAGGCAGAGTTATTAAATTAAAATTAAAAAAAAAGTGTCGTGATTTTAATCCAAAACCAACTTGAACTAATGTTGCATTTTGCAATACTTTCCAGTCGAGTTAATGAATTTCTTGATGTAGTTAAGAGAAATTAACGTTGGATAAAAACTATTAGAAGCATGTAATTAACTAATGATACCGACAGATCCGAGATGACCATGGTCGGATGGGTCAATGCTTGTATTTAAACTATTTGTTTATTTTCAATCAGGTTGATTAAAATACTAATTATTGGCGTTAATCATGATAAAGCTACTAGACAAACCCCTTCATAGTGTTGTCATAATGATTGTGATGGGATTATGCAAAACGTTCAAAGCAATTATAGAATCCCACACACCAATTCACTCAACAATATCAGTCTAATGACAGCCTTCCAAATAAAATAAATCGAAATGAAGTCAGAATGTAAATAATTAAATTATCATCTTGAAACAAAAGCTTGCCTCTTTATTAGAAAAAGAAAAGAGAGATTAAATCGTTTGATAGAAGCGAAGAATCAATGGTCAAATTAGCCCAATGACACGGGCTGTAATGAAGGACCTAAACAGAAGCCCATCTGTGCAACCTTACAGCTTACAATAAGGCGCGAAAATATGAATTAGTTTATTAACTTATTTAAAGTGTTAACGGAACCTTTTTGTTTTCCACGTCATCACGACCCACGATTATTATGCCTTCCGTGATGTTCCCTCTTCTATCCGTGGATTCCCCTCCCCAAAATGCTGTCGTTTCGTTTATTCAACGTTCTGTTTTGTTCTGTTCGTTTGTTTATTCAACGTTCTGTTGTGTGTTGTGTAACGAACTTTTTTGTGTGTTGATGTGTCACAATGTACAGTTTCTTAAAACAGAACAGTGTCAGCATTTTCAACGGGCATTATTGTTCATGTCAGTGTCGAATAGACCACTTTATAAGTGAAAATATCAAAAATATACAACAGTTTTCAACCAAAGAACCACAGTCACTATGCAACATTGTTGCCTTTTTCTTTTCTTTTTTTCATTAAAAGTAATATATGACCATAGTCCATATATTTTGATTCTTCATCTGTACCCTTTAAGAAACCATCTTTTATAATCAACTTCTCATATGCCTGAGGAAAGAAACCCAGCGCACAAGTAAAGAAAATAAACTCTGCCCAAAGCAAAAAAAACATGAGACGTCTTCTTTACATTTTCTTCTTCATTCCCTTCCTCGGTTTTGCAGGTAAAAATCATCACAAACGAAATGCTAATCAATCTTTTTTTGTATTTGTTTCATTCAACTCATAGCTATAATCTTAATGCAGGAGCTGGTCAAGAATCAACACACATTGAAGCTCTGAATCTCCTTCAACTTCTTCCTCAAACCACTGATCTCGAACTAGCTGTTTCCGTGAGAGACAACAAAACCATTACCGAGATTTCATCAAGCATCATAAAGTCCGAAACTTGGCTTAAAACCCATGTCCTCTCTCGTTACCCTTCCACCAAAATCACCACCATTGTTATCTTCCCCCCTCATGACTCTTGCCAAACCGCACAACACAAACCCACCTTCGACCTGGTCCTGACATCTTTGAAGAACCTACACCATTCTCTCACAAGATGGGGTCTTGAGAAGAACATCAAAGTCTCCTCTGGCTTCTCTTACCAGTGCTTGAACAACTTAGAAACCTCTAAGCATCTAGAAATGTTCAAACCTACCCTTGACTTTCTCAGATCCATTAACTCCACTTTCACCATAAACCCACCTCCAAACTTCCTCTCTTTGCCTGGAAACCATCTTGATATGCTTCACTCCGTGGAGAAGTTCGGATCTTTGAGCTTCAACAAGGTCAACTTCTTAAACCCCGAACCAGAAGAAGCTACAGCGACGATGGCAACAAGAAGAAATCTCAGATCTTTGATCGGTTTTACCAGAAAATTCACACTAAACTTCCCGACATTACCCTCCCCGTCACCGGAGAACTCACCAATCCACTCCTCCATCGGATATCCATCTCCACAGCCTTCGCCGGAGCAATCTCCGATCTCATCTCCGGCGGAGCAACCTCCGGTCTCATCTCCGCCGGAGCAATATCCGGTCTCATCTCCGCCGGAGAAATCTCCGATCGTATCTCCGCCGGAGCAGTCTCCGATCTCATCTCCGGCGGAGAAAGCTCCGATCTCATCTCCGCCGGAGAAATCTCCGATCCCATCTCCAGGACTCTCTCTTTCGCCGTGCATTCCTCATCCGACTTCTTCGCCGCCACCGCCGCCGCCGGCGAAAGAGAAGGGGGTGGAAGGGCTGTGGTGCGTGGCGAAACCGAGCGTAGCGGCGGAGACACTGCAGCAGTCGTTGGACTTTGCGTGCGGACAAGGAGGAGCAAACTGCGACGAGATCAAGCCTCGCGGGATATGTTTCTATCCGGACACGACCGTGGCTCACGCGTCTTATGCTTTCAACAGTTACTGGCAGAAGACTAAACGTAACGGAGGAAGTTGCTCTTTCGGTGGCACCGCCATGCTTATCACTACTGATCCAAGTAAGTGTGAATTTTAAAATTTGCAGTAACATTTTTATTAAGCAGAGTTGATGAATTTTGTTTTTTTTTTGTTTTCGCAGGTTATCAGCATTGCAGATTTGTTCTGAGTTGAGATTTGTCGGAAGTGGAAGATCGGTAATGATGATATCATGGAAACAGAGCTAGTGGAAGAAAGGGATTATATCAATAATCGTTAGTATTAGTTAATGAGTTCATTTCTCTTTAGTTTGTTAATTTGAAATGGTTGTTTTCGTGGACTATTTATTTTATCATTTAAATAACTGTTACGTTTGAGTCCCAAATTATTCAGGCCACTTTTCATTGTTAATGGGCTTTGTTTTAACGTAAGAGGAAAAAAAATAAAACTTTATCAGAGCCAGGTTTCGATCCTGGGACCTGTGGGTTATGGGCCCACCACGCTTCCGCTGCGCCACTCTGATTGGGTTGACCGTAATATACTTACTTTTGTATTGAAACACACTTTGATTGGATCATCATGTAGGTAGGTATATTATCTCTAATTAACCTTCTCATTTTGTAATGGTTTAGTTTGCCAATATTCACAAGTCTGTTTCTATATACATACTGCGTCCAAAATAAATCGTTGAAGAATTTTTTTTTACTACTATTCAGCAGAAACAACAGCTTCTAGATTTGTTGAAGCGTTTCTGGCAGTTTAGTTGGCAATTATAAGCAACGACGACCCACTTCATAATACAACAACTCGGAAGACTAATACCAAGTAGCTATATTTTCTGCTTTAGCACATCATTGTACTTATTGGGTTTAAGTTGGTGGTGACTACTGACTAGTGGGCAAGTTTCGCACACACAAATAACTCAGTATATGCACCTGGTGAGAGTATCAATCGTGTTACCATCATTTAAACAAAAAAAAAAAAAAAGTTAAAAACTTGTAAGCAAGTTGGTGTTTCTTTTTCTAAATAAGCTAATAAAATGTAGGATCAATAAAACAGAGATAGTGTATGAGACAGTGGTGCAACTAACTGTGGGCCTCAAGTCTCGCGTACCGACTTTTAACTATCCACCGAAAAGTCTCACCATTCCTGTTACGCCACGCGGGCCGCCAGAAGAATCCAGCCTTCTTTAGCTAATGAGAGTGTGCCAGATGAGCAACGGCGTAATGCCACCACATCTCACAAAGCGAGTATACTCCAGAGTGGCAAAAGCTTCTTCTTTCTCAAATTTAAAATTTCAAATACAACTCCGAAGATACGGCACTCCCTTTAAAGAACAACTGTCTTGCTAATCTATATTTTAATCATAGCCTTTTACATTCCTAATCCTCATTATTATCTATATTAAATCCAAATAAGTAAGTGTAACGACCGGGAAACGGGTGAGAATTAACTTGAAAGTTTGAAAAGTGCCTAACCAATTGGTGAAAACTCCGTCTTCTACGTATGACATAGTATTAGTTTAGTATATAGAACTCGGAAAGTGTTGGAATAGTAAATCTTGTACCATACATCACACTATTATTCTAAGATATTTTTCTCAACCAGTTTGGAAATTTCTAACTAAAACGATACATTGACTTGGTAAAATAAAAAACCTATAATATTCCAAAAATTAATGACAACATATATAACATTAAATAAAGGAATTTAATGGATAGAAGAAAGCAAGAGTAGCACCACTTGATCACTCATAGCCCACGTTCCCACTCTCAATCCCAATTCTACAAGTTATATAGTAGTATAAATCAAATCACTTCCCAAAACACACACAACACAAACATAAGACGTGCTCACAAACAATACATCACACACTTCACTCTTTCTTCTTAAACACACCAAGAGATCACATCTCAAGATTTATATATGGCTCTCGAGACTCTCAACTCTCCGACTACAGCCCCCGCCTCCGCTCGGCCACTTCTCCGGTATCGTGAAGAAATGGAGCCGGAGAATCTCGAGCAGTGGGCTAAAAGAAAACGCACCAAACGACAGCGTTTTGATCAGAATCGTCAAAGTCAAGAAACGGCTCCTTCGGAAGAAGAGTATCTCGCTCTTTGCCTCCTCATGCTCGCTAGTGGCTCCGCCGTAACATCCCCTCTTCCCCCTCCGTCTTCGTCCTCCGATCACCGTGGCTACAAGTGTACAATCTGCGGAAAGTCGTTTTCCTCTTACCAAGCTTTGGGTGGACACAAGACGAGTCACCGGAAACCGGCGAGCAACGTTAACGTTCCCAGTAGTAGCCAAGAACCGTCTAATAACAACAGCAACGGTGGCTCCGTTGTTACCAACGGTAACGGTGTGAGTCAAAGCGGGAAGATTCACACTTGCTCGATCTGTTTCAAGTCGTTTTCATCGGGTCAAGCGTTAGGTGGACACAAACGGTGTCACTATGACGGTAGAGGTAACGGCAGTAGCAGCAACAGCGTGGAAATCGTCGGTGGCAGTGACGTCAGCGACGTGGACGATGAAAGATCGTCAGAACAGAGCGCGACCGGTGACCACCGTGGATTTGACTTGAATTTACCGGCTGAGCAAGTCGCGGCTGTGATGCGATATCTTGAACGTTGACTCGGTTGGAGATGAAAGTCAACTTTTGAGCGAGAGGAGTGGGGCTAGTGGACGGTGAAAGATTAACAGTTGCTTCAGCTTGACTGAGTCTGTAAGGAAAGTGATTGGAGTGGACTTGCTCAATTGCAGTTGCATTATTATTAATTTCTAAAGAAGTGTTTATTTGTTGTTGGATTTGTTTATATAAGAGATAGAGGAAACAATTGGGATTATAGAAATATTTTTGTAAAAGAGAATAATACAGAGATGGCTGATTGGATCTTACACGTTTATTATAGTGGACCATTCTGTTTAATACACTGAAATTCTTATTTATTTATTTTCGTAATTTGTACTTAATTTACTTCCGCAAGCAAAGGAAAGCCACTTGATTTCTGTTACTCACAGCTCCTAGTGATCTGTTCCTTCACATTAACTAATTAATTAATAAGACAACGAATGACATATCATAGTTATTACATGTTCTAAAATATTTTGCAGCGTTTCATAGATTTAAAGTAAGAGTTGGAACAACTCATAATACACTCTTTACAGAACCATGTAAGTTATCCTGTGTCATACAAAATTGCCCTTCAGCTATGCAAAAAGACCACTTTGTTTGAACCATTTTATTTGACCATGAGATTAAAATGTCTGAAATGTGAGGGAAATTGACTTGACGTCAACCTTTTTAACCTTCAACCTCCGAATTGCCCAATTAAGAAAAAAATTCATCTATGTCAAAGACTATTAGATTGATGGGTTGGTCTGAAATCACGGTCCATTCACAACCATAAACCCGTTTATACAAAGTTATTGGGAAAATTTTGTTATCCAGTCGTCGTCTCCCGCAAGAGTCATGGGATGAGACTGATAGTGCAGAATTGCATGGCCCGACCTAATAACAAAATAAAAACTGCAGCCCACTAAGCAATGGACCATATATAGCCAAGCAGTGTAATGGCTTGTTTATAGAAGTCTCCAACGACAGCGGTTAATCGCATTAGTTTCATGTCGCTACTATTTTATCAGTACGTGGGAAAAAGAAAACGTTTGAGTGCGTCACTCGTGACATCTTTGCATGCAGAGAGCCTCGCTTTAGCTGCGTGGAGAATGACATAGAAGAAGACTTATATTACAAAATTTATTGTTTTTCAATTATACAATGTTAAAGGTAGATCTCTGAAGCGAATTCGCTTCTTTCTTGCTAAGTAGCCTACCATTTTTTAATCCCTCAAGTTTACTCCTTTTAAATCGTTCTTTCTAGATTAATTAACTATGCTATGCACCTCCCTTGTATTGCATTACAAGTGATCCTCTTTTTACATATCAAACCAAAAAAGGGTTGTTATGATTAGCCATCCATAGAAAATATAGGATTCCTGAAAAGCCTAAACCATGGTTAGATGTTATATTTATTATTTGAACCATTCAGTAACCAGATATATGGAAGCAATAATTGACGCTCACTTTTGCAAATTTCGTTAATTACTTACCTTCAGTTACCTTCCTCTACCATGATAAAGAATTATTAGTGGATTCCTAACTCGTTGGGAAAAGGACTCGTAAAAATCAATTTTTAAATGAACGGCTGAGAACACGACTTTTTGCGGAGACACGGTGCTGCTCACACCCATCATCTTGGAATCTTGGCTACCCTCTCCCAAAGAGTCACTTCATAAAACGTTACAAGAAAACATACAAATTATTAAAATGTAATCGTTTAATTTTTCTTTGGGACAAAGAGGAGTAGTTAAGTTTTTAAAATTATATAAAATATGGTGAAAGGCTAAGAATCTTGACTAGTCCTCAGATGGCCACTTCATAAAATGTTACAAAAAACATACAGATTTTAAAATGTAATCGACTACTTTTTCTTTGGGACAAAGAGCAGTAGTTAATTTCTAAGAAAACTATATAAAATGTGGTGTAAGGTTAAGAATCTTCTACGGTGGCGAGTCTCACGCATAAGGCCATTTGCCTTCCTAAGTTCTATGTCTCTTAGCTCTTTATTATTCAACATTTTTTTTTAATCCCAACTTGGAATTTTTAATTTATAGTATTTATGTGTATATATGTATGGTCTTGTCCATCTTGAGAAACACTTGTTAGTCTATCTTTCTTTGTATGCAAACATCATTTTCTTGCTTCCAAAGCAAATCTTCTTCTTCTTCTTCCTTTCAGATCCTCCAAGACATCAGCAACAAACTAACGGACTCTGTCGGAAAGAGAACTAAAAGCTTAAAAATCAAAAAACTCAGCAGATAAATTATTTAAATATTGTCGGAAAATAAAGAATGAGTTGCAATGGCTGCCGTGTGCTCAGGAAAGGTTGCAGCGAGAGCTGCATCCTCAGGCCATGTATTCAATGGATAGAAACCGCCGACGCTCAGGGTCACGCCACAGTCTTCGTCGCTAAATTCTTCGGCCGCGCCGGTCTCATGTCCTTTATCTCCGCCGTACCGGAATCTCAACGTCCCGGTAATTTAACCTAACCTAACTAATCCAGAGATCTCCAACGATATTACATTTCGCTCTAGTTTTCTAATCTTTGGATGTGGTTCTCTTTTCGAACAGCTCTGTTTCAGTCTCTGCTCTACGAAGCATGTGGAAGAACTGTGAATCCAGTCAACGGAGTGATCGGAATGCTCTGGACGGGGAACTGGAATATCTGCAAAGCTGCCGTTGAGACGGTGCTTAGAGGAGGTTCTTTGAAACCCATCCCGGAGCTTCTAGCTCACGTCGGCGGGTTCGCCGGGTTTCCATCGGCTACATCGGAAGAAGCGTCTGAGATCTGCACGGAAATGTTGAATCTCCAGCATAATGATCGTAACATCTACCATCATTCCAGATTCTCAAGCTCAAGATCAAGATCTACGCTGGATTCATCTGCCAAGAAGCGTAAGCGAGTTGATGACTCTTCGGAGCTGGATCTTTCACTGAACCCTAGTTTCCCCATTGAGACAACGCCTTCTTCAACACGGCAGCGATCAAGAACACCGTCCATGAACTCCGAGGAGTCAGTGACGACTACGACGACGTCGTTTAGGGATAGCACTGGAACCGGTGTTGTGTACGGAAACGGAGGAGGAGGAGGAGAGACAAGCAAGCTGCTTAACCTTTTTGTTTAAGGAAATGTACTTAGGTTCGGAAATGTAATTTTACACATTTTCTTCCCCTTTTTTTCGTGGATACAGAAATATTTGGACTAATGTTAACTCTGTGGTTTTATTCTCTCGGTTTAGAGTTATTAATTAACAAATGTTTTACTTTATTGAGCGAAATCCATCTCTATTTTTTCACTTACACAGCAGTAAGAATATAATCATCATCTGTTTGGAGTTTTTGTATATAGAATAAACTCGAACTGATTACTAGTTTACACCAATCGATTGATCATCTTGCCGAGTATTTTTTTCAGTTTTATACTAGTAGTCATCAATCATCATTAGTCATCTACTCACCCGATCACCATAATGCTGCTGCGTATATATGCATATTTCATCTTTATTTTGTTGGGTATCAAACGTTTACCAAAAAGAATTAGCGTGTAGAATACCAATTTTTACACTGCATAGCAAGTTAGTTTTTGTATAAGAAAACCTCAACCAGTATATTTAGTGGGGGCTCACATTATATAAACGAAATTGATTCTTTCATAAAGAGAAAATCAAAACAATTAAAATAGTTGTGTCTTACATATATTTATATATATTTAAATAAAAAGATGGATATACAATATCTAAGCATGTGGTTGGACCAAATGGTTGGAGAGGACTAGAGAAGGCACACATGACTCAGAGCCCTTTGTTTTTTGTTTTTGATCAGCAGAGCCCTTTGTTTTAGAGGCGCCTTTTGGACGATTCAGAGAGCCATTTTCTTCCTCCACCCATGGAACACTCTAAAACACACTCTCCTTTCTCTCTATCTTCTTCATATTATTGTTCGATTATAACTCTGTTAATAGTATCCCTCCAAAACATTATTACAATAACTTTTTTGTTATATTGAATTCATTCTTATTTGGAATATATACATACAATAACATGGGTGCAATGAACCCAACAAAATTAAACAAATTAGTGTAATTTAAAACTTAATCTATATGATGCCCTCATTTATATATTTTAGTTTGATGTCTTTGACCCCAACAAAACTATATTCTGCCTCCGCCACTGTATATATATATATATATATATATATATATATATCTGTTTATACAAAATTTATAGATTTGTTTTATAGAAAGTAAACTGATAAAATGATATCCTGACCTATGACCCATAAAAATACTTTGCCAACCATCCCAATGGCAATCAAGAGGCAATGATAGTCTATCACATTTACTGCCTTTTTCTGGCTACTATGACTTTCAGTAGTTTTTCCCAATCACTGTTTCTCATTGCCTATACCATCCACAAGTTTTCTAATGAACCAGAATTTAGAATTCAAAACCAAAATGTCAATAAAATATGTGAAAATAATCACATTCTAGCAAGCTCAGAATTTCAAGGAATCTATAGGGTTTGTGTCATTCTACCATTTATTGCATTTTGTTTTCAATTGTTATTAATACGATACGAGATATTGTTGTCGTCAATAAATTAGCTCAATGTTGTCGTCACTTCGTCCCTGATCTCAGGATTTATATCCACCGATATTGGGGAACGTCAATGATGGTCCCATACTCCCATGTCATCATCCAGATTTTCAATCTGCTCCGTCCGTTCCACCTATACAGCCAAAGAAGATATGATCAACGACTTGTCTCCTCAAGATACAAATTGAAGTCAAATCAATAATCTTAAGAAAACGGATAGAATGACTCGTGCTGGATGTAAAAAGCCGTAGTTGTAATTGGACCTGGTAGGGCACATTATGTCTTTTTCCTTTACCTTACGCCTCTGAACCCACTTGCTTCCTGACGTATTAAATTACATTCAGCTTTGTCTGGTTCATATCTACTTATCAGAATATATAAGCGATCCATCGTCGTGGAAGAGTCAAAGAGACATATGCCCCTTCAACAATTTTATTGGTCGTACCCTTAAAATTCATCTCCTAAGAAAAAAAAAAAAAAATTCATCTCCTAATCCACGCACTCTGTATTGTCTACGTTATAACGTCATCCACTATGAATACTTTTAACAAAGATAAATTAAATTAATATTTGATATACTCTATTTGTTGTTTCCTTCCACACATGTCGGACCTTATTTACGTATTTATTAATGTACGTTTTTAATGTTCATAATTCAACTGACTTCAGAGTATTGGTCAAAGTTCAACGAAGGTTTAATAAGAATTGTAATGTAAGCAAAGGAAGGATTCAAATCACTGGCGTTGTTTCTTGAATTGTTTCTTCGAGTAGTTATTAACAACAATGGCCAATGGAAAGATTGTGAAGATGTTGACCAATTGATTCAATGTTGGAGAATTCAACCCATTGAAGCTCCCCTTGGTGCTGGTCTCAGAGGCGTGATAAAGAGAAGACGTCGCGTAGGGGCATTTTACTCCTCTGGTCAGGGGCGTCTCTGATATGTTGGACACCCTAGACATTTAGTAAAGGTTTTTTAACTTTTTTTTTAATAACCTTTTCTATGTTTATTTTTCTGAAAATTTTAGAGGTCCTAGAATAATGCTTCACTTGACTGTGCTCAAGACCACCCATATCTCTGGTAAGTCTCCTGACTCAATTTCTGTAAAGAAGAAACTTAAGAGACATAGAGGAGGGACTAGAGGTGTTAGTTGGTTTTGCTAGCTCTTTTGAACGCCGGACTCAATGTCTTCTTGAAAAAATTAATCAAACCGTTCCTAGAATTTGTGGCTTCGGTCTACTGGCCAAGGAGAAGTTTCTTCAGCATCTGTGGTAGATTTTCCAGTTTCTATGGAGTCAAAATGTCGATAATAGGGGAGGATTATGCTGCAAAGCTTGAGACGTCCCGGTTAGCTGCACCGGGATTTTCAGACAAGATAACTCTATAACCAATATATATATATGATTCTTAAATAAAAGAGTTTGTGGTCGTTTCTCTCCATATGCGACACCAAGACGATTAGGGTTTTCCTCCTTAATCTGCCGCCATTGGTGTGGTCTCTCGCCCACCGGAGAGAACCTCTTCCTTTTTTCCATGGGTTTGATGCTGCTCTCTCATGGTTCAGAGTCACTGTTGCTCCTTCCCCCACCTCCTGAGCCGTCGCCATTTGTTTTTTCTCTAGATCTATTTGTTGGGGTCTCTGCTCCCGACCCTCCTGATCCTCTCCACGCTTCTGACACTCTCGCCGCACTGGATCTGTCCTCTTTCACCTTAGCCGCTGCAAGGCCTCCTCTCCATTGTACAACAACATTCGACCCAGTCTGTTTGCTGGTTGTGTCTCTTGGAGTGAACCTTGTCAAGCCTCTGCTTCTCCCTACCGATGGTTGTAGGTTTCAGATCTATCAGTTCATATCGGGTAAAATTCGTTTTTTCTTCCTGCTCTTAAGCATAACTTGGAACGGTATGAACCTTGTAAATCGTCTAGATGTTTCTATTTGGTATGGAACATACCTTAGATTTGGATTCCCTGCCCTCCGTATAAGAAACCATTCATCACCATTACCTCAGTATGAGGACTTTATGCTTCTTATAAGTCATTGTTTAACTCAATATGAAGCTGTTAGGCACTTGTTTTGCCTTCCTTTATCTCAGTATGAGGGTCACTTACCTCAGTCTGAAGTTCACTTACCTCAGTTTGAGGTTCACTTACCTCGGCATGAGGTTGTTGTTCGAAATCATCTCTTTTTGCGCTTATTACAATATATTTGTATGTTGGTAGTCTTCTATGATGTTTCAGGTCTACAACTCAAAAAGATAAGAGATGGATTTAAAAAAGCCAACGTTGGCTTCCTAGTTTCAGGCTTGTTTGTCTGGCCGTGCTGGTTCTTGCAACTCTACACATCATTGTGGTTGCGGATTTCTTCACAATTTCAAGGTTCGTCAAGATGGTGCTTGATCACCTCTGTAGCCAAGTTTCTTGCTGCTCTCTATGCATTTGTTGCTGCAGCATGTTCGGGTAGCAGTTCACTGAGTGTGTTCTCCGTGGCTTCATCTCACTCATTAGCACTCATGGTGTTTCACTTTTAAGTTGCTTGTGTGTTATGTTTGCTTTTATCTATCTTTGTGTTATCCGCTTTGCTTTTGTTGCAGCGGTTTATTTAGATAATGTGGCTGTCTTATTGTTTCTGTTGAACAATTCCTCCATGGATGGATTCTAAGTTTTATTAATGAAAGTTGGTTTGAACAAAAAAATAAAAATAAAAGAGTTTGTGTCGAACATCATCTTTAGGTTTTGTGTTTAAATATGTCTTGGCATTTAATTACTTGTGCTGATTTTGTATGATTAGGTTTTGATTTGTTAAACAAATTCAACAAAAGAAATAAGGTCATATTAAAGCCAGAAGAAACTGTTTAAAGAAGAATATAAACTGTTTGTCAATAACAACAGAAGATGCAAAGTTAAACAGAGAATACAGAGAGGTGTTAAAAAAAAAAAACAGAGAATACAGAGAACAAAAAATTCATAATCGGTTAAGAATCAAATGCTGAAAGAAAAACAAATGGAATTTCAAAATTTTCGTATTCCCTCTTAGTTAAACGCTCCACAGTCACGAGGAATATTGTTACCATTGTATCAAGTTTTACCGCCAACGCGGCCAAGCTTGGTCATGGCTTTAACAAAGACGGCGTTGAAAGCAGCTGAGTTCTTCGCCCAAAAGTCACGGTGGGGGCGACGATCCGTGAAGAGTCCTTTGCCTTGTTGGAGATTCTTGAAGTAAATGTTGTCGAACTTCTTTGGAGTGATTGGGTCAATTTTAAGAGTGATTCTTGGGTCAACGTTCTTGGGACAAGCCAATAGAAGGTCCTTAGCGTAGCGTTGGTTTTAGAGTTTGATCAAGAAGGTGTGTGCTGTTGAAGTTGCAGATTCTATTGAATACTTTGCTGCAATGGGCGAATCCGAGGGTGTGAGCCGCTGCATGCATGGAGACTTTTTCAAAGGCATAGATTAAATGTATCTTGGTGATCTAAATAATGACATTTTATTATTTTAATCGTTGACTTTGTATATTGTTTACGTATGTTTTTACTTCTTCCAGCTTCTTCTTTCTGTTTGGAGCACACTTTGAAGATCTGATACGGGCCTCTTTGTGTATATTTACTACCTAGGCTAATTAACATTAAGCATTTTCGAAAGGGTACACTAGTACTCTTAGTTTGGTAGGTCCATCTCTGGGAATCTAAAAGAAAGCATCACAACTGACCACATTTGGAAAAACTTAACAAAGGATAGTAAGATACTCAATCGTGACCTTCGTGCATGGGAAAATCACAATTTTTATATTTTATAAGAGTTTATCGGACTCGGTGACCAAATAATATTGCTAACTTATATGTGAAGATTCTCAGTCATGTCCATCTTTTTTTCTTTTGTTGTTTTTGATGTCAACTATGACCAAGAATCAAATCAGTATACTAGAGAGTGCTAACGTTTCAATCGTCGTGTATCATTAATATTTAAACAAAATTACTAGTATAGTTAGCAGAATAATATTATATTTTGTACTTTGTTAACAAATTATTTTAGTATGACGAAGCAACGCTTTTATAATGGTTATACATACATCACTAATTTAGTTATAGTATGTCATTTGATAATATAATCTCAAAGCATCCAAAGACACGCGTGTGTGAAAACACACACTCATTAATGTATATAAACAGTAAACTACAACATTTTAGAATGGTAATGAATAGCACCACACCGCATCCGCATCGATTAATAATAGCAAATATCACACACTATATATATATATATATATATATATATATATATATATATATATATATATATATATATATATATATATATATATCTGTTACTATTATAATTGGAGTTTATGTCATTCTAGGACACTTTATCTGTTTTAATATCACCGCAGAGCAGTTGTAGCTACTGAGACACTTTTTCTTGGTTAATTACCACCATACCCTCAAGAATCCTAACCAAGTGGGGTTTTTAGGGTAATTTCTCAGATAATTATGATTTGGGCTGGTTGCATATTTTGAATTTCAAATTTGGGCTCCCCACATCTTACTTTACCAAACCAATTATTTATTTACTTTCTGTTTTTCACTCCGGGTTAGAGTTACATTTTTTTTCTTCTTTATCACTGAAAACAGCGATTACGGTGGAGCGATAGATGAAACAAGGTTCCGACGATAAATCCAAAAACAGCCGGTGAAGACGATGTCTTCCAGAGAGAATCAGATGCGCAAGGGAAAAGCCAAAGGTAGATTTTCATTCCCCCGACGTTTTGAAAGAGAAGATGTGTTTTTTTTGCGTTTAGGATTTCGATTTTGATTCAATCTCAGACGGTTGCGATTCCGATTCAGTCTCAAACGGTTTCGATTCAATCTCCCACGGTTCCAGTTTACTTTTTTTTGCGGTTAAGATTTCGATTTTGGGTTGGGGGTAGTAGATTTCTTCAAAACAGGTTTTGATCTTGTGGATTAGGGTTCCAATTAGGATATTCTTAAAGTTTGATTTTTTTTGTGTGGATTAGGGTCCCGATTAAGGTTTCGATTTGAGTTTACTAAGTTTGTTGTTGTCTTACAGAGGCCGCGGAACCAAGGTGGTGGATTTGGGGTTGTTCTGTCTAGAACCACCGCACTCCCGTTTTGATTTGGGATTTTGATTATGGTTTTGATTTGGGGTTGTGGGTTCTTTTTGGAACTTGAAGAAGCTGAGTTTTTTTCTGTGTGTGTGTTACAGAGAAGGTGCAAACAGAGGAGGGAGTCGCGAAGAACATCTTACGCTGCGTTTGTTTGCGACAGAACGATTTCTCAGTTATGTTGGGGAGAAGCTACCACAACACACTGGATTAGCCTTGTCTGCGGTGCTAGATCCTGAGTTTGATCCCGAGGTCAGTTTGTGTGAATATAACGAGTTTGATCCCGAGGTCATGTAGATGTGAACTGGTGGCTGCGAATAGGTAATTGTATGTTTGTACTATGGTTTGTTAAAGGTGTACAAGTATGTTCTCTTGTACAGGTGTACAACTATGCTCGCTTATAGATGTGTACAAGTATATCCGCTTGTACATGTGTACAAAACTGTCTGTGGCTAAATGTGTAAAAAGTTCTGATGTTTCTTATGTGTACTTTGCAGCTAAGCATGCAGTCGATGGTGGAATGCAGGGAGGATAAGGAGGATGGCTTGGGAGAATTTGACTGTGAAATTTAAAAGGAAATGACAACATCAATTCATAGGGGTTAAAAGAAGGGTTAGACACACTGAAAGAGAGAGTTATTGTTACACTGAAGGGTTAAATTTTGCTTTGGAAATTATGTACAAAATGCGTGGTGTACATGTGTACAAGCGACTACATGTTTAGAACATGGAGTGTGTACATGTGTACAAGAAAATATATGTACAAACTGAAGTGTGTAAATATGTGATGTGTTTTTGACATGTATATATTGTTGTTTTTGGTGTTGTAAGATTAATGTTTTGGAATGTTTTAAGGCAAAGACAAAAGACCAATACATCAACCATTTACAAGAGAATCAAAATAGCTCCCATGAATCAGTGTAATAAGACAAGTAAAAAATGTGTCCATCTTATAAGTTATCTATGTGTACATCAGTACATGTAAACAATATGAAAAGATTAATGAAGCATGTCATGCTTTTAAGAAGTGACGATGAGAGGTGGAATGCGGCAAAATCTTTGTACTTACACAGTCACGGTGATACAAAAGCATGTGTAATAGGAAAAGAAGTGCGAGAAAGAGAACATTTTATATTTAAACATGATTTTTGTTGCTCGCATTTGCATTTGTTTAACATATATATCAAAATAATATTTATATGTAAACATATTCCAGTCTTCACCTGTACATCTTAACTTTGCTATCCACATGTACCCCTCCGCACAATATCCACACGTACAACATTTATTCCACATGTACACTTTCAGACGATATCCATGATGGCTACATCTTTGCACTACCAGCTCCTCAGTCTACAGCCTTCATGTTGTGCATACTCATTGAACAAATCCAAATCTGCAACCACGCAACACTAATGACTAGTTTATAGCACCATTCCATGGATCCCAATTCCCTAAATCTCCAAGACCCATAATCTGGCTTCTATCGGTAACAACAATCATATCAATCTAAAGATAATGTCAGGAAACAACTGATCACTAAAATATAAATCAGTTTCTTGGTATAACAGATACATTTAGTAGTTATGGCATAGGATTAGGTAGCTAAAGATAACATAGATATATCAAAAACATGTACAGCTGGCTAGTTGTAACCCATGGAAATCATTCCACCACGATCTTCACCGCTAAAATACATTCCACCACATGCATTGGTCTGTCTGAGAAAAAACCTGTAAGAGAGAGAAGTGAGGATTAGTTATTTGATCAAGAAATCAACGGGGGTGGCACGAGGTTAGAGCAAATACCATTGATTTAGGGCCAGCTAAACAAGGTTTGGTCCTCTTAAATTTGTTTAATCTTGAGAGGTTAAAAGTTGATGATGAACTAAGAAATGAGATTACACCGGCTGTGAAGGATAGTGGTGGTTAGCTGAATAAAATCTGAACCGTCGAACCTAGGGAGATAATCTTACGGCTTAGGATAAAAGACATGTATGTGTCATAGGTGTCACTTCCAGATCTCTAAGATTTAATCTGGAACGTTGAAACAAATAGTGGTGTGTAGGTGTCAATTACAGATCAGAAGCGGGTTCAATCTGGGCCTTTGAATAAAATATGAGATGGAGGGCTGGGGTTAATTGACCGCCAAAAATAAAAGGGGAAGAAGCTAAATAGTTAAAGTGTAACGAAAAGGGAAATAAGGTGGTTAAGAAGCGACCAGAGCTAAGAAAGAAAGTGTGTCTGTATAACAAAGTGACCTATAGTGAAACTAAAGAAGAGAAAAGTGTCCTACGGTGTAATTCTTTCTTATAATTGCGCAGCAGTTAAACCACAGTTATTCCACGTGTTACTATTCGAATAGTTTTTTCTAAATAGTCTTTTTCAAAGCATCATATCTTCTTAGCGGCGATGTTATAATAATAACATGAAATGGACAATTTAAAGGAATATTTTTAGAAAAACAAAGCTAAAAACAAACTAAAGGCAGTATTTTTTTACATGTTTACCATAAAAAAAAACTAAAGGGCGTCGTCGAAATAAGCAAATAAGCGTATGATCGTAGCATACGAGGGACAACCGGACAAGACGTGACTGCAGGAGTCAGTGTCTCGTTTGCTTCGAGAACCTACGAAGAAAGATTCTCTTCATCTTCTTCACAACTCTCGATCGTTCATTCTATAAGGCTACTGTATATCTAATTTAGTTGAGTCCGACACACTAAACAAATAATTGATTTTCCATTTTTATTTCGACACACTATTTTCAATATTTTGTAAACAACAAATTCCGAGGAAGGAGTGAGAGCACTATACGAACGCTGGCGCCGATCAGACCCAAGGCTCCATGCCATTGCCCCTCCTCTCTGCGGCAACGCGTGCCTCTCTCTTTCTCCAACGTTGTTTCTTTATTTGGTCACAGAAATAAAATTAGTACCTAGTTGCCACATGTTACTAATATATAACACATTTACTGTCATATTCATAAACAGCAACAGTGGTTTGGTTAACAAAATATAATGAAAGAAAGGTTAGTGGCTATATTTTTAATCTGTTTTCTAACAAAATATAATACCTTGCACAAAGCAAACGTCCATAACCTTCCCTTGTGTAACATTTAATTAAGGATTAGTGAGTTGTAAAGGATTTAACGTTGTTCACGTTACACAATACATGAAATTTGACTTTGTATAAGATAAAATAAACACAAAACGACCAACACTTAAGTCATGCCTTGGATTAATTTTTTTTTTGTCGGCGCCTTGGATTAATTTATATTTGACATAACATGCAAATTCATCTAGATAATCATTTTCGTTTTAGATAAATAAAGTCGGTCTAGAAACATTTGATCAGAAAACCTTAAAATAACACTAGAAATAATTGTGACCATTACTTAAGAATTGTTTGGGCACTTTGATGTGTGTTTCGTAGATACGGTGGAGATCAGATCTTGTTGGGTCAGTTTTAGTCCTTTGAAGTTTGAACAGTTCGAAAGGACATCCTCAATAAAATCCAACGGCTAAGATCTCTTCTGCAGAGACTTATCGGACCCACCACTTGCCACCTATTCTCAGATTCTGATTTGCTCTTCCCCTAATTATTCCTTCAAAAAGTCTGTTAGAACATGATTATTGCTAAGTCCTTGTCAAAGTCCTGTATATTATGGATTTTGCACAAGGACTTAACAATGATCATGTTCTTATACTCCAAATTGTTTTAGCATATCTACATTTTATAAGTAAATGTTAAATTAATGATCATCTTCTCTGTGTAATGCATAATTATAAATATTTTAAGACAACTGGGTTGTTGCTTTGTTAATCTGGGTTGCATGTGATTCAAGCTCAGCACCATATAAAATGTTTTCCGTTATTTCTTAATCAGAATTATCTTTGCGACCGAATCATTATTATTGTAATTAGGTTTATTAGATATAAAGTCATTCCAACAACCACCAAAATTCACCATTAATTTATTTAATTCACATTAATTTGACAATGTACACAAACACACACATTTGCCATTACTTTACACACACACAAAAAAATACTCTTTCTGTTTCATTATAAATGTCACTCTAAGTTCATGTATACGGATTAAGAAATTATTTAATTTTGTCTATTTTCTATATAAAAACATCATTATCTATAAATCTCAACCAATAGAAAAATAAATAAAGAATAAAAGTAACAAAATTCTACATTGAAATGCGAAACGACACTTATTTTGCAACGAATTTTTTTTACAACGACACTTAATATGAAACGGAGAGAGTATTAGGTATTCCGATTTAGTCTCAGTATTCATGATAAAGACATATAAAGATTGATTATACAATATATAATTTGAGAACAAAAATAAGAAAATTACGAGGGATATAGAAAAGTCAAGCAATGAATATTACTATGGTAGTTAAAAAGAGAAGACTATTACTATTCTATACTATAACGATGAACTTAATTGTGTGGATATATATATGATGAATCCGAATTCGAATATAGTATGGTCTCATCTGGCAAGCATGTATCCATGTATTCGATTATGTAGACACATACATAGTTATATAGATATTGTATAGATTGTAAGTGAAGCTTTGCTGGAGCTGTCTGGGGAGGTGGCAAGTGGCATATTACTTAGAGGAACCTTTGAAGGCTATTGGCTAAAGAGTATGTTGTTTGTTCGGGCATGACTCATGAGTTTGTAACAATAACTTTGTTTTTGTAACATGTGAGAAATAGATTAATTAATGATTCCAAAACAAATGATTACTTAAACTCTTATTTTAATATCATTAAATTAGAGAACTTCTTTCAGAACAATAGATGGCTCCAGTATATATAACAACGCAGAATGCGACGCACCAATCCATATCTCTTCTCTAAGCTCATGATCATCTGCTTGATCTCGAGCTCATTGTTCTCTTCAGAAAGAAAAGGTCGTTTTTATCGTCTTCTTCCAATTCTTCCATCATAAAAATTAGTTTATAAACCTAATTGTTCCAGGTTAGTTATGAGAATCATTCTAATTATTTCTTTCTTAGTTTGATTTTTTTTTTCATTTCTTCATCAGCTATTAGTATATACATAGTTAATAATGAATTTGTTGATTATATTTGTGTGTATCCTCTTATAAAAGCCGCTTTTGCAATGATCAAAAATAGAAAAGAGTTATAAACATGAATTTAGGGTCGTTGGATACGTCTTTCGGTTTTGAATTATAAGTTTTGGACTTTATTATCAAGATAAATCGTCTATATTATAACTGTGCGGAGCATACTTTTCAGGTTTGCGTTTGATTTCTGATGATATACATTTTTAGGTTCTAAAGAGCTCTGCCTTTAAACGTTAACTTGCTTATGTTCAATTTCGATATATATTTTTGAATACAGACCAAATCAAATATATTGTTTGTTCGAATTCATTTCGATTAAACACCTCTATTGTTATCCACTTATCCCCACAAAAAATTTTTTCCCACAAAACTTGACATCAATACTTACTGAACAAAAGAAAACAGAAGAGTCCATAAGAATGTAAACGAGTCTTATTAATAAAAGGACAAGATTGACATGCGTGCACAGGAAAGAACATGAACCACCAAAATCATTTAGTAAGTACGATAAATATGTATGAGATTTGTATGTATAGATATATGAAGATATTTTTGTGCATGCATGTGTGCTCAGATTTATAACATTTTTTTTCAGATTTATAACATTAGTGGCTAAAAATTGCAGAATCTAAATCGAGTACTAACAGACAAAATAAAATTCCTTTTCTTGTCACAGATTATTACAAGCCGAAGTTCCAAGTTCTTCAGATAAAATCTTCTTGAGATCTTGGTAAAATAAAGTCTAAATTCATCAGAATATGGAGAAGGTTCTTAATCCGTACGAAAAGGAGTACATGAAACTGGCTATGCTTAAACATGAAGAAACGTTCAAGCAACAGGTAACCATAGATTATTAGTAGATTCTGATCTTTTCCATCCCACGTCATATATACCTGTGAAAATGAAAATGAATATGTGGTTATTAATATGGATTTTCAGGTATATGAACTACATAGGTTATATCAAGTCCAAAAGATTTTGATGAAGAACATGCAGATCGACGAGGGGAATAATGTAAGTTCAGAACGAGGGACGTCCATCACAAGAGTTGACCATGATATCGACCAACCGGGGAATTTTCCCGGCGGAGGAGAATCCGGTGGTAATAATAGAGAGATTATGGACGAGAGTGAGATCGAGCTAACGCTTGGACCCTCATGTTACGGTGGCGATTTGATGAGAATGAACAAGAAGAAGAAAAATAATTCTTGGCCGGAGATAATGGACGAAAATTTAAATTCCGGCCGCCGGAGCTTCTTGTCGTCTTCTACAGGGTCAATCAACAATAACCACAACAATCTTCAAGAACAAGTGAGACAAGAGAGATTGATGAAACATCAGAAGCAGACGCAGCCATGGATTCAAGCATTGACTTTGAATGTTATTTGATAATATAAATAACATTCATATAATTTAAAATTAAACATTCATAATACACTATCTTCTGAAATAGATTTCTATTTCCTTTTTCAATTTAGTTTTTCTTTGTTATCAGATGGTCTTTTTAATGCCTATGAGAATTTTTTTCTATAGTAGTTCTTGATTTTTCTTGTAAATAATATGAAGATAGATTATTAGTAATTATTTTTGAGTTCAAAGTATATAGAATTTACCATATTCAGATTTATAAGAATTTACCATAGATTATTAGGTTCGATCTTTCCGTTCTATATAAACATGAAAATAAAAAGAAAAAAGAAAATTGGAGCATTATTATTAATAATAATGAATAATGGATAAAAAGGGGCCAATGATGAAGTAGTTATGGGACAAGACTCTGCTGGCATGTTCCCTTCAGAATTCATACATCACCTACTTCCCCTCATTTTAGTTCTGAATTACTTGTTTTTTTTTTAATTTCCAAATAAAATAAAATTGGGAATTTAATAGTAATTTCTGATACACGACCCACGATCTTGTATGAGATCATTATCAACTTTAGAATCCCAAGTTCTCTGTATCTATGATCCATCCTCAGAAGCTAAATGGTGTATTCGATCGTAAAAATTTGATGAACAAGATGGAAAACTTTACAACTAAAAACAATTACCAGCTTTATGTAGGAATAAACACCATAAATACACAAAGGAAACAAATGTTTATAAGTAGAAAAATCCTTAGAAAAAACTTAGAAGTCCCAACAAAAAATAAACATATACTCGTGTATTTATATATACGATATGTTTTTTGTTTAAGAAATAGAGTGTCTCCGATCTTTAGGTGGTTTGGTTCTGCCTCTAGGTGGAATGCCGAAAGGGTTTAGCTTTCCAAGTTTCTTTGAAACAGAGTTTATGAATGATTTTCTCGGCAGTGGAGGCTTATCCATGGAAGCAGTTGATCTTGGAGAACTGTGATTGCTACTCATAGTTGTTGTTGATTTCTTCTCATTATTCTCTTTCTCAAGCTCTTTAAGCTTCATCTTCATTTTGAGAAGTTCCAATTTCAAGTCCTGGTTCTCGCGTTTCACCTTGGAGAGTTCGTCGTTGTATGAGCTGAGCTTAGGAGGTGGAAGAACGGCTGCTGCAGGTTGTGGTGGAGGTGGTGCTGGAGAATCTGAATCGTTGGTCACTTCTCCTCGTAGACGTTGTTGCTCGTAGTAAAGGACTTGAACAATGGTTTGAACAGGAAGACGGTCGTTCTGAGCTGCATGAGCGCAGGCTTCACGTGATAGTTTCTGGCAATCCATTAAGCTGCATACTTTCTTCCTCTCTACGTCACTCATATTCGGATGTGCCTGCAACAAGAACATACAGTTCATGCAATAAGCTTAATCAAGATAATTGAAATGAATGTATATGTTTATTATCTTAAATTTTTAATCCTCTTTATGTTATACGAGGAATGTCACTTTATAATTATTATTTTGCTTTAAAATGGTGTCAATTTAAATTACTGATGTAATTTTATATATATGATCACTTTTTTTTGTCTTTTCAACATAAGTAATAAACTGTTTTTATTTAGTTAATTGTACATTAAATAAGGGTATACTACTATGTTTTGCAGTTTTTTTTTAATTCGCATGAAATATATCAAAACTAAACTCTTTGCAAAAAGGAAGGAGTAATATTTACCTTCAAGTAGATGTCAACGGCTCGGTACATACCATCTTCAGTAACTCTAGACTGTTCAGGAATAAGTTCAGCTAAACCGATGAACTTCTGCAAGCTCACATTTCTATCAGAAGCGATCTCAGCCAAATAAGTCTCCATCAGTTTACCAACACGTTCCATGTCACCAGCAAGATCAGCACCATTGTTACTCAACCTGACTCCTTCAACTTCAAACTCAAGATAGTTCATGAGAATGCGTTGAACAGTGTCTGTATCAAACAAGGAGTGTTCTCCAGTGAAAGAATAAGAAGGGATCAAGAGATCGTCAAGTACGGCTTGTGATAACTGTAATCCCATTCTCTTCTCTAAGTCAAGCCTACAAGCAACCGTTGTTTCTAGGTATATAGCCGCCCTTAGAAGCATCGAGAGAAAACTAACTGACATTGCGTTTCTCTCTCGAGGAAGTAGGCTTACTATTGTTTCAAGAATTACTCTCTTCTCGTGTTCTTGTTTTGGTTCAATCTTCTTGGTTCCCTTACCAAAAATCTCCTGCAAAGAACCAAACAAATAGTAAGGCCGGATCTGAATTTCGGGACTATAAACATTTCTTTAAAACTTTTAACTAAAATGGTCATTTGGGAGTTTATCTATATATAAAAACTTCTAAAAAAATTTCACGTGGATGTGTCCAGATCCGGTCCTGCTGATTAATCCCTAACAACTCTGTTTTATAGAGGTAACTTGTGTCTCAAGGAAACTCACCAGCCCGCGAAGAGATTTTTGAGCATAGAGCATAAGCACTGGACCAAGTCCATACTGCTTAAACCCTCTAGCCATCATTGCGATCAGAACACGTTGAAACGAATCAATCCCAAGAACAGTCAAATCTTCAGCCCACCAATCAACCACAGGCTGCTTGCTCACAACCTCATGACTGTTACTATTAGTACTCGTAGGACTGCAAAACTGGCTTTCCTGACAAGTCATATAAGCAACTGCATCGATGCAACGGCTCACGAGTTTCACTCTTTCAGCAATGGGCAACAAGTCCTCTGACTTGTGCAAGACCGTGATGGCGCTTGATAAGCTCTTGAGAGCTACTTCAGTCAAGTAAGCTTCAGATCTTGAGACGAGGTTTTCAACAGAGTGCTCCTCTGTCATCTCTAGATACTCTGATGCACATCGAAGCATGGCAATGTTCTCTGTGCTCATATCAAAGTTAATACCGTAGCAGAACTTAGTTGTTAGCTCGAATGCTTCAGAGCCTCCAGGGATGTCTGGGATCTTGATAACAGTAGCATCTGAATCGTTTGATGATTCAGACACAAGTTTCTTGATAAGCCCACATTTGGACAAGAGTGGGAACTGCAAAGAGAGATTGATCATGTTACTGGCTTTGCATCATATAAGATTAATAAATAAATTTTTAGGTCTAGAGTTTACCTTGTGCAGTGAAAAAGAAGCTTCTCCTACATAAACGGTGACATCACTTGAGACTTCCTGAGAAGATATCCTGAAACAATGTAACAAATATTTTTACTTGGAAACTAGAAATAGAAAAAAATGGATCCAGAATTAAAAATAGAATAATCCAAGTAAAAGAAATAAAAACCATTCACTGGTTCTCTTCATGGCTGAGGACAAAAGATCTTTCTTCTTTGCTGACATACTACGAACTCTTAGTTCGTAGTTTCTTCTGACTCAAGAAATCAACCATGGAATACTATTTCAAGTCCTTCTCTTGAAGAAGATGTGCCGTAGAGTATAAGATCAACCAACAGAGTTTCTTTTTCTCTTTTCCTCTAATATTTTGCAACCAAACAGAGAAGAGAGAAGAGAACCTAAACTTCCCAAAGAAGGAAAACCACAGACTACCCCTTAATCCAAGAGAAAAGAAGAAGACAAAGAAGAGGAAGAAAGGGCTGTTAAGTAATTTTCATGGAGAGTACAAGATAGAGAGGGCTGTCTAAGGACTGTGTGTGTTGTGTGGTAATGGTTTGGTTTGAAGATTTTAGAAGGGTCCATGTGGATCAGAGACATCTTTAGACAGAAACAAATAATTCCAAAATGAAGTAGAAAAGAGTAATGATTCCTCTCCACATGTGTATATATCTCTTACAAGTATAATATTAATGCTCGCTATAAATTGGTTTATGGCAAGGAGAAGAGTGGGAAGGAGTACAAGCAAAACTAGAGAATCTTGATTTTATGATAGAACATGGTTGATGGATCTCTTGGTCCCTACAAAAAGAGCCTTATCATCTTTAAATTTTTCCTTTATTTTGATAATTTTACCCAATATTTTGATTGAGACTCATCTCAAACTTGCAATAAATGGTGTCTTTCAATAATATAAACACACATCCGCATCGAAAAGTTCAAAAGATGGAAATAGTGACGATAATAGAAACAGAATATGCTACATGAATCTTGACTTATTTACCTCAAGTGAACCAAGTTCAACCACGTCAAGATCAATAGCTTTTATGCAACATTGTACATTAATCTCTCATATAGCATCTTCACCCACCATGCAGTACCTAATCAGAAGTGTGTAGACTGAGTTACATACATAACGGGCCTTAGAAGTCCATGTAACCTTTTCAGGCCCATTTAGTAAAACATGTTAGCGCAAAGGAAAGGGAAAAAAAAAACGAAATCAGAATCAGCTGCGGGAGAGCGTAGTGAATGATACACGTGCCATTCTTCTTCATCTTCTTCTTCACCTTCCTCGAATCTCCTCCTCCTCCTCGACGTTTCTTGTTACTGTGCGCCGTCTTAACATTACGTGCGCCTTTGGCGCACTCTCCTATCCGACGCTGCTCACCTCTCGTCTCTCCAACAGAGACACCTGCTTCCATCGGTATCGATCCAGATCCTCTCGCCGAGATCTCTGTTTCCGATCCGACGCCGGCGATGTCGAAATCTCGCGTCTACACCGACGTTAACGTGATACGAAGCAAGGATTATTGGGATTACGAGTCCCTCAATGTTCAGTGGGGGTAAGTAAGATTGATTTCGAAACCCTAGAAAAAAAAAATTCCCACCTTTATCGGTAGTAATAACAATGATCATCAAAAGCAGCTCTCTTTTAGTGTTTATTAGTGATGAAATGATGTTTTAGTTTAAAAAGTTTTGATCTTTGTTCTTCTCTTAGGGAGCAAGATGATTATGAGGTAGTGAGGAAGGTAGGGCGTGGGAAGTACAGTGAAGTGTTCGAAGGGTTCAACGTGAACACCAAGGAGAAGTGTATTGTTAAGATACTCAAACCCGTTAAGAAGAAGAAGATTAGAAGAGAGATTAAGATACTTCAGAACCTGTGTGGTGGTCCGAACATTGTGAAGCTGTTCGATGTTGTTAGAGACCAGCATTCTAAAACTCCGAGCTTGATCTTTGAGTATGTCAACAGCACTGACTTCAAAGTTCTGTATCCGACCTTGACTGATTACGACATTCGTTACTACATCTATGAGCTCTTGAAGGCGTTGGATTACTGCCATTCGCAAGGGATCATGCACAGAGATGTGAAGCCTCACAATGTTATGATTGATCATGAGCTGCGTAAGCTTCGGCTGATAGATTGGGGTCTTGCTGAGTTTTACCACCCTGGGAAAGAGTATAATGTCCGTGTTGCGTCAAGGTATGGTTTTACTTTGTATCATCTGCTTCTTTTTTTTTTTTTTTTTGCTGTAGCTAAGCTTTTACAATGGTGTTTATCTCTTCAAATGGGTATCAGATACTTTAAGGGACCTGAGCTTCTTGTGGACTTGCAAGACTATGACTACTCTTTGGATATGTGGAGCCTTGGTTGTATGTTTGCTGGGATGGTGAGTGCATTTATGTTCTTTTACAGTATGTTTGCTGAATTGTGTGTTTGGTGTTTCTGATCTGGTTCCATCTATTCATTGTATAGATATTCCGTAAGGAACCTTTTTTCTACGGCCACGACAATCAGGATCAGCTTGTTAAAATCGCCAAGGTAAAAGTTTGTAGAACTCACTCAGTTGTCATGTTTTCATTGTAGTCATGAACATATCTCTGCTTGCTATTACTAGGTACTTGGGACAGATGACTTAAACGCTTATCTAGATAAGTACCAGTTAGAACTTGAACCACAACTTGAAGCACTAGTTGGACGGTAATGTGAATCTTTAAACATTATTCTGTAATAAGCTAAAGAAGCTAAGAAAATAAGTTTTTTTTTGCTAAATCATTATGGTTCAATGGATGCACAAACACAGGCATAGCAGGAAGCCATGGTCCAAGTTCATCAGCGCAGACAATCAGCATCTAGTCTCACCCGAGGTCTTACTATTTGTTCTTGATCCCCTTTCTTAAAGAAAATGGTTTTAGTTTTGGGGTTTTAACAGGTTGTATCTTATTAAAACAATGTAGGCGATTGATTTCCTGGACAAGCTACTCCGGTATGATCATCAAGACAGACTAACTGCAAAAGAAGCCATGGTACGTTAGCAAACTAAATAAATAAAGCTGACTTTTCTCACATTTTTTTTGGGATCACATTGAGGCAAATAGATTTTTGTTGATTTGATGACACAGGCGCATGCTTACTTCGCGCAAGTGAGAGCAGCAGAAACCAGTAGGATGAGAAGTCAATGAAAGTCAAGAGAGAGAGAGATGTGTCTGTAAACTTTTCTGGCGATGATGATAAGTGTTTAATTGATCCTTTCTACAAATATTTTCTAAACAATGTGGTGTTTTCTTTTTTGTCCAACGTTAAAACACTCGTCTTGAACTCCATTGTATTAAACGTATAAAATTTCAAAACATTTTATGAAAGGATTATTATATTTGTTTACACTATGGCTGTTCTACATAACAAACAAGATTCTCCCAAGTTTATTAATTCACGCAAGTGGTCATGGGCAACTGTGCTTAGCGATCCAATAATAAGATAAGAGAAAGAGAGGCTCGTGGAAACAGAGAGAGATACCCGCGAAAACTGTGTGCAAGGGAGCATCTGCCACATGGCGAGAGACAGACGACACAAGTCAGAAGAAACCAAAAAAAAAAACAGATTATATTAGCTTTTTTTTTCTGGCTATGCAGTATTTGACGTGTTTCAGGAGCTCTGCTCCACTAACCTTTAATCTTCTTCAATCAAACGCTACTCTCTCAACTCACAAAAAAAAAATCATTCGAAATGCTAAGATTAAACGTTAATTACCCTTTGATATCCCACCGGTTTTGTAACAGAAAGCTCGGCAGTTACTATGATTCTTCGTCGATTGTTAAGTATGGCGATGATGGTAAGAAGAAGAAGCAGAAGATGTTTCTAAGAGTTTCTGTGAAAGCAATGAAGGAAGAAGGTAACGGAAGTGGAAGCATGAGTTTCTCTGGACAAAGCTGGGATCCCAGCTCTGAGATACAAGTTCCTTCCGACCAAAGACCCGTAAGTAAAATGTAATCTTGATTATTATTAATAAAAGACAAGAAATGAGGAGCCCTTTTTTTTAAATGTTTTGTTTAGGTGAATGAGTATTCGGCTTTGAAGGAAGGGACGTTGTATTCATGGGGAGAATTGGCTCCAACTCAATTCTTTCTTCGTCTCGGTGGTCTTTGGTTGGTCACTTTCACTGTTCTTGGTGTTCCCATCGCTGCTGCTAGCTTTAATCCTTCCAGAGTTAGTGAGCTCATGTCTCTTTCTAGAAGAAGAAGATTATACATTCATTTCTTACAGATTATAATTATAATTTTACTGCAGGAGCCTTTGAGGTTTGTCATAGCTGCAGGGACAGGAACTTTGTTCCTGGTTTCATTGATTGTCTTGAGAATTTACCTGGTATTCTAAAGACTTTTCCCTGGTTCTCTCAAGCTTATCAGAATTTTCAGTGGATTAGAATGAAGCTGGTTAGTTTGTTGTTAGGGATGGAGCTATGTAGGAGATAGACTACTTTCTGCAGTTATTCCATATGAAGAGAGCGGATGGTATGATGGCCAAATGTGGGTTAAGCCACCTGAGGTTTGCATTTCTAAAATTCCCTTCCTTTGCAAGTCTACATGATAAAAATAAAAAATAAAGAACGAAAAAAGCTAACCACCTATAAATTTATAACCCGAAGAAAATTAACATACGTTGGTCCAAATGCATCTTTTACATATTGAATCTGCAGAACTCAAAAAAAACAAGACTGACTGTGACTTTGCATCTTTGTTTCTCAGGTATTGGCTCGGGATAGGTTGCTAGGTTCATACAAGGTAAATACAAACAATGTTCAATGGCAACTCTTCTTTATCAATGCTGGAAAAAAAAAAGTGAGGCTACATTTGTGAGTTTCAGGTGAAGCCAGTAATCAAGATGCTGAAGCAGACATTAATTGGAACAGGAGCTTTGCTCGTTTCAGCATTCGTCCTTTTCGTTTTTGCAACACCTGTCGAGGATTTCTTTAAAACCACTCTAAGATCAAATAGTAACCAACCGGAGGTTTCTATTACAAGAACCAACAACAAGTTCAATATGAGGTATATAAGTAGATATCAGTCAATAACTACCAAACTATAAGAATTTGTGATTTTTTTGTTGTTGTTGGAACCAAACATTCACCTCTTTTCTTATATGCAAATATGCAGAAAAGAACAACTGCTTCGATTGCCAACAGATGTTGTGACAGATGATGACTTAGCAGCGGCCGCAGCTGAGGCTGCTGATGGAAGACCGGTCTATTGTAGAGACCGTTACTACCGTGCATTGGCCGGTGGCCAATACTGCAAATGGGAAGATCTTGTTAAATAATTGTCAAACTAGAAAATACAACAACATACATGCACTATGTGCTCTTTTCAGTTTTGATTAAAATGCCTACATTTTCAACACCAAATTACTAAGTCATCTTATCAAATTTGTGCTATGCATGGGCCTGTAATTGCCCAACTCAAGCATGTGAAGGTCTTAGATCAACGACTTAAAAAACTTCCACGGTTAAAAGGCAAAAAAATCATGAGTTACAACATTATTACCTTTTGATAGGTTGCGGTTAAAAATGAGAAGAAAAGTGTTCATGAGTTGAATTTGGTAGGCACACAGTTCAATTTTATTCAACTTCCAAAAGAAGATAAAGCATGGTCCAATTAAAACCCTGATACATACTATTTTTTTCCAAATTTAATACTATATGAAATCAATCAGGGACGTGGACAACATTCAATTCTTCATCGTGGCATTAATACTGAGACTCGCATAAAATGGACCAGCCTGCCAGCTTGTGATGTTGCTATTTGCTCGTTCATAAAGATAAACTAATAATAATAAAGAACATTTGAAAATGTACCTTAACTATTTAGATAGGGCTTTAGTGAGCTCTGGTCTGATGTAAAGACACGTTCATTCATGTCGCCCCATATATACAGACTAAAGTCTCTATTATTTGCCACACACATTATTTGGATCCCAACCGTCAAAAGCATTGGTTAGTTGATGATGTCTTTGTCGAATTCCATTCAGATCTAGTATGAAAAGTAGTTCATTCCTTATGTATGTACCTTCTGAAAACATAAACCATGGTTATGTACGTAATCAATGTACGCAAAACAAAGCTCTGAAGTAAATTGCTAAACCAAATGAAACTAAGCCTTTTATTGCATCCGTGGACCGTTACATACGTTTTTGGTGTATCTCTAAGAAGTAATTGCATAAAGACGTTTGGCACTAAAGAGTGTAGACATAAAGACGTTTTGATGTCTAATGTGGACAAGAGTATATTGTATTGTTGTGTTTGTGTATATACAAACAGAAAAGAGTCACGAGTACCCAGATTCTTTTGTATACACTTAGTTCGAGGTGAAGACAAAATTGTTGACTCCACTCCCTAATGGGATCCATTGAATGTGGGGCAGAGTAACGTAACCTTCTTTTTGGGATTCAACCGCACTGGATACGACCGGATCCTTACTCAGGCGAACCGGAACTAGACATTTAGTCGGTTTAACGAAAAAAATTGCCGACATGTTAATGACTAATACTATTTGGATGTTATCTACAAGTGAGGAAACAGATTAAACTACTACTGTAAGCTGTATTAGGCAGGAATTAGTATGATGTGTCGTTGAGAATAAAAGAATGATGATGTTTCGAAAATTTGATTAATAAACTTAATCAGAGTCACATGTCGCAAATTAATATCTACCTGTTGCTACTCATCTGTCCTAACTGTCATAATTGAATCCACGAATAATTATACTGTATAAAGTCGTACATATTTTCTTACATATATAGTTTGGAGTTGGTTAATGTAATTAATATGATTAATTCCGGTTAGAAGAAGGTTTCATTGGTTAGTTGTAATTGACAATGGTTTGAAGTTGTTTTTTTTTAGCTTTTGTCTTTGGCAGCAGAGTTGAGATCTGGTTCGAGTTTGGGAATATAAAACCGATACAAAGAGATCTGAGAAACGGCACGTTAAGACACAGTGTCACAGTCTCGGAAGCTGCGGTTACTAGCAAGTAGCATCCAAACCTCTTACGTGTTCTCACTAGCATCTCTACTGTATATAAACTCTCTTCTCTCTTCCTCCAAATCAGAAAGAGATACCACCAGATTACGAAAGATATGTCTTCTTCGTCACTCTCCTCTCCTGCTCTCTTCTTTATCCTCCTTCTCCATCTGGGCTTCTGCCACGTGTCCCAAGGTGCTCAACATGCAACTTACATCGTTCACATGGCGCAATCTCAGATGCCGTCTAGCTTCGACCTCCACTCCCTCTGGTACGACTCCTCCCTCCGATCCGTCTCCCAATCTGCTCAGCTCCTCTACACCTACAACAACGCGATTCACGGTTTCTCCACTCGGCTAACTCCCCAAGAAGCCGACTCGCTCTTAACTCAGCCAGGCGTCATCTCCGTTCTACCGGAGCAACGATACGAGCTGCACACCACTCGCACTCCACTCTTCCTCGGCCTCGACGTCCCCAACGCAGACCTCTTCCCCGAAACCGGTTCGTCCAGCGACGTCGTTGTCGGGGTCCTCGACACCGGAGTTTGGCCGGAGAGCAAAAGCTTCTCCGACGTTGGCTTTGGACCGATCCCGTCCACGTGGAAAGGCGGATGCGAGGCCGGAACCAACTTCACAGCCTCTCTCTGTAACCGCAAACTAATCGGAGCTAGATTCTTCGCTCGCGGCTACGAGGCGACGATGGGACCAGTGGACGAGTCCAAAGAATCGAGATCTCCTAGAGACGACGACGGTCACGGGAGTCACACGTCGTCAACCGCGGCTGGATCCATCGTGGAGGGAGCTAGTCTGTTGGGTTTCGCTAGTGGGACGGCTCGCGGGATGGCTCAGCGTGCTCGCGTGGCGGTTTACAAAGTTTGCTGGGAAGGTGGTTGTTTCAGCTCGGATATCTTAGCTGCGATCGATAAAGCCATCGACGATAACGTCAACGTTTTGTCGATGTCTCTCGGAGGTGGAACGTCGGATTATTATAGAGACAGCGTAGCGATCGGAGCGTTCGCTGCGATGGAGAGAGGGATATTGGTATCATGTTCAGCCGGTAATTCCGGTCCTAGCTCGTCCACTTTGTCGAACGTGGCTCCGTGGATTACCACTGTTGGTGCTGGTACGATAGATCGTGATTTTCCCGCGGTTGCGATTCTTGGAAACGGGAAGAATTATTCTGGTGTTTCGTTGTTTAAAGGAGACGCACTTCCCGCTAAAACGCTGCCGTTTGTTTACGCGGGGAATGCTAGTAATGCTACGAATGGGAATTTGTGTGGGACCGGGACTTTGATACCGGAGAAAGTGAAGGGGAAGATCGTGATGTGCGATAGAGGAGTCAACGCTAGGGTGCAGAAAGGTGAGGTGGTGAAAGCTGCTGGTGGACTCGGGATGATTCTTGCTAACACGGCGGAGAACGGAGAGGAGCTTGTGGCAGATGCTCATTTGTTACCTGCCACCGCGGTGGGAGAGAAGGCTGGTGATATTATCCGACATTATGTCTTAACCGATCCGAATCCAACCGCTTCGGTTTTGATCCGAGGGACCGTTGTTAACGTACAGCCGTCACCGGTTGTTGCGGCGTTTAGCTCGCGAGGGCCTAATACAATCACTCCCGATATTCTTAAACCAGATTTAATCGCTCCTGGAGTTAATATCCTTGCCGGTTGGACCGGATCCAAAGGACCTACCGGTTTAGCTTCTGATAACCGACGCGTGGAGTTTAACATTATCTCGGGGACGTCGATGTCGTGCCCTCACGTGAGCGGTTTAGCAGCGCTTCTCAAGTCAGTGCATCCGGAATGGAGCCCGGCGGCGATCCGATCGGCTCTCATGACCACTGCTTACAAAACATACAAAGACGGGAAGCCAATCCTCGACGTCACGACGGGGAAACCTTCAACACCGTTCGAGCACGGTGCAGGGCACGTGTCACCGACAACAGCTATTAATCCGGGACTCATCTACGATCTAACGGCGGTGGATTACTTAGGGTTTCTCTGTGCGTTGAATTACACTCCGTCGCAGATCAGAAGCGTGTCGAGACGCAATTACACTTGCGATCCGAGCAAAAAGTACTCCGTCGCTGATCTGAACTATCCGTCGTTCGCAGTCAATGTCGACGGATCCGGCGTGTACAAGTACACACGCACTGTCACAAGCGTTGGAGGAGCTGGGTCTTACTCGGTTAAAGTAAATTCAGACACAACAGCAGTCAAGATTTCGGTTGAACCGGCGGTTTTGAGTTTCAAAGAAGTGAACGAGAAGAAATCTTATACGGTGACGTTTACAGTAAACTCGTCCAAGGCGTCTGGGTCTAATAGCTTCGGGAGCATCGAATGGTCAGATGGGAAACACGTGGTGGCTAGTCCTGTAGCGATTAGCTGGACATAGTTGTAAATTGTGCAAAATTAAAGGGCTTGATGGAAAGAATAAAGTCACGAACGCTGTAGTGCCGTTCTTTGTAATAGCTCTTTGTTTCAAAGGAAAAATGGCATGCAGTGTGTTCTGGGGCTTTATCTGTTTTCTCTTTGCTATCTCAAAAAAGAAAATATTCTCCGGCCACGAAGAGAACCTGGGTCTCTACGGATCCATCATGTGACTTGAATCTTTAATTTTCAATGAATATAAAAAAGGTTTAAGACCACACTAACTGGTAGTGTGTTATAACCATTTTGATTTACTAGGTTAAAGCAAACTATTTTCTGAGACATGAACTTATAGTCATCACTAGATTTTGGTTGGTTATTGGGTTTTTGAAGGATGATATAAGATAGTAGGTTTTATATTGTTGGTTCAAGTTCAATATAGATAACATCTTAATGTGAAAATATAAAATGTAAACTACCTTTAGAAAATATTATACGCAGAAATAATAATTTTAAGTATAATATTTTCTAAAGGTAGTTTACATTTATACATTCTTTTTAATTTTATCAGTTTGGAATAAATAAAATCATAAATGTATACTATATTTTTTAGTTATATCCTTTTGATTTGGTTTAACAATTCTCTTTGATTTTATTTAAATTTCAGAAGAGTTGATATTACATTCTATAAAGTAAAATTTTAATTTATTTTATATTATATTATATTTAGGATTCATTATTTTAAATATGTTTCTTATTACCTAGTTTCAAATTTGTCTATATTTAGATATATATATATATATATATATATATAAATTCTAATAATATTATGTTATGCACCACGCACATATATAATAGTTTTAATAAAATATTCAATATTTTTAAAAAAATAATTTATATTTTTAAATTATTATTTTATACTTAATCCTCATTGGTTTCAAAGAAAATAAAACTGTAAATGTATTTTTATAATCTTTTTTAAAAATTTAGTATAAATATTTTAATTTTATTTTATTTAATTTCAAATAAAGTTAAAATTATATTTACAAAAATAAAATTTTAATTTATACTATGTTGTGTTTAAAGATTATTATTTTAAATAATTATTTTATCGATTATTTTATATATATATATTTTAAAAAAAACATATATGAATATTTATAAATTTTGAATTTTTGAATGTTTTAGAAAAAAATATTTTTATTGGTAAAAAACATTTTATTAATTAATATAATAGATCGATAACTCTAAATAATATGTTAATCATAAACTATCGAAAATCATTTGATTAGTGTTATTTTTTTGTATTCGTTGATGCACAACTAATTTTGATTATATATATATATATATATATAAGTTATATATCATATATATTTGATCTATATTTTATTTTCTTTTTATTACCGCGATATATGCACAAAATAAATATTTATACAAAAATTACACTAAGGATAGGATATGAGTTACCATATTAAAAAACCTTACAAAAAAATATACATTTGTAGAAGTTTGACACTAAAAAAATTGCCTGGTCCAGTATCAGAGGTGCTCACGAAGATGTTACTCAGTTATAGGACGGGCACTAACATCAAAGGCTGTTACATAACAATGACCACTAAGAATTCCAAAGCCTCTGCTACTCTTACTCGTGGGGGAAAGAGAGATAAGAAATGCCGTTTGTTTTCTTCAGCTGAAAACCAAGCAATGCTTGAGGGGTTTGAAAAGTATGTACTTACAAGGACGTATTCGGTTGTAGGAATGACGGTGACATCAGAGCTCGTCACGGGAGAACTACAAACAGTGCCTCTTGCTCTTCCAAAGACAGAGACGTTGCTTGCTCAGCCAAAGACATTGCTTGCTCAGCCAAAGACTTTGCTTGCTCAACCTACCTGGAAGATGTCTTTCACAATGACTCGTCTCTGATGCCTGCGAAGACTTCTTTCGGCACTCTAAAGAACTACGTGAATGTGAATTCCTTGAAACAATTGACAAAGTCAATGATTAAGCTTGCGAATGAAGATGCTGATCTCTGGTTTCTACACGTAGATAACTCTATGATTCTAACTTATGAGTATTGTCACAGCCTCAGAGCAGTTACAGGGATTAAAACTTGTATGAGATCAAGAGTTGACTGAAGAAGAGATCAACCTCTCTGAAAAAGACAAGCTGATGTGCACCATTCTCATCGGCACAGAATGTGATTTAGTGATCCTTTCACTTTGGTTATTTATGAAGATGACACTTCGATGGAGATAAAAAAAATGGTTCAGCTGTAGTGTGATCTTTCTGATGAAGATTTGGATACGTTGAAGTTTGGGGTTTCAGATGGAGGAAGTTCTATCTACATCGAAGACCACCACCTCGGTTACAAGGAGCTGGAGCATGCAAGCATACAAAAAGCTTGAATTGAGAGATTTTTTTTTTCTTTTCAATATTTCAAGTTTTCATGACTGCTAGCGAAACTCAAAAGTTTATATATATAACAAGAAGATGGATGTTGCATTTTTTTTAATATAGTAAAAAATATACTGTATATATTTATGTGATAGGCAAAACCATCACTAATCAAGTACCTCAAATAAATGGTAATGATTACAATGAACTAGTTATATATCTATATATAAAGAAAATATAGAAACGACAATGAATTTCATTGTTTCGGGAAACCATTTGTTCATTCAAACCAAAACAGTTTAACAATATATATTGAATTTTATAAAGGTAACTACTACATTGCTCAAGTCAGCTTTCATCTCCAAGAACTGGAGTCCTTTCTGAACATATTTTGATACGAGCACCAGGCGGAACCATATTCCCATGGATGTTGGATTTATTAGATGGGCATATATGTAAACTGGGTGTCTAAAGACTCTAAACAGAAGATGTTTTTAGTGACCTATCATTATCCAATAATTCACGTTCCTAGCTCGAACGAAAATGATATACTTTTTTGCAAACAGGCGTATCAGTGCTTCTAGTGAATACATTGGCACCAACTACACCAAAGCCTAGCTTCAAATTCAAATCGTAAGACGGCCCAAGATGACTAAGTCAAAGCCTTGGCGTGTTTTCATTGGGAGAGAGATGAAATTTTAGTGAATCATTCACATACTTTATAAAGAAAAAAGCTTATTTTGAGAAATTTTATTAAATTTTTATCATCGTCTCTAGGTTCATGAACTGAGATTGCTAGCTCGATTTCCTCTATACATTTCTTAAAACCCAAAATTCTTATGACTAATCCCAAATGAGATAAAGAAAAACAGAGTTCGTCCGTTTCTTTCCCCCCCCATTCATCCATAGCGGTTTTTAATATTTCATTGTAACATTCCCTAAAACTCTCAACTTGTCTACTCGATTCTTCCAACTCCAATTTGACTCATTGGAATCATCATTCCATTATCCCTGAATCCACTACTACCACCAATACCATTATGGTTTCTCTGCATCTCCATCATGTAACTCCTCACCTCCGCCTTTATCATCTCCTGCACCATCGCCATAAACTCCCCACCGTTCCCAGCAAATGATTTACCCATTTCCTCTATGGCACTTCGGAATCCACCAGAGAGAGGCAAAAACGACTCCGTATTCTTCTTCTGGCGTCTCCAAGCGTCGATATTAGTCGACTCGTGACTACGGTTCGACTCCTCGCTGACGACGTCAGCACCAGGAAGCGACAAGCTCAGCGAAGTCGCTGGGTCACCACAAGACGACGACGTTTCGACGGGAAGCGGCAGCACAACACCCCCAGCACGCGGAACGGGCTTGAAAAGCCCAGCAGAGTGCAAAACCGGTACCGTACTCGAATCGCTAACATCGGATCCAGTTGGGCTTCCTGGGCTCATGTAAAGCCCAGTAGCAACAGGTGGACAGCCGTCGCTCACCGATCTCTTCGCCGGCCTACGATGACCCTCCTCCTCCTCCGCCGAAGGCTCGTAACGGTGGTCGAAACCGCCGCATTTCCTCTTGAGCGTCGAGTTCCAGTGATTCTTCACGGCGTTGTCCGTACGACCGTTGAGGAGGCGGGCGATCGTGGCCCATTTGTTACCGAACTGCGCGTGCGCGCGCGCGATGGTCTCGTCTTCTTCCGCCGAGAACGGCCGGTGCTCGACCTGCGGCGAGAGCTGGTTGCACCACCGTAACCGACACGATTTCCCCGATCTGCCGGGGATTGATTTGCTGATCACGGTCCAGTTTCTCGGACCGTATTTAACCACGAGCCTACGAAGCTGCTCGTCTTCTTCAGGACTCCATGGACCTTTAATCCGATCCGCCATTGATAGATTTAGGATTTTATGATTTTTTTTTAAAAAAGTGGTTTTCTCTCTGTTTTGTTGAGAGAGATGGGATTTAACACAAGAAGTTCGAGAAACTAACGAGAGGACAAAACTATTTATAGCAGCAGTTTGTAGGGAGATAGTTTAACCGGGAACCGGTTTAGACTGTAGAGAAGTCATGGGCAACGCTTCTTCCACGCAAGCGGTTCTCCAAAGTTTGCGATACAGCTGTTAAATGGACACGCGTCGTGAAATGGCTACGTCGATGTGTCGCCTTTTGTCGTTTTCCTAATGATTTTATGTAATAAGCTTTTTAGATCGCAGGTTTCGTACAGAGGAGCGTGGAGGATAAACGAGTTCTGTGTTGAAGGCTTGTGATTGCACGCGCTTGTAAAGAGAGTGGTGTAAGTGGGAAGTTAAAGAGACAAAATCACGAAACCCAACTAGCAAAGCGATGATAATATTCGCACATTTTGAGTTGAATTTAAATTAAATTTAATAAAAAGACGATAACGGTTAGGTTCGGGTAAGGACAGTTTTTTATGTTTAGTCTGACTTTAGAATAGCAGAAGACAGGCTGTATACCACTCCACAACTTTCTATAATATCTACTTTACATAACCAGTTTTCCGGGTGTAGAAAAACTAATCAATTTGTCTACGAAACTGTATAAAAAGAAGCAAATTGTCATTAAAAAGGGAATAACATTTGTTATAGACAAACACACAACATACCTAATCCATATTTGAATTGTGTTCTTGACAAAGACTAATGTTAAGCTCGGTTTAACTGAGTAAATCGAACAGTTACAGTCTAGTTTAACTGGATAAACCGAATGTAAAACCAAATTTGTGACAGATACCATCGGAAATTTATGAGAAATATAGTTAGAGATATAAATGTTGAGTTTAAGAAACGTGATGTAAATGAGCGGCTATCAAAACAGATAGATAGACGTTGGTGACGTGGAAGAAAACGACAAGATAGGTTGCCGAACTGGAACGCAAAATCATACTGCCTTTATTTCCTGAAAAGATTACATATATTGTGATCTATTCCGCCAAAATGAAGCAAATACAGGCTGTAAACTCGTTGATTGAAAAAAAAAAAAAACTCGTTGATTGATTTTAAAAACAATTAATAAATCTCTAACTGTAATCCATTTTACGACATAACGCGTATTTAAGAGGGGCTCTTGATTTGTACGGTACGAGTATGGTCGGAAAAATTCAGATTCTCTTGTCCAAGCCGCACGCTCCCAACGCCGTTCCACACCTTCTTCGTATCCTTCCTCCGACGTTTATTTAACAATAAACTATTTTTAAGTATTGTTTAATCACTAATCAGTTTATGCTTTTTATATCAACAAGACGAGATGCTCACAAAACTAATAACAACAATAGACTTGGCAAACATTCAAGATGGGCAACAACACCCAGTAAAATATACTTCTTTTATCTCATCTTAAATTCTAAAATTTTCAAAACTATGTCCTTATATGAGAATGACAATTAGATTAATACTAAAGGATCTCTACATGCATTATGCATATATACAGCATTAGTTGCGTCTTTTAATTGACGCATGGTGTAACAAAAATATATGTCGAACTTACTGCTTGTGGTCACGAGCAAGATAGGTAAATGATAAATCAAACATAGCGAAAGCATCTTCAATGACATTCTATTTTCTTTTCTATAATTTACACAAAAATAGAGTAATTTATTATAAAATAAGTTTTGTTCTAATGGTTTATTCTATAATAGAGTTACTTTATTTTTGTGAAAAAAATAGAATAAAACCATTATTTCACTCCAAATATAGAGTGAAAAACTAAGTTTACACTATTTTCTTTACAAAAATAGAGTAGCTCTATAATAAAGTAAACTATTGGAGCGGAACTTACTCTATAATAGAGTTACTTTATTTTTATGTAAATTATGTAAAATAAAATATAATTGGATTGGAGATAGTCTAATAAGTATAAATTCACTTATTTTCTGTTGAAATGTTTCTATTAAGCAGCATAATGCGATGTTGCTGTATCTTGCCTATTTATAATTAGCATATCTTTTAATATTGGTTTACGTTATATTTTTGCGAAACCTAAAAAAACTCCCTTCATTTCATATGATTTTTCGTTTTAGATTTTGGAACACAAATTAACAAAACATCTAACTTTGTATATTTACTAGATAAAAATATACCAATACATTTAATTACATTTTAACCAAAAAGAATAGATAAGAATAAACAATTAATAAGTTTTGTATTAAATCATAAAACAAGAACGAAAATTTTCTTCTAAAACGAATTTGTTCGTTGTTGCTAGGATCATCAGTCAACTGTCGGTTTTGGTCTGCTATTTTTCCAAGTATTCTTATTGGAGTTTTACATTTACAATTTTCCTTAAACAACAAATAAATGGATAGTAGATAATTGAAGGCTGATAGACGGACGATATTAATGGTTTGATTAACGATGTCTTAAATATTCACAAATCTTAGACAATCCCAACTTTCTTGAAGATCTAATTAAATTTAGTTCTTCCCATATTGTTTTTTTTTTGAGAATTCTTTCCCAGATTGTTATACATTGTTATTCCTTTCTTCTGACAAATTACTATATAACGAGCGATAATCTAAGGTTTAGAACAAAATTCGAAATAATTAATTGATTATCGTCGCAACACATAGCTCGCAGTCGATACTAAAATGTACTCCTATTTAAAACATAACATACGAAGATATCTGATAAAAGAACACAAAAACATCCAAAAATGTAAAGGAAACTTGAATTCACAACGGACATCTCAATTATTGGAGTGAAGATATTTTTTCCGGTTATGATCTAGCGTAATAACCACCAGAAAATTGATAAGAACATTGAAAACATTAAATAAAACACCGTCCATATAATATTTTATATAATCACACACCGTCCAAGGTTACAACTGTATATTTTCGGTCCAGAAAATCATTGCCCCTCTTGTAGAAAAGAGAGAGTGGTGCAGAAATAAAGGCACGTGGAACATGACCTAACTCAGTAAAATACAATTTAAAATTCTAAAATCACGAGAACTGGACAAAACTTAACAGCTGTTTTCCAGAAGCCCACGTGTACATGTGTAATACTTCCACGTGTAAGTGCTAATGACATGTCACGTTCAAAATTCTCTACAAGGCAAAACTACTCTCATTATGTTCCTCCTGTCGTGGAACTGTAATTGCTATTGGTCAATACGTGGTTAGATACGTATTCTTCCACTTGCATATAGTTTATTCTTTTGTTAAGGTCTTCGTTTGTTTTAACGGTTTAATTCTGTTTTTGTTATCGCAAATTCGTTATAAGAGAAGTGTCTTCTCCATCTTTGGTTGGTTTGTATGTTTTGATCGTTTCTGCCAGTTCAGACCATCGACGGAAACTGAAACCATAAGTTCTCATCGGATGTATTGATTTACTATTACTTTTCTCGGGTACACCAATTAAGCAGAGTTTGTATTTGTACATAAATTGAAGAAGCTGAACATTGCACTACAGTAGATATCAATATTAAACTTTAAACAGTTGGGAAATTCTGAAAGGTTATGCATATATATAATCAACTCGGAAACTATGCCCTAGATGTAAAATCACTATCCACCTCCGAGTCTGTATATTAATATAGTTTATATTTAGAGTAGCTTAATTAGAAAAGATCAATGCTGTCAAATTTTAAAAAGTTATAAAGACAGTACTAAAAACAGAGGCGCACATGGTTCGTTTATGTTGTTGCATAGAATAGAAAGATGCTGTTGAAAAATAATATCTTTCCGTTCGCTCTTATCTTAAGCCGTATGCCCATTTCGTACTTCGCTTCCACACGTGTGCAGGTATTTAATGGTCATCACAGAAACGACGGTGTTTAGTGACCTTCGTGCTTAAGAATTAAGATACTTGTTAGTATTTTTTTCTTTTCTTTTTACTTGTTAGTATCGGTCAGGTCTTCTCATATGTGCTTAAGCGACACACATGACACACATAACACCTTTACTAGCTTGATTCAAAAGCGATTCTTTGTTGGACGATATATAAAAGTGACTCTTTAATTTGCATGGAATCAAAACATTTTCTTTTAGTACCTACCAAGTACCGGCCCTTTAGTTTGATTTGTGAAACTTGGTCGATTTGTACGACTCTATAAATTTAATCAGTCCACTTTAGAATCCGGAACTCATATGATTTAGATGTCCAATTTGTTTTCATGTAAACTCTAAAGGGCTGTTCCATGGCTTTTCTTTTACAAATATTATAGTTGTTCCAAAAGATATGCAACTTATACAACCCCAAAAAACCGAACACTATATGATAAATTTATACTAGCACGTATAGATAGGTTTAGTATGTAAAAAACTTATATAGGCGTAGTCTCGATAAAAACGAATGTCATCTATTATACCTTCCACCTAGATCATATATATGTACGGATTTGCGTACCAAGGCTTTAACATATGACGAATCCTATGACTGGATTGTGGGTTATTAAAAATAACAACGTTACTTGATTCATTTTTTTTTTTGGTAAAACTTTACTTGATTCATTTAATCTACCATTGTATCTTATTGTGTGAATAGTCCAAAGTTATGCTGGTAAACAAGTGATAACCTAGTGTATTGTTTACAATATCTAGTGTATTGTGAAGTTCTGTGAGTTAATGCATGGTTAAGTTTACATAATATCTAAGATAGTTCTATGAAATTCTCAACCCGAAAACATGTACGTACGATATCTGCATATACAAGTATTGATCAGTTCTAGTATTTGCCAATAATAATAATGCATGCAGTTAAAAATAATAATAATAATGCATGGTGTAGCGTCATACGAGTCATCAACAGGCAAAAGCGATGCCAATATGCATAAAGTTAGAAACAAAAGGACAGATTGCATCAAAGTGTGAAACTTTTTCCCCACATTGCCCGCCGGCTTTTGTTGACTTTATATTAATAATTTTTAGAACCCAAAAATCAAATTACAATAAGAATTTTTTTTTTTACTTACAATAAGAAATTACTATAAGTAATATCGCTACACCTTTGGCAAAAGAGTAATATTTTTGTTTGTCATCACTTGATTTGTTATAACACTTTTCATTTTTCTGAATGGCAATCTGTTATAATAATATCTTTTCACTAAATCTATTGTGATTATTATTCAGAAACAATAACTCTCTTGTGGAGAAAAACATCGACCATCAAGTTTTTTGCGGTAAGCACAAGAACGATGGATCTAGAAAGACATAGGAAAATAATTGTAACATCCCGGATTTGTGGTACATGAAAAAGCTTAAGATAATTGATTTGGCTACCTATATCACCAAAGTTGACTTACCTTTTTCGGAGCACATCCTGAAAGAACTCCAGAGTTAAGCGTGCTTGAGCTGGAGTAGTGGAAGGATGGGTGACCTATCGGGAAGTGATTTGCGATAGCGTGCGAGTGAGGCCAAAGCACGGGGAAAGGTCGGGTGGTGATTGCAGGGTCAGTAAACAATGATTTGGAGCCTTGGAAAATTAACGGACCGACCGTCGGACAGGGGTGGGGCCCACGAGCCCGATAGAGGGATGGGTGACTCACCGGTAGGGGCGGTCGGGGCGTTATAAGTGGTATCAGAGCTGGTTAGCCGTCTCAGTTCTGACCTGAGAGGCGTCTTGAGACCTGTGTGGGGCGCAACGAGGACGTTGCGTTCTTTGAGAGGGGGTGAATTGTAACATCCCGGATTTGTGGTACATAAAAAGGCTTAAGATAATTGATTTGACTACCTATATCACCAAAGTTGACTTACCTTTTCCGGAGCACATCCTGAAAGAACTCCAGAGTTAAGCGTGTTTGAGCTGGAGTAGTGGAAGGATGGGTGACCTATCGGGAAGTGATTTGCGATAGCGTGCGAGTGAGGCCAAAGCACGGGGAAAGGTCGGGTGGTGATTGCAGGGTCAGTAAACAATGATTTGGAGCCTTGGAAAATTAACGGACCGACCGTCGGACAGGGGTGGGGCCCACGAGCCCGATAGAGGGATGGGTGACTCACCGGTAGGGGAGGTCGGGGCGTTATAATAATGCTATAAAGGATAAACTAAAATCATACTTTCTGTCGATTAGTCGATAGATAGATAACTCGTTTATACATTCTATCAAGTTCAGAAAACACCCGTGAAATAAGTTTAGTAGCCGGTAGCTGTTAAAATAGAATGACATGTATCTAGTAATGTAAGAAAGAGGGTTCGGCTGATCTAGCTGAATGTTGACACCGCCACAGTGCCTGTCACTGCCCATATATATATATATAGTATAGATATTATAGTCACTAGTTAGTAGTGTTGTATGTGTGGTTGAAGAATGGCCGAAGAAGAGCCGCCCTATAATTGGGCTTTGTCGTCAAAGTGGTGGAGCCGAAATTTGGAGTGGCCTGCGTGATTATGATTAGCTCAGTTGTCTTTTTCAGTTATTTTATTTCCTCAAGTCTTTTTCCTCTTCTTTTAACACTCAAATCAATCCAACAAGCTCCCGAAGAAATAAACACTGGTAAACATATAACATTGCTATATAAAAAGAGAAAGAGTATAATAGCAAACACTGTAAAAATATATAGAATATCATGATCAATTATTCCTGGTTAATTTCTTAATTTCACATGTTCTTGTAGTCATCTCACATAAAATCCCACAATATAATACATCCACATGCGCGTGCGCACACATACACATCTTATTTTGTTACTATTTAATGTCTTTATTATTATTTTGATAAAATTGTATGCTTATAAGTTATACCAGCTTTCGCAAAACTTTTTAAATAGGAAAATGTCAGTTTCTTGGCTGATTTTTGTGTTATTAAAGTTTATACTCCATTTATTTTATTATAAGTGTCACTCTAATCTCATGCACACAGATTAAGAAATCATTTAGTTTTGCATATTTTCTATATAAAAACACCATTACCCATAAATCTTAACCAATAGAAAAATAAAATAGAGAATAATGTTAATAAATTCTACACTGAAATACGAAAGCGACACTTATTTTGCAACGAAAAACTTCTGAAGAACATCTATTTTACTAATCGGTAAAGCTTCCGACTTTCTAGCTTCTTCTTCCTTGTTTGGTTATGTCTGAAGAACATCTATTTTACTTCTGCATTCAGTGTGGGAGGTCGGGTTTTGAGCCCTTTTAGAAACCGTCTGCTCCCTAAAACTGTCCAAGCATTAATCTGTACGAGAAATTGGCTACGTGGGTTTGTTGAGTTTGAAGGTAAACTCCTTGTCTAGTTATCTTGAATTAAGTGTTTTAAGAATTAGTGTTGTACGTTAACTCATTGTTTGAATAATGTAGGAGACATCGAGGAATACTTTGATTATGATGATGAGGATGCTTCAGGAAATGAAGATTCAAACTTGTGGTAACTGCTTTAGCTTGTTTCTGTCTGTGGACTGTATGTGTATATTGATGTCTGAGACTAGCTTGCTGTCTGGTTTAAGTTTCTGTTTGTAGACTGTCATGTTTCATGTGAAGCTGTCTCTTAGTTCTTTTGTTTCTGATGTTTGAGAGTTCACATATTTACAGAGTGGAGTGAAGTTTGAAGGAGTGTTGGAGACTTGAGAGTGGAGTTTGGAAGATACAGGAGACATATGAACTTTTGTTTTTACACTTTATTATATCAAGTTGAAACTTTGGTTTTTACACTTCATGAGTAAAAACATGTAAACTTGAGTTTTCTGATTTTATACATTGAATTTGATGATATAAATGAATAAAGAAGACTTTTTTTTATTTATATAATCATATCTTGAGTTTTAAAAAAACATGTAAACTTGATTAAATTTGACATACAAACATTATTACATTGCATAGAAATTAATTGGGCTAACCCTGTACCAACCCTAACCCTGCAATTATAAAAGGGTTAAAATAGGACTGGATTAATATAGGGTTGGGCTTATATTACACTAGAGAGGGTTGAACCCTAACCCGCAAATTAACCTCCCTAGTTGCATGAGAGATTTCCACCTTTTATGGTTTTAGTTCCACCTGTCCTTCCAGTTATCAGAGATAATCTGATGTCACCGCCGCAGACATTGGAATCGCCTCCATCTTTGGCTCGGTCTTTGATTGTCTTGCCAAAAGGACATCCTGCGATCTATTTAGGCCACATCTCACCTCTGCCACATTAACATCTCCACTGCTCCCAAGATAAAAAAAATAACCACTCCAGAAACAAAGATGATTAAAAGGATTTGAGATGATGTTTTACGGGGTATAGATTCACCTTTTTATAGTTAGAGATCCACCACTTGTAGAGAGGGAAGATGCATTTAATAATAGGTCAACGGATTTAAGAAAGTTGTTAATGGCCATGAATCAATGTATCACATAACGTTTCGAGGGAGAAGAACCTGAGGCGAAACGACGCGAACATAGCCCAACCCACCCCTGAGATTTCCAAGATTCATATCACACAACCTTCCATGAACTCCGCCGTGTCACTGTGCCGCCGTAGAACGATGAGGGATCAGAACTCCATTGCTTCCCGTCTTTAGAATAATGTTAGAGACGAAATCCATTTGTCGGGCTGTATGCACAATTTCATGCGAAGCCCACGATCTTAGCCCATTAGATTTCGGATTAAATGAAGTGATGCGTTTTGCTCGCCTGGGACGCGTGTCACGCTGAGAGAAAGCGACTTTCCTATGACGTGGCAGAACGTGAAGGATAAAAACACTCTTTTATATATAAAGATACTTTCTCTTAAATTGTATCCGAATAAAAATATTTTCATACTTTTATAATATAATAATATTTCATTTTTTCATTAAAATAAACTTTTTAAATATCTATTATATTAAAAGAGAAGTCATGATTTTTCATTCATGTGTGATATTTAAAAAAAATGAATATTTACTAGAAATAACAATTTATTTATTTATTACTTAATAAATGAAACTATGTTATGTCCCTTATACTTCTATAACAAACAAATTAAATAGATATTTCTATACTTTCTCTCAAATTGTATCCGAATAAAAATATTTTCATATTTTTTACAATATAATATATATTTCATTTTTTTCACTAAAATAAGAGAAAATTTGGATAAATACACTTCAATAAGATTATAATTTGAAAAATACACATTTGATTTAAGCTTTTGGAAAATACACTTATTTATATATAAATTTACCAAATTTCCCAATCTTAATATTTCTCAATTTTATTATTTTTAAAAAAAAATCGTTTTAGAAAAAAGAAAAAATATACATATTATCTTTTTAAACTACATAATATCTTTTCCATATCTTTTTAATATATTTATAAATTTATTATATTGAATAATAAATTTTATTTATTTTAAAGTTAACAAAATAAATTAAAATCTATATATTAATGTCATGATAAGCTCAACTCAAATCATAATTATTTATTTTATATATCTTTGTTATTGTAACATATTTATCTTTAAACATATATTTATTTTAAACATAAATCATTATAAATTATTATTAATTACAAATTTATGTATTAATTATTGAAATATTAAATTGGGATAAAAAGTAAATTCACATTAAAGAAAGTGTAGTTTTCAAAAGAAATTAGATACAGTGCGTTTTTCAAATTTCAAATCCTAAATAGGATATTTTCCAAATTATCCCTTAAAATAAGCTTTTTAAATATTTAATTAGTTTCGTATATGTTTAAAATAAATGTATATTTCATTTTCACTTAAACAAAACTTTTATTTTTTAGTTAATTTCATGTTTATTTGAAAATTAAATATATATTTAATTTTAACTAATCTCATATTCATCATTTTACGAAATTTGAAATATTAATTTAATATAATAATATTCAATTAATTTTTTGATCCTTAATCAATAAGATTTAATTTTAAATTTTATATCACATGATTTAATATATTGTATCACTAAAAATTTAAAACAAATAAATTAAGTTATTGCATATAAACTCTAAAACTGATGTGTGTTTAAAGGTGATATTAAACAATTGTAATATGTTAAACAATTGTTACGACCATACATATGTAACTAGCATTAGTGTTGACTTAGTCACATGTCTTTAAGTTTGACGTGAGAACTTCAAGTTCATTTCTTGCAAGAGCAACCAAGCTGAAGCACATGGACGGTTACGGAGTTATTTTCACTTTAGATCACTTTATTAGATCTAATAACATTCTAAGCCTCTTTCTACTACTGGTGTAGTTTTTTGATGGTGAAATACGCTAATACCCTCAATTAAACAAACTCCTCTTTTTCGAATTAGGAAAATGCATTTATAGATCGGAAAAGACAACTATAATTAAGGAAGCTAAATTTATTACTTTAGTGGCATTCTAATGTAAATAACTTTAAAATCTTAGGGGTATTTTCAAAGTGTACTTCTATTTTAATAATATAGATGATAGAAGAGGGGTAGTAATTGTTTTTAATACGTTGAGAAAAAGAGGATAGAGTGTTAAAGAAGAGAAAAGGAGAGATGAAAGTGTCTGAATAGCAGAAACTGCTCTATGCTGTTATTACAAACATAAAAAATGACCTATAGTGTAATACTTTCTATAAAAAACTTCAGTTTTGCCCACAGTCTTAACTACCTATTACACTAAATAAAAACAATGTGAGCTATACTTTTGACGTGCTTTCACCACAGCTTTTGATTTTTTTAAATCCAATGGTTGAATTCAATTAAATAAACTACAATTATCTACAAAATTACAACCATTGGATTTTCTTTTCTCATCAACCATTAATTAATTATATTTCTCTCACCAATCCACACATTTTACCTCTCTCATCAAACTCATGTTCATCTTTCTCACCATCACTCTGCCGTTGTCTGCATTCAGAGGAATTAGAGCCACCGCTTGAAACAGAATGGCCCATAGTTGGAATATCTTAAAATAAGCATTAAAACTTCTTAAGATGTAATCCTTCGCTCTTCTACATTAGTTGCTGTTGAAGCGAAGATGAATTCGTCGGAGATATAAGTTAGATCAGAGAAAGTTTGGTTTGTCACCGTCTGCCTGAGCATTCTGGTTTGGACTTGCAAGATTCAGCTCGTAGACATGGTCGAACTATGGCGTTTCCGGTACTCCACCGGTTTATTTAATCAATCAGATTCCATCAAATATTTGTATCATTGTCTCTACTGTTTCTCTCTGTCTGCAAATATCTGTATATTTAAAACACAATGAGGGATAGAGTTGTTGTCTGAAATTACCAAGAGATCCGTTAGAAATTTTCCTTGCAAGGTTCAATATTTATGTGCTCTCGTTGCTATGTATATGTATAACACATGTTTTAGTGAGTTTAAGAGAATTTTAACTGGTAGATTTTCAAATGGTGTTCACTTTACTAGTCTTGTTTCTAGTTGAACTTGAGTTAACTTCTTGGAAATCGTTAGAACAATGTACATGGAGAGTACACGTAGACATCCTCAGAACAATGTACATATGGATAACAACAAAACAATGTACACATGGATATATAACTCTTCCTTAAGAACATGCACGGACAGAAACATTCCTAGACATTATTTGTATCATTCTTGAACGTTATTAGTATTTATCTATGTGTATTTGTATGTACATCATCGGTCTTTAGTTGTGTACATGTAGTTTATCAAACACTTAACAAGCATGTACACCGTCACACATGTCCACGTGTACATTTCCTAGGCATGTCCATGTGTACACTGCTGCCATTCTTCTAGATAATATCCATGTGTACACCTATTGGTTTTTTCTGATAAAAGCATACATAGGTGTGTACACTTTTTTTTTTGGTCTAAATGTTAAGATTTATACCAGATTTTTGAGTTTTTACATGTTGTGAAACACAACTTATTACACACAAAAGGAAAGGAGCAAGAACACAAGAGCAACAGCAAGAGAGAAAGATAGCAGCACTAATTATAAGGGGAAATAAAGCATAAATATAACTCAAGAAGAGAAACAACACTAACTATAAAGTGTATACACTTTAATATATATTCATATGCTGTGTTCGGGAAATCATACCATATTTCAGATTTTTCCTATGAAACAGTTATGACCTTCACACTGCAATCCCACCATGTACTTTAAAGCAAAGAGGCGTTCCCTTCCATATGATAAACTAGCTAGAGAACAAAGAACAATAGTAACATTTAATTTTTCTCTGTCCAGTCCAAGAACCTTGAGCATCAATGGATTTTTTTTCTCACTTTCAGCATTATTGGTGAAGAAATATGGAAATTTGAGTTTAAAAATAAAGAAATCTGGAAATTTGAAAGACAACACATAGCTTCCTGCAAATCTTGCTCCCACAACATATGTCCACTTATTGTTAAGCTTCTCCCTTACAAACACTAACTTTAATAGAGCTCAGAGCTTTGATTACTCCGCTCTCTCTTCAGAACTTCGGCCACGTCGCGCCAGCCGCTTCACATTAGATCTGGCACCTGAGCCACCTTGTAAATTTCTGGGTGATAACTTCTCTAATCTTCTCATTCTTCTTCCACTTGAGATGTGATACTATGTGAAATATGTGGTTGGCAAGGAGATTGCAGAAACATATACAAATGACGTGGAGAGAATCATGGATTCATGGGTGGGGAAAATCTCAGAAAGATGATAAGGTATAATTTTTATTTTTTATAAACTAAAAAATATATAAAAGTGATGATATAACACACAGAAACGGTTGTTCAAAAAAAACACACGGAAACCAACAAATCTAAACTAAAACAAGATAAAAAGAGGAGTTTGTTTAATTGAGGGTATTAGCGTATTTCACCTTCAAAAAACTAGAAGGTGCTTAGAATGTTATTAGATCTCATAAAGTGATCCAAAGTGAAAATAACTCTTCTTTTTTTAGTTTCGTATGTGACTTTTAAATAATACACCTTTTACTCCCTATATTTATTCTATTTGTGTATATCTTTTACATTTACTTCTGAGTAATTTACATTTAGAGTCACTTTACATGTATTTATTACACTCTCAGTCACTTATTGTTACTGAGGTACTTTTGAACGGTGAATTACAGACTTGTCCCTACTTTTTGCTAACTATTACGCTCTCCTAGTTGATAATGTAACTTGCTAGTTTAGCTATTCCACTGTTCGATGACTTTTTTAAAGACAAAAATTAACAATTAAATTTCAGATCTAGAAAGCAGAGGAGTCCAAGATGGAGGAAAGAGACACGAAGCTCTGAAAAACAAAATGGCGATAACATCTCTATAAATTACGACCCATTTCCCATCTCTGAACTTTTTTCCAGCCGGATATCCACACACTTTTAATCTCTTCAGCGTTCTCTCCATCGATGTCGAATCAACGGCGGATACTCAACCCGATTCCGAAACTAAATAAACCGAAGACTCCGACGAATTCGAGTCCCATCTCTCAAACATCTGACTCATATGACGAAGTGGGACAGCAAAGAAAGCAAAGATGAGAGACTCTAAGAAAAGGTCAGTCAAGCCTGCGTCAAAAATCTCTGGACTTTATTTTCCGCCGGGGAGTGTAAAGGATCTGGTTTCAGGTGGGTTGAAAGTGGAGTTAGGTTTTATAGTCACCGTAAGGCTTAACGAGAGGATTGTGGTGTTAGAGCTTGTGATGTTTTTTCAGGTCTATTTCACAGCTGTTGTTACTGCTATGTTTGTTAACAGCGAGAAGGATAATGTTAGTGTCTGACATAATAGTGAATAATAAACTATGACTCAGTCCAAAAGCTAAATTTAATTCTTTCTGCTTTTTGTTAAGTTCTTGAATTCTGCCAATGGAAAATACCTTTGGAGGAATCTCAAGCATCAAGGATAGTGTATTCCTAAAGATTAAAAGCTCTTGAGATATTACATCAGTTGTGAAAATGCTGCTTTTCTATTGTAAGGTGCATCGACTTTGTAATTTTTAAAGCAATGTATACTCACATGACAATAAAAGGATCTCACTTTGGAGTGAGCTTGTTTTGTTGGTGTTCTATCTATTTCTAAGCAAGATAAGAAACTAGTAAGAGTGAAGTGTGTACAAGTATAAGTTTTGTAAATGTGTAGCTTGGGTTTTTGTTATATGCCCACAACCAACGATGTACATGTGTACACATAAATATTATTATCAATGTGTACAATGATTTAAGTGTACAATGTTTCACAAGCATCCACGTGTACATCATTTAACAAAATTTCAGTAAAACTTTGTTTCCATTCTATATACATAGAACCTTTGCACACACGCACATGATTAATAATCTGTTACATACATGATACATCTAAATGTGTTCGAAAGTTCTTATATTGTCAAATGGCATTAACATGTGCACATGTGTTTTAACTTTTAAGGGACTGGTGTTTGCAAGGTGTAATATTCTCCATGTCCGAGTGTTGAGCCAAAAAAAAAGCATGTACACTAAATATTTCACTCCAACTAGGTGTACATTCACTCCAACATCTTTGTCCATGATAAGCTTTTTGACAATACACTTAGTTCATCATAGGCACTTTGACAACATCTACACACTTACATACGCCAACAACTTTGTTCAGAACATTATTCACTACGACACAATTTACCAAAAAAAAAGACGCAAACACCGAAACATTCCAAAGGCAAAACACTTGTACATCTCCAAAAATATCTACGTGTACACATAATTTCCGTGTCCACACATACAAAATTAGATTATTTTTTGGTGTACACATACAAAATTATATAATTTGGTGTACACATACAAAATTATATATTTTGGTGTACATATAAAAATGTCAACTATAAAATATACACATTGTCCATAATTTTTCACCCGTCACAAAAATTTACATGTTAACAAAAGCAAATAGAAAATCCACAGCGAAAATTCTTATCTAAAATTTTATATCAAATGTACACATTGTCCATAGCTTTGCATGTGCTCAAAGAGGATTGTGTGATAAAAGGGAAGTCAAAATTTATAAAGAGTAATCTGCAATGGAGTTTATAACTTTCTTTTTTTGGTAGGAAGGAGTTTATAACTTTCTTACAAAGTGTAAATGTGTTTGATTATGTATTATATATTTTAATATCTTAGATTAAAATACAAAGTAGCCCAGCGGTTTGTAGACTTTCAATTTGATTACGAATCGCAGGTTTGAAGACCCAAGTTATGTAGATTTAGTGTTTTTTTTTCATTTATAGAGGACAAAAATGTAATTTTATTTTCTTCTTCCTCACCTATAATCCTAATATCAGCCTTATGTGAATGAAAAAAAATCATTTTTAATGATTTGATACCTGTGTGTGTTCTTTCTTTGATTTGGCAAAAAAACATGATAAATCTATAATAGACCTATAAATTACCACTTTTAAAAGTTAGATTTTTGACTTCCACAAGTTTATGTCCGACGATGAATGAAAACCTGCAGTTTAAGCAAGATTTCTTAATCTGAGATGTAACTTCGTCGCCACCCATCACGATTCTGGCTGAGAACCTAATCGTTTTGTAGATCTACTTAACCTCCTGTTTTTCTTTAACATCTCTTTAAATGATTTTTTTTGGAAGTTATACAACAGAATAAATCATGTCAGTGACATTTTCTGGACAAAAGAAAAGAACTAGATTTAAAAAGAAAAGATAAGAGAATGAGACCCACTATTTACAATATACTTATGTTTTAACTAATAGATGATAGAGTTAAAAAAAATTGTCTTAGGAGAAGAAAATGACCTGGAGTGTTAGTACAAAAATGAAATGTGACTTGAAATGTAATATTTTCTTTACTTCTCTTGTCGAATGTGACGTGATTTTCATAGTCTTTTTAAAATTAACAAAATCAGAAGTACATTAACTGATTAAATCTCAGCCACACATAAACAAAGATAATAAGATATTGACTTTAACATTTACTCTGCTTCGTAAGGAATGGAAAGGATCAAGAGCGATCAAAGCTTGAGCTCGGAAAATAATCTAACCCAGATCTGTATCTAGATTCTAGAGAGTAAAAGTATTGAATACTGATGGATGTTACGATAGCTTAAATAATTAAGTTGAGATTCAACATTTCTGTGTAGATCTTAGATGCTTCTTCAAATGTAGCCGATGGACATTTCCGTTGACGGCGGTAGTGAGAAGCTCCGGAAACAATTTCAAAGAACCGCTGGAAAGCACCATCTCAACTGCAACTTTGCAGTAGCTTATAAATTCTAGCTGCAGATGATCTCACATCTCAACTCCGTCTCAACACCAACGAAGCTTTCTATGGCAGCAATGGCGGAAAACAGCTTCTGAAACAGTTGGTCGGAAATGTGTTCATTGATGTTTGGAATCTGGTGTCAACCATTTTCATACTCCTTGCTTTAAGATGTTAATCTCGTAATGTGATTTAATTTATTTGTCTCTCTGCCTTTTATTTTTGATATTAAAGAGACGTGAATGTGTTTGTATATGTTAAAGACGGTAATTGCATTTGATTCAGGACTTTTTCTCTAATGAATATATTTTGTTTAAACAAATTTTCTGGTACATGAGGAGGAAGGTGAGCAAAGGTCCAAAGGATCTCAAATACTTGGTGAATGTGCATTGTTCGTATATGTACACCTGTACATTAGTTTCAAATTATGTACATTGGTTTAATATGTACCCATGTACGACTCCCTAGTAGCCAGTCGTATGTTTCATTATGTCCATCAAAGCAAAACATGTACACATGTACACCATATTTCTCAATATGCTTTTATAAATTAATCAAGTTTGTTTATGAACAAGATAACTCTAAAATCATTTTATTTTTGGTCAATCACATAAAATGGGAAGCGACAACATGAACACCATATTTCTCAATACGACTCCCTAGTAGAGTGTCGTATGTTTCATTATGTCCATCAAAGCAAAACATGTACACATGTACACCATATTTCTCAATATGCTTTTATAAATTAATCAAGTTTGTTTATGAACAAGATAACTCTAAAATCATTTTATTTTTGGTCAATCACATAAAATGGGAAGCGACAAATCAGTTTGGTCTTAGCCGGCTCGTCAATATCATTAGGACGCAGCCACGAGCACAACCGAGTTCATCGGAGTTATGCGCATCACCGGCAGTGGCGGATCTAGCCTTTTGTTTAAGGGGTGTCACAAACTGGGCTTTGGCCCAACACATAGATATATTTAATTTTTTTTTGTAAAAACTTGGTGGAGTGAGGAGTCGAACTCGTGATAAGGGTGTCAAAAGGAAGGATACTTAACCACTTTACCTGTGTCATCTCATGTTATCCTTAGCAAAACTCATTGAGATATAAATTTAAGGTGTGTCAGCTGACACCCCTATGCTCTACATAGATCCGCCACTGATCACCGGAACGACGGTTAAATCCACAGTGGCAGATGAACGGAGGATTCCAAACGTTGAAGCTTAGGCTTCCAAACAAACTGATTATGTCAAAGTCATATCTTATCTTCACCCTCTTCATCCTAGCCGTCGTCATATATGTTCCTTATATCCTTCTTCAATTTCATCTTCTACTGGCTGTGCCGGAGGCCGATCGATTGAGGACTACAAAAACTGATCTCATCGTCATCCCCTTCTTCTAAACTGATTTTGTTTTGTAAAAAAATAAATAAAAGAATTTATGAGGAGAAAGAGGAGGTAGAAAAATAAAAGGAATGGTTGTGTTTGAAGAGATACAGAAATAGAAAGAAATAAAGGAAATGATTTGTGACCTTATAATTTAATATTTTAGTAGTTAGTTATGTTTTAATTAGAAACTAGACCGACCGGGCGGGTATATATTTTATGTTTTATTTTTTTGTTTATATTAAATGATGATTAATAATATTTAAACATAAAATATATTGAAAATGAATCCTTGTAGTTATAATAAAAATTAAAATTAAAAGTATAATTTAATATTCTGATATAAAATCTGAATTTCCTAATTAAAATAATATATAGATGAGTCATAATTCCAATTCCAAAATCTTATCATCCCTTAAAAACAAATAAAATATATAAACATATTTGGAACTATATTTCTGTTAAAATATTTTTGTTAAAGAAAAATAATATTACGCTGTTGTTATTTATTTCTAGAGTTTGACCCGTTACTGTATAAATATTTGATTTTACTTTGATTTTTTTCTTTGTACAAATGGTATAATATATTCCATAATATATATATATATATATATATATATTTGTAAATTAAAATATATTGCATTACTGTTAATATAACATATTAAAACATAACAATTTTATTTATTACATTGAATAATTATATTTTGTGATTTTAATCATTTATTATATCACACTGTATCATATAAGCAAATCCAATATTTATAACTAAAATATATGAATAATATTATATTTTCTTTATATGTTTTTTTTTCATTCTAAATTTTTTTTTATCTCTGAGGAAAAAAAATTCTTTATATATTATATAAATTGATTATGATGTGTGATTTTAATATTTAATATGTTAATACGAAATATATTGAGAAATCTATTTTGGTTAGGATTTGATTAAGGATATATAATTTAAATTAAGAAAAGATATCAAATATTTAAATCGATTATTTATATTAGGAAAAGACAAGTATACTTAAATATAGATTTCTATTGTTTAAATTCGAATTAGGAAAATGCATTTCGAATTAGGAAAATGCATTTATAGATCGGAAAAGACAACTATAATTAAGGAAACTAAATTTATTACTTCAGTGGCATTCTAATGTAAATAACTTCAAAATCTTTGGGGTATTTTCAAAGTGTACTTCTATTTTAATAATATAGATGATAGAAGAGGGGTAGTAATGGTTTTTAATACGTTGAGAAAAAGAGGATATATTGTTAAAGAAGAAAAAAGAGAGATGAAAGTGTCTGAATAACAGAAACTGCTCTATGCTGTTATTACAAACATAAAAAATGACCTATAGTGTAATACTTTAAAAAAAGAATAATAATTCAGTTTGCTTTTAGCTAGGAGGTTATTGGTGTCATTAACCATTGTAAAACTACCCTAGTAGAACAAAGTGACCTATAGTGAAATTAAAACTCGGAAAGTGACTCATAGTGTAAATGGCTAGGAGCACAAACTGATCCACAATGTAATTAATAACTTGAAAAGTGTCTTTAAGGGTAAATGTTTCTACTTTACGGCCAACTAATGGTACTCATTGCCTTGTTAGGCTACCACCATACATGCATGAGCAGTTTGTCTTCCCCTTTTTCAGCTGCTCTCATTTTTTTTGTTCTTACTGATATATACTAACTTATATAAATGTATATGTTTCTATATGTATATATAATAATATTTTAAAATTATAGTGAATATTATTGTTTTAAAGTTTTTTCTAATACAAATTTTGATATTGTTAGTGAATATAAATTAGCTTATAATTTTTATTTATGATATTTCAATTTTTACATATTTTACATATATTTTTCCACCCGCATCCGAATGTAATCACAAACTCTAATGAAATCAGTTTTTGATTCTCAAAGATATGGAACGGATTAAAAAGGTTTAGAGGATTTTTGTGATTGGTCCAATAAATCGATATCATCCGTAAAATTTGATTTTTTTTGCAAGCGGTAGAGGTGGTAAAATCACCAGATCCTAAACTTCAATAAAGTTTCAATAAACTTTGAATGGATTGTATTGATGCTCTTAAGAACGCCAAACTTGCCGAACACCAAATGCTATGTTCTTTAGAACACCATAGGCGACATGTTGGCAGCAAGAGAACTAAAAAAGACTTAAAAATGTTGATCTAAAGGGTGAAAAAGTCATGGAAACACAACATTTTGCTTCTGGTAGGTTAGTGATGAATGATGATAATAATTAATGAGTTTTGAATTATGAATAGCAACCCGTATCAACACATGCAAGTTACTAATTTACTATCATCAATCGTGCGTCAAGAAAAGTTCAAACATATACGGGGGAAAGAAAAAAAGAAGAAGGAGAAAGATGAAAGGTTGTCGTTTATTCTACTCTTGATTCTAGAATTTCATTCTACGCTTCCGATTGATGTCAACACTTTGTCGATTACAGAATCTCTTACAATCTCAGGCAACAAAACACTTGTTTCTCCCGGTGGAGTCTTCGAGCTTGGTTTCTTCGAACCTTCAGCGCTCCCGCGTTGGTATCTGGATGGTACAAGGAAGTCTCTCCAGTTCCATTGTAACCCTCAAAATCTTTGGCAACAATCTTGTCTTTTTCTTAACACTTATTTTTTTTGATCGAAATTAACTTGAATTAAAACTTAAAGAGTTCAAACCTTTGTTGCTACAACGGAACGAAGAGAGAACAATGCTGTCTTTGCAAGAGAATCAGCAAAAATGTGTTTGCTAAACGCGAAATAAAATTAACGGTGATAGAGTTAAAGGAGAGAGACAAAATTCTGATATCATGGAGAATCCCCTTCAAGGCGACATCCTGATCTTGTGAGTTTAAGAGTAGAATGAGGGCCTTAGAGTCAGAGTAGACATTGAGACACCTGACTTGTGAAGAACTATCAGTAGTGATTGCCATTTTAACCGCCAAAGCCTCAACTACTAGGGCCGAGGGAACCAGACGACAGTGAGAAGAGAAGTGATTAGTGCAGGTATTTGTTGCATCACGCAGTTACCCACCCAGTCCACAATTGCCCGATGTGAAGTCCCAAGCTGCATCCAAGAAGGAATACCAAGTATAAGAGTTAGTAATCATAGGGGCATCAGTAAAAGGAACCACATGGCGTGGTATAGAAGGCATTTCAACATGAATCTGAGCTGCCTTCTAAGCTCTAGCATCTTGGATTGCTTTCAAGATCGAGTTATCTTCGGAGAAGAGCTTGTCTTCGAAAACAAATTTGTTCCTATTCGTCCAAAGGATCCCTAGGATCCAAGGATACAGAGGCGTAGGTCCCAAACCCAGAGGGGGGAGGCTGATCATTCTATTGCACTGTTGAAGAAGTTGTGAGATTGAGGTAGTAGTCTCCGGTAAAGGCTTATGGAGACAAGATCTAATTGTATTTCTACTTTATTAGATGGAGACAAGAAGTTGTGAGATTGAGGTAGTAGTCTTTTTCATAACACTATCAGATCAAATTGTATTTCTACTTTATTAGATGAAATTGTCTTTTTCTTAACACTATCAGATCAAATTGTCATTTCTCATTTATCTTCATGTTTATTTTCAAGAAGACAATTTCATCTAATCGAATTTGACAATTTCATCTAATTGAATGTGTGACTTAATCGAATTTGATTGTTTATGCATATCAGAAATATTTTAAATAAAGTTAACTATAAATGACTTAATTTTTAAATAAATAAAAAACCAAGAGATTGTGATTTTGTTTTGTCAAACTAGATCCGTTTATATCGAAATTTGAAAAGATGTAAAGCTTAAATTAGACATGCTTCAATTTGTGATTTATCTATAAATGTACTTCTTTGTCTTTATAATTTTGAAAACACCATCATTTCATTATGAAAAATGAAAGTTGCTTTCAAACATTGGTTTATTGGTTTTGTCATGTTCACAGTTTTTCTGCTCGGTTTGTATTTACATTTACAGCTTTATTATTATATTATATAATCAGTTGAAAATAAATTAGTATATGCAATTTATTTTATATACCTACATAGATTATATATTTAATTCTTTTTTTGTCAGCATATTTAATTCTATATTATTGAGTTTAATGATTTCCCAAGAATAATGAATGATAAAAAAATATTTAGTCTCACACTTTTTTTTTATAAATATGCAAAAACTCTCTAAGTATTTGTTTTACCAAAACTGATTTTTTGTTTTAAATGTAAAAGCTAAAGTTATGTTTTAATTATTATAATAACAGAAGAAACAGCGGTTGCTCGGAAAGGAACAATTGTAGTCCGATGGTGTTCTGATATTTTAAAAGAACAAAGTAACCCATGTAATCCCAATAGCTGTCAAGCCGAATGTGAAAAAGGGCGTATAGGGGTAGGTACTTGCAGGCGTGTAACTCATTGCCAATGTGATCATAAGTGCTAACTGATTTTTTATCTACATCGAAACTCGAATAATATTTAAAATAATACTATGTCTTTTTCATAGAAAAATCTAGTTTTTGGAAATTGTTGCGTGTTTTGGCATAATAAAGTGTATTAAGTTGCTGAATATAAATAATAATCTATATATATAAAGTTAAGTTTTCTCTTTTCATGTGACAAGTGGAAGGGGGCTTTTACGACACGTGTCCTCATAATTTTTTTTTTACATTTTAAATCTTTTTCTTTTAAGATTTGTATAATTTGGCCAAACATTTTTTAATTGTGCATTTTTTTTATGGATTGACCTTAAAACTTTTAATCGCAATTTTAATCTCTAATGTACACAAATGACTTCTATCTACAGCTCATCATATTTAATTTTTGTCACATTAACCATCATCATATGAATAATCTATTTTATTACTCACTAAAATTCAAGATGAATGAAAAATAAATAAAATAATATAAATATATTTTAAAATTTAGTTTATTCAAAACTAAAGATAGCATAAACTTTCACTATTTTATTATTTTAATTAATATTTATTCATAAATTATATATTTATCCTACTATTAAAATTATAAAATAATCAAATTAAGAAGAAGAAACTAAAGCACAACACAAATCTAAACCTAAAACCTCCAAAATTATAGAGAAAATAATATCATAATAACACTAATTCAATAAATGTCTGAATCTGAAAGGTGATCATAAACAAAGACTACTTACCACACATTACCTTATAGTGTTTTGGCCAGAATAAGCATAGGTCAGAAAAGAGTAAAAATGTAAAGTTTGAGATTAATTAATCAATTAACTTCTCTGAACACAAAATAGTGCGATCAAGAACTAAAACAAAGAACTAAGAAAACATGTCAAAGGAACAATAATCACCAAAAATTCAAAGTCACCACGAAACATGAAGACAATGCCCTAAGCACCGGAAGCACAACTATTAACTAAGAGGAAAGAAGTACTTCACAAACAAAACAACCACAAGGCATCCATGCCAACAAAGAACCATAAATCTCAAGATAGAAGGGAACAAAGTTCCAAAAAACTAACTCTGCACAAGTATAACGAGGGAAGCAGAGAAAGAAGAAAACAAGCAGAGGGAGGAAAAAAAAGAAGCCACCAAAAAACTAGAATTCAGACCATAAATAATTTTCAAAGCCTACAAAGCATATACATAGGAAAATACTATCCAAACATGAAGTGGTAAACATGGGGAAAGGGAAAACCACCAGAGACGCAAGCAGCTATCATAGCTACAATGAGATTAAAAATTAAAGAGAGAAGGGGAGACAAAACGACATCAGCAAACTGTGGAACCATATTCGAGTTATGAAAGAGAACATAGAAGTCAGATAAAAAAATCAGATCTTGAAAATCAAGACGAACATGGACTATCAATGGTAAGCCAAATATGAGGAAGACAACATCAAAGATGACTTAACTCTGACCTAACCCAAGGACCATTAGCTGAAATCTTAAGAAGAAGAGGAAGAGCCAATATTGACTTGAACGGCCTATAATGTTGTGAGAAACAACTTCACAGCTTGGAAATCATAAGTAAGATTTACAACAAATATAATTGAGGAGAAGAATGCGAGGAAGAACAAGAGCATAGAGGTGACGTTGATGGTGATGGTGAAAACACTACACATAGAAAAGTAAATAAAATACATAGATAGTGATGACTCAATGTCAAAATATGGAGAAATGGTAAACAAATATCTTAAAGAATAATTTTCAAAAATATTAAAAATAGAATACAATTTGATGCTAAAATCTTTAATTTTATAATCAACACATACCTAAATACAATGTTATTGAAATTTATTATGATTTACACCAGATGTTCACTCCATCACTGATAAGTAATACACAATATTAAAAAAATAAACACAAAATATATTAATGTATTATCTATTACTACATAGCACAAACAAAATACCAAATAATACTTTTAGCAAATAAAAACGATCAAGTAATTATATCATATAGATTATACTTAACAACAATAAAACACAATATTCCACTTGAAGCACGGACATACGCCTATTAATGTAGGAAAAAAATGTTAGTGATCATTTCAATTCAAAGCAATAAAATTTAATAAATTAATTTGCAGTGTGATCTTAGAATAAAAACAGATTATATTATTATTTCAATACAAAGTAAAATTCTAAATATTTTATAAAACTAAAATATATTTCAATATAAAATACTTTTTAGCGTAAACTTACCCGCCCTTCGGGCGGGCCAACCCCTAGTAATAAATAATACTTTCTTTGTCCCATTTTAAGTGAGTTTTAAGATTTTTGCACATGGATTAATAAAACACTAACTTTTACACAAGTTATTTTGGTTATATAAAAATATCATTAAATAAAACTAATTCAACCTATAAGAAAAAAACTTAGGATTTTGTAATTGGTCAAAAAGTTCAAATGATATTAAATTTTACATAGAATAATGTGAACATCACTTAAAATGGGACAAAAAGGAAAACCTAAAACATCATTTAAAATGAGACGGAGAGAGTAAATATTGATACATGTATCATTCTTTTTATTTTATTTTTGTACAATTGCATAACTTACCAAAAAATATAGGAATTTGGTGATAATTCAATATAAAAATTGAAATACAAAAATGGTAAAAGCTTCACACACGTCTTCCTTCGGGTCGTTTGAGGAAGAATTAGAGGAGTAGGAGACATTCGAGCATACACTTCTCGTGTTACGTGAGATCTCCGGGGTTGAACCACATCCCTGGGATACAAGTGTGGCGAATGGCTTCAGTCCGATAAGATCTGGTCCGACAGACTCTGTGCTGTGGAAGGATCTATATGAGCTCCTGCTCGAGAATTTGAGCTTCGTCATATTCAAGTAAATGACTACCATGTGATATTTTCAAGTTAATGAATTAAATGATTTTTAATTGGCATAAAATTATGAACAGTTACTTGAATCATTTTTCTAGTCAAAATGAGTGTTTGGCGTTTTATACGCAAGTTATGAGTACTACGAATCAAATCGAATTAGAAGGAGATAGCTGTTTAGAAAGTAATTGAATAAATATAACCAAAAAATTAGTATGTATAAATAGGAATGAAAAGATATGAAACCAAAGGCCACAGAAACTCCAAGAAAGCAAAACTTGAAGGAGAAGAGGAAAGAGAAGAAGCAAAGGAAGAAGGTAGCCAAAAAAGAATTCAAAATACACTCAAAGCTTACATTTGTGATTGTATCCTAAGCAAACATTGAATCCTTACTTGGTTGAAAGGTAATGAAAACATTAAACAAAATATTCTGGTCTTTTTTTGTTATCATACAAAGAGGTTTGATATGTTTTTTTCGTTAATTTCTTGATTTAGAGATTTGAATCTTCATTCCTTTTTCTTTTACTAGAGTTAGACCAGCCCTACGGGCGGGTGAGCAATTTCAAAAACAGCTTAGAATATTTCAAATTTTAATATATATTTGAATATAGCTTTTTGTATAGAAGTGTTTTGTAATTTTTTTCATTAATAATTAATGCTACAAAAGATAATAATAATTGGATATTATGTTTTACATTGTGGAAAGAGATACAAATTAATATTTGATTTTGATATACATTTACTTATTGTTCACCTTTCAAAACTGAAATGTGATTTTGTTTTGTACTTTTAGTCTCAAAATGAAAAATGAACCAAATGATTATTAAAAATATAATTAAACTAAGTGGGGGAGGTTTATAACTTTAATTTTTATTAATAATTAAATTTGATTTCTAAATTATCAATATCTAATAAATTTACAGAGTTTTTTGTTTGTGAAAATATAATTTTTATCTACTTTGTGTATATTTAAAATCACAGATTTGAAAGTGTTATTGTAACTATCATAAGAACTATAGTCTATGAATGTAAGGTTAAAGTCAACGGGACAACAGTTCATTAGAGCTTAATAGATAAAATAACATTTTTTACTACTAAATATCCAAATGTGGTAAATTTCTTCATTTGAGGATGTGTTTTCATGAGAAAAAACAAAATTCTACATTATTAATATAATTTTATTTTATTAATTTTTTTAAAAAAATAATTGTATTTTTGCTATGTAATAATCACTTTTGTGTTTTTATTTCAATTTTAATATGAATATTTTTAAGATTGAGCATTGTAACCACACAAAAAATATCCATAACATTTCTTTCATTTTTATTTCCATTGGTCTGGTTTTGATGAAACTTCAAAAAAATATCGTAAATCAATTTTGTCTTTTTTCGTTCTTATAAATATTTTCTAGGTTTTCTGTAGTTTTATATTTTGGATTAGATCATGTAGAATTTTAAATAAACTATTATTTGTTGTTGATTATTTTTCACCAAATTTAAGTTATTCAATATAGTTTTTTATAAAAACTATATTTTTATTTATTATATCTTATTAATTTTCAAACTGATTTTTATAAGATATTTTTTTTTGATTATTTACTAAAGTTTCATATTGTTTCGTTAATTACTCTTACTACAACTTTAAAATGTATATTGTTCCTACAATTTTTTTATGCAGGAAACAAACCAATCATTTAAAAAAATTGAAGGAGAAATTGAAGCCATGTGAAGATGATCCACAACTCTTTAATCTGATTAAAAATAAAGATGGAAGAATACAAATTTCATTCTTCACTCGTTTTAGCTTTGCTTACATGACTCCTGAGTTTGTTATTTTTACTTTTTTTGGACTCTAAGCCTTTATCTCCTTATCAATCAAATTCCGTCATTTCCATCAAATTTGAATTATGATTAATGTTTAATGAAATATTTTTATTTCTTATATTGTATATTTATTTTTTCCTATATTGTATATTAGTTTTTCCATTTTTATATTGTATATTTACTTATTGCTTTTCTTGTATTTTATATTTACTTATTCTAATTTTTTGTGTTTATACCAAATGGTAATATTACAATATATTTTTAATGTAATATTTATGTATCTTATATTGTATATTTACTTATTATTTAATTTACTATACATTTTCGAATAGATGTTTAATGCAGTTTTTCTATTTCTGATATTGTATATTTGTTTATTATTTATGTTCATTCTAATATTATGATAGATATTTAATGCAATATTTTTTTATATTCTATATTTACTTTTTATTTATTTTAGTATATACATTTTTCATATATATTTAATTTATTTTAACAATTTCTGGTATTGTATATTTACTTATTTTTTATTTTATCTTATACCAGAAATTGACTTATTATATTTGTTTGCTTTTTATCAAAAGATAATATTACATTAGATATTTAATATAATATTTCTTTTTTTATATTTTATATTTATTTATTTTTTAGTTTTCGTCTATTCTATATTTAGTTATTCTAATATTTCAATAGATGTTTAATATAGTACTTTTATTTCTTATCTTATATATTTACTTATCATTTATTTGTTTCTTATATTGTATATTTACTTATTATAATTTTTTTTGCTTTTATTTTAAATTAATTATAATATTATGACAGATGTTTAATATAATATTCAAATTTTTATATTCTGTGCTTGTTTTTCGTATATATTTTTTTACTTATAGAAATGTTTGGAAATAATAAAAATGAAACTATATCTTTAGAGATTTTCTATTTTTATATCGTCTGTTTACTTATTATTTTTATTATATTGTGTATTTCCGTTTTTCTATTTTTTGCTATTATATCAAATTATAATATTACAATAGATGTTTAGTGTAATATTTCTATTTCTTACACTCTATATTTACTTATTATTTATTTATTGTTGTGAACGGCTGCAAAGTATAAGAGAAGAACAGAGAGCAAAACGAATTGAGGCAAATACTTGTTTAGGGTTTCTAATTATTATGTGAATGAATAATTTACAAACCCTTAAACTCATATTTATACAAGCCTCAAAAACCCGATTTCCTTTTCCCAATAAGAAAAATACAAAAGAAAAAGTAAATTTCCTAAACCGAAAAGGCATACCGTACCGCGGGGCTTTTAATGGTGCACAGAAATTTAAAACACACATATGCAACAAACACCACCTTGACGAAAAATCTCTACAAACTCCTTATCCCGTTTATCTTCTGGGGGGAACCTCCTTTGCTTCTCAGCATTGGTAGACATGGAGCAGTTCCAAGCAATGCTTGAACTTCTCTGTGGTAACAGGCTTGGTCAGCATGTCAGCTGGGTTCTCTGACGTATGCACCTTCTCCAATAAGACTTTTCCTGAAGCTGCTAACTCCCTTATCTTGTGAAACCTTATACGAATGTGCTTCGTCCTCCCATGATACACTTGATTCTTAGCCAAACATAGTGCACTTTGACTATCACAGTGTAGCTGAACTCCTTCCTGATCAACACCCAACTCGGATACAAGACCTTGTACCCATACCGCTTCCTTAGCTGCTTCTCCAAGTGCCATGTATTCAGCTTCAGTGGTCGACATCGCTACAATAGGTTGTTGTACCGATCTCCAACATATAGGTGCTCCTGCAAGAGTAAAAACATATCCTGTAGTTGACCTGCTATTATCCAGATCTCCACCATAGTCTGAATCCACGAACCCAATAACTGAATCCTGCACTTTTCCTCCAAACATAAGCCCATAATCACTTGTGCCTCGTAAGTATCTCAGAACCCACTTCACAGCATCCCAATGCTTCCTTCCAGGATTCGACATGTACTTACTGACCTGACTAACTGCTTGTGCTAAATCCGGCCTTGTACACACCATTGCATACATTAAACAACCAACTGCGCTAGCATAAGGAACCTCTGCCATATCCTCGAGTTCTTCAGCAGTCTTTGGACTTTGCTCTGCTGAAAGTATGAAGTGCTTCGCCAACGGTGTAGAGACTGCCTTTGAATTTGACATATCAAAACGTTCTAACACCTTCTCAATGTAGCTCTTCTGAGAAAGCCATAATCTCTTAGAGCTTCTGTCCCTGCGAATCTCCATTCCAAGAATCTTCTTTGCAGCACCAAGATCCTTCATCTCGAACTCTTCTCCCAGTAACCCCTTCAAACGATTTATGTCCTCCATATCGTTTGCAGCAATAAGCATATCATCAACATATAACAGCAGGAATATGGGAGAATGGTCGTCAAGGGACTTGACATACACACAGCAATCGTACTCGCACCTTTGATAGCCAATCTTTAACATATATGAATCGAAACGTTTGTACCACTGCCTTGGAGCCTGCTTCAAACCGTAGAGAGACTTCTTCAATCTACACACCAGATGCTCTTCTCCAGGCTTCACCAAACCTTCAGGTTGATCCATATATATTTCTTCCTCCAACTCTCCATGAAGGAATGCTGTTTTCACATCCATCTGCTCAAGGTGCAAATCCCAAACAGCTACCAAACCCAACACAGCTCGTATGGAAGTGTGTCGTACTACAGGTGAGAAAATCTCGTCGTAGTCTACACCTTTCTTTTGCGAGTACCCTTTTGCCACCACTCTGCTCTTGAACTTCGTAGGTTCTTTCACAGACATCCCTTCCTTCTTCTTATAGATCCATTTGCAACCGATAGCTCTCTTCCTCTCAGGTAACTCTACAAGATCCCAAGTCTGATTTTTATCCAGACTTACTGCCTCTTCCGTCATAGATCCTATCCATTCCTCCCTCTCATCACTATTAATAGCTTCACGATAGGTGGTAGGATCATCCATCTCGACCACAAGAGCAAAATTGACCATGTCTTCAAACCCGAATCTCACTGGAGCTTTTATTGCACGTTTTGGTCTCCTAGAAGCCAAACTCTCCTCTGTTCCATGTTGAGCCTCTTTCTGCAATTCTTCCACAGACCGCTCATTACTAACTTCATCTGGTTTATCTCCACCAGAACTCTCCTGAGTAACTTCAGAATCCGTGATAGTCTCAATGATCACAGGCACACGGTCTGATATCGCCTGCTGCACCATATACTGCTCGTCAAAGACCACATCTCGACTAAACACCCTCTTCCTTGCCTCAGGATCTCATAACTTGAATCCTTTAACACCTTTCTCAAAGCCTAGAAAGATGCACTTCTTGGATTTCGAATCCAGCTTTGATCTTTCGTCTCCCGAAACTAGCATATAAGATGGACATCCAAATATCCTCAAGTTTGATAGATCAATATCTACCCCAGTCCATACCTCCTCTGCGACCTTCCCTCCTAATGAACTCCTTGGCGATCTATTGATGAGATAGACTGCCATTTTTACTGCTTCCGCCCAGAACTGTTTGGCTAGCCCTGCATTCAACCTCAAACACCTTGCTTTCTCAGCAATCGAACGGTTCATCCTTTTGCTGACACCGTTTTGCTGAGGTGTTTTCCGCACTGTGAAGTGCCTCTGAATACCATGCTCCTCACAGAACTTCTGGAACCTTCCATCAGTATACTCTGTGCCATTGTCCGATCTCAAATACTTCACCTTTCTCTCCGTTTGGTTTTCAACTTCAGCCTTCCAAACCTTGAAGTTTTCGAACACCTCAGATTTCTGCTTCATGAAGTACACCCAAACCTTCTTAGAGAAGTCATCGATGAATAAAACGAAGTATCTTGATCCTCCCAATGACTGCACCCGAGTTGGTCCCCACACATCAGAATGAACATAGTCAATAAGACCTTTTGTCGTGTGTTGACCCGTCTTGAAGGATACCTTGGACTGGTTTCCCATCACACAGAACTTGCAAAACTCCATCTTGCAGTCCTTTAACCCGTCCAGAAGACTCCTTCACAAGAGTTCTTTCAAACCGTGTTCCCCAATGTGGCCCATACGCATATGCCACAAAGTGGTACACTCCGACTCAGAAACTGCAGCTGCAGCACCACCTACAACCACGTTCCATATCAACCGATACACGCTTCCAACTGTCATCTGTCCCTTCATCACCATCATAGAACCCTTGAAAACCTTCAATACTTCACCATCATCAGATTTGAACTTGAAGTCGTTTCTATGTAACGTTCCAAGGGATATAAGATTCTTCTTCATAACTGGTATATGCCTGACTTCAGTCAATGTTCTGATAGTCCCATCATACATCCGAAACTTGACTTGTCCGCTGCCCACAACACTGCACACTTTGTCATCCGCAAGTCGAACAGATCCCATGTTTCCTGCCTTATACGTTTCAAACCACTCTCTGTTAGAGGTCATGTGGAATGAAGCGCCAGAATCCAATATCCAAGAATCCGTGAGAACCCCTGACGTAACAGCTAGCATGTCTGAATCAGTTGATTCCTCTGAGTCTTCCACCTTCTGAACCACGTTTGCAGAATTCGTTGTTTCCTTCGAATTCTGACCCTTTTCGGGACAGTCTCTTCTATAGTGGCCTTGCTTGCCACACCTATAGCAGACTACCTTCTTCCCGAACTTTGACTTTGATCTCTTCCTGCTAGAACCATCATGTTGCTTCCCCCGCTGCCTTCCTCTCTCTTGACTGGCATACAGTCCGTCACCTTGAGGGTTGTCTGTCATCCCAGTATTCTGCCTCCTCTCATGATGTGAGAGCAACGCGGCAGTAACTGTCTCCAGCTTTATGGTCGTTTTATCGACTGTTAGAGCTGTCAGCAACGTTTCATATTGAGGAGGCAGAGAACACAACAAGATCATGGCTTGATCTTCGTCCTCAATTATCACATCCACACGCACCAGATCCCCAATAATTTGATTGAAGTTATTGACGTGTGCAACCAGGTCTCCGCTCTCAGACATCTTCAAACCAAATAACTCGTGCTTGAGGTATAGTTTGCTAGATAACGATTTTGACATATACATCTTCTCCAATTTATCCCACATCTCCTTACAAGTTGTGAGATCCATCACCTGATGTGTTATGTCATCCGACAAGCAAAGTCGAATCGTTGAGACGGCCTTATCCTGCATCTCTTCCCAATCATCCTGATCCATGGCTTCCGGTTTTGACTCCAACATAGACTTCTTCATCCCTTGCTGCATAAGCAAATCCTTAACTCGCCTTTGCCACAGACCGAAGTTTCTCTTCCCATCGAATCTAGGGATATCGAACTTCAGAGAATTTCCTCCGGTCATCGTTTAGGGTTATCGTAACCAGGCTCTGATACCAGTTGTTGTGAACAGCTGCGAATTATAAGAGAAGAACAGAGAGCAAAACGAATTGAGGAAAATACCCGTTTAGGATTTCTAATTATTATGTGAATGAATAATTTACAAACCCTTAGACCCATATTTATACAAGCCTCAAAAACCCGATTTCCTTTTCCCAATAAGAAAAATACAACAGAAAAAGTAAATTTCCTAAACCGAAAAGGCATACCGTACCGCGGAGCTTTTACTGGTGCACAGAGATTTAAGACACACAGATGCAACATTTATTATACATTTTTCAAATAGATGTTTAATGTATTTTTTCTATTTTTTATCCTGTATATTTATTTATTGTTTATTTTCTTATATTTTATATTTTACTTATTCTAATATTATGATAGATGTTTAATGTAGTATTTTTATTTATTATACTGTTTATTTACTTATTTTTATTTTATTATATATGTTTCAGATAGATGTTTCATTTAGTTTTTCTATTTCTTGTATTGTATATTTATTTATTTTTTTTTATTTTTCTTATATTGTATATTAAATCATTCTACTTTTTTGCTTTTATATCAAATAATAATATTTACCTTAGATGTTTGATATAATATTTTTATTTCTTATATTTTATACTTATTATTTTTTTTTCTTATTAATAAGGTATTTTTAATTCATTATATTGTATAGTTACTTATTATTTATATAACTTTATTTTTTCAGATATATGTCTAATTTATTATTTAACTTAATATTATCATATTATATTGCATATTTTCTTATTTTAATTTTCAGTTATTTAAATTTTTGTATAAGCAAATATAAAAAATGTAATATTTCTTATGTTCTTATATTTTATTAGAGAAAATGACAAATATGCCATCAAACCAAGTTTTTCTTCCCAATCTACCACTTAATATTCAACATCACAATAATAAGATTCATTAAAGGTGTCATTTACCTTTCTGTCCCTCCTTTTGTTTAATTAAAAAAAATTGAGATTTTGAAAAGGGAAAAATAACGAGATCTCGTCGTCGTCTTCTTCTCCTATTTTCTCCGTCGTCTTCTTCTCTTCTCTGGTCGCCGTCTTCTTCTCCTCGTTGCTCTGTCTTCGTCGGGTCGTCGTCACTCTTCCTCGTCGTCGTCCTTCTTCGTCGTCGTCTGATTTGATTAAGGTATCAACATGTCGTCGTCGTCTGATTTGATTAAGGTATCAACATGTCAATTTCACTATAGATTATCAAGGTTTTGATTTGTATGTTTCTGGTTATTGAGGAATGAACTTGTCTAATCATATTTGTTTGCATTTTCGTAATTACAAAAGTTTTCTCCTTGCTTATATTGTGAATCGGGCTGTTAACGTCTTAGCTTTGTGAATTTTTTTGAAGCTTTAGTTTGTAAATTGAGATGATGAGGTTTAGAGCCAAGTTTTTATTGTTCATTTGTTTTGTTTGGCTTTTTGATACTAAAGATCAAGTGATTAAGTTCATGATTGTTTCTTCTACTTGTAATTAAATATAGTTTGTGATTTCATTTTGATTTTTTTCACAGATTTTAGTATTATGGGTGAAGTGTATTTTGTTTGTGGACAATGGAAGTCACAAGAAAGTCTCCAGTGGGAGTTTAAGGTTGATTCAAGGAATGCACTTGATACTGTTGTATATAGTTTGTGATTTCATTGTATGATTTTCTTCAACTGTTCAAGATAGATTTTCTAATCTAGTACTAATCCTTCCAGAATGTCTTGACTTTTGCAGGTTAATAGCCGTTCAGCTAGCTGTAACAATCAAGCTTCTGATACATTTGCTTCTCATGTTCTTTCTAATGCCAATCCAATTTCCCGTTCTACTGTGCAGAGAGGAAAACATGTATGTTGTTTCTATTTTTGTTTTTGGTTTGTTTTGTGTTTGTATGATTTCTTCAACTGTTCAGGATAGCTTTCCTAATCTAGTACTAACTCTTCCAGAATGTCTTGACTTTTGCAGGTTAATAGCCGTTCAGCTAGCTGTAACAATCAAGCTTCTGATACATTTGCTTCATTTGATGCTTATGTGATATGCACCATACCATATATATTTTGCTTTTGGAAGCCTATCCTGAATATGTTGGATGCTTTTCAAGGTTTATAATATAAACTTTATTGTTAAATATATTTATGTTTTCAAATTAACCAGATAATTCTCCAGATATCAAATCATTTGCCTTTAATTTTATTTCATTTTTTTTTCTTAGTTCCAACTCCGTTACATGGAAAACAAACCTAATATGATATTCTGGAAACCCATCCAGAACATTCAAAAAACCATCCAAGATTTAAGATTTTGTCAACTTACATACACTTAGGTGTTTTTCATTAACAGATAATTCACTTTAGCCCAGCGGCTAAACACTAGATACTTTCTCTCCTCCTACCCCTGGTCTGATCCCTAGTGGTAACATAATTTTTTTTGGTCTGAAAACAACACAATTATTTTTAAACTTTTCATATTTTCAGATATCAAATCCCTTAGTTTTTTAGTTTCAACTTTTGTTTCTTAGTTTCAACTCTGTTACAAACCTAATAAGATTTTCTGGAAACCCATCCAGAACATTCAAAAAGCCATCCAAGATTTGAGATTTTGTCTAGTTTAGTACACTTAGGTGTGTCTCATTAACCGATATTTCACCATAGCTCAGCGGCTAAATACTAAGCACTCTCTCTCCTCCCACCCCTGGTTCAATCCCTAGTGGAAACATAATTTTATTTTTGTCTGTTTACAAACCTAATATGATTTTCTGGAAACCCATCCAGAACATTCAAAAAGCCATCCAAGATTTAATATTTTGTCTAGTTAAGTACACTTAGGTGTGATTTATTAACAGATATTTCACCATAGCACATCGGCTTAACACTAATCACTCTCTCTCCTCCCACCTTTGGTTCGATCCCTAGTGGAAACATAATATTTTTTTGTCTGAAAACAACACAATTATTTTTAAGCTTTCCATATATCCAGATATCAAATCCCTTAGTTTTCTTAGCTCATTTCATTTTGTTGCTTCTTAGTTTCAACTCTGTTACATGGAAAACAAAACTGATATCATTTTCTGGAAACCCATCCAGAACACACAAAAAGCCATCCAAGATTTAAGATTTTGTCTAGTTAAGTACACTTGGGTGTTTTTCATTAACAGATAGTTGCATGTGTGTTTTACAATGGTAACAATACTCTGAGAATGCACCAAGACAACCTGAAATTCCTTCAAAAACAAACCTAAATGAAACAAACAACATACGTCGGGATGAAACGTCAGGGGAGAAACCCTGAGTCTCAGGGAAATGGGTCTCATTTGATGGCTCTCTATCACTCTGCAAAATTCAGAAAGGCCATCCCAAGTCAGTACAAAAGCTTCCAAAAAATAATTTGCAAAATTCAAAATTTAAAACTCCATCATGAACATATACCTCTCGTGTCAAATTAGGAGAGAAACCTTGAGTCTCAGAGAAATGAGTCTCATTCGATGGCTCTCTATCATTCTGCAAAATTCAGGAAGACCATGCCAAGTCCGTACAAAAGCTTCCAAAATATAATTTGCAGAACTCAAAATCTAAAACTCTATCTTGAACATATACCTCTCGTGTCAAATTAGGAGAGAAACCTTGAGTCTCAGGGGAATGGGTCTCATTCGATGGCTCTCTATCACTCTGCAAAATTCAGGAAGGCCATCCCAAGTCACTACAAAAGCTTCCAAAAAATAATTTTCAAAACTCAAAATCTAAAACTCTATCTGAACATATACCTCTCGTGTCAAACTAGGAGAGAACCTTGAGTTTCAGGCTGTTGAGACCTTGGGGATAGAGGTGCCCCACTGGATTGTTGTGTGTCAAAAATTAGGAAGGCATTCAAGAATATGTACAAGATCTTCCAAAAAATTGTTGAAAAACTCAAATGTAAAACAACATTTTTTTGAGAATTTACCTATAGACGACCCTTGGACTCTTCTCATCTGATCTACTGAAAGAATACTCTTAACAATCGAGATATATGCTGAGCTTGAATATTGGTTTATTGACGATCTTTCCTTTGGCGGTTGATTAACAGGGTACTTCAGTTTAGGCAGTGCTAGTTTGAGAGGTACTGAATCTCCCATCTTGTTTCTATTCTCCATAAAACAAGAAGAAAAAAAATCAAACTTTTCTGGAAGGCTTTCCTGAAAGTACACAAATGCTTCCTGTTTTTTTTTTTAAATACTAGACAGTTTCACAAGACAATTTCATAAGCACAAGAAACAAGAGACTCATGAACAAATTCAAGAGCTTATCAAAACAAGACACCAAGCCAAGCAAAAGAAATTCAAAATTTGTTAACATCCGATGTTCTGGAATGCTTTCCTGAAACTACACAAATGCTTCCAGAATATTTTCTAAACATGAGATAGTTTCACAAAGACAAACAACATTTGCTAAACACATTCAATAGATGCAATCAAACAACTAGTGAATATGTAAGCAGAGATATAAAAGTAGAAATTAAAGAAAAAATAAAAAAAAACATGTCACTTAAGATTACAAAGAAGCTAACCATAAGGCTGTAAGAGCAGCAGAAATGATGGCAAGAGGATTACAAAGAGGCTGTTGCTTTTGAACAAGGCAGACTTGAGAACATACCAGCTACGGTGAATGCAAGGAGAAGGAAAGCAGAGAGATAACCTTAGGCAACAATTATATCAGATGGAGACCAATCAGGAAAGCTATCCTGTAAACAATTTCAAAATTGTTGAAATCAAATTAGCAAACAAACAGAAAACTAAAACATCAACACACACCACACGACTTTGAAGCAACAAAAAGAACTCGAAATATCAAAGAAAGATTCACATTACATTCGTGATTAATGAAAGCAAGGACAAGATACAATTTTTGTGTAACAAGAGCACTAAACATCAACACACACCACGCAGCTTTGAAGCAATATCAAATGGGAACAAATTATCAAAAAAAAAATTGAAACATCTAAGATTCAAACAACAAATCGAAATTCCCAAATAGAAAACCCTAAGAAGAGGAATCATACCTTGGAGAGCCGAATCTTCACGTCTGAGAGATTGAAGAAGAATCGCCGTCGTCGCGTGAGAGAGAGGAGGCAGTTGACTAAACTCGTGATTGTGAAGAGAGGGATAGTGGTGGTCTGCTTGACTTGCTCTCCGGAGATTTCGTCGCCGAAGAGATCGAGAAGAAGAAGTCGCCGAAGATTTCGTCGGGGAGAGAGTGAGAAGAAGAAGCCATCGGCTAGATAGAGAAGGAAGAGAATATTTTTTTTAATTAGGTTTATTATTCATAAATGGCAGTAGAGTCATTTTACTTATTAATGAATGTTATTTGTGTCCATCCCAAATTCTTGTGGCATTTTGGTGATCATAAACTTGAATTGTGGTATTATGGACAATTGCCCATTTTATTATTCTAATTCCGAGTTTATTTATTAAATTTATTATATGAAATGTTAATATTACATTGTGAACACTTACGAAAAAGCAAAGAATGTGTTTTTAGGATATTTACCTAAAAATATATTTAAACTAATAAAAAAGTATAACTATATATTTTTTATACAAATGTTTAATGTAGTATTTCTATTTTTTATATCGTACAGATTTAAAAATGTATAATGCCATTTGGCATTTTTTTGAAGAATTGTTTTCGCTGATGTGAACACTCTCTGGAGTTTCGAAAGATTCTTTTTATTAGTATAGATTGTTATCCACCTGATGGATCTCGTGATCTTTAGGTTTCTTCTGTGTTCTGATTTGGTCCCCCCTATCTAAACCCACCCATGCTACTAACCTCTTTACCAGACCCCCCCCCCCCCTCCCGCCCCCAAACTTATAAATTTATGTATATCTCCCGCTAATGTCTTTAGCTCTGTCCAGATCCCCCTCTCAAATAAAACAAATCAAACTCATATACAATAGAAATATATGATTAATTTTTACTAGACATGATAATTAAAAAGTACATTTTTTCTGGATAAGATGTAATTTTTATTATATGTTCTGTTTTTTTTTTGTTTTTTTTTTCTCCTACGCCATCCGCCTCCCCTCCGCCGCAATCCGATTCACCACCAAACGATGATGTTTATGCTCTGTCCTCTCCAGTCGTCGATGAAGTTTCTGATGCCCATCTCAGCCCTCCGGCTGTAGTGGATGCTCAACAGACTCGCGATTTGGTAGATCTGAGCTCAAATCCAGCTGATTTCCCTACTGAGTATAAAGAGATCGTTGATCACTCGACATATCCATCTTCAGAGAAGGAGGAAGCAGTTATCATCCAGACCGAGTTGAGCTCTGCAGCACCGCCTGCATGCCCCTCGGAGACTCTACAGCATTCTTCAGTGACGAGTGAGGCCTCCATCCTCCCTGAGACTACTGAGAAACAAGCAACCGCTGATGCCGAGGATGCGTCCTTGAGCTCGCAACAAACAAACCTAGCGTAGCCTTCTCCCTTGGTTAACGATGAGAAGTTAGTTGAGAGCAGAACTGAAGGTGTTCCTGAAGCTCCACCACCGACTGTTTCACCCAATATGATTGAAAAAGACCATGTAGCTGCCAAGGACTCATGGTGTGATAGAGCAAAAGGAGTAAAGCAGCTCTCCAAAAAGGGAGAAGCTTTCACACTTCCATCGGGAGAAGCGTGTATGAAGATTCATAATTCTGTGATTGAGAAGAACCGTAAATCTTGGGAACCTTTCGTCCTGGGTCAGTTCTACTCAGATCTTCCATCCCAGGGAACATTACACAACATCGTCAATGGTATATGGAACAAACAATACCGGGACATTGCGGTGTCCAAAATGGAAGGTTTTTCATTTATGTTTCGTATCCCGAACGCAGCAACGAGGCACATGGTGATAAAGCAGAAGCTCTAGCAGATTGAAGGCCAAACCATGTTTGTGGATAAATGGGAACCTGGCATCATCCCCTCTAAACACGAGCTCAACTCTGCTCCCATTTGGCTGGAGTTGCGAAACGTCCCACTTCCGTTCTTCAACGAAGATGGGCTTGAGCACATCGCAGGATTGGTGGGACACCCTAAATTACTCCACCCGACGACCGCGAACAAAACAAACCTTGAGGTTGCTAAAGTCTTCACTGTCATCGACCCGAGGAAGCCTCTCCCTGAGGCTGTTAACGTGCAGTTTGACTCCGGAGTTATTAGCAGAGTGCTAGTGTCAAGCCCGTGGATGCCTCTAGTGTGTGGCCTCTGTAAGGAGATAGGTCATGCCACTAGAAGATGCCCGACAGCCCCCAAACCGTACCAAACTGACATTTAGAAATATCTGAATAGATTGAAATGTCTGACCTCGAAACTTGAATGGATCTGAACCAAACCCACAAGAATACCCCAAATTATGACCGGAATTGTAGACATAAGGTTCAATTTTCATTAAATAAAGTTAGTTTATGGATTTTTTTTTTTTATTAAATACTTAGTTTAAGGATTTCACCTAAAACAGACTTAGTTGAAGGATTTTAACAAAAAAACATTTTCTTAATTTTTTCTGTATACCACCATTTCACCCAAAAAAATGTTGTAAAAAAGACAGAAAAAACAACACATAGAAAATAGTATACAGTTCAGTATCTCCAGCTCAACTTCTTAAGATTCTCTACATAACTCGGCCCAATAACAACGTAGGCCCATTGAGTAGTTTCTCACAGTCGACGTGTGGACTCGGTGACTCATCCACCTCAAATGGCTGCTAACATGATGATGACGGTGATCATCTCATCCTCATCATTTCCTCCGGCGTTATTATCCACACGACTGAGCCACACGCGAACAATCACGATCCGCTCCAAATCATCAAAACCAATGGCGAAGAACGTGACCGACGAGGGGGAAGCCTCGAAGCGGGTCGTCGTATGCGGCGGAGGCGTGATCGGCGTCTGCACGGCGTATTTCCTCGCCAAGAAAGGAATCTCCGTCACCATCGTCGAAAAATCCGCCGTGGCGTGCGCCGCCTCCGGTAAAGCCGGAGGGTTTCTCGCTTTCGACTGGTGCGACGGAAGTCCGGTAGGGTCCTTGGCGCGTGCGAGCTTCGACCTCCACCGATCTCTCGCCGAGGAGCTAAACGGCGTCGAATCGTACGGATACAGACCTCTAACGACTCTTAGCGTCACCGTAACAGAATCAAAGCCTGCGTCGTCGGGAGGAGGTTTGGGTTTACCGGATTGGGTCAACGGCCCGGTTAAAGGCCCATCAACGATCGGCACGACTCGGACGACAGCGCAGGTGCATCCCCAGCTCTTCACGAGGAAGATGATGTCGACGGCGGCGGAGAAGTACGGTGCCGAGGTTGTGATCGGGAAGTTGGAAGAGGTGAGGGTGGGGGAGGGGGGAGTTGACTCGGTCGTGCTTGAAGGTGGGCGAGTTATCGAGGCTGACGCGGTGGTTCTCGCGATGGGACCGTGGTCCGGTAAGTTGGAGATGTTGTCTTCGGTTTTTAGGGTGTACGGTACGAAAGCTCATAGCATTGTTCTTGAACCGAAAGAGCCGAACGCTATAACACCTCATGCTCTTTTCTTAACGTTTCATCCTTCTAACGGTGGTCGAGCTTTGGACCCTGAAGTGTACCCTCGTCCCACTGGTAAATGTTCGGTTCTTTTTTTGTCTGGATGGGAAGATGACAAGTGATTGGTTTGGTTGTTGTTTCTTTTGACAGGTGAAGTGTACTTGTGTGGAATGTCATCACAAGAAGAAGTGCCTGATGATCCAGATCAGGTGACTAGCAATCCTGAATCCATAGAGGTTCTCAAAAGAGTAGCTAAAACCGTTTCGAGCTATCTTAATGAAGAAAACGCTCAAGTGAAGGCAGAGCAAGCTTGTTTCTTGCCCACCACTGAAGATGGAGTCCCTGTGATCGGAGAGATTCCTGGTATTAACGGTTGTTATGTAGCCACGGGACATAGTTGCTGGGGAATTCTGAATGGTCCAGCCACTGGCGCTGCATTAGCTGAGCTGATTGTAGACGGTGTGGCCACTAGTGTTGATCTTAGCCGGTTTTGTCCTTCCCGGTTTAGCAAACGAAGATGAATACTTTTTATCCTTTAATACTTTCTGTAACGTTAATCTTTACAACCAAAAATTCTGAAGCAAGGATGAAAATACAGCTCAATATGGAATATCACTTGTCGTAATATTCTAGTAAAAGTATCATAGAATTAACTGGATTAGTTAAATACTTTTAGAAAATATCATAGAATTAATTGGATTAGTGAAATAGTTTAAAGCTTAAAGAAAAAGGAAGAAGAAGAAGAGAAAGTTTCACAAAAAAAAAGAAGAAGAGAGAAAATAATGAACATAAAGCTTTATAGAATTTCAGTTTGTGATGGGCTTCACTTGGCATTATTTTTTGCTTACAGTTAAGGGACGCACGTTATCATTATCAATTTAGTCAGAGCATGTGCATTGCACAAAAATATGGGTTGCTAAACTCTAGTGTATAGATCCCACCAAAAAAGCCAGCAACGTTATTTTCATGGGAGAATTTGTGTAATATCCCTGCCAAAGGCCCAAATTGGTGAAATACACATCCCTTTTAGTAACCCATAAAGTGATATCCTTTTGACATAGATCGGACAAAAATACCTCTACTTTTTTGATAACACGATTAGCAGAACCAGAGTTGTGTCAGAGAAAAAATTGCAGAAGAAAATTCGGCGCATCACTGTTCGCAAGTACAGACCTCATCATAGGGGACGTTTCACTGAAGAATCCAGTGGATAAAAAGTAGATCTGTACAGCCTCTGATGTCGATGGTTTCGGCAAGTGGATTTATAATTTTTTTTGAACAAAAAGTGGATCTATAATATCTTATAGAAAACGAGAATTGATACTAGGGTTTCTGGTGTAGGATATATAGCTTAGCAGATAATTTATGTGAGAGGTAAATCTAAAACGAAAGCTGTAATTGAAAGTTTAAAGGATAATAATTTGTTTCATAGTGTACAATATATTTTACAGCAAACTAAGAGAATTGTGTATGTTGCTAACACAAACTGTGTCTATCAACTATTTTTTTAGCGGTTATCTCTGAATTTGATTGCGTAAGGAAGGAATTATCTGATAAGAGGAAGGGTAAGATGCTGGACACTATCGATCATGGACTGTACATTGGAGCTGGGTTCAGGCATCCAACAATTTGGAATGAATGATGTCCTACCAAACGACGTTGGTTCTGATGATTGTAAGATTATAGGTATTTAGCAAACAAGTTAGCATTTTCATTAGTTGCTAATTTATATATTATCTGATAATCTTTAGATGTATGAGATACTTGAATACATTAACTAATACTTGTGTCTATGTAGTTTTCAGATCAAACTGTAAGAACTCCACTACTACATGGTATTGGTTGTTAATATTGGTGGTTATCGAATACTAATATTTGTGTCAGCTACAGGTTTGTGTGGCAAGAGATACCTCCAAATTAGCGAAGCAAAGCTTATGAGCATCAGCAGCAGTGAGCAAATAGAAGCAGTCTGAGACACAGAACGATGTGGCTCTAACAAGAAATAAGTTTGATCAGCCTATCATGCGTGAAGATGGAATCCAGTTCGACACAAACTCAGCTGAAGAAATGAATGTTTTCAAACAAGCTGGTGAAGCGGTAATCAGACTATCACAGATTTGTAATGAAACACCGGAGCAGAAAACCTGACGTTAGCAATAGGTTAATATTACTAACAATTATTGTCATCTTCAGCTTGTATTTGATAACTTTCTCTTTAACTGATACGAGAACCTTTACATGTTATATTTGTTATTACCAGCTACGAGTGGGGTTGTCGGGAGGCTTGGAGATGCAAATGGTAAAGACAAAAAAAAAGTGATTGGACCAGACATCCATGAAATTCAGTTCTAGAATTTTTAGATAGGTTTGGGGGCAGGGGCTGCAGGCTTAGACAATGCTGACCCATAACCAAATAACATTGATAGCGATGATTGTCATATACTTGGTCAGAATTCATACTTTGCTAATTTAATATTTGATATCTTGCATATTTACATGGTTTAAGCTATTCATTCATATGCATTTTCATCATATAGATTAGGATTTAGACATATTTATGTTGCATTTCGCATACATGAGTCCCTATTAGGTACTGGAGTGCCAAATGAAGTTATTGGAGACATTTGGATGCATTTGGAAGCATTGTGATCATAAAAGGGGGTGAAAGATGAGCATGGATGAAGGCCTTAGAGAAATCTTCTGTTGCTAAGATTTGGTGGAGACATAGGAAATTGAGTTAGCTTTCTAATGGAAGTGGTTTCAAGTCATTTGGAGATGTAATGAAGCAGTTATGACCAATTTACTAGAGGCATACGAGCCGGAGCGACCCCCACAGCGAGTCTGCCTGGTCGCTGTGCTACAGCCAGCCTGGAGCGACCCCGGCGCAACGAGTCTCACCGGTCGCTCGTGTTTCCTGTCCCGACCACAGCGACCTCCGGAGCGGGTCTCCCTGGTCGCTCCACCCCTTTTTGCTACACGATTTTATGATTTTTCAAGGACCTTTTTGCAATTTCTTATGCACGTTTTTAGACTTCTAAACCTATTTTTAAGTGTTTTGTAAGCCTAGGGAGGCAGATTATCCTTTTTTCTATTGAAGAACACAAATAATCTCTTAAGAAACAATCTCTTTTGGTATTGATTTGTTATTGTTCTTGTGATCTCTCATCTCTTTCTCTACATGATTAATCTGAAATCCATCATGGGTTTAAGAGGAATCATGGAGATTAGTGAGTAATCACCTTTTGGATTCATGGGTTAGGGTGATTAAGGGTGATTAGGTTAGTTCTAGGATGTTTTAGGTATAGATCATGCTTGTTCCTTGCTAGTAGAATGATCTTAATGCATCATTTGAGTAGGCCACTCAAAGGGTGATCTCTAGGCATTTCCCACCCAAAAGGTGTTTGATGAAATGTCTGAGTCAACTCTCCTAGGCTTTTAGTGTACTTTGCCAAAGAGATTTGTTGTTAAAGATGCTAAGATAGCTAATAGACTTGTTAGTAATGATTGCTTGCATGTTATTCAACCAAAGACATTTGATGTTTGAGACATGTTAGCAAATGAGCATTCATCTAGACATAGAGCTTGCTTAGAATTGTGTCTAGGCTTAAGGTTGATAGTTTGATTTATCATTTGCATTCCTTAGTTCGAAACCTGATCACCCAAGGTCTAAATCCCTATACCCATGAGTTCTCCCTTTCAATAGCTTAAAAGTATCATTTTATTGCTTTGCATTAGCTTTAATCATTAGTTTAGAATTCATCAAATCACTGGTTGCACTTAGATTAGGCAAATACTTGCATTCTCACTGCTTTGAGTCCCTCAGAACTGGTTCGACAACTTACTTCCACTATACTATCATTTGACTTAGGAGCTCGAAAACTCCTAACATCAAATTGGCGCCGTTGCCAAATTCTGAGTTTTGATTTGAACACTGAGATTTAGTCATTTGCTTGAGACTAAGTCATTTTTATTTTTTGTAAGTTACTGATTCTCTTTTTCACCTCTTTGTGACTTTCAGGTGTATGAACTTGAGGAGCAAAGGTACAACAAACCTAGTTCCAAGAGCAGAAGACATCAGAGCCTTAGAGAGAGAGTGTGCTAGAAAGAGAAGAGAAGAAGAGCAACATGCTCACATACAGGGTTTGAACATTGAAATGGCTGACCCAGATGCGAATGGCGCTAACAACTCCCCACCAGCTCGTCCTATTGTTGCTTATGACCTCCCGACCAACCATGGTCAACTGCTAGGAATCAGAGCACCAGCTGTAGCAGCCAACAACTTTGAAATCAAGTCAGGGTTGCTCAACACCATTGAGAACAACAAGTTCCATGGCCTAGCTGCAGAGAACCCATTTGACCACTTGGACAGCTTTGATAGGTACTGTGGCCTATCCAAAACAAATGGTGTATCAGAAGATGCTTTCAAGCTCAAGCTTTTCCCTTTCTCTTTGGGGGACAAAGCCCGTCAGTGGGAGAAATCTCTGCCAAGTAGCTCCATCACCACTTGGGATGACTGTAAGAAAGCATTCTTGGAAAAATTCTTCTCTACTTCTAAGACTGCTGACTACAGGAATGAGATTTCTGGTTTCAAACAGAAGAACTTGGAAGGATTCAGTGAAGCATGGGAGAGGTTCAGTGGCTACCTGGCTCAATGTCCGCACCATGGTTTCAACAAGGGAAGCTTGCTCAGCACATTCTACAGAGGTGCCTTACCTGAGTACAGAGCCAGATTGGACACTGCAAGTAATGGGAACTTCTTGGACAGAACCGAAGCAGAGGCAGAGAAACTGGTTAACAACATGGTTAAGAGTGATGCAGTCTACAGTGGGGATCATGACAGAGCCAATAGATCAGAAGACAAGCAGACAAGAAAGGAGATAAAGGCTCTGCAGAAGAAGATTGACACACTCCTGGCTGCTAAGGCCACACAAGCGCAAATGAACTTTGTTGGGAACCCAAACCAGGAGATACCTCCTACTGTCAATGAAGTTGAGGGTCTGGAAGGACAAGAGGACTTATGTTTCATCAACAACAATGGTAGCTGGTACAAGAAGGATCCCAACTTTCAGTACAACAACTACCAACAAAAGTCTTATTCCAACAATCAGCAGAGTGGTTATCAGCCTAGAAACAACCAGCAGAGCAACTATCAGCCTCAGCAAAACCCTTCTCCCAGCTCCTCTGCCCCTCAAGAGAGCAGCACTGATGCCTTGCTGAAACAAATCTTGGAGTCTCAGACTAGAAGTGAGAAGCATGTTGGCTATGAGCTGAAGAACCTTCACTCCAAGATTGATGGAAGCTACAATGAGCTCAACAACAAATTCTCCAACCTTGCTTCTTCTGTCAAGAACTTGGAGAATCAGTTTGCTTCCATGAGCACCCACCAGAACCGCCAGCAAGGATCTCTACCTGGAAAGTCTGATCAAAACCCCAAGGAAGCAAAAGCTGTCACACTTAGGAGTGGTAAACAGTTACCTCCTAGATCCCTCAACAAGGATGCTGAGAAACAAGGTGAGGGAGTAGCTATCAACTTAGAAGATGAGGTAGTAATTGTGGATGAGAAGACAGATGATGAGATCTTGGAGAAGATTATTGAAGCTAAGGGTAAAGGAAAGGCTGGAGAAGAGAAGAAAACAACAAAAGATGGTGAAGCTGCTGCTCCAGCAAGAGAGAACACTTCCATCCCTCCTCCCTATGAACCAAAGATTCCATTCCCTGGTAGATTCAAGAAACAGTTGCTTCTGAAGTACAAGGCTTTGTTTGAAAAGCAGATGAGTGAAGTTCAGGTTACAATGCCCATCATTGATGCTTTCATGCTGATCCCTCAATACAGCAAGGTCCTGAAAGATGTTGTAGCTGCTAAGAAGAAGGAGATGGAGGGCATGATGGTTCTGAGTCATGAGTGCAATGCCATCATTCAGAGGCTTGATGCTCCAGAGAAGTTAGAGGATCCAGGATGTTTCACACTACCTTGTGCTCTTGGACCTATGGTGTTTGAGAAATGTCTCTGCGATTTGGGAGCTAGTGTCAGCTTGATGCCTTTGTCTGTGGCAAAAAAGCTTGGATTCACTCAGTACAAGAAGTGTAGACTCTCCCTGGTGTTGGCTGATCGTTCAGTGAAGTACCCTGTGGGCATCCTAGAGAACCTCCCTGTGAAGATTGGAAGGTATGAGATACCTACCGACTTTGTGGTGCTTGAGATGGGTGAGGAGGCTCAAGACCCATTGATTCTTGGAAGGCCATTCTTAGCTACTGCAGGAGCCATTGTGAATGTGAAGGAAGGCAAGATTGACCTCCATTTGGGCAAGGAGAACATCCTCCACTTTGATATCAAGGAGAAAATGAGGAACCCCACTGTGTTTGGACAAGCCTTCATCATTGAAGAAATTGGCCCTCCTCCTGATGATCACTTTGATGAGCTACCACCTGGAGAAGATGGGGTGCCAACTCCACTTTCTGCACCTACACCAGCCTGATCCAAAGAAGGCAAAGTCAAGCTAGAGACTTAAAACAAGCTCACTTGGGAAGAAGTCCCATGAGTATCCTTGTATATATTGCATTAATTTTTACATTTTCATCTTACTGCATAGAAAAAAATGGGAAAATGAAGTTGTGTGCAGGTCAAAAGAGGCAAAAGGAGTGAACCAAGGATGAGCAGAGCCACAGCGACCTGTCACAGTGGCCATGCCTGGTCGCTGTGACTCCATCAGCACGGAGCGGCCTAGGCGCAGCGACCCCTCCCCGTCGCTCGTTACCTTCTGGAGCGACCTCCCACAGCGGGTCGTGGAGGTCGCTGTGACGCCAAAACCCGCAGCGGCTAAAGCACAGCGGCTCCTCCCAGTCGCTCGTCTTCTTCGGTAGCGACCACCTGGAGCGGGTCTACCTGGTCGCTGTGAAGCCATCTCCCGCACTCATGTAACTGGAAACTTCCCTTCTCCTAATTTTTCTTTACATTTTAGAATTTCATTGGGTACCTCACTCACCCAGAGACTGTGTGATTTAAGTGTGAGGGAGGTGCCAAGCATTTGATCATGTTTGTTTTGATGATTTTGAGTCTCATGCATTGCATATTACATTCTTATTTGCATAGAAAAACCAAAAAAAAAATTATTAAAAAAAATTTGAAAAACACAAAAAGAATCATTTAGTTGCATCATTTGCATCTTTAGGATTGAGTCTAGAAGCATATAGGTTGCATTCATGCATTAGGGGATTTCAACCTGGTAAAAAGCTCATGCTAAGTACTGAATTTGATGACCTTTATAATCATGACAAGTAGCTTGAACATTCTTTGGAAAGCTTGTAAACTTCGTGCCTTGAATGCTCCTCTTGAAACTCATTTGACTGTTGATACTCTCTCTTTGAAGCAAGCTCATGTTTTAACTAAACCTGATGTCTCTTGCTTATGGTCTTTTGTGTACTAAGTCATGGATATACACACTTGAGTTGTCCCATCTGTTTTACCAATCTTTTTGACAAACTCAAGTGGTACTCCACTTCCTAAACCCATACCTCCTTTTTAAACCATTATTATTTGTTGAGTGAGGCCTCTTTGGAAAGCTTTGCATGTGCATAATGTTGAGAGTATTGGGAACGACAATGCTTAGTCTCCATTCTTGCTAGATTAGTCACTCTATTGTCTAGCTATATGAAGGGGGTGAGTGTTGTGTTGTGAATTGGGAATATGAAAGGTTTAACTCTTTGTGCTTAAATGACTGGTCTTTATGGGATAAGTAGAGAAGTATCTAGCTCTTGTTGTGAAAAGTCTTGGCCCCCAAATAAAAAAAAAAAAAAAAAAAATCGAAAAAAAAGAGAAAAGAAAGAAAAGGGGGGTTAGCAAAGTTGTTAGGAGCTAAGATTTGTTTAAAAGTTGTGAAAAATCCTTTATTGATTTCAAAAAAAAAAGAGTTTGATGTGAAAAAAAAAAAATGTTTTTTGGATCTTTTGGTGAGAGATGTGAGTTGGGTTTGACATTGAGGAATAATTGAATATCTTGTATGTTTGGGAAAGGGTAGAACAATGGAGATTGAGCATTGTATGCATGAGTTGATCATTTTCTTAGATATATTATGTGTAATGTCAAAGCTACTTTGTTTTGAGAGTAAACCACCTTAAAAGATCATTTTGAACCTCTTGATTCACTTTGCACTAAGCCTTTTTCTTACCAAACCAAATGACTTGGACCATTTGACCATTTGTGAGATTTCTATTGAGTTAGCTTCATGAATGTTAGAGAGATGTGGATTTGTGGTTTGTGGATGCATGATTAATGAGTGTAGAGATCAAAGGAGCTGTGATAGGCCTAGAGAAGTTAGATAATGAGAAAAAAAAATCTTTGTTCCTGCTATTTGGTATGATTATGCAAGGTTGTTAGGTTGAGAACTAAGAAGAGTTCCTTTTGGTTATGAGTCCCCAGCTTCAAACCTCTTCCCGTTGGTTCTTGAAAGTTTACTTGTGGACAAGTAAAGGACTAGTGTGGGGGAGTTGATATCTTGCATATTTACATGGTTTAAGCTATTCATTCATATGCATTTTCATCATATAGATTAGGATTTAGACATGTTTATGTTGCATTTCGCATACATGAGTCCCTATTAGGTACTGGAGTGGCAAATGAAGTTATTGAAGACATTTGGATGCATTTGGAAGCATTGTGATCATAATAGGGGGTGAAATATGAGCATGGATGAAGGCCTTAGAGAAATCTTCTGTTGCTAAGATTTGGTGGAGACATAGGAAATTGAGTTAGCTTTCTAATGGAAGTGGTTTAAAGTCATTTGGAGATGTAATGAAGAAGTTATGACCAATTTACTAGAGGCATACGAGTTGGAGCGACCCCCACAGCGAGTCTGCCTGGTCGCTGTGCCACAGCCAGCCTGGAGCGACCCCGGCGCAGCGAGTCTCACCGGTCGCTCGTGTTTCCTGTCCCGACCACAGCGACCTCCGGAGTGGGTCTCCCTGGTCGCTCCACCCCTTTTTGCTACACGATTTTATGATTTTTCAAGGACCTTTTTGCAATTTCTTATGCACGTTTTTAGACTTCTAAACCTATTTTTAAGTGTTTTGTAAGCCTAGGGAGGCAGATTATCCTTTTTTCTATTGAAGAACACAAATAATCTCTTAAGAAACAATCTCTTTTGGTATTGATTTGTTATTGTTCTTGTGATCTCTCATCTCTTTCTCTACATGATTAATCTGAAATCCATCATAGGTTTAAGAGGAATCATGGAGATTAGTGAGTAATCACCTTTTGGATTCATGGGTTAGGGTGATTAAGAGTGATTAGGTTAGTTCTAGGATGTTTTAGGTATAGATCATGCTTGTTCCTTGCTAGTAGAATGATCTTAATGCATCATTTGAGTAGGCCACTCAAAGGGTGATCTCTAGGCATTTCCCACCCAAAAGGTGTTTGATGAAATGTCTGAGTCAACTCTCCTAGGCTTTTAGTGTACTTTGCCAAAGAGATTTGTTGTTAAAGATGCTAAGATAGCTAATAGACTTGTTAGTAATGATTGCTTGCATGTTATTCAACCAAAGACATTTGATGTTTGAGACATGTTAGCAAATGAGCATTCATCTAGACATAGAGCTTGCTTAGAATTGTGTCTAGGCTTAAGGTTGATAGTTTGATTTATCATTTGCATTCCTTAGTTCGAAACCTGATCACCCAAGGTCTAAATCCCTATACCCATGAGTTCTCCCTTTCAATAGCTTAAAAGTATCATTTTATTGCTTTGCATTAGCTTTAATCATTAGTTTAGAATTCATCAAATCACTGGTTGCACTTAGATTAGGCAAATACTTGCATTCTCACTGCTTTGAGTCCCTCAGAACTGGTTCGACAACTTACTTCCACTATACTATCATTTGACTTAGGAGCTCGAAAACTCCTAACATCAATATTTAACAGTTCATTGTGCCTTTATTTGTTAACATTATTTTGTTCTGTAACTGATTTATTTGGGTTATATGTCAGAAGATGAGGATCTTGTCTATCATACCATTTTTTATACGGATCATCAAGAATAGACCTAACAGGCATCTACAATAAAAAAAGAATGGACATATGTGAAGTTCAAATAATGTATTAGCAGCACTAGTAGCAGCCTACTAATACTTGTAACCGGTAACATTTTTATTATCGGTTATCTTTGAAGTTAGCATGTAATTAATTAAATTAGCAGACAACTAAATGGAAACAAGGCTAAATATAAACTATATATTGTACACTAAAGTTAACGGATTTTATTGCCGCTAATAATACGCTTAGCAACTAAAATTTCAATTTACCTCCTAACAAATTTGAATAAAACAGAGGCTAAACAGCTATGTGTGAAGAAGAAAAGATGATTAATGTTATATGGTTCTGTAAGTGATTGATTTAGGTTATATGCAGAAGATGAAAATCTAGTCCAACAGAAAATTCATCGTATGGATCATCAAGAATAAACCTGACAGACACCTGCAATCAAGAACGAAGGAACATGTGTGAAGTTCAAACTGAGACACTATAATGTATTAGTACTAGTTGCAATCTACCAAAACATTTAACTTGTAACATTGTTATTATCGGTTAGCTCTGAAATTAGCATGCAATTAATTAAATTAGCAGACAACTAAATGGAAACAAGTCTAATAGAGAACTATATTTTGTACACAAAAGTTAACGGATTTCATTGCCACTAATGATGTACTTAGCAACTAAAATTTCAATTTACTTCATAGCAAATTTGAATAAATTAAATAGAAGCTAAACGAGTGAGAATTCAACTATCCAACTAAAGTGGAAAAAAATTAATTTACAAAACGCATTAACGGCGACAAAGTCAATTAAAAACATGTTTAGTAGATAATTATGCAAGTAGCCGCTAAGCTTTCGAAATAGTGAAACTCAGAAATATTTAGTTATTTGCTCTAAGAAGTGTTAGCGACTAAATCAAACTTGACCACTAATTGATCATTTACCAAAGTTCTATTACCTGGAACTCAGTATCAATGATCCTAGTTTATCCACGAATGAGACAGTATTTCATCTAGATCTCTACTCTGTTCAACGTGCTCTAAGATTATGTGAGGTGTGTGTGAAGAAGAAAAGATGGTTCTCTTGAGCTTTTGATTCAGAAGGACGGTGAAGAATAAATCGCAGGAGTTACAGAAAAATTGGGAAAAAGAGATGTAGTGGTTGGGAGAATGAGAAAAAAAAATGATGACTTTTTGATGTTTGAATTGGAAACCGACAGAGTCCTCACATATTTTCCCCATAAAAATCTGAAAAGCACAACCATCTTATTGTCCAATGGGTGAAAGGTGTATTCCAACACACTACCACATAGAAACCAGTGTCTAATAGCCATAGATTTATATAGCTGGCAGGGGTAAAATCGTCCACGAAAAAAGAGTTCCAAATATTAGGGTATGTGACAAATTATATCAATGTTTGGGTGCAACTGGGCCAATTACTCTATTTTCATCTCCAAAATGACCAAAATGAGCAACCCGTTTACTTCATTGCTTGCATTGTTCGCGGACTTCACAGACACGTGGCATGCTTGCACTGTTTGCGGACTCCACAGACACGTGACGGCTCGCGATTGATACGTTTTTTTAATTTTTTTATTCGGACCAAAAAAGAAAAAATTAAGCAACTCAAAAAGTTGTTGCGATGCACATGCATCTTTTAATTGTATAAAGCATCTTATCCTCTCTTTTTTTTTTTGTTTCTTCTATTTAATTAATGAACAAAACTTAGGTTTCTTAATAATGATGATCCCTCTATTCTCTTTATTCCATAGCTTTTTCATACTCTTTTCGAGCTTTTAGTTTTGCGCAATGTCTTCATAGCTTTCTAGAAAGGTTCTCATACAAATAAAAAAAAAGGAAAAACACTACTCTTTGGGGACTTCTCTTTGTTTGGCCTAAGAAAACTAAGAAACAAACGAAAAGTTGAGGAACCAATTAACTTTAGGAGATCCCTTTTGAGACGTGTATATACGCCAATACACATTACACATTGCGCACTTCTTTGAAAATCTAAAGGATAATAATGTTTCTAAATCTACTATACTTGCTAGAATGTGGTGTATATTTTACCAAAAAGAGAGACCATGGTGTTTTCTTAGTTGTTGTTTAGGTTATGCTTATTTTATGATTTATATTCTTTATATTTAACTGTTAGTGTTCAAATATGAGCTCAATCCTACGTAGAAAGGTTCCATTGAAAAATTTCGGATACATCTGTGCAGTTATGCACCTTAAATAATTCTAAAATCATCAAAGTTTTTCAAATGCACGTGGACCTGAAATGATTCTAAAGTAGACTCCAAACATATATAATAAACTCTAAATATATATTATATAAATTCTGAATTGTGACTTAATCAAATTTGATTGTTTATGCATATCAAAAATACTTTAAATTAAATATATATGAGCTATTTCTTATTTAATAAATAAAAAACAAGAGACTGGTTCTTTTGTCAAACTAGATCCGTTTATAACAGATTTTAAAAAGATGTATAGCTTAAATTAGATATGTTTCAATTTGCGATTCATCTACAATTAATGTATTTCTATGTCTTTCTAATTTTTAAAACACCATTATTTCATCATCGAAGATGAAAGTTGCTTTCAAACCTTGGTTTATTGGTTTCGTTATGCTCACAGTTCTTCTGCCCGACTTGTATTTGCATTTACAGCTTTATTAATATAGTACTAGTATATTATGCGCGCATTGTGCGGGATGAAGGAATTATTTAATAAATTATTATATATTTAGTAAATAATTTAATTTTATTACAGTATAATGTTTAATATATTGTGTAGTTTAATCAAAGGTAAAACTGATAAATTAAGAAATATTGAATCGTACTTTATATGAAGTGTCTATCATAATATTAATTGAAAAACAAACTTAATTATTTTTAAAAATAGTAAAAATGTATAAATTATTAAAAATACATGGGTAATGAACTTGTTTTTGCTATGGAAAAAATCACTACAAAAAGTATATAGACACAAAGATACCCGAAATTTCTTATATCTATTTGGGTTTGGTTCGAGTCTATTCGGTTTTCAGGTTAAAAGATTTCAATGCAATTGGGGTATTTCTAAATTTTGGTTTGGGTTTGGTTCGGATCTTTTTACATTCGGTCAGATTCAGATAACCCATTTAAATTGTTTTCAATTTTTTTTCAAAATCTAAAAAAAATAATATATTACACATAAATTTAACAATATATGGAAAAATATCTCAAATTAACATATAAATTGGTTTGGTTTGAATATTTGGATTGAGAATCAATAGATATTTTAAGTATTCTTGGTGTTTTTAGTATAATTTAATATAGCAATTTTAGACATATAGTTTTGACTATATGTATACATTTTCAAGTATTTTGTACATCTTAAAAGCATCTTATATATTTTGAATGTTTTTATTATATAGTAAATCTAAAAATAAAAACTATATCTAGTTGTATGAAAATATTTTGGATATAATCGGATATCCATCATACTTCTCTTCACGTCGGATTCAGTTTCGGTTCTTTTGAACCTATCTAAATATTTAATCATTTTTAGTTCGGATTCTATACTATCTTTTCGGATCGGATTCGGTTCGGGTCTTCAAATTAAAGGTTTTTGCCTAGCCCTGACAAAACAATTTTTTCTGTCAACCTAACAAAACAATTGAAAAAACAAGTATATATCTTAATGCAATAACCCAAAATACATATAATATTTTTGATCGAAAAATAAAGCACATTAACGAAACATATTCAAGATTGATTTATTTTCTTGTTTTGTCTTGATAAAAAAAATATAAATTTTTTTTCTTGCTTTGTCGGTGTATATTTATTATCTCTTCTTCTCCGAAGTTCATCAATAGACAAAAAACCTTAACCAAATCAAGACTAAAGGAAGTTGTTTTTTGTTTATCAAAACAACACAATCTATTTTCCAATCCATTCGATCAACGTTTCTGAAGGTTAGACTCTCAGATTTTGGTTTATAAACGTTTCAATAGTGAACTATTATGGTTTCGATGGCTAATAGATTTTGGTCTTATTACTTTCTAATGTGTGTATATCTCTCATGTTTCTAATTGTAGATCGGATGTGTCCTGCGAATCTTTCAAGACATGCAATCGAAAATTAGTCGTTCGAACACTGTTAATGGTAAAGTACCTTGTTTTGACTCAATTTTTAAGTTGACAAAATTATTAATTTCAGAAAACAGTTCTAATCTTTGGTGTTTTGTTTATATGTGATGATAATCGAGCCTTCAATTAAATCAATCTTCCTTTTTTCAGCTAACTTTTTTCTTGGACATTGTCTTTTTCTATTTTTTTTTTAAATGATAGAACAGAAACTCGAATGGATTGGACATGCATGGACAACGTTGCAACATATAGCAAAGTATTCTGTCCTTGTTATGGATTAGACCGAATGGGATTTTCAGAATCTCACAAAGAAACTCAGGTTCGAGATTTGATACTGGAAAAAAGAATCAAAGTCTTGTTTTTTTATAAAAAAGAATCAGGGTACTTATTACTTTTTGTTTTCTCTTTGAGGTAAATAAAGTCAATAACATCTAATTTAAACATTTGTTGATAAATGTACAAAATGGTGTCAACCTCTGTGTCTGCAAATTGGATTTACGCTTGAGGTCAACAAATCAAAAGAATTTTCGGCCGAACCAGTTGCTAACAATACATACATCGGTAACTGAACTTCTTGCATATTACATAAGGTTAGTATATATCTAGATATTTATGGAATTGTGTAAATCTTTTTACTGGTATAAGTGTAGATCGTTTTCGTGGAAGTTAAAATTAAGCATAGCAAAAGATATTATTTATTAGCTCAAAATTATAATAAAACATACGAAAACATGAGATACGAAAGAAACAAAATAACAAAATAATAGAAGCAGCTTATCCATGATGCCTTTCTTAGTATTCATAGTTTGGAATCCTAGAATCAGCTATCACCAAAACATAATGTAACCTTAAAAAATTAAAATCACCTACTACTGCTCTAAAGAATTAGAATTGTAAATTACCAACACCCCATTCAATTTGCCAAAACTGTAAAACACATAGAACAAGAGGTGCATCAACTAAAATAATTAGAAAGGTATAGAACAACAGACTTACTTTAGAATCAGCTATCACCATTTCAATGGTCTCGCCCACTACACCAGAGTACTGCTTCCAAAAACGAATCACGAACTTTCCACATTGACTTGAACAGCTTCAAATCACTAACAAAATCTATGCCAGCCATTTATATACGTATAATACACAACTATCATAAATATGAATTGATAAATGTAATATACGAATAAAAAGAGTAATTGGCAATTCACATTAAAGGTTTGTAATTCGTATTAGTTGATTATGGGAATTTATAAAACTTTAAAGAAAACTATAAGTTAATAATGAAACGGAATTGCAAATCAAGGATTCTGTTTATAGCATTGGAGTCAAAAGTTATTATAATCACTGCTAATATTAATCAAGCCAGATCGGTGACTTCCGTTAATTTAGCAAATCAACTAAAATAATAATAGGAGACTAAGGGTTGCCGTACTAAATATGTAAAGTAAGTATAGAACGAAATATGTGTGGAGTCTAAGTCTAATTGACTACAAAATATTAAAGATCACAAAAAGAAAATCACACACAGCGATAATTAATCTAATTTGCTGTAATTAATCTAATCTGCCAGTAATTTGGCGGGGATATATAATTGCATTTCAGTCTTCCCTTAAATTCTTGATTGACCGTATACTGAAGATTTCAACTTTATACGATTAATCTTTATCACTCAAAGGGAATACAAATTTGAAAATTTAAATTGTTCAAGTGGTCTGACACATATCTTAAAATAAGAACATTAATCTGATGCTATTTACTTGTTATTATCAAAGCACAAACTAATTTGGTGGTTTAGAAATCTACAAAGGACCACTTTATTCGCAAATATACCAATTCTGTCAGTGTAACAATGGACATTTTTTTCATAGTTCAAAAGAGAAAAAAAAAAAGATTAATAATCTACAAAATACTTTGCTTCATAGCATTGTAATGCAAAATTTTTTATTGTTTGAAACTAACTCAAAGTTTTATGTTTCAGGTTATAAAACGAATAAGACATAACAGATGCCACATCCAATCTCATGTTCAAGTCTGGCGAATGAGAGAATAAAATATAGGAGTGTGGAATCCTATGAATGCGACCATAGGATAGTTAATATATAAATATGTTATATACAGCGTCATGAAAATTCGGGAATAATATGTCCAAACTCGCTCCAATGGCATTTTATGTAAATAGCTTAGACGATTGTGGGTGTTTTAAAAAAAACTGAGAAAGACTATCAGTGTGACACATCAGCATAATGGTCTCTTTGTAAATAAAGTACCATTTTAAGGTTAGTCTGTTATTTTGCTTCCTTTTTAATAATAAGAGGATATAATCATTCAAGAATAAATTGTATTTGATGCCATTTATTTTATATACCTACATAGATTATATTTTTAGTTTTATATTATTGAGTTTAATATTTTCCAAAGAATAATAAATGATAAAAAAAGATAAATAAACTTCCTGTTTTCTAAAATAAATATGCAGAAAATTCCCTAAACATATGCTTTACAAAAATGATTTTTTTACTTAAAATGTGAAAACTAAAGATTATATTTTAATTATTATAATAACCGGAGAAATGACGATTGCTCAGAAAGGTAAAAATATCTCACGATGGTGTAAGACACCTGCAACACCTATAGAAGACACACATTCAATATGTATGTAAAGCCGAATGTTTAAAAAGGATTAATAAACTATTGAGAAGTGTTTTTTTTTTTTTTTTTTTTTTTTTTGTTGAAATTTTAAATTGATTATCAACAAAAGAAAAAATTACAGCAACCAATGTTTATGTTTTAAAACAATAATCAAAATTTAGACAATAATCAAAATTAAGAAGACGGTTTGAGTCATGGTTGGGGAGGCCTGCTTAGCCATCTCTGCATCATAGAGGTATAGAACTCTGGCTTCCTCCGACGAAGGGAAGAAATACGGTTCCTGATCATCTTGTCAACAAACCGAACAATGTAGTTCGTGCTCTTGGGAGTTACTTGGTGACGTCTACCATTTCTTTCGCGCCAAATCGTGTGAATCGTTGTCTGCAGTGCCATCTTCAGGAGACAAGAGTCCTCTACCTTCCTTCGAGTAGAAAGGATAGATGCTATAGTGATAGACCAGTCAGGGTTTACCCTTGTGCCCAATAAGAAACCCACCAGATCAATCCAGACTGTAAACGAGTAGGGGCAGGCAAAAAACAAATGATCTCTGGTTTCGTCCGGCTCTCCACAAAAAATACAAGGTTGTATGCAACCCCAAGCTCTGCTGCGTGCTCCAGTGGACAGTCGATCTCTAAAGGCCAGCCATGTGATAAAGGAGAAGCGAGGTATGGCTTGTGGAAACCAAACTGCTTTGCTCCAATTGACTGCAGGGTGATGAGGTCGTAGTTGATTCCATGTTGCTGAGCTTGAGAATACCGGCTTGTAATCATCTTCCCCATGACGCCATAGGCAACGATCAGCAGGAGCAGTCTCCACCGGGGCTGGAACAGAGGTGATGGAGGCTATCATCGCCCGTAGGTGATAGCCCCGACATCGACGAATGTTCCATTCACCAGCAGATGCTGCAGCTGAGACCATTGCGTAGCGAGGGATACCAAGAAGAATTGTACCTGAGTCGCCTGTGATGTTGATCAATCTACCAGCATCAGACCAGTTGTCAAACCAGAATAGCGTCGTGTTTCCATTGCCAATCTCTGACCGGATAAATTGGGTCGCTTGATCCCTAAGTTTCAGTAGTTTACGCCAGATCCACGAGCCTGCAGACGTGTTTCGAACATCCCAGAAACTATGAGTGCGCAACAAGTAACGCTTTGTCCATGAAACCCAAAGTGAACCTGAGTTCGTAAGAAGCCTCCATACTAAGCTCAGCGCAAATACTCTAGATGTATCCCTGAGACGACGGATCCCCAGGCCTCCCTCTTCTTTTGGCTTACAAACGTCCTCCCAAGCCACCTTAGTTTTTGTATGCGTGTTCGGCGAGCCTGACCAGAGAAAAGCACCACACAGTCCTTCTATAGTATCTAGACAACGTTGTGGTAGTCGAAAAACAGAGCACCAGAAGTTTGTTATACTTCCAATCACAGTCTTTATAAGTTGCAGGCGTCCCGCGTAAGAGAGAGAACGGCTAGACCAAGAGAGTAAGCGTGAACGGATCATGTCTATCAGTGGCTCATAATCGGTCCGAGTCATCGCCTTTGTAGTGAGAGGAAGACCTAGATAACGCACTGGTAGTGACTGTATGGGAATACCTCGGCGGGTGATCTCATCTTTGAAAGCTTGATCAAGTCTACCAGCCATGAAGATGGATGATTTGGTTGGGTTTATCATCAGACCAGACATGTGCCCAAACTGAGATAGGACCTCAAAGATTCCAGTGATCGACTCAGCTGCACCATCAGTAAAGATCATTAAGTCATCCGCAAAGCTAAGGTGCGTTAAGTTTACCTCACTGCAGTAAGGATGAAAGCCAATAGATCCTTCGTTCGCTGCCTTATTTAGCATTCTCGATAGAACGTTGATGACAATAACAAACAGATATGGCGACAATGCACAACCCTGTCGTAATCCACGCTCACTTCCGAAGAAACCCTCCAACTCCCCATTTACTGAGACAGAGAACGCAGCCGTCGAGAGACACGTGTGGATCCAGTGGACAAACATATCAGGGATGCCCAACATACGGAGTGTATCTGTGATGAAAGACCAATTAACCGAGTCAAAGGCTTTCGAGATATCAAGCTTGAGGACGCATCTGGGATTTATTGATTGCTTGTGATAATCTTTTACGAGCTCTGTTGCGAGGAGGACGTTCTCAAGGAGCAACCTTCCTTTCACAAAGGCGCACTGATTAGGCTCAATCAGGTTCGGCAACAACACTTTGAGCCTGTTTGCTAAGACCTTTGAGATGACTTTGTATAATATGTTGCAGCAGCTGATAGGTCGGTAGTCTTTCATCTCTTTTGCATCATCATGCTTGGGAATCAGCGTGAGGATAGTCGCGTTGACACCCCTGGGCAGAAAACCATACATGAAGAAAGATTGGACAGCTACCACAAAATCTTCCTTAATAACAGGCCAGGAAGCTCGGTAGAACTCGGCTGGGAACCCATCAGGGCCAGGAGCTTTACTAGACGGCATTGAGAAAAGTACATTCCTGATTTCCGCTTCAGAAACAGGGTGGATAAGCAACTGAGCAGTGTGTTCTGGGCATCGATAGTCCAATAATTCTGATAGGTCTGGTGGGGGCGGAGATGCAATAGGTATGGCTACTTGTTTCAGGAAACTTTCAAAATGCGCTGCAGCAGCCTCTTTAATCAACTTTGGGTCTGTTATTGTTTCTCCAGTCGGCAGTAGTAGCTGTCTGATTCGGTTTAGAGAGGCTCTGCACTGAACAATCTTGAAGAAAAACAGAGTATTTTGGTCGCCATTTAGCAGCCACGTAATACGAGACTTCTGTCTCATGAAACTCTCTTCTATTCCCGCCCAGTAGTTCCATGTAGTCATAGCCTCAGCTGCTTCCTCAAACGTGGTAGCACTAGGCTGCTGTAGTGCTTCCTTCTGCTTGTCCAAGAGTGTATCAAATGCCTCACGAGTTCGTAGAGGGATGTTGCCAAACTTAGTTCTATTCAGGTTCCGCAGAGCCGGTTTCAGTAGTTTCAGCTTTCGATGGAATCTAAATAAGGCCGACGTGGAGTGGAAAAGAGGTTCAGTGGAGTCCCAAACCGTAGCCACAGTGTCTGCAAAATCAGGGTGATCCACAAGGAAGTTAAAGAACTTGAAGGGGCGTTTGTTACCCGGGGGTGGAGAGAAAAGATGAACCCAGCAGCGGGTGTGATCTGAAACACCGGAGGGCTCAAAATTCGCATAGGATTGGGGAAAGTGATCCAGCCAGTGAGCATTCACAAGGACCCTATCCAGTTTCTTTGCAATGGGATTTCCCTGCTGCTTGTTTGTCCAGGTAAAGGTAGGACCAATAGATGTCAAGTCAGTAAGATCACAGGACGTAACCAGCGATTGAAAAGCAAGCATTCCCCTCTGCTGTGGAGCTGAGAAGGAACCTAAGGAATGCTCTGAGGAAGCCAGGGTCTCATTGAAGTCACCCATGACAATCCAAGGAGCACCATTAGAAGCAAATCGAGCCTTGACAGTAGCCAGTTGACACCAAAGACTCTGTCTTTCTGAAGCAAAGTTTGAAGCGTAGATACAAGAGCAAAGGAACTGTTCTCCTGTTTCAGATGTAACCCACACTGTGATGCATTGTGAGCTTTTTTGCAGAAGGGAGACAGTAACATTTGATGCCCAACAAATCCAAATCTTGCCGAGGCGATGGTGATCGTAATTTGTTAAGAAATTCCAGTGAGGAAGTGCAGAATTTAAAACAGATACACTGTTGCCTTCTTGAACACGAGTTTCAACAAGACAACCAAAGGACGGGTTAGCCGAATGAATCCAAGAACGAAGAGCCGTATGTTTGCGCATTTCATTGAAGCCCCGGGTATTCCACGCAAAAATCGATATCATCATATCAGTGCCTCCGTGAGGAGGCATGATTATGTTGTTTGTTCTTGGCACCTTTACTTTGATCCTTCTTTGTTCCCATATTTTCCTTGGGAAGACTTTTCTGAGTTTTCTTGTTTTTCCCCGCTTTAGCCTTCTCAGCTTGTTTCCTCTTCTCAAGAGCAGCCTGAGATTCTGCTGAACTTTCGTCCTCAGAACTTTCCTCTTCAACCTCACCCTCCTCTAGCTCATTACTGAGTAAGTGAAACCGAGATGGAGACGTATTAGTTTCCTCGTTGGAACCCACTGCTACATTGGTCTTACGTCCTGTTGGTGATTTGCTCTGGGGAATTGTCTTCCACGGTTCAGTGTCTTCCATTACCCCCCCTGTATCGTCCGCTTCCTGGCTCGAGCGTCCATCTATTCCTGTCTCCTTCTCGTGATCTATCGGAGCGCTCTGCTCAACCACAATATCTTCAGACAATGCCTGTGGCACACGACCTTCATCAGTGCTCATGTTTGCCACTTCCAACACCGGGTCTATAATATCGTTACTCTGAGTTTCGATCACACCATCTTGTTTATCAGTCACATCTGTTGTCTCCTCAGATTTCTCTCCAACCTTGTTGTCCGTATTCTTCTTATTCTTGGAACAGGTGCTATCATTGTGACCCCATTTCTGACATCCTTGACACCTGGGTGGGAGCCACGGGTAGGAGACAGAGATTCGGTCCTCTGATCCTCGAATTGAAATGTACTCAGGTAGGGGCTCCTCAAGATTCATTACCACCAGCAATCGTGCCATATCGAGGCGAACACACTTCTCTGTGTTTTGATGTAGTTTAACTGTTTTTCCGATAGAGTCTCCGAAGAAAGCAAGGCCAGTATGGGAGAAGAGATGGTCTGGAACTCCCCTAAGGTCAACCCATAGCGGGACAGCAGTTAAATCAGGATGAGCAGATGCCGTCTTTGGGCTCCACTCGCGTAGGACAATAGGGATGTCTGCAATGTGCCAGAAGCTACGTTTTAGAACTCGCGTTTTGAGTCTCGGATTATCAACACGAAACAACACGGTCCTAGGGCTGATGAACTGTGCATCAATTTTCGCATGATTGTCTGGAAAAGACCAGATACGGTTAACAATCGCATGTACTTTACCAATTTGAGGAGCATCACCCATGAAGTGCCCCACAATGTAAGAGGACCACAGTGGTTCGGATTCAGAGAACAGATCTGCTGGCAGATCAACAGTAGCAACACCCCCTTGCAGATCAACCACAGGAGAGTAACGAACAACGTGTTGTAACTGGTCTCCAAACACTTTGGAGCCTTGAGATGCGACTTGTGAATAGGACTTTGTAGGGGTGTGGGGGAGATCAACACCACCAGGCGGAGGCGAGGTCCCCATATCGCCGGGAACCCGGAAACGTGAGGAACACGGGATGATGGCGGCTTCTCTCTCTTTTCTCTCTAGGGCTTCCGTCTTCTTCGTCAACCTCAAAATATCAAAATCTCTATTGAGAAGTGTTTGCATACATAGTTGTAGATGCTTTTGGGAGCATGCCTGCACTCACTGATTTTTGTCTATATTGAAACGCTAATAATATTTATAATAATACTATGTATTTTTTGTTATAGAATATTAATATTCTACTAGGTGTTGTGTCCGCTCAAGCGGGCCTAATCGTTTTACAATAACTAACTAAATATGCATTATTGATTCAAACACTATCATGATAAGTTATTATCTATGATCTTAACTTTTTTTTACATAATATCATTTTATTTATATATGAAAAATTTATTGGATAAGTTTTACTATTATTACTTTTAATCAATATATGTGTTACTAATTAAATGACTATATTATTTTTATTTTTGTTTGAAGTTCTTAAATATATATATATATATATATATATATTAACTATATATTTTTAATATCTTGGTACACATATTTATCATATAGAATTAAATCTTAAAAGTCACTCAATATTCTCTATTCAGTTATATATAATTAATAATTTTATTTGATTAATATTTAGTTATATACTTTATGTATTTTAATTTTTTATTGAAAAAAATTCAGATAACAACACAATATATATATAAGAATTATATTTTAAATGTATGTTAGATTTTGGGTATAGAATTAAATCTTAAAAGTCACTCAATATTCTATATTCAGTAATGTAAAATTAATAATTTTATTTGATTAATATTTAGTTATATACTATATGCATTTTAAATTTTTATTAAAAAAATTCAGATAACAACACAATATATATAGGAATTATTTTTAATGTATTTTAGATTTTGAGTATATAATTAAGTCTTAAAAGTCACTCAATATTCGCTATTTAGTTATGTAAAATTAAGAATTTTATTTGATTAATATTTAATTATAGACTGTATGTATTTTAAATTTTTATTAAAAAAATTCATATAACAACACAATATATATATAAGAATTATATTTGAAATGTATTTTAGATTTTGGGTATAGAATTAAATCTTAAAAGTCACTCAATATTCTCTATTAGGTTATGTAAAATTAAGAATTTTAATTGATTAATATTTAGTTATATACTTTATGTATTTTAATTTTTATTAAAAAATCAGATAACAACACAATATATATAAGAGATATATTTTAAATGTATTTTAGATTTTGGATAAGTCTTACTATTAGTACTTTTAATCAATTATCTAATCAAATTTTGTTTTTATTTTATATATAATTTATAATTTTTTCATTAAGGGTATAAACGATATTAACCGCTCTAACTTTTAACGTGAGACCTCGAATGCGAAAAATCACTTCGCAAATAATAGTATAGATAAGCCTTGTTCGTTATGCCAACTCCCAAAACCAGAGGCAGTGGCCACAAATCACGGCAAAACACAGCAAAACTCAACACTGATAAAACAACGCTAGCCTGTTTTTCTTAACACGGCGGCTGATTGCAAGGAACAGAAAGACGCTGAAAATTCCAGCGGCAACTGCTACTCTTATTTTGTACTTCGGGCAAGTCACTAACAGCCATTTTAATTTTTCGTGGCGTTAATTTTCGATCGCAGTGTAATTTCTTTGAAGCTGCCGCCGGTTTCGGCGTTTGCATAACGAACAGGGCTATTAAATAAACTGTTGCCTGTTTTAGCACAATTAGGTATACTATGTTTTTTTTTGAACACATATACTATGTTACTAAATACAAAATACAAAATATAAATAACAAATATTGATACATATGTTTTCCTCTCCTTTTTTTTCTTGTACAATTGTATAAATAAAAAAAATATTGAAACTTGTTGTTAATTTCATTTAAAATTGAAATAAAAAATGGTAAAAACACTTCACACACGGATCTTCTTCCCAATGTCGAGGAAGAAAAAGAGGAAAGAACACAATCGAGTATACACTTCTTGTGGTGGTACGTGAGGTCTCCGGTATTGAACCACATCCGTCGGATACAAGTGTACAGTGAATGGCTTCAGTCCGATAAGATCTGTTCCGGCAGACTCCGCGTCGTGGAAGGATCAAAGCGATGCGAGATCCAGCTAGAGGATTCGAACTCCTGGCGTATTCAAGTTTAGAACGTAAAGAAAATTTTGAGGTTGCTAAGCTGTTTGTTCGTGTCGATCTTACTGCCCCTCTGCCTCATCAGATTGTTTCAGGTTTCTCTAATGGAAGGGAAGTAATGATTGAAGTGTCTTATCCCTGGCTTCCTATTAGATGTGATCTGTGCAAAAAGTTTGGGCATAATGCAGTTAAGTGCCCTTATTTGCCTCTTCCTAAAATGGGGATGAGCAATCATTCTCATACTGCAAGGCGACGTTCTCGTTCTAGACCAGGGCGTTCTACTGATAAAAGGGATAAGAAGCAGGGGGTCATGCGCTATGTCCCTGTGAACCGCGCTCCTCCGGAGGTCTCTAAAGATGAGGGTTCTCCGGTACTTCCAGCTACTGCCAATGATGTCGACAAGGTAGTAGCTCCTCAGAAGGACGTGAACTCTGATCTTGAGGAGGGTGAAATACCACTGGTAGCTAACGCTATTGTTGACGTCCCTACGAGTCCTGTCCCGTTGAAGAGGATTTCTTTTGGTGCTTTTGATGTTTTGGCTTCTCTATCCCCAGCTGATGATGAGGCTCTGCATTCTTTGTCTGCTGGAGTTACTCCTAGCGAGGTTATTCAGTTTAAAAAGGATCTGGTTGTGGAGGCTGTTTCGTCAGCAATTGCTAACGCATTGGATGCTGTTTCCGATGAGCCTGATCTGCAGCTTCCCCCCTCGGGTCTAGAGCCTAATACCGTCGATCGTTCTGCAAAGGAGCAGGAGCGAGATAACCCTTTCTTCCTGGTTCAGAACGGGAGGAGTGGCCGCAAGGTCACAAAACTCAACTAAAATTATTAGATATGTTTTTTGCGTGGAATGTACGTGGACTCAACAACGATAGACGCCACACGATGACCAAAGATTGGATTAATATCCATACGCCTCTTTTTGGAGCATTTTTGGAGACTCATGTTTTGGAAACTAATAAAGAGAGAATTCTAGGAGCTATTCCAAAGGGTTGGAAGTTTTTTGAGAATTATGAGGATGATCCTTCGGGTCGTATTATTCTGGTTTGGGATCCTTCGGTTACTATGGTTATCTATGACACATCTGCTCAATCAGTTACCTGTGGTATTTCTATTCTCTCGGAAAGCATTTCTCTGATGGTTACGTTTGTCTACGCCTTCAATCTGGTGGATGATCGGCGTTGCTTGTGGGCTTCTCTAGCAGATCATCAGGTTAACTCCCCAGTTTCTTACTGTCCATGGGCAGTGGTGGGTGATTTTAACCAGATGTTGCGCTCTTCTCATCATTCTAAGCATCTGTCAACTCGTGTTGATGACTCGGGCATGGATGAGGCTAATATTGGTTTGCAGGATGCTCAGTTGTTTGAAGCTCAGGCTAAAGGTTTGCCCTTCACTTGGAGGAATTGTCAGGATGATAACCCGATCTCTACCAAGATTGATCACGCTTTCATAAACCAAGCTTGGTCTACTAGTTTTCCAGATTCTTATGCTGAATTCTTGGATCCTTCTCAGTCTGACCATACTCCCTGTCTCGTTCGTATGCCTTCTACCCGTCGGTTTGTTATTAAGCCCTTCAAGTTTTTCCAGCATGTGATTGATCACCCGGAATATGCAGAGACAGTCTCTGAGGCATGGAATTGTGGTCTAATAACAGGGACTGATCAGTTCAAACTTGTTCGTTCTCTTAAGATCTTGAAGAGGCCTCTGCGAAGACTCAATAAGAGACACTTCAGTGGTATTTCTCAGAGAGTGAAGGAAAGGTAGAAGAGCTTCAGAGATTATTGTTAACCTCTCCTGACGTTGCTACTGCTCATGTGGAGCACCTCGAAAGGGATAAGCTGAATGTTCTACTTAAGGCTGAGGAGAGGTATTATAAGCAGAAGTCTCGGGTTCGGTGGGCTGATGTGGGGGATCGTAATACCCCCTTCTACCATCGCACAGTTTCTAGTCATGCCTCCAGAAATCATATCCATTTTTTGAAAGATGCTGATGACTGTGTGTTCTTCTCCGTTGATGACATTAAAACTCATGCTGCAGGTTATTTTCAGGGTATTTTGGGGTCAACGGAACTCCCCTCCTCGCCTGCAACTACAGCTGACCTTTAATCCCTCCTCCCTTTTCGCTGCTCTGATTTGCAACAGCGATACCTGAAGCGAGAAGTCACGGCTGCGGAAATTAAAGCCACTCTTTTTGCAATGCCTCTCAACAAGAGCCCGGGACCAGATGGATATTCTGTGGAATTTTTCAGGGCTTCCTGAGATACAGTTGGTGAGGATATTACTCTGGCTGTCGGGGAATTTTTTAGAAACGGGAAGCTTCTGAAGGATTTGAACACCACCGCCATAGCTTTAATTCCTAAGAAGCCGGAGGCTTGCAGTCTTTCTGATTTCAGACCTATCAGTTGCTGTAATATCGTTTACAAGCTAATTTTGAAGATCATAGCCAACCGTCTCAAGCCCATCTTGTCTGAGTGTGTGAGTCCTAACCAGGCGGCGTTTTTAAAAGGGCGCAGCTTTGGTGAAAACGTCTTACTGGCAACAGAGCTTATCAAGGATTACAATAAGTCCTCGTGCCTGAAAAATGCTATGCTGAAGATAGATATTAGAAAGGCTTTTGATAATGTGTGTTGGGATTTCGTGATTAAGATCTTGGAAGCCCGGCAGTTTCCTCCAATGTTCATCGTTTGGATTAAAGAATGCATCTCCTCTCCTTGGTTTTCTGTTGCAATCAATGGAGAACTGGCTGGTTTCTTCGAAGGGAAAAAAGTCTCCGACAAGATGACTCGATTTCCCCTTATCTCTTTATCATGCTCATGGCAGTAATGTCCTGCATGCTTGATAAGGCCGAGTCTGATGGCGCTTTTAGACTTCATCCGCTGTGCTCATCCCAACAAACGGACCGACCGAATTGAACATAAAGCTTTACAGAATTTCAGTTTATGATGGGTTTCACTTCGCATTACTTTATGCTTCCCCGTTAAGGCGTTAAGGGACGCAAATAATCAATTTAATTAGATCATTAATTTTAAATGTATAAAGCATCTTATCCGCTCTCTTTTTTTTCTATTAATAGTGATTCTGCTATTTTCTTTAGGGAAAATTGCCAAAACAGAACAAAAAAATAGCATGGTTGTTCTTTTAGTATAAAACTATTTTGTCCATTTTTTCTCATTTTTATCCTTTGTATTTCTGAAAATTAATGAAATAAATAGTTTTGCAAATCAAAAAAAATTATAAATAAATATAAACAATTAATAAAACACATGTATACACAAACATGTATTTTTTGCGTGTTAAAAGCCTTAATAAATAAAAGAATTAAATTACGTTCTACTAAAAGTAGAATACTTCTTCTACGAAAAATGGATTAGTAGAAGATGAATTCTACATTAAACATATTTGTCTACTTTTTTAGAACGAACAATCCTTTTTTTATGAAAATTCTAAATAAAGAGAATGCAAATTCTACTATTCGTAAAGATACCCATTTTCATGTAGAATGCACTTTCTATTTTAACGAAATATTCTAAAGTTTCAGAAATTGAGATCTTGAATCTACTCATACGTCTACCTGAGGTAGAAATCGCATTCGATATTTTTGTCATTGTTCTAAAAAAGTAGAAGGTACCTTCTACGGATAAGAAAATATGTTTATTGCAAAAATTAAGGAAATTTTCAGTTAATTAAATAATCTAAAATATCCTAAACATATTCTAACTTTCTAAACGTGTTTTGATCGATTTGTTTTGTCACAATATATTAAAAATTATTTTGCATTTTCTTCTTCATCAATCTATGTTTTTCCCATAGTCTGTCTTGTGATTTTTACAAACTCTTGTTCTACTCTTTTTTAATTTAATAAACTAAAAAATTTACAAATGTTTTAAACTTTCTATAAAAATAAAACTTTGTAAAACGTTTTTATGAAGTCTATTTAAACTTTTTACTAAAGACATTTTGTAAAGTTTTATTTTATAAAGTTTACAAAGTTCATTTTCATTAAAGTTTTATCAAAAACGTTTTAAAAAGGTTTATTTTGATTTAAATTTTTAATAAAACTAAAAATTTTACAGATATTTTAAACTTTTTATAAAAATAAAACTTTGTAAAGTTTTATTTATAGATTTATTTTAATTTTTTTATTAAAAACGTTTTGTGAAGTTTTATTTTTATTTATTATAAAGTTTACAAAGTATATTTTACTAAAGTTTTATCAAAAATGTTTTAAACTTTTTTTATAAATTTTATTTAACGTTTTTATTAAGTTTACAAAATTAATTTTTAATAAAGTTTTTAAAAATTTATTTTTATTTTTATTTTCCCTTTTTAACATTTTTAATTTAAATTTTAAAATACTATTAGTTTAATGTGTTTTATTAAATTAATCAAGTGTTAGTTTTGGGATTATGAAATAAGTTATACCAAAGGGACAACTAAATGTTGATTTTATACTATAGGAACAATCATGCTGAAATTTTTGTTCTGTTCTGGTAATTTTCTCTATTTCATAGTTTTATCATATTCGAAGCTGAGCTTTTAATTTGTGCCAATGTCTTTAGCTTTCTAGAAGGGTCCCCATACAAAAAAAAAAGGAAAGACACTCTTTGGTGACTTCTTCGTTTGGCCAAAGAAAAATAAGAAACGACCGAAAAATTGAGGAGCCAATTAATTTTAGGAGACCCCTTTTTGAGATGTGTATGCCAAATTGCCAATACACATTACACATTGCACGCTTCCTTACTTGCTAAAATGCGGTGTGTATTTTACCCAAAAAAAGAGACGATGGTATATTTTAAGGTTATTTCTATATCATTCCTTCAAAATTAGCTAAATTATAACAATGTTTCTAAAGTTACTACTACTTGCTAGAATGTAATAACTATGCTGTGTATTTTATGGTTATTGACATATCAATACCTTCAAGATCGTTTGATTAGTAATGAACTATGATATCTAGCTGGTACAAAACATCGCATATTTCTCTTTATCTTTTGTCTTCTTCTTTTAACATCGAGATTTGTTTCCTTTAACATATCTATAAAATAAACTGTGGTCCATTTCACTTGATCGTTTTAATCACACGTGGTTGTTAAAAACTACTGGATAGTAGGTTATTAAGAGCATCTGCAACACAGAATAGTATAAGCCACGATGCTTCTAACTCTAAAATAAGCAGTGTGGATTTTCTGATGTTTGCATTGTTTGCAGGCCCCGATGACATGTAACAGTTCCTGATTGATTAACTTTTCATTTTTTTTTCTCAGACAAAAAAATAATAAATAAGACCCCACGTTATGGGTTGTGTGTTAATGGTGCTCTTGCTAAATCGCTTCGATGTGTTCATTCACAGCTTGATAGCCTCAACATAAATATTATTGATATATATCGTCGTCATTCATTGACCCTTAAGTTACACACCCTTTGGAGGCTTCTTGCTACTTGCAGCAGGATCGAAGACCCCTGGTTCTGGAAGGCAGTTTTTATTGTTAGTAAATCGTTTTATTGACAACCAGAGTAACGCAAAGTCAAAACAGATATCATTACATATCCAAAAACATCAGACCGTTCAAGTGTCATTGATCGGTGGCTCTATTATTATTGTATGTGCTCTTTTTGAAAAACTGTCGATTGGGACCAAACTATGATTTTACAAGACGAGAATGTTTGGCGCTTTGCAAAATGGTAAGTAGAAAACGCCATTTCTTAGGCACATGTCCACCGGCAAACCTGTAACCATTTTTAATTGATTATTTATTGACATATGTAGGCATATATATTCATATCAAAATTTTCAGGTTATTTACCTACATATGAATATGTTTAGCAAATCACTTAATAGCTAGCGACATGTCAAACTTATATCGTTATTGACATATTGTATATTAAGTAATGAACCGAACGTTTGAGAAGACTCTAGATCACATAGTGCCAGTGGAGAACGGGTTAGACAACACACCTACTCTTCAAATAAATACCTATACAAGAAGGACCACGATGACGCTCGCGGAATTTAATTACGACAGGAACCGGTTTAAATTAATTTGACCGGTTGTACATTAATCTTGACATGCATCTAATTTACGTGTGATGCTGACCTTTGCTCGATCCAGTACTACATTTATATCTTTTTGATGGAACACGTACCTGTATAAGGGGTTTTCACATTTCCTTTTTAAATCAGTTTAGTCTCGTGATCCGTTTGGATTATCGACATGCATGCAGTTACACTATATACCAGAAATATCACATAAACCAAATTATTCACCTAACTAAGGCATTAAATGCCTACGCCCACTTCGTTAAAAACCAATCTTCTGAAAATGTATATTCGAATTTATAAATTAGTCGAAAGTTCAACAAGAAAGTACTATTTTTGTTGAATCGAAAAGAATAAAACACTTATTAATTCAAACTACTAAAATCTAAAATAGTAACATTATAGGTGTTTTGTTTATGTGTTTCCTGACAATATTATTACCAAAGTCACTATATTATTTAAATTATTAGCCTACATGTATATGACATACGATGATAAATTAGATAGAAAGATCAAATCTAATGAAGAAAAAAAATAATTATTAAACCATTATAATTTATATATAGAAGTAAATCCAAGTCAGTGAGGGACCTGTAAAACTTCAAACTTATATTAGTGGGGCCACTTGTTTGGAAGCTTCCGGGAGGGTTTAAGTCGACTTGTTTGGAGATACTCCGTCGACTTGTAGATCAAGATACTCCGTCGACTTCAAACTTATTTAAGATGTCCGTCGACTTGGATACTAATCAAGGTATCCAAGCATTCTCGTCTTGTAAAACTGTAATACTAAAAAAAAAAAAAAAAAAAAAATGTAATACTAATCTTGATCTTGTGGCCACTTGTTTGGAAGCTTGACATGGAGTGGAGGTGGCCATGATTTTAAGATCCATGTCTCTGTTCAGACAGATCAAGATCAAGGCTTAACAAAGAAACTCAGAAATTATCTGAACAATAAGCGTTTTCGATCGACGTAATGTATCTAAAAAAGTCGTATGATGCTCATTGTCTTTGTTCTCATGTAGTTTGTTGTAAATTTCAGTTCGAAATGTGTCGAATCAATATCTTTACTAAATAGAAAGATGAAGAATCTCTTATACAACACGTATGGAGAAAACCCTATAGTTTCCTAATTTATTTGTTACAATCATATATATATGTAACTAGCATTAGTGTTGACTTAGTCATATGTCTCTAAGTTTGACATGAGAACTCCAAGTTCATTTCCTGCAAGAGCAACCAAGCGGTAGCACATGGAAGGTTATACTTTACGGCCAACTAATGGTACTTATTGCCTTGCCAGGCTACCACCATGCATGCATGAGCAGTTTGTCTTCCCCTTTTTCTGCTGCTCTCATTTTTTGTTCTCACTGATATATAACTTATATAAATGTATATAAGTTTATATAATAATATTTGAAAATTATAGTGAATATTTTTGTTTTAAAGTTTTTTCTAATATAAATTATGATATTGTTAGTGAATATAAATTAGTTTATAATTTTTATTTATGATATTTCAATTTTTAAATATTTTACATTTATTTGTCCACCCTCATCCAAATGCAGTAACAAACTCTAAGGAATTCAGCTTTTGATTTTAAAAGATACGGAACAAATTAAAAGGTTTAAAGGATTTTGTGACTGGTCCAATAATCGATATCATCCGTAAAATTGGAGAAAAATTTAGGTTCACCCCTATGTTGAACCTTTAAATTCACCCTTCTTTTAATAACCAATCAAATTGCCAACTAGCTTAATGATTTAAAAATATTAAATAATTTAAAAAAAAACAAAATAATTAAAAACCAAAGTAGTGTCAATTTTAATAATGCTAGTGTCTCTATCTAAACCCTAAACTCAAACTCTATACCCTAAAATCAAATTCTAAACCCTAAACCATAAATTATCAATTCAAACTCTATACCCTAAATCCAAATCAAAGATCCTCAACCCAAATCATAAACCATAAACCAAAAATCTAGACCCTAAACATAAACTTATATCCTATACTCTAACCCCAAACAGTAAATATTATATCTTAATTCTAAAATTTAAACCATAAACCTAAGCTCTAAGCCCTAACCCAAATCCAAGACCCTAAATCCAAAACATAAATCCTAAATCCAAACCATAAATTCTAGGATTTACTATTTAGGTTTAGAGTCTAAGATTTGAGTTTAAGGTATAGGTTTATGGTTTGGGTTTAGGATCTTGAATTTGGGTTTAGGATATACAATTTAGATTTTTGATTTAGGGTTTAGGGTTTAGAATTAATGTATAGGATTTACAATTTGGGTTTAGAGTCTTGGATTTGGATTTAGGGTATAGGTTTAAGTTTAGGGTCTAAGTTTTTGGTTTAGAGTCTATGGTTTGGGTTTAGAGTATAAGATTTGAATTTATAATAAAGAGTTTTAGTTTATAATTTAGGATTTATGATTTAGAATATGTATTTAAGGTATAAAGTTTGAGTTTAGAGTTTAGATAGTGATACTAACATTAATAAAACTGACACTATTTTGGTTTTTAATTATTTTGGTTTTTTTTAATTAGTTAATATTTTAAAATCATTAATCTAGTTGGCAATTTGATTGGTTATTAGAAAAGAGGTGAATTTAAAGGTTCACCATAGGGGTGAACCTAAGTTTTTCTCGTAAAATTGGATTTTTTGCGAGCGGTAGAGGTAGTAAAATCACCAGATCCTAAACTTCAATAAAATTTCAATAAACTTTTTTTTGAAAAAGGATTAAAATTTTCAATAAACTTTGAATGGATTGTATTGATGCTCTTAAGAACGCCAAACTTGCGGAACACCATATGCTATGTTCTTTAGAACACCATAGGTGACATGCATGTTGGCAGCGTGAGAACTAAAAAAGACTTAAAAATGTTGATTGAAAGGGTGAAAAAGTCGTGGAAACACAACATTTTGCTTCTGGTAGGTTAGTGATGATTGATGAATGATGATAATAATTAATTAGTTTTGAATTATCAACACATGCAAGTTACTAACTTACTATCATCAGTCGTGCGTCAAGAAAAGTTCAAACATAAACGGGGGAAGATAAAAAAAGAAGAAGAAGAAAGATGAAAGGTGCACAGAGCACATGCCACCATTCTTACACCTTGTCGTTTCTTCTCATCTTGATCTAGAATTTCATTCTACGCTTTCGATCGATGACAACACTTTGTCGACTACAGAATCTCTTACAATCTCAGGCAACAGAACACTTGTTTCTCCCGGTGGAGTCTTCGAGCTTGGTTTCTTCAAACCTTCAGCGCTCCCGCGTTGGTATCTGGGATTATGGTATACGGAAGTCTCTGAGAAAGCCTACGCATGGGTCGCCAATAGAGACAACCCTCTCTCCAGTTCCATTGGAACCCTCAAAATCTCTGGCAACAATCTTGTCCTGCTAGGTGAGTCTAATAACTCTGTTTGGTCGACGAATCTTACTAGAGGAAATGTTAGGTCTCCCGTGGTAGCAGAGCTTCTTCACAACGGTAATTTTGTAATGAGATACTCCAACAACAGTCCAAGTGGATTCTTGTGGCAGAGTTTCGATTTTCCGACAGATACTTTACTTCCGGAGATGAAACTAGGTTACGATCGCAAAACAGGGCGCAACATGTTCCTCACATCATGGAGATCCGAAGATGATCCGTCAAGCGGGAATTTCACGTACAAACTGGACACTCGAAGGGGCTTGCCTGAGTTCTCTGTGTTGAAAAACGATCTAGAAATTTGTCGGAGCGGTCCGTGGAATGGAATCGAGTTTAGTGGCATACCGAAGGCGAAGGATAGATATTACATGGTTTACAATTATGCGGAGAACAGTGAGGAGGTCACATACACGTTCCTTATTTCCGTCCAAAGCATCTACTCTAGATTGACAATCGATAACTCTGGGCACCTCGATCTATTCGCGTGGATCCCGTCAACATCTCGATGGAGGGCTTTGAGTTCTTTACCAGCTGACGACTGCGATTATTATAATTACTGTGGTTCTAATGCTTATTGTGACAGAACCACGACCACGCGACCTACATGTAACTGTTTCGAAGGGTTCTATCGCATGATCCTGCCTCAGTGGCAAGGATCAGGTTTACACTGTGTAAGGAGGACACCGCTGAGCTGCAGCGGAAATAAGTTTTTACTACTAAAGCAGATGAAATTGCCAGATACCAAGATGGCAAATGTTGATCGGAGTATTGACTTGAAAAAATGTGAAAAGAGGTGCCTTAGCGATTGTAAATGTACGTCGTTCGCGGCTGCGGATGTTCGAAATGGCGGAACTGGTTGTCTGATTTGGAGAGGAGAGCTCAACGATACCCGGACTTACTCCCTCGCTGGTCAAGATCTTTTTGTCAAAATTGATGCACTTGATATAGGTTAGCTCAATTTCTTTAAACATCAGGATACCCTGTGGTACCAATTTATCTATTTAAATAAACGAATAAGAGTATAAATAAACTATATATAAGTAATTTATTTAATTAATAAAGTATATAAAAAGTTGTTAGTTATATTCTTTGTTTTTTGAAATTTAGAGGAATTATTACTTCCATATATTTTAAGTTTGAAAAATGCCTAAATAAGAGTTTAAAAATTAATCATTTTATACTTTGATTTCAAAATAATAATTATCTGACCTATTCATCCAAAGAAGTAAATAAACAAAAAGGCCAAATATTATAGAGTATTTTTTTTGTTTTATTGAACAGTGTATAGTAACATAGTGATAACTAATAATCCCACTAATAAATTTGTATGGAAATATTATGCTAGAGATTTTATAGTGATATTATATTGAAAAAATAATAACAGAAGATATAGATGCAAAACATATGATATTATAAATTACAAAATATTTCCTTCAATAAAAAGATACAAATAATACAGTAGTTATGTTGGTCACTAAACAAAACTATTTAAACATGAATTGTTGGCTATAGTATTCCCTTTATTTCATTTTGATATATCATTTAAAATTCTTGTCACATACTAAATGATCATTAATTATTTTCTATATTCTTCACTAATACATTTTTATTCGATATTTTAATTAATTAAATAATAAATAGGGATAAAATAGAGAAAATATCAAATATATAAAAAACTAAAACAATACTTATATTGAAACAACTTTTAAACTTTATACAATAATTAACATAAAAGGAAAGAAGTAATATTTATGCAGTTTTTTCGCAGACGAGGAGAGAGACAGAAATGGAAATATAATAGGTTGGAGTATAGGAGTCAGCTTAATGCTTATGGAAGGGGAGACAGAAGCAAGCAAAAGAATCTGAAACACGTATAGGTAAACAAACCAGCTTTCAAAATAAAATCTATAGGTAGATAAGGCTCTTTTTAATTATAGGTAAATCAGTAATAACCTTCACTTTTATATTTTATTTAATTTCCAGTAATTTTAATTTTATTTTTGATCCTTTATTTGTTCAAAATGTCAAGTGGAAAACCAAGTTTTAATGAATGGGATGGTATTATCAAGACGGAAAAACTTGTCCGAAGAGAACGGGGTAGAAGATTTGGAACTTCCACTGATGGAGCTTGAAGCTGTTCACAAAGCCACCGAACATTTCTCTGACTGTAACAAAGTCGGAAAAGGTGGCTTTGGCCCTGTTTACAAGGTAGATTTATAGCCACTTATCCCTATTTTATTATTTGAACCACTTCTTTTAGAGAAAATACTGAGAAATACAATTATATGAGATATTAATTTGAAAAGTACATCATTATTTATATTTTTTGAAAAATACATTTTTGTATATATAAATTTACTAAATTATCCTACATGAATATTTAATATTATAACAATGATTTATGGTACAAAATTATTTTATGTTTAAGTAAACAGTTTCAAAAAAATAAGATTTTATAATAAAAAAAACTCTTAATGATATCTACAGAATATCTTACATGTATATACCTTTTTTGAAAAATTAAAAAGAAAGCAAACCTGCGTCTTCTTCATGATCATTCATTAGCCATTTTTGAAAAATATATTTCACTTTTCAAATTTCATAGTTTCTTCTTCCTATCATTCACAAATTGTTAATTCTTCATCTATACCTTAAGAGTAATTCAAATTTCTAAATTTTCATTTTCTATTATTGTCTACATGGTCACTTTTCCTTTAAACATGCGCCTGATCTCTATAACTCTATCATCTCGATTTTGATAGTTCTCTTAAGATTATGAATCAAAATTGAGTATTTTGATGATTTCAAAAATCAGAGCTAGGTTTCTAATTCTTCTTGTGTTTTGTTCTAAAAAAAATAGTTCATTTTTTTGTTTCCTTGTAAATAAAGCGAATGCTGTAGTTCAGATGATTTATTTATATAAGATTAAAAAATAAGATAAACATCATGACAAAATCTAAAACATGATAAATTTTTACTTTGTAATACTAATATTACTTAAGACTCTTAATAGTAAAGTAACATATTTATCTCAAACATAGATTTATTCCAAACATAAATTATAATAATATAATATTTTTAATATTTATCATTTTCAAATTTGTATTTTATTTATTCAAATAAAAAATCTGGTTAGAAATGCATTTTCACATTTGATAAAATGTAATTTTCAAAAATTAAAAAATAAAATGTAATTTACAAATTTCAAACTGTTAATGGTGTATTTTTCAAATTATCCCCTTATTTTACGATAGTTTTTTCACGAAATATTTGTAGCACAATTGTGAATATTTTTAGTCACATTTTATTTTATGATATTTTTGTAACTTCTTACCAAAATTTACATACGAATAGCTAAATTTTTCATTTCATAGCTTCTTGGTGCCTTTTCTAAATTCCTGCTAGAAAACACAGTTAACTTGGACTTTTTTGGAAAGCTGTAAACAAAACCTTAAAACCATATAAAATAAAAATATCTGTAAACATACTACTAAGTCTTATTTGAAATCAAATGCTTAAGCTATTGTTTCTAATTTTATTGATGTAATATGTGTTACCAGGGAAGGTTACTTAACGGGCAAGAAATTGCAGTGAAGAGACTATCAGAAATGTCAGCTCAAGGTACCAATGAGTTCATGAACGAAGTAAGGATAATTGCAAGGCTTCAGCACATCAACCTTGTCCGCCTTCTCGGATGCTGTGTCAATGAGGGAGAGAAGATCTTGATCTATGAGTACTTGGAGAATCTAAGCCTCGATTCACATCTCTTTAGTTAGTGCCTCAACTCTGCATAACAGCCATACATTAATAAGTGAGTTGATTATGTTGTGATCGTTACGATGTGCAGGTTTAACCAGAAGCTGTATGTTGAATTGGCAAATGAGATATGATATTATCAATGGGATTGCGCGAGGGCTTCTTTATCTTCACCACGATTCATCCATTCGAATAATCCACAGGGATTTGAAACCAAGCAACGTCTTGCTTGATAAATATATGACTCCGAAAATTTCGGACTTCGGAATGGCTAGGATCTTTGGACGGGATGAGACGGAAGCAAACACGAGGAAGGTGGCCGGAACTTAGTAAGTAGTTAAAACATCATCACATTTTTGAAGCAAAGAGATACCTAAATACATCTCAATATACCTAATAGCAATTTCTATTTAATATTTTCTATTCAGCGGCTACATGTCTCCAGAGTACGCTATGGAAGGGATATTCTCGATAAAGTCAGATGTGTACAGCTTTGGTGTCATGCTACTTGAAATTATAACTGGGAAGAGGAATAAAGGATTCTACAACTCAGGCCGTGACCATAATCTTCTTGATTGTGTAAGCTTGAAACCTCTTAACTTGATTGTGCTGCGCATTCAAAATCTCTGACAGTATCACTTAAGAAAAGATTCAACGTTTATGCACAGGTGTGGAGGAATTGGAAAGAAGGTCAAGGTCTAGAGATTGTAGACACGGTCATCATAGATTCTTCATCACCAACGTTCAGGCCACGTGAAATCTTAAGGTGCTTACAAATTGGTCTCTTGTGTGTTCAAGAACGTGTAGATGATAGACCAATTATGTCGGCAGTTGTTTTGATGCTGGGAAGTGAAGCAGCAGATATTCCTCAACCTAAACCGCCAGGCTATTGCGTCATAGGAAACTTTTCGACTTGGTGGGAACAGCGAGAGCATGAATCTTGCACAGTGAACCAGATCACCATGTCGATTATAGACGCTCGTTAATGTGATAGCCTTGTGATATTTATTCTTATTATTAAAAAAAAAACCTATACGTGGTCAAGATATGTATGATATTATAAAAACATAGATTTCTAGAGGGTCGAGTGTTTTATACATTATACTATAAAATGTTGTATGGTATTATGGAAACATACATTTCGATATTATAATTTATGCATAAATTTTGAAAGTGTCCAAATTATAATAGAAACTAGAATTTGATTCGCGCCTCCGCGTGGATGTTTGATTTAATTTGTGTTCAAGGTAAATCCATAAACTGGTGTTTTTATAAAGAAAAATTATGTATATTTTTATGTTTTGTAATTTATAAATACATTAGAATATATTATTTTATAATATAGATGTTCGATAATAATAATTTTGATTTGCACAAAATATTAAAATCTATAACTTGATGCAATTTGATGTAATTGTAGTATTCATATAATAAAATGTTGTATGATTTGTAAATTTATTTTAAAATTAAGCAATATACTTTTTGAATTAATTTTCTATGAGTTATTATTAATTTTATGATATTTTATATAATTCAAAAATAAACTCTCAATTGTTTTTATATTCGACTAAACTAAATAAGGGAATACTATATTTTTTAAATAAATAAATATATATATAAGATTTCAAATTATACATTTACCAATTGAGTACAAAAATTTAACATCTGAAGAGCCGGAATCAAACCCGTACCGAACCGAGGAGCTCAATCCTACTTGGAAAGGTTTCTATCCATATAAAAATTCCGGACACATCTGTGCAATTCCGCACCTTAAATAATTCTTAAATCTTGACAAAAACAAAATAATTCTAAAGTCATGAAAGTTTTTCAGACACATGGACCTGAAATGATTCTAAAATAGACTTCAAACATATATAATAAACCCCAAATATATATTATGTAAATTCTGAATCTGTGACTTCATTGAATTTGATTGTTTATGCATATCAGAAATACTTCAAATTAAATATAAATGAGCTAATTCTTATTTAATAAATAAATAAAAACAAAAGACTGGTTCTTTTGTCAAATTAGATCCGTTTATAGCGGAAATTGAAAAGATGTATAGCTTAAATTAGATATGTTTCAATTTGTGATTCATCTGTAAATGTATTTTTATGTCTTTCTAATTCTTAAAACAGCGTTATTTCATCATCAAAGATGAAAATTGCTTTCAAATCTTGGTGTATTGGGTTTGTTATGCTCACAATTCTTCTTCTTGGTTTGTATTTGATGCCATCTATTTTATATACCTACATAGATTATATTTTAGTTTTATATTATCGAGTTTATAATTTCCAAGAATAATCAATGATAAAAAATAAAAATAAACTTTCAGTTTTTTAACAAATATGCAGAAAATTCTCTAAACATATGTTACAAAAAAATATTTTTTTCACTTTAAATATGTAAACTAAAGATTATTTTTTAATTATTATAATAACAGGAGAAACAACTATTGGTCAGAAAGGAAAAGAAATCACACGATGGTGTAGAACACCTACAACACCTATAGAAGACAAACATTCAAGATGTACTCCCGATGGCTGTAAAGCCGAGTGTTTGAAAAAGTATAAAGAACTATGGCGAAGTGATTGCAGGCACGGTAGTAAATGCATATGTGAGCATGGCTGCCCTCACTGAATTTTTTGTCTACATTGAAACTCTAATAATATTAATAATAATATGGGAAAATTGGCATTTATGCTCATAAATTGAACCTCAATTTGAGTTTTACCTCTGAAATGACAGCATTGATTTCATTTCGATAATACCCCTACTTTATTTTCTCTTTCCTGCTTTCTTTCTTCTCCGTATTCTCTCTTATCTTCTCTTCTTCCTCTTCTAACTTCATTATGGTCTCTTTTTTTTCATCTAACCTTACTTTCCTTTCTCTTTCCTGTTTTCTTTCTTCTCTTTATTCTTCTCTTCTTCTTCCTCTAACTTCATTTATGGAAAGATGACTCAGTTTAAAGCTTACGTCAGCGTTGTTTTTCTCTCGGTAATTTTCTTCAGTTAGAAGTGTTTGTTTATTGGTTTTGTTGTCTGATCTGTTCTTTCGGTTACTTGGTACAACAATCATAATTGTTTTTTCAGATAATTTTTATTTGTGTATTCAGATCTTGTTCCAAAAAGTTTTGTTTTGATATGTATCATTGTTTTCATTCTAAAACAACATTTATGTTAGCAAGTTAAAGATATATATATATATATATATAAGTAAATATATTTTTATATGATATTGTTACTGTTAACATGCTAATTTGTTTTATAACATCGTAAATTATTTTATTTTTCTCGTTAATTTGAATATTAGGTGGTTACTTTATGTTTTCTCCATTAAATAATGTACTAAATTGATAAATAATACTAAATTATATAATTTATTATTTAGTTAATGATTTGTTTAAAGCTTTATAAATAAATATAACTCGGTAACAAAATTCTTAGCGTGTAAAAAATAGTATATCTTGTTAACAAAATATGTATCATATTGATAACTTAATTGTTAATCGTTACATGGATTGTTAGTCGCTACATAGTTTGTTAGTAGTTACATGGTTTGTTAATGGCTGCCCTGATGTTACGAAATAGTTATCTCTAGAAGCTACATGAATTATTAGTCACTACATAATTTATTAGTGGTTACATGGTTTGTTAATGTGTTTTGATTTGTTTTATAACATCGTAAATTATTTTATTTTTCTCGTTAATTTGAATAATAGGTGGTTAACTTTATGTTATCTTCTTAGTATGTTAATAAAATTTAATTTTATCTTCTGGAAATTTTCAAGGAAAAAAAAAAGAAACAGAAGCAAAGGAGAAAAAAGAAAGAAGAATGAAGATGAGAGTAGTAGGGCTATTTTCGGAAACTTGATGGAGAAAAACAATAGTATTCTACCTTTATGTCTTATCATAGGCAAACATCAAATATACATCTTCCATATGGATATTGAACAAATTGTCCCTAATAATATTATGTATTTGTTATAAGATATTAATATTCTATAATAATAAACTGTTGCGTGTTTTGGCATAATAGAGTGTACTATATTACTGAATACAAAATATAAATAATAAATATTGATACATGTGTTTTTCCATTTTTTTCTTCTTGTACAATTGTATAAATTAACACAATATATATATATATATATATATATATATATATATATATATATATATATATATATATATATATATATATATATATATATATATATATATATTAGAATTTGCTATTATTTATACTAGGAATGGAACCCATGCGATGTCGCAGAGGAAGTCTATATTAATAATTATATATAAAAATATGATTTATAAAAATAATTTTGAATTATTAATAAAAAATAGAAAGTTATTATAAGAAGCAATAATCTCTTAAATTTATTTTGGCTTGATATTCCTAATAGAATAAGACTATATATATGTATCCCACATTGTTCAGTGCCTTAAAGAGAATTGTTCCTCGTTCAAATCTAATTGGATATTGTTTGAACAATTTTGTCTCATCTGCCTCAGTTATAATTAGTTTTACACATACACGTATGAAAGGGGACATCAAAATAATTAGAAAATAGAAAGAAGCTCTCAGATCAGTTTTTCTGGCAAAACATCAGATACCAAGTAAGAAATATACAAAAAAGTGAATATCGAGTAGAAACTATTATAATTAAGTGCAGTAAAAACTTAGAAAGTACTAATTTCAGAGACGAAATAAGTTCGAATTCTGTAAGTAATCTTAGTTGGCCAAAAAGAACACATGATTCACTCCATCTCCTCTCATCTTATGCTATCCAAAACATTTTAAAAGAAGCATATGCCTCTTCAGATAAAACAACAACAACTGATTGATTTATTTTCCTATACTAAACAAAACAAGGGTTGTGACTTTTGAGAAGTAACGATTCACAAATGAAACATTAAGACACATTGTTTAGATTAGTAACCGGTAAAGAAATAATATATAAGTTTGTTGAGAAATTTTATTTTGAAAGGGCTGCGTTTCTTGAGTAGTTGATTGTAGAAATAAAAAGAGAAGTGCTGTGTCTTTTTGAAAACTAAACGTAAAGACCCACCGTTTGAATTAGTAGCTGATGGGTTATGTTGTAGTACATTTAATTGTAACTAAAACTTGACCATTAGATAGCATAACAAAGCAATCTCTACCATCTGATTTGACTTTTATTTTCTTACAAAAAATACTGACGTCATCAGAGACAAAGAAAAGTGGTTTTTCACCATTTTATTTGATGAGTGAAAATTATACTCTAAGAAAGGTATAGACATAAATTATTTATCCATATTGAAAATAATAGTTTCAATAGTCACATTTTTAAAAATTTAAAAATTTATTCTTTTGTGTATTTTTGAATATGAATAGTCACAACTGTTATATAAAAATAGTCACATTCTTTCAATTTAAGTAGTCATTTTAAAAAGATATCTTTTAGTGTTGTTTGTTGAAAAGACACAACTTTTCAATTTAAATAGATGCATCTTTAAATAAAGAAGAGACACAATTTTTTAATTAGTCGCATCTTATAATAAAGAATAGACACAACTTTTTATAATAGGAATCTCAATTAATTTCAAAGAGAGTGAACTTCATTTAAATTAAAAGCTTACGTGTTTTCAACAATTAAAAGTTGTGCCTTTTTATTTTAAAATAATTGTTCGTATTGAAAGAATATGACCATTCATATTGAAAAATTGTAACTCTTCAAATAAGTAATATTTCTAAAATAACTACTTTTAAATTGAGTGTCACTTATGTTGAAAAGTTTGTGTCTTTTGTAAAATTGTCTTTTTATTTAACTAATGCCGTTTAAAAGGAAAAAAAAACATTTTCCCTAACAAAAGCTTATAATAAAGATATATTTTAATAGAAGACTACAAATTTCCTCATTTGTTTGTAATAATAACATAAGTTGCATTTTCTATAGTTTTTGTTTGGATGACATATAATTGTCGATTTCACTGTTTTCAGTGTTGTCACGTAACATAGTAGTTGTTCGACATGTCTGCCAAGATGTTTTGATTTATTGCCGACACTGGTCACCCCTAGCTTCGCATTGTCACTATTCGTCTAAGTATCTTTTTCCGATATCCATTTCTCCTCTCCAGAACATTAGTATGCCATATAGGTAGAAAACATTTAGATACGAACCCTACATTAGTATTGTTTTGATGAATATTCTTGTGTGCCTTTGACATAGTGAGGTTGTAAGCTATCGGTGTTAAGACATCCTACTCAATAGATCCTCGTATCTTGTAACTGAGGCGAGAGGTTAGTCGGTCAAATTTGAGAGTTCTATTCATTGATACACTTATTGTCTTTAGCGGCATGAACTAACGTTGTAGACGATCACATGATATCATAGGCGGTTGACCTTGAAACTTTACCAGCAAATGAGATTATTTCAGTTTGGATAGTGGAAGATTTTCTATTTTTGATAGAAGATGATTTCGCCTAATATTTTTGTAATTTTTTCAAGTGATGTAACAGTTGTTTTGGATTGATGGATTTATGTTAATTGTAGTGTTTTGAAATGGAAGCTACGGCAACAGAGACACAATGGCGAAGACACATGTCTTCTATGATATACCAGTTCTGTTTTGTTTTTTCTTTTGGCTTTGTGTATTTGCTCAAGTCCTATATTGTTGTGTCTCAAGCTCAGACTCCAGTGGTCTTTTTATAATTCAAAACCAACGTTAAGAAAAGAAAAAAAAAACATCTCAGGATAGATACACGTCGAACTGGTCTGAGACAGTGAGGGCCATTATGGACGAGAATCAAGACAAGCTTCGTATATCTATTTTTTTCCACCATATTATTATCATTTAGATTAGCGAAAAATTTATTTTCAGAAGTGAATAAACATTGACTATCTATAGATTGTGAAAAGCTCTCTTTGAAAAGTCACATATTTTCGATTTAAATAGTTGCATCTTTTAATAAAGAAAAGACACAATTTTTTAAATAGTCGCATCTTTAATAACGAAGAGACACAACTTTTTATAAAAAGACACATTTGACGAACAATCACAATTTTTCACAAGATTCGAGATACTTATAAAAACACACATACCTTTTGAAATTAATCATGATTCATATTATTAATAGATATGAGAAATACAACTAAATATTTTGTCCACCCACATGAGTTATATATTTCATATAAATAAATATTTATATTTTTATTTTCAGAAATTTAATTTTAAATAATCCCAATAGAAAACAGTCCTTGCTTAGAAGACAAGTCACCTTCCGTCTCTTTCAATCATGTTTTTTTTTGCTAAACTCTTTCAATCATGTTAATCGCCAATATAATGTTCCTGCTGATTTATTAACTAAGAAAGCCATTGTTTTTCCGACAGATTGGAGTTTTTTCCGATCATGTCCGATGCTCTTGTAAAATTACATTTGTATTGACAATATCTAATAAAATATGTTTTAGCCGGTAAAAAAAACAATGATGAGATGTGTTGCCCAATGCCCACCATTGATACCACCACCTAATACTGCTTTTAACAACAACAACAAAAAGCAAAAGAGAAGCAAAACTTACAATTTCTCCTTACAATTTTTGAGTCATACCTAAAAACTAAAACAATTCAGTTTAATTATTTCTCAACTACCTTAAGACCAAGATTCTCTCAGTCTTCTTGACTCTTGATAGAGCAGAGAAAAAAAAAGCTATGCTCTCAGACATGGCGATCACTGTCATCATTCTTCATCTCATCTCTTTCTCCGTGGCCACTGCAACAAAGGAGACCTCTATCTACATCATCCAGATGGACTTATCCGCCAACCTATCACCATTTTCCGATCACCGGAGCTGGTTTTCCACAACTCTTACTTCGGTTATTACCGGAAGAAAACCAAAGATTCTCTACGCTTATACCGATTCGGTACACGGGTTTAGCGCGGTCCTCACCAACTCCGAGCTCAAACGTCTCCAATACAAACCCGGGTATGTCTCTTTCACCAAAGATTTACCGGTTAAGCTTCACACCACTTTCTCTCCACAGTTCATCGGTCTTGCTTCGAATTCCGGTACATGGCCGGTCTCGAGTTACGGAGCCGGTACAGTGATCGGTATAATCGATACCGGAATTTGGCCAGATCACCCCAGCTTTCATGACGATGGGCTTGGTCCGGTCCCGTCCAGATGGAAAGGGGAATGCGAATTCAATTCTTCTTCCTTGTGCAACAAGAAACTAATCGGTGCTAGGGTTTTCAACAAGGGGTTGTTCGCCAACAACCCTGACTTGAGAGGTACCAAGAACGATCAATACTCTTCACCTTACGATACAATCGGACACGGCACTCATGTTGCGGCCATTGCGGCTGGGAATCACGTTAAGAACGCGTCTTACTTCTCCTACGCGCAAGGAACCGCTTCAGGAATCGCACCGCACTCGCATTTAGCGATTTATAAAGCTGCTTGGGAGGAAGGTGTTTACTCGTCAGACGTGATCGCAGCGATTGATCGAGCGCTTAGAGATGGAGTCGATGTTATTTCTTTGTCACTAGGACTAAGCATTGATGATGACGTGGGTCTAGAAGACGACCCAATCGCAGTCGCAGCGTTTGCAGCGATTCAAAAAGGCGTTTTCGTTGTTGCGTCTGGTGGTAACGACGGGCCGTATTACTGGAGTTTGATTAACGGAGCGCCGTGGGTTATGACGGTTGGAGCGGGAACAATGGGTCGTGAGTTTCGAGGGATATTAACGTTTGGAAACGGAGTTAGTTTCAGTTTTCCTTCACTGTTTCCCGGAGAGTTCCCGTCGGTTCAGTTTCCGGTAACGTACGTCGAGTCTTGCGATGCGGGAAACAAGACACTCGTGAACAGGATCATTGTATGTAACGGAAACGTAAACATCGGAAGCATACTTCAACAAGTCAAATCCACCGGAGCTAAAGCAGTGGTACTAATAACAGATAGGTTACTTGCGGAACAAGACACAGTCAAGTTCCAGTTTCCGGTAGCATTCATCAGCTCGAAACACCGAGAAACTATCAAAAACTACGCATCGAACTACCAAAACAACCCCACCGCGAAGCTTGAATTTCAAGAAACCGTGATCGGGACAAAAACAGAACCAGAAGTAGACAGTTACAGCTCGAGAGGTCCCTTCACAAGCTTCCCTCAGATCCTCAAACCGGACATCGTAGCTCCCGGAACACTAATACTCTCAGCTTGGCCATCGGATAAGCCTGTGGCGGGTACTCGAGCACGACCGTTGTTCAGCGGATTCAATCTCTTAACCGGGACATCAATGGCTTCACCTCATGTAGCTGGAGTCGCTGCGCTTATAAAGCAAGTCTGGAGTCCCTCGGCTATAAAATCAGCAATTATGACGACCGCTTTGACTTTAGACAACCCTTTAGCCGTTGGAGCAGGACACGTGAGTGCGGACAAAGTCCTGAGCCCTGGGTTGATCTACGACACATCTCCACAAGATTTTATTAACTTCCTCTGCCACGAGGTAAAACAGTCTAGGAAATTGATCAATATCATCACAAGATCGAATGTATCTGAGGCGTGCAGAAACCCATCTCCGTATCTCAATTACCCTTCGATCATCGCATACTTCACCTCAGATCAAAATGGTCACAAGATCATGAGAAGAACGCTGACTAACGTGGGAGAAGCTAAGAGAAGCTATAGCGTGAGAGTTAGAGGCTTGAAGGGGGTAAACGTTGTCATAGAGCCAAAGAGACTAATGTTCAGCAAGATAAACGAGAAGCAGAGCTACTCTGTGAGGATGGAGAGTCAAAGAGCGTTGCGAGGGGACGTGGTCTATGGAGTTGTGAGTTGGGTTGATGACGAAGACGCTAAGTTTGAAGTAAGCTGTCCCGTGGTGGCCACGAGCCTTGTCCAAGAGTCTTTTTTTTTTTTTTGATCAAACAAACATGCATTACTTTAGAAGAGTTTACACCCCAATTAAGGGTATGATTACATCCAAAGAGAAAGCTGATTTTGCAAGATCAGCTCCTCCATTACAGTTTTGGGAAATAAAAGTACAAGAGATAACATCAAAGTAAAATAAGTACTGATAGATATCAAACATGATACCGAAAAATTCAGGCTGAGATCCACCATTCTTCAATAGCTTGATGAGTGATAGAGAATCAGAAAGAACTGCCAGGGATCGGATGTTTGAGTTGACGGCAGTAGCTACCGCAAGACAGACAGCAATGGCTTCAGCCATGAGTGATGATGATACATGATTGCGAGATTCGCATGGATTTGGTAGGGTCATGGTATTCTCACCCGAGAAGATGGCTCCAATGTCGCAGTGCTTAGACTTGGCATCCCAAGCTGCATCCTCATTGTAGAGACGTCCTCGTATCTCAACAACGTTAAGAATAGCAGAGGCAATGTGACACCAAGAAGCTGAGCTTTTGAACATTACAGAGAGTGAATTATATGTTGAGCAATCTTCTAGTCTAAAGGAAGACAGTGGTATACATGAGCCGCTGGCTGAAAATCTGCAAATTAACATTAAGTATTCCACTCTGGAAGAAGTTAGACAGATCTGAAACCAAGAGGCAAAACGCAGCGAACACTCTATATCAGAGTAGAAACAACCAGGAGACATACATATGTAGCCAAAGGACACAAAGTCCATCAGTACAATACCAACTAAAGCTCGAATCACCCACACATCTAGTGTTGCATCCCATTCAAAAGAGTAGGGATACACAAAGAGTAAGGATCTAAGGTGAACCTGGACGTTAGACGACCCATTCCCGAGCCGACAAAGATACGACCTGTATACCACAGGAAAACAACACTGACAAAGGGACAACCTGTATAACACAGGAAAAGAACGCCAATAGACAAAGACAGTGGCTCCAAGAGCCGCACGGCTGACGGAGGCGTCTGGTGAGTCTGGAGGTTCTGGTGGCTTGACGGGAGAAAGAGTTTCAAACGAAGAGTGCTTGTTCGGCGGCGGATCTGGTGGTTCTGGTGGTTCTGGTAGAGAGAGAGCTTGCGTTAGGAGAGACGAACTCGGCGGCAGATCTGGTGGTTCTGGTGGAGAGGGAGCTTGCGCTAGGAGAGTCGAACACGGCTGTGGTGAGAGAGCTTCAAACGGCACCGGAAACGACAGACACGGCGGAGGCGGATCTGGAGGAGGGCGGGGTTGCACCGGAGAAGACAACGGTCGGAGTGACGACGGACGAGACACAATCCCCTTCGGAGCCATGGGGCAGGAGAGCTGCTTCAGAGGGTTGGAGGCTGGAGAACTGAGTTGAAGCTGAAGAAGAAATCCATGGAGGAGGCCACCTAGGGAAGAGCGTCAGAGAGAGAACCTAGGGCACACTCCACATACTATCTTTATATTCTTAGTGGTGAATATTTATGTTGTCCAAGAGTCTTAATATCCTTATTTTACATGTAAAATATGTGTGTTTTTGCTTTCTTTATTTTTCTATTTCGTGTGTTCTGCCTAAACAAGCAATCTTTAAGAGATTAAGATTCATGGAGAGTGAAGAAATATAATGAAGACTAGGGATAATGAAAACAAATCTGATATTTATTTTCATATACTAAATAGAAACAATGGTATAGTTCAAGAATACAAGAACTGGTATCTACATACACTAAATTGACCCAAAAAAAAATTATAACTTTGTACAAGGAAATTAATTAGAATTGTAGGATCTGACTAGGAATTAAAAAAAAAAGCTCTAGCCTCTCACTTCAACTCTGTTTTCGTCCCCTGTTTTTAACAACTACCGTCACCGTACGGTTACCCAGTTATTGGTGACAGACCAATCAGGGATCAAATCCGTTACCAGACTCGCAATCCTTTCCTCCAACGAATCGAACGGCTGATACTGTGTTTCAGAACTAGAGGAAGCAGAAACCCAATCGGGGAATTCAAATGGGCATCTCGGCGACGTAAACACGTCCTCTGATTTCAATCGAACAGAGATCTCTTCTTCTTCTTCTTCTGAATCTTCATGTTCGAGATCGACGGTTGCGAATGGATGGTTAAAAAGCATCTCAGCGGTCCATCTCTTCTTGGGATCTTTAACAAAGCACTTTGACAAAAAGTCTCTCCCTTGTTCCGACAACTCCTCGGGAATCCTCGGAACCTCTTCCCCGACACCGATGCGCATCAACAACGACACGAAGTGCGATCCTTCCTCAAAACTCCACGCCGTTTCGCCGCTAAACATCTCAACAACAGCGCATCCTAAAGCCCACACGTCAGCTTCTGACCCGTACTCGTTATCGTTAACTGATTCGGGCGCCATGTACAACGGCGTACCTCTAATGTGCACCCCTGACGCCGTTACTTCCTCCGTTCTCTTCTTCGCGAGTCCGAAATCCGCGATCTTAACGGCGCCGTCACCGAACAACAGAATATTCTCCAGTTTCAAGTCGCAGTGAGCGAATCCCTTGGCGTGCACGTGTCGTAGACCGCGAAGCACCGATCCCGTGTGGCGGCGCACGGTAGCTTCCGGTAGACCCTCGCCGTTTAGCTTCTTGAGACTGCTCGCCAAGCTTCCCCTCGAAGCGTATTCCAAGAACAAGTTGTACGTCTCCTCGCCGTTTTCGACCGTCCGATCCTCGCCGTAACACCGTACGATCTCGTCGCAGCCGTCTCCGAGATTGTCTAGAACTGCTTTCTCGTTGGCGAGCGATGCAGCGCCGTATGAGTCGGTTGACTTCACGGCCATCAACGGTGGGAACTCGCCGGAAACGTTATTAGTCGGCGTGGCTAGGCTGACTGTAGAGAAGCTTCCGTATCCGATTGTTTCTCCTCGAACCCACTCCATTGTTGCAAACTTAAGGATTGAATATCTAAAAAACAGAGCATGAGAGCTTGTGACGATTAATGGTTGGTTCATCCTGGTGCGAGTTCCTCGGTATATATATAGGGAGTCTTTTTTTTTTTTTCATTTTGTATGAATAAAATAATGAAACAACTTGGGGTTACTCTTTTTGATTTATTTTGAATAATATAGCTAAATTTGCAGTCTGAATTTCTGGAAGTAATTAATGCACGTGACGAGAGCTGGTTTTTTCATTCTTTGGGCTGTTCAACGAAGTCTGAATTTCTACGTGATATTTTTCATGATGGCACGACCATTGTTTTGGTGGCTTGGTGCAGTAACGTGAATATCTATCTATTCACTACACAAATATCTGTGTGTTGCACACGATGTAGATTTTTTTTTCAGGCCAGTTGTAAATCGGTAACATGCCTGATATTCAATACACGGTCGTTATTTCTGCTTTAAGAGTAGTCAGTTTATATTGATTTTGCATGCGTTGAAAATCAAGTTGTGTGTAGTATATGTTTCAGAAAACTATGTTATCTTTTTTTTTGAAAATGTTATCTTTGCGTGAGATATTTTCGAAAATACTGAAAACGTATTACCAGAATTTGCAATGAGAATACAAATAGTAACTCAATTTTTTGACATGCATGTGTATAGTTTAAGGGAATATCAAATATGTATATTTTGGTATTTATATTTCCCGGGTTGTAGCTGTGATAAAAAAAAATTAAATAATGTACTATTATATGCAGCTAATATTCTTTTCTTTGCCTCTGCTCTGGACTCTCCTCTTTCATGTTTTGCGTTGCTAGGAGTAGGCATAGAATAGCATTTTCCATCGGATATGCCACTCATTCATAGCTGTCCCTAATTATATAATTACAGTGTTGGTGATCCTCCAATCACTGAAAATTTAAGACTCCTTTAGTTAATAAAACAACAATGTTACAAAAAAACACATAAACAAAACAATCAGTATTAAGTTATAAACTAGATTTCCACCCGCACAACCGTGCGGGTATTATTTTTAATTTAATTAAACATTTAATTTTCTTTGTATATATATTTATTTTAGATCATTATTTAGTTTTAGTCTAAGATTTTCTTTAAAAATTTCAAATATAATAATTTTTAGTTTATATGTTGTAAACTGTTTAAAACCATCACATGTGTTGATGACAAAAAAACCAACACATATATTTTTCTTCTTATTATATATTTATATTATTGTATTTGTATTTAATTATCAAACAAATTAATATGGCATGAAAAGCATATTTGATAATTATTTTGTATTTAATTTATGTTAAATTTCTACCCGTCCTTTAAAACTGGATTTCATTTTAGTAATATTTTTACATTTTTTCATTTACATAATACATTATTGTATATAAAAAAAGCAAATATATTTTGCTTTTATACATGTATTGCAGTCTTTCATCAAATTATTATGTTAACATAAATATTTTATATGTATAAAAATAAAATTTATAATCTATCACTTTAATATAATTTTTTCATATGTAGTTCAATATAATAATTTTATTTTAACATGTACAGTTATTATTACAAAATATATAAGTGTATGATAGAATTTGTATTTAAAATTTTATGAATATTAACTATATATATATATATATATATATATATATATATATTATTGCATCATAATATTTCATTGTTAATTAAAAAATTAGTGAAATATTTACATACATTTTTTGAAAATTAATATATTGTTAAAATATTTAGGTCAACATAATAATTTTCTTTTAATATGATTTATTTTGATTATATAATTGATAAAAAAAAGATAGAATAATTATTTTCCATTTTGTAAACAATAACTGAATATATTAGTGTATAGTATATTCAAAACTAATCACGAAATTAATTAACATATTTACATATAATTTTTGAAAATTAATATCTGTTAAAATCTTTTTAAACATATTTTTTTCAAAATTTAATATATATATATATATGATTTAAATATAAGTTTGATTCAGTATATTGTTAATTTTATTTATGAAATCCCTAAAATATTGGGAAGTTATTATCTTTTGTATAATATTAAAGTTATTAATGATTGAATAATGTGATGTATTTTATCTAATATGAAAATTAATGATGATTAAAATATGATGTGACCAACTCTATTAGATAGTACATTTTATTAAAAAACACACATGAATTAGAAGTCATGACTTCTCTTTTAACATAATAGATACATAAGTTTGACATACTAAACACTTTCTCATAATTATGAACCAATAGTAACTTAACAGATTAAAATTTATCCAAGTAGTATATCTTGGTAGTTTAAATTTTTAACATTATTTGATAGAAACTGCATATCAATTTTTTAAATCAATTTTTATATAACCAAGTTTAATAAAAAAATAAATTTTATAATTACATAAGAAGTACGTATATTTTTTTTGTCGACAAGAAGTACGTACTGCATATCAACACTTTTTCATTAATTACGTTGTCTATAATTCGTTGCCACCATATATTAACACGATGCAGCAAGAAATATGATAACCACGATGAATGTTGTCACTAAATATAAACGGTCTAATTAACTAGAGTTTCTAGTTAAATCATGGTAATCCAGTTGCCAAGATGCGTCGACCAATATCCATTCAGTAGATTTGCTTTATGGACCATTGATAATATATAACTATATAATTTTACCAAAAACTATATAACTATATAACAAGTTGCCATTGTGATATTTATTTTTGTCAACCCAAGAATCAAATCCTTCTCCGCTGGAGACGCTTTGAACATTTTTTTTTGGTTCGGATATCTTCCGCCGCTTTTTCTCTTAAATACAGTTTACCATTAGAATAGTTAGCTCTAAAATTGAATAGGTGACCTTTAATTACGCGCACCAGCTGGGAGCTGCGAGAAGCCGCAAAATAGAGGTCAGTTTTTGAAGTCTAGGTTACGACTTGAAATTAAAAGTTTGGGTTGTTCGGTTGTTCCTTTTTCTCGTTCACATACGGTTATAATTGCTGAATAACATTTAATTTAAAAAGTACTCCCTTTTCTAAACGATGATTGTTTTAGAATTTTTACACTTTTTAATAAAAAATATTAAAACTTTGTTATAAATGCATTATTTTCTGTAATTTTATATTTACTATACTTTTAAACCAATAAGATTTTATAAATTACAATAAATACTTTTAAACTTCACAATTTTTCATTATTAGTTGACAAATATTGTATTGAAAATATAAAACAACTATCTTTTTGAAACATTTTTTTCTTTAGAACAACTATCATTTAAGAACGGAGGGAGTAATTCATAATTCACACATACGTATATAGTTAGACCATAGCTTAGAGAGGAGCTCTAGCCAGTAGACCATGTTACGACTATTGATTTTATACATTTTTTTGGTAAAAATAGTTTAGTAATTAGTACGACATATACAATAAGAATAGAAAAAATATGATCTGATACATCGAATACATTAGTACAAACCATTGCGTTACAATTTGTTTATATAAATCAGTCTTTTATTTCTTCTGTTTCAAAATATATGATTTTTAAGAAGTTTTTGATGTTTCAAAATAGACAATGTTTTTATATATCAATGTATTTTTTAACTTTATCAAAAAATGTGTACTCAATGATATTTTGTAATTTGTTTAGTGATTGGATGAATATTTTTTAATTTATATTTCACTGATATTATAAAGATAGAAATAAGTTTCTTAATAATTGTGAATAATCGTAAAACTGTATGTATTTTAGAGGGAGTACTTTGCTGTTTAAATTTTACAGATTCCAAGAGCAGCACAACATATTCATATTGTGATGCATAAAGAAACAATATTTAATCACCATTCTTAGTATTATTCAAATATATTATTATTATTATGCTTTGAACTAGAAGAATGATCGATTTTTGCAAGCTACTTAGTGGATATCATAACCCTCAAGAGAAGTTTTCACAGCTCGGAGATTACTCATATATCAAGGACGCAAAACAAGAAGGCGGATAGCTTAGCACGTGGTGTGAGGCAACATACATCGTTTATTGTCCATATGGATACATAGCAACCAAATTGGTTTACAGAATCCACATAAGTCTGTAATCTTGTCGAAAAATAAATTATTATAATGCTTTATGTAGCTACTTCATGGCCAACTTGTTACTTGCCAACCCAAGTCTGGATTCCTATGGCCTATGGGCATGACTTTATTAAATCGTTAAAAAACATTAACGTTCGATATGCTTTCATTTTTAAACTGTTAGTTTTTCATTTTCATATAGTATAACGCTTGATAAAGAAAAAGACCAAGAAAAGCGCGCGGGAGTGCTTCGCACTGAAGTCATTCGACCCCAACAGACTTTCGCAAGTTGCGGCGGCTCTGAATTTCATTTTTGCAGTACATAAATATTACTATTATATAATCCAATTAAATAGTATTATTCTCTGTGATATTTTTTGTAACAAGAATTTTCTATTAGATATTTTAACGGAGTCTGGCTAACATCGAGACGCAGACAAGTTGAAGGAAGAAAGGAACGTTGTTTTGTAAATTGCGAGCAGTAACAGTAGCCGTAACTCCGTTACCATCACATGCTTCCATGTTTCTTCATTTATTAGTATTAATTTTCAACAAAAAGAAAAGAAATATTGTGCGCAAAACTGTAACCTAGAAGTTTTTTTTTCGAAAGCTAACTATATAACCTAAAAGTCCAGAACAAAAAGGGCCGGCCGGGGTCATATGAAACTATGAACCAATCATATACTCTGATTTATCCTTTGTTCTATATCCTTTTGTTTTGAATAAATTGGAAGAGGTCGAGGGTCACATGGACATGACCAGCGCCGTCCCAAACTTTATTCGGGTCCTGTTCAAAAAAAAAATTCTTTTTAATAATTTGAAATCATTTATATTTTTTATATAAAATATCAATAAAAAATACGTCAGATTAATTATTGTATATCTAAATAACACCATTTTCTAATGCAAAATCATTAAACTTGAATATTTGTAATTTTTCGATGCAAATCATCGATCAAATTATCAAATTCGATCATTCTTCTAGTTTTTTAAGTCAATTATATCTACAATCAGAAATTATAATCCATAAATATAAATACAATAGAGTAAAAAAATGTAGGTAGTAGTTAGACAAAAAACTATATAATCTTGACTAAGACAATGCACTATTTTTTCTTCTCACATAAATTATAGGCTGTTTTTTTGTTTGCTATTTTTTTATTAAAAGAATTGTGAAGAAAATATATTTTGTTCAGTCTATTTATAATCACTAATTGATAATTGTTTCCTAATAATAATCAAATTAGAATATTAAATTACTGTCATTGAACATTCAAACACACATCAATAACTATTTTTTACTTTCTCCTTAGCTTTCTTTGAGATGTTCACTGTACTCTGCCTCTTCCATGATGATTGTTTGCGCGCTGATGCCTTTCCACGACCACTGGAAGAAGACGAAGTAGTGGGGTTCTTTCCTATCGACAATGTGATGAAGAGGAAAGAAAACGAGGATGGAGAAGTCTCGTCAAAGATCTCCAAACATGCAAGCGCTTTGATGGTTCACCAGAAACCATCCAGTCCTCAATGACAGCGCTCAGTTGGAACTGTCGGGGTTTGAGAGGCAACCTGACAGTAGGGAAGCCCCTTTGGTCCAGTGGTTTGACTAAGAGTTCATGTAATGCTTCTACACCCAGAGGTTTGGGGTTCAAACCCCAGAAAATTCATAATTATGCAGATTATGGAGAAACATGTTACAAGAGATCTTCAACTTGGTGCAGGGCGTACCATCGAACATGGATCTCATAGGACGACTCAGAGCGGTGCAGTCAGGCGTGAATTCTCATATGATGGTAGAATTGTCGGCTGTAGAATCGTCTATGTAATATTCTCATCATTGTAATAGCATAATTAATCAGACGTTCAAAAAAATAATTATTTTTTACTTTCTAAAATATATACTTGTTATAAATGCTGATTACTTCCTAGTTTATTGCATTTTAGTAGATTATATAAGCAAATAAAGAATTTTAATTTATATTTATTGGTTATAAATACGAAAAATTAAATTCAAATCTAGTTATTATGACTTTTTAAAATTCATGATTTTAAATTTATAATTATTACTAAACCAAAAAAAAAATTATGCATGCTCGGAAATTTTGGACCATGTTTGACCGCACCACTTGCACGTGCTAAAAGACGGCCCTGGACGTGACCTTAGAGCACCCGCAATGGTGTTTTCGGTGTTGGAATCCTTAGGATTATTAAACTAATTTTTTAAACTTTTAGAATAGTTAAGGATTCAATTCGTTTTTGTGTCCAATGGTGTTCTCCAAGTTAGAATCCTTAGGAATTAATTTCTAATTGATTTCTACTTTTTTTGTATGCATGTTGTTTAAACATTAGATCATACATGAACTATGTTTTTCAATAACTAGTTCAGAGACTGATTACAAAAAGAAAAACAGATTTTACGGTACACAATCCAGATTTGACAAGATAGAGAAATGCAGCAGTAGTGAAGAATCGTGAAGAAAATATATTTGAGTGAGACTAATCACCACTGGCGCATCCTTGACAACCGCAGTGAACGCATTCAACCACTTTCTCTTCACGCAGGTGTTTGGGAACACGGCATACACATGTTGTTCCGTAGTTGTGGTCTCTTGGCTGTATGCACCGCAAGCAGCACAGACGCTCATATCCTGACTGCGATTCACAAAGCACCGAGTTTTAGTAACAGACCAAAGAGATACAAACGTACAAACAGAATACGCATCAGAGCTAATGTCTCAAGAGAAACTATCATCAAAACCTTTGGATAGTGTTAAGAGCTATTCAGGACAAATAGGCTTATTAATTAACTAAGAGTAATGTGGTTCTGTCGTCAACAAACAGATACAACATGTCTGGAACCAAAGCATTACCAGAAACTTTGTAGTTTGTACCCTACCCAAACGAAGCAATAATCTCAATTTTATAACCTTCTGTTTTTGTAATATGGTTTCAAACAAGTGCATTTACTAAGACATCAATTTAAGAGAAACAATTTCTAAAAACCACTATGCAATCTAGCCCTCTCTAAACCAATGTCCTATCAGCAGCAAAACTACGATCCTTATCAATTACAAAAACCACTAGAAACATACTTTTGATCTTTCACTGATCATCTTGCTTCCTGTAACACACGAACACATGTCTTAATTAGTATCATCAATTAGCACTAAAAGATACTATTCTTAACAGAGGATTTGAATTAAACTTTTGAAATTTATTAAACAGAGGATTTGAATTAAAGGTTCGAACTTTACGACACCTGAGTTGAGCTTTAGAAAGCTCCCAATAGCAACGAGCGTAGTGTTGACCTAATCCAGCAAAAGCCCCAATTTTCGATGTGGCGGCTGCGACGGAACCTGAGGTGAGAACTCGATTGGGATCGGATGAGATCGCTAGCATAGCAGTTGGTTCAGACGAGATCGGAGGCTGGGTGAAAGTGTTGACGGCGCATAGTTCGCGGGACCAAGAGATCAGTCTAGGGTTGGGCGACGAAGAAGAAGAAGAGGAAGATGATAGAGGAGCCATGGTGGGAAATGATGGCGCGAGCGAGAAGAGATTGAGAGAGAGCGAGGGAGGAGAGATTGAGAGAAAGAGCGAGAAAGAAAAAGCGAGGGTAATGAGACACGTGTACTAAGGATCAAGTCCTTCCAATCCGTATTGAAGGATTGATCCTTCGTTAGTTAAACCAAAATATTATTATTATATTTCATTAATCTTAAGGATTAATGCTAAGGATTCGTTGCGGACTGCCGTTGCGGATGGTCTTAGCCATTCTAGATTGGGTGAATACCGATCTCTACGAGACTGTCTACATTCTACAATGTTTTGGCTATTATTATTGTAAATGCACTGTTATTGTCAAAAGTGCTTCGTAGGAGATAAATACACGGTTATAAGAAAATAGAGATACAATATACTTTTATTGAATATGATTTTTTAAGTTATCTTAAATATATACTGTATATAATGTTGGAAAGTTAATGGATATGAAGTTATGAACCAACACTGTCCAAGCAACTTGGAAGGATTCACTGAATCCGATGATGAATTGTTCTCCTTTTTTGATAATTTGTTAAACTATTAAACATTCAGATAACTAACCAATAAACAAACATGGCGGCCCACAGTTTTATTCTTGGAGATTTCATCAGATACTTTTGCATTTTTGGTCTAAACAGCTCTCTTAATAACTGAATTTTGTTAAAATATAGATCAAATAATATAGATGTAGTTTCCAGTATTTTGCGAGGCGTCTTCCTATACAAATAACGTGTGGTACCACCGAAAATAACTTTACTCTGTACGAAAGGTGTAGTATATATAGTATACTATAGTATATACCTTAGTTTCTCTGCAAACTTCCTAAATTTCAAACGTCATTTGAAAACAAAAATCACAGCTATGATCTAATTCTTCAACATCACAGCTATGATCTAATTCTTCAACATCACAGCTATGATCTAAATTTCAAACGTCATTTGAAAACAAAAATCACAGCTATGATCTAATTCTTCAACATCACAGCATATATACGTTATCTAATATATATATATCATATTATACTAATACTAATACATTTGTAATTAATGTGTTGCACCAAGAATAATTTTGACAACAAGATGATAATAGAAGATAAGTGATAAGCTCCAGTTGAACACAATGACCACTGCAAATGATTATCATCGGCTAAACGCTCGAGTTCCTTCAGAAGACTATATTTAAAAGTATAATGAAAAGAGAAATAAAAGTTACACAAAAAAACGTCTATTTTGAAGATCGGATCAGAATAGTGGGTTTGCTTCCCAGTTCGAAAACAACTTCGACATCCAAGTGGACTTTTAACCTTGTAGCTAGTTGTAGGCAAAGTCAATAGGGGTCCTTCAAGATATCCACAATATAAAAGTTTTGGAATATTCCGTCTAACTTGGAATTTTTGATTGACCCCTCTGAGGATGCAACGTCAAATCTCACCGATTTATCATCGCATAATCTTTTTATATCAACTCAAGCTAAAATATAGTATATTATATTTTGCAACAAGTATGATTAACCTCATTTCAAAATAAGATCTAGGTCATCTAAAACCAAACTCATAATCAGCCGCCAGACGCAAGTTCATGCATTTCAATTTAAACATGTTTGTTTTCACTACAACCATAAAGTTGGGTCAAAGGTCATTCTAAAACCAAATCCGTTTATGTTTTCTTCCTAGTTAAGAATTTTAATCGAAAAAGGCAAACTAAAAGCCGTCTCTTGACTATTCATGATAAGAAGAGTTTTAATTACACGTGCAAGTTGTGGTATCTATTTAGTACAGTTCTTCTATCTTATTTGCGTTCCTACCTCACTCAGCACGTCATGATAAAGATTAAAAACAACTCTATTCTAAATCCACCTCCCAAACTCATAAACTGGGCCTAAAATAATCAGCCCAATAGCCTCTCTGCTCAATGACTAATGAAACCACATTTGAACCATGTATATGATTTTAGATGTCAGATGATATGAAAATTGGAAAGGTTGGGAATATTATATCATATACTCAGATAAATCCAAATACATGTGACTTAAGTTTATAAAAACAGTACAAAAATAATAATTAAAAACCCACCGACAAAAAACACAAGTACAAACCCAAACCACGTGACCTCAGTAATTACCAATTACCACAGCTTTTAAGACACCAAATAGCAACTTGTAATAATAATCCCCGGTCTTAATCAAGTTTCCACAAACGTAATTAATCACGGTTTACACAATATATTACGAAAATGCCAGTGGACGGACAAAGCAGAGCAGATCCTTTGTTCTACCTCCGGCAGCGAGTGATGGAGGAGCAGCCTCGAGTGTAGGGATGAACAGGACCTCTAGCTCTGAAGCAGTTGTGAGTGTAGTAAGATCTTCCAGATCTCGGAGGACAAGGAACTCGGTTCGCCGACAATGCACCGTAGGAGATGTAGTATCTCCTCCTCTTCCAGTACAGTGACCGTCGATCTGATACACCGACGTCGTCTTCCTCTTCTGCGTCTTCAAAGTTTTCTATGTCGAATGCGTCGCCGTGAGAGGTCGGCCATTCGAATCCGTCGCCTAGAAGGACCAGGGATGGGTTATCGGGGAGAGGTTCAGATCTCGGGAGTGAAACGAAGAGAAGAGAGACAATGGTGAAGATGAGGTTAAGAGACGGAGCTGCCATTGGTAATGCTAGAGATGAAAGCAAGCGAGTAAGAAGAACAAAATGGTAAGAAGAGAGAGTAGAGCAGGTGGTCACATGAGAAGAGGTGACTTGAGAGATTAAACAGCTGTGAAGCTTCGCTAGCTTGAGGAGTTTCTAATTAATGCTCACCATTTATGGACCTCGACCTTGTTGAGGCTTTTCGGGTGTGGTGACGGACGATGAGTTATCACGTGGGCCACGGTGTAGCAATATTATAAAATATATTAATGGGCTGAGCTTTGTATGGTTCTTATATGGTAGAACATTTATAAGCTATTATTCGTTTTCTAATGGGCTTTCTAGTTATTACGAAAACTTTCAAAGTGACATTCGAAGCTATCTTGTTTTGGACTAATCCAAATCTCTTTCTGAAAATATATTAATTTGGTCGATAAATGAGCAAAACACCACCATCAATCCACTATATAACTATAAATAAATCAGAAAAGGAAACATTAAGGACCTCTGATGATTGGGAATGTTCCCTTTTTAGTTTGACAAGCTTGAAATAAACATTTGGGTTTAATAAGTAAGCATACATATATTTAGTGTGGGAACAACAAAAAGTCACACACAGAAGCCTGAAGCTGAAAACATCTATCACTATATGTTTGAAATTATTTCATTAACAAAGATACGATATTGATAGTAGTTTCTAATTTACAACCCACTCCAAAAACCATGGAGAATCTGACATTAGAACCATCGCATACGTGAGCCAAAGAAGGAAATATAAAGTCAAAAGACTCTTACAGTTCCCTTTTTTATTTGAAACTAATTTTACCATCACTAGAATCTTTTTTTTTTCTTTCTCGAACATCAACATATTAATAATAAAATTAAAAATCATCTAAGAATCTGTGCATTGCCGACCATCGGATGAGTACCCATTGCTCCACAGCCTTTCATAACCACTCCTCCTCCGCCTCCACCACTCACCGCCCCCGTGACTCCACCACCGCCGACCAGAACCCTACCTCCTCCCCCGCTGCTAACCACGGCTTGCTCCTCCAGCGACTGCACTTGTTTCTTTAGAAACTTCACATAATGAATAGCTTCGTCGAGCATCGAAGCTGTATCCATCTTGGTTCCACCAGGAACAAGCCGTTGCAAAATACGAATCCTCTCGCTTATCCTCTCCCTTCGGTGCCGAGCAGCCACACTCTGTGGATCTTTGGAGATCCTAACGTTCCTCCTCTTAGGTGGCTTGACTGCCTCGGGATCGATATGTATCGGTTGCATCACTGCGATACGAAAGATCATCTCTCTCATAGCTGCCATGTTCGCGCTATTGTTTCTTTTGTCGTGCAAAACGGACGAGTAAGCAGTGTTGGGAGAGAGAGAAGAAGGGGTGGAGAGTAATCCGGAACCGTACCGGAAACCGGGTTCTTCGGTCATTGAGTCAAGATGGTTATGGTTTGAGTTGAACAGAAAAGGGTTAGTGTTGTTGTTGTGGTCGATGAAAGAGGGGTTTGTGTTACAGAACTCAGGAAGCTTCTCCATTTGTTGCATCATGTTCATTATGTCAGAATCCATGGAGAAATAGAGATGGGGAAGCTGTTTAAATGGGGATGGAGACTAACTGAGAAAAGCTTACAAGAAATGAAATTTAGGGTTTCTTTTTCTTTTAGATGATTGATGATGAGAGAAAGAGATGGTATATATGTGCGAGAAATGGCAATGGTACTGCTGCCCAATCAGAACTCAAGTAATACTACACAAGAAGTGGACGGATTTATATAGCAACTTGTGGCCCATCCTCTTCTTTTAACTTATACTCCATATATATCAAAATATAAAGAAATTCTTCATATTTTCAACTCTCAATTTATGTGTACTTTGTCTATATGTATGTGTGTATACATTCAATATTCAATTTTGTCTTATTGTCTCAGTGCAAATTCCAGTTTCACACATGCATTCAAATTAACGATTAAATATATTGTAGCAACTAACAAGCCAACGAATTTATTGATATAGCATGGTTGGTTTGATTCCTTATCGTTAAACTTAGTTATCTATGTAATGCTGATTCTCGAACGTTTTCTAGTGGAAATCATAATGTATTTATATAAAACGAGAGGTTAGGTCGCAAAATTTTGTTTAATTGAGACATAAGCTATGGAAAAGCGTATGTGCATCAGTGTATGTAGGAGTTACTATAAGTAGAATTACTGCGTAACTTGTCTTGCATGGAAAGAAAAACAAAAACACAGGAAGTAACAAGCAATTGAAGATCGTTACATTTGTTAGGGTTGATGATGACCGTCGATTCACGCAGGGATTGACCACGATATCTTAGAACTCATATGGACAGTCAGGATCATTTGTCTCATACACATGTCTTCCATCGTCTAGCTTTAATTACACGACAGAACAAGCTAGGTGCATGAACCGTTCCCACCAACAGCAAACGGGATTTCCATTTCCCACCATTATTATTGGTATTATTTATACATTTACATCACCCCAAGACTTTATTTCACCTTATTCTCTTATCGATATTTTTTGATAAAATTCTCTTATCAATTTTTGGGTGAAAACTCTTTTATTTATTGATCATCTACTGATTTTTCTGGACTGTATTAAAAATTATTTTATTTAAATAATTGCTAACCAAGAAATTAAACTAAAAGAAAGCGCACTATAATTATATCATCTGGTTATACAATCACCCCACATCCAAATCCACATGAGCAATGTCAGAGTCCAGGGAGCACTACTTTATTGCAATTTTTTTCTTGTTAAATATAAATTAATACGATATGTAGTCTTTTGGTTAGAAAATGTATAACAAATGTTTACATCAAAAAAAGAAGTATAACAAATGGTGGACGATGAAAATTAATATATTTAAAACATTAATATTCTTATTTTTATCAACAGTAAAAACAATAGTAGTAGTATATACTATAAATAATGGATGATGATTTATCGGATCGCACTTGACATCGAGTCTTATCGTATGGCACGCTTCTCAAAGCCGATCAGAGAACGACCTCCAATCTATTTATTTTATTTTGTTAACGCATATTTTATTTTGTTAATGCATATTTTATTGAATACTTTCGCTGCTTACCGCCACTGACTTTCCTTCTGGCATGCTTTTAAGTTTATATATAAATTGTCAACTTTCTGTTTTTCATTTTTTGTTTCTCGCAGCTTGTTCATTAACCAGAGTATTTATGATGAAATCGAGAAATAAAGAATCATCATCAGCGGCATCTGACAAGCCGATATCATTCCCAACAATGAGGAGGAAAACAGACAAATAATTTACCAAACTGCAAATGGAAATAGAGAAAAACGGTTATTTTTTATTTATAACTTCATCCTCTCGATGATAATTTTATTTATCAGCCGCATAATATTGATATGCCACGAAGTAGATGAAATAAAAAACACTTCGCTAAGCCAAATAGAAAACTACAAGAAAAGTAACAAGAAACATGGTCTTATTGGTTTAACAAAATACCGAACAGTAGTAAATGGCTCTTACCTTAAAAATACACACACAGGCTCTCACTATTCTTTCAAGATCTGTCTGCTTCTTTTCGTACAAACTCACATCTAAGACTTTTTATTTAAATATAATTATGATTTTTTTTTGTGTTGGTGGATGGTTCTTCCCCATAATTAGATGAAAACAAACAGACAGACCAAGTGCTTCGATGTTGGTTTTACCTTCTTATATTGACACCAAAGCATGCAAAATCCTACGAAATGATGACGCTTCACTGCCACCACTGAGTACACTCTCTCAATCAAGAAATCAATTTATCCCTTTTTAACTTTTACCCTACACCACTACAACAATAAATACTCATCCTTGTGAAACTGTCCTCAACATTTACGTATAATATATAAACATAGCTAACGTTTGTAATCAGCAAGATCAAGAAAATATATATCAAAGATTCCGTTATTCTTTTATCGTTTACCAATCATGCATGCATGTTCAATTAAGAAAAACCATGCATGTAACTTTTGTAAACATCATGAACTGCATATCATCTTATTTGGTGAACTAAAAGGGGAACAACAACTGTTATTTTGTATGCTTTGCAATTTCTATAGTTCGATTCTTAAACGAGCCCGTCTCGTATTTATACTATTTTTAGGACCATAATCGATCCTGATTTACTTTCGACTTGTCTGGTCTTTAATTAATTTATTATACGTTTGACCATGTTTCCTCTTCAACAAAGAGTAAGCGGTACTTATCAAATCATAAGTATAATCTATCGTTATAATTTCAGACTTAGAGCATCTCCAATGTACAGCTCTATATTTTTCTCTAAAATAGAAATCTCTATTATAGAGGTGGATTTGCTCCAATGTACACCTCTATAATAGAATTACTCTATTTTAGAGGAAAATATAGAGGAATCTCACTTTATGTCTCTATATTTAGAGATGAAAATAGCAAATCTCTATATTTTCCCCTATAAATAGAGGAACTCTATTATAGAGGCATACATTGGAGTAAATCCACCTCTATAATAGAGTTTCTCTATTTTAGAGGAAAATATAGAGATAGAAATAGATGTGGGTTGGAGATGGTCTTAGAAATTCAAAATTGGAGGAATATATACTCGATATTTTTTTTATGGAATTCAAGATAAAATGCGGGTCCATTACATCTAGGGATTTTTTTCAAAATATATATTTCATAAGTTTGGGACTTTATCACGACTTTCGTTTTGTTGTTCCCTTTTCTCTCTCGAAAGATCTATGTGACAGCACAGTGGCAACAAAGGACTTAAAAAACTTATGAAGGACCACATACATATTACGCATATACATGTTTTAAAGATATGAATATGATTGGTTGATCTCTGCATGGTAGTGGCCAAGCTGTCTATCAGTCCAATGTATGTTGATATTAATCGTATTTTGAAACCAAATGGTAAAATGGTGTAAGTAATTAAGGTATAGCTTATGAAAGCGGATAAAAACAAATACAGATTCGTATATTTGTAATAATTGTTGTTCTATTTAGATCTATAACTCTCTATAAGTACATTGAAACCCATATAATTAAAAAAAAAAAAGAAACCCGTATAATTGTTTTTTGAGAAAAAAACCCATATACAATGAAACTTCTATAAATTAATAACGTTGGAACTGTAATTTTTTATTAATTTATAGATATATTAATTTATCGATATACTAATTAAACCAAAAATTCAATTTAGGACTATAAAATTATATTAATTTATAGAGATATTAATTTATAGATTATTCATTTATAGAGATTATACTGTAATTGTTTCGCACAATGCATAGTTATAGAGTGGGCACTACGTATGTTACAATGAGAAGTTAATTATTGGAAACAAATATCATTATCTTATTTTTACCAGAAAAAATATCATATCTTATTTTTAAATACTTTGGTAAGATACCAAAACTGAGATAGTTGCCTCCCAAGGCAAGGTAGCAATACAATTGTGTTCTTGTCCCAAGCATCATTTATGCTCCTTGCTTCACTAACAACCGATATGATTAAACTAACTCAATTTAATTATTTTCACACAAGTAGTGAATAAGTAATATGCTAACTCCATAGAAAATTACATTGTTCTCTGATTATTGATAAGAAAAAAATCGTCCCACGTGAGATATCCCACAAAGGTCCCAACATCACCACAGAGAGTCTCTGATCATTACAATATCCTTAAGATTAGATTTATATAGACATTTTCTTATAATATCTTCTTGGGCAAGTGCACTGTATTCTTCTGACACATTTCTATCATCTCACCTTTTTAATTCTTTTGTTTTCTCTTTGAAATAAGAAAATTTGAGAATTTTTTTTTTGTTTATTACATTATCTTTTCTTCGGTGCAAATTTTTCTCTTCTTCGTCTTCTCTATCTCTCTCCCTTCCTTTTTTTTTTCATTTTGGATAAATTCTCATCTTCTATCTTAGGATAAAGTTGATGCACCCTTCTTTGTTAATACTGGCGCTATGCAATGCATATACACTATTTTCTATCAAATACATGGAAACATAAAGGTGATATATATATAGTTACAAATAAATATTCGAGGTATGTCAAATTAGCGACATCGTGTATGTCAGCATACTTACGTTTCCAGCTAAAACTGAACCGATTAAATGTTTCTTGTAAGCGCTTGAACCGATTAAGTGTTTTAGGAAATGTTTCAAGATGCAAACAAAAGTCAAAATCTAGAACACGGAAGCTTGGTAGGAACGTCCTTAAACGATAATGTAGATGTACCATTTAAGTAACTTGTAAAAGTGCAGTAACATTGGGGAAAGAATGGGGACAAACAAATAGGTGGGTTGATAAAGATTTTGATTTTATCGAATTATAAAATAGTAGGCTTTTAAAATGGGTAGGTGTTGAAATACATTTATTTAGTTTGGTTTTATATATTAGTTTTCCTATTCTTTTTTTTTGGTTTGTTGATTATTTGGTATTTTGGTGCATTTCTTTGACTTGCTCGCACCTACGTCTCTTGTGCTATGTTAAATGGACTCATCTCTAAACTTTCCCGGCCGGTGCACCTCACGACATATGCAAAACAGAATAGGACGAAGAAAATATATGTATTTTGATGATATGGATAAATGTGAATATTTTCTATTTTCATCTCTTGATTTGAGAAGTGCCGTTTAATATTTTGATGATATAATGATATATGGATGGATATATGTGGAAATCGGACTTGCTCATCCGTAAGATTAATTCCATCATCAAAAATCAGATCTCCGCGATGAGGCCAGAAAGTGATCACACAGCAAGCGGTTTGATTCAACTTTTGTTTTCTCTCGTCTCGGGTCCTAGTTAGAAATCAACTTAGGTTTCTCCTCCGACCCCTTCTCGTTGATTAAGGCTGGGCCAAAATTTTTACTTCTCGCAGGCATTCTAATTCAGGGCCATGGCACATAGCTTCTTTCTTATCGCTTTTTTTTTGTGACACTTTCTTATCGCTTTTAGATTATCATTTACGAGTTCACAATCTAAATTACAAAATGCCAAATCTCATATTAAGACCCATGGGCTTATTTGCATACATCTAAGTAGAAAGGCCCATTAAATACAACTTCAAAGGAGGGAGGAGACTGAGGACTCAGACTGACAGAGAGGAAAATGACAAAAAAAAAGAATGGGATAAAAAGAAAGTGAGTGTCAGAGCTTGAGCAGATTAGACCGGTGGGTACACAGAGAAAGGACGGCTCTGAACCAGTAGACACGTCTTCACACACACACACTTCTCACACGTCTCTATCTAACAATGTTGGTGTGAAGATCTGCATGCTTCTCTAATTCTTTACTCTCCGTATCCATTCTTTGTCCGACAAGCTTCGCTTGATTCTGTCTCTTCACTAAAACGAATATCTTCTGTTTCTTTTGACCGGTTTCGCCCACAAATTTACAACTATAACCCTCTGTCTTCGTAGGTTTGGGACATAATCATATTTGTTATCATAAGACCCATTTCATTATACGTAAAATCCATGCTCGAGTTGGTTTTAACTTACACTAATTTAATTGGGAGGTTTATTTTAGAGGAGGTATTTTAAACGCATTAATTCTCTCACAGTCCCCCCTCCAGGTCCAAAACGCATTGATTTTCCAACAGGTAATCACTCTATTAGGGTACTATAGCAGTAATTGGTAGCACGTCTACTCATGCCATCAATGTCTTTCGGTCCATATGATAATATATTCATTTTGGAAAAGATGACACAAGTACGGTGTCACGACAATAATCTCAAACTAAATTAGCTAGCATGGCTTAACAACAGTGGTAGAACTTATTGGGAACTGCATTAACATTGATAAGCTCAATAGTCCTCCTACGTTTTTGCCTGTTGTTGCCTACTCTCTTCAGGTTGAACTTCCCATAGACAAATACTTTATTACTGACCACTAAACCAAAATTCTCTATATCTTTAACTTCAGAGTTAAAAAACCTCGAGTGATTCATATAATTACCACAATGCGTTTCTGATAAATAATCGTATTATAAACTGTTTATAACAAAACGTGTCTCTCTCTCTATGTTCACAACAAACCCAACACATTCTGTCAGAAAGCTTTATTCTATTCTCTTTCTTTGCTCTGTTCCCTTTGTCCATAAAGGGAACCTTACCCCTCTCAGAAAGTTCCAACCTTCAATACACTCCACAGCTTAGAAAAAAAGTCTTCAACATGCCTTCTGATCTTAGCGAACAGCGTCGAGTTACTAAGCTTCCTCACGGAGGAGGAGCCGTGGCGGAACAGCAAGACCAGCTTCCTTGCCCTCGCTGTGAGTCAACCAACACGAAGTTCTGTTACTACAACAACTACAACTTCTCGCAGCCACGCCACTTCTGCAAATCTTGTCGCCGTTACTGGACTCGCGGTGGTACTCTCCGCGACATCCCCGTCGGAGGCGTTTCACGTAAAAGCTCAAAACGCTCCCGAACGTTCTCATCCGCCGCTGCTTCCACCGCCGCCGTCGGAGGAAGCCGGAACTATCCGTTACAAGCGACGCCTGTTCTTTTCCCTCCCTCGTACGAGGGTGGTGGCTGCACTGCGGCGAAGGGATGTGCGTCGTCGTCGCTCTACGGCGGGTTCACCTCTCTGCTTGGTGGCGGTGGGTTTAATTGGCCGGAGGGGTTTGGACTCGGGGTTGGTCACGGCTCGTATCTCGATGAAGTCAGGTTTGGGCAAGGGATAACGGTCTGGCCGTTTTCGACTGATGCTACAAGTCACGTGGCTTCACTGCCCATCACGTGGCAGTCTGAAGGTGGTGCAGCAGAGAGCAAAGTAGGGTTCGTATCTGGTGGAGACTACTTAAGCTTGATGAGATGAGACTCTAGCTAGTATCAAACCAGTCTGCCAGACGAGTTTAATCTATTTCTCTAGCTGCTTTTACCCTATTAACTATCAGTTTAATGATCTCTAGCTAGTAGTGCATCTGTTTTTTTTTCAAGTTAGGTTACTTGTGAACGAAGCTACAAATCAGAAGAAAAAAAACGTTTGGTTGTTTGTTTGATTTGGCACTGATGTTAAATCCCAACTTTCTACATCTTGGGAACAAAGGATCACTTATTTACAGTATTTATCAGTTAACATGGATAAAGATCCCATCAACGACCACAACCGAAAGGAAATGAGGCAAACGTCTTATATATTTTACTTACATAAGAAATGCAAGTAGGAAAGTCTGTTGATTTTGAAGTTAGGATGCAGCAGCAAGCAAGTAAACATATCATATATCAACTGATCATGGATGGATGGCCACTGTGGAGCATCCTCTTCCACATATCCTTCCCAAAGGAGGATGAGTCCGATGAGCTGAAACATAAAAAAAAAGTTGACTCAATCAACACTTATTTGACAACTTAAGTCTACTAGAGAAATTTTTGTTTCATTCATCTAATGTCCTTATGGAATGCTGCACCTAAAACATACATTAGTTTTTAATAGTCCTTTTTTTTGTTTCTACATGATGTACCTTGTGATAGAGATCTCAAAAGGGCAATAGATTTCACGATCGTCGTTGATAGGAGGAACATGATCCTTTTTGTCATTAACGAATTTAATGATTTGGAAAAGGACTTCTTGAAGGGATTGCTCAAGCAGTTTCCTACGAGAACTTCTCGCCTCAGACGTATCTACAGTAGAGAGTCATTTGGATAGTTTAGAACATGACAAATCACACTCTTATGAGAATTAATTAAAAAAAACAACAAATGATATATATACGTACCTCCAAGGTCCAAAACTAGTTTAGAGTTTCCGACAGGGGATCTAGTGGGAGGAAGCAAAACATTAAGATTGATGTACCATCGTTCCCAGAAGGAGCGATCAGTTTTACTAGCGTACCATGGCTGTTTGCTTTTGGCTTTATAAAAAGATAGACATAACTACAAAAAAAAATGAAAAATGATTTAGACAAAATCATATAAATAAATATTGTGGTTATATGCTTAAAGAAGGCTCAGGGCTTGATGGAGGCACGTATGGAATTGAAATACAAGTACTACGATGGATTAAAAAGAGAGTAAATATTATATACCTGATGAGTCTTCTTATTGGGGTGTTTCTCAATCCAGGTAATGAAATGCTCAATCCTGTCATCAATCTTCTTTTCCACTTCTATTTCACCACATTGTACCTGGTGAATGTCAAAAAAAAAAAAAATCATACTAATCTCAAAAAAGTCATTTGACTTAAAGCATAACAGAAAAGAGTAGTTACGTAAGTGATGTCAAAAAGCTCCAGATCAATATCTTTTGGACGGATAAGACCAAGTGCTCGGTGGAAGACTATAGTATGTAGAACGCCTGCCCATCAATCAAAAAAATGATCTGATCAGAGACCTAAAATCTGGGATCTGAATAATCTCAAAAGTTACAAAAAACATGATGAGAGATTTGATCATCATCAATCCGATCAGCTAACTGATGAATCAAAACCAAAAGAAGCATATGATCAAACTTACAGCTTAGAACCTCGCGTATCTCGAATGATTCCACTTCCTGCAGGGAGGAACCCAATTCTATATCATACACTACTTCGATGACTAAAAAAGTGGACTCTAATCTCAAGCAATTAATAGGAAGGAGGGAGGATTTTGATACCAGTTCCTTCAGCTGACAAACTTCGCAATTCATATTTGAAAAACAATGGAGAGGAGCAGGAGAAGAAACTCTACGATCGATCCAAAGCAGCGATTGAGAGTTTTATGATCTCGTCCAAACGTACAAGAAACTGCTTACCTTTTCTCTCCCTTTTTGATTTATATACCAAACCGTCTACTTCATCACCCCTAGTCAACTTTCTTTTTCAAAGCTCTGTTTTGGGTATGTATTGGATCTATCATATTGGGCTTTATCAAGCCCACTTTCACTGAAACTGACTTTCTTTTTTAAAAGAACACACATTTTAGCTCCTTTCCTTTGGAAGTTGTTTCATTGCTTATTTATATCTCTTACATTACAAAAAGGTGTGTTTTAAATTTTTAATGATTTGCATTAGTGTTGTTGTGAACTCTCCGGAAACGCTTTACATATTACTATCTTTCTCTTGTTTTGGTATCATACATATTCTTATAACATGAAGAAAATGCATCATCCTTTTTTTATGAAATTTTAAATTTATTGATCATCATGGAAAATGCATCATCCTCCCCACTGGGCATTGTTCAATGTCAAGAGCATATACATATGAGGTTTTTGTTACATTTTAACATCTATCCCAAAATTTAAGTCGAATTTTAGTAATACAGAAAAATATCTCTTTTATTAAAACAAAAACATTTCCTTATATACCTAACTTTTTTATGTAGAACTTTAAATTGAATACACTCTTTATTATAAAATAATTATGTAAACGATATCTATATATATATAAGAGTGTTTGAATCACTCTAGGGCCCTCCACGTCGACAGCCAGCGTGTAAATTATTTCTGCCACGCGTATGCCACGTTGGATTTCACCGTTTCATTTAATCACAAGAGCAACGTGTTTTGGGTTGGGTTGTGTTTATACAATCTGTAAGTCGCGTTTTTTCTGTTGGGCTTAAGGATATATTGGGCCTCCATACTGAAAAGAGATCATGTCTCACGGCCCGGTGGTGGGTATCTGAAAGCTTGGCGTCTTCACTCTGCTCTTCACGCCATCGCCTGACTCTCCGGCTTCTCCATCGCAGACGAAACGGAGATGCTACAATAATCAATACAGAGGCCACTACGAGTCTTCAATGCGTCGATCTAGGTATGAGGCGGTGTGTAATCTTCTGTATAAATATGTAAGCCTCTCACACATCTTACTCACGCTCTCTGATTATTTTTCTCTCAGTTATAGTTAATGGTGTTGATATGGCTCTTATTAATGGGTAAGTTGCAGAGTCCCAATTTTATTTTCTCGCAAAGCATAAAGAATCAATCTTCAGGAATATTGTCGAAGGATTCTGACATGGTGGAGATCCCTCCTCCTATCCATTTTCGTTGAATCCATAGATGTCTTACCTTGAGATTAAAAGTCTCTGAGAGATTTAAGAAACAATTCGAGAGTTCTCTGCACATGTACGGATCATGTTTCTTCGTAAAAACCTATGGTGGTGATGGAGGCGGAGGCGGAGGTGGAGGAGAAGGAGGTGATGATGGAGAGGAGGATGAAGCTGATAAATCTGAGGAGAAGGAGTTTGGTCCGATATTAAAGTTCGATGAAGTTATGAAAGAGACGGACTTAGAGGGATTACACTACCGGACGATATGTTGGAGGCTGCGAAGTCTGTCGGGATTCGAAAACGGTTTCTTCTCAGTTATCTCAATCTCCAGGTTTGGTTTTTGGAACATTTGAAAAAGATGTTCTGTAAGATTATGATGACTTATGTCTGAGAGTGATGATTTTGCAGGGTTCTGTTTGGCGGCTTGGGTTTCTGTCTTTCTGATGAACATTTGCACGATTCTTCGAAACAGAATGCTTGCAGACCCTTTGTTTCTCTCCAAAGTTGGAACCGAGGTTTGTCTGTCAAAGATCAAAGCTTTTTTTTTTTAGTTTGAAAATTGTGACAAGGGTCTGAGTTCTCTGGAGTTACTGTAAAGATCTTGGTTTTACGGATTTGATGCAGATAGCGATAGACTCTTGCTGTGCGACTTTTGCGGAAGTGCACAAGAGAGCGGAAGATTTCTGGTCTGAGTTTGAGTTGTATGCCGCTGATCTTTTGGTTGGTCTTCTGATTGATGTTGCTTTGGTTGGATTTGATATGACTGTGACTGAGATCAGAAGCACACTGAATGAAGACTCACAGAGCAAAGTATGTGTGATGGCGACCATTAAAATTCAGTGGTTAGTCTTGCTGTCCTAGGAAAAGATTGCTGTCTTGCTGTTATGAACGATTAACTCTTTAAATATTATATGCTAACCCAGTCTTCATAAGAATATCTGTTGGTCTCTTCTGAAACGTATCCGCCACGTCGATGCTTTTTCAGCTGCACCTATTAACAGTGACAGATACTTGACTTAGAACTTCGAATGAACACTTGCAAACACCAACCTATTACACCACCATATCCGGAATCAAGAGAACTTAGCAAGTCATGTGCCCTTCTCATATGCTAATTACTCATCTCTCTCTCCTATTTTGTTTCTTTCAAATATTCAAGCTTCTATGAATTTATTTAACGATCAATATTATTTTGTACATGATGTTTTGTGTATAGGGATTTTGGGAATGGAGAGATATGCGTTAAAGGAGTTGCATCGAACTTAGTAATATATCTAACGAAATGTAATGAAGATGGGTAATTCAAGAGCAGCCAAGACGGTAAACACTTGGGCTGGTTTCATTTCTATGTTGCATCTCTTCTCTGCCCTTTTGGTGATGCGTATAGTGATAGATTCTTCACTATCCTTGCTTCTTACTCTGTCTACTTTGTGGTACGAGTCTTTTGCATTGAACTATATACATATTTGTGTCAGTACATGTTGAAATGCTTACGTTGATGTTGAAACACTTTATCAAATTATGTTTATCCAATAAGATTTGGTATTGGCAATCTTCTGGATTATCTTTTTTACTTTTCACATTATGATCTACTATTGAAAATATTTTGATAGTAATCAGTCATGCAGTGACCAGGTAATGATGTGCACTAAGTAGTATTAGAACAAAAGGTTTTGAACGGTACAACTTAAAATTAGAAAGTGACTAAATGTGTGCTAAGTAGTGTTTGAAAAATGGTTTAGAGTTTAGACTATATCTTAAATAGTGTCATAGGTCACCCTAAATTTAAAGGATCTACGAATTTTGGCCCCCAGATCATGTATGTTCGATAAGTTTTCTAAAATGATTATTTTCTACAATCTTAAATGGTTTTGAACCAAAAACAATTATAAATTTTAAAATAATGCATTATTTTAAAGGTTTTTTTTGTAATAACTAAGAAACGAGTATATGAATTTAAAAAAAATACTAAATACAATCTATTTTTTTCTAGAACATGTATTATTTTACTTTTCTTGCTTTTTAGTTTTTATACCATAATATATTATTAATTCAATAATTTTGTTCTTTTTATATTTAAGATATAAATTATAATTAATAATGGAAAACTCCCTAGAAAAAGTTATTTTCGTCAAGGAATCAAATATGGCATATCATTCACTACCCATAGTTTCTAAGCAAATACTAAAATCCATATTTACATCCTTGAATTTTGGTGTTGGTTAAATATAAAAACGAATATGAAAAAAATAACTTGACAGCATTTATATTGGGTCAGATTTAAGAGACTGCCATTTAACATAAAATATATAAGAATATAAAAACTACGTTTTCATGTTACAAAAAAAATATAGAAAATCAGTGTCAAATGTAATTACTACAAACAAACTAAACAATTTGTGTTCATACTTTAAACAAGAGAATTCGAGTTTTACTTTAAAAAATAAATTAGAATTTTTTTAAATTATAACCAATCAATTTAGCAACAATACTATACTTAAATTTATTCTTCAGGTGAAACTTAAAATCAACAGTCATGAGTTTTAAAAAGATCTTTCTTTCCAAAACCCAACAATGATAAAACTTAATACACACAACTAATATTTCAAAAATCAACAAAATTCTAATGATTAATGAGAATAGATATAAATTCTAATGATAATCAAATTGTAAAATACAATTTAGTAACTCAAGGACCATAATATCTTAGCCACCATAATATCTCATCCCAGACAATCATGTATGGTAAAATATTTTTCAGCATTTTATTTTATACCTATAACCAAATCTTTAAACCCACAAAACAAATATTTCGTATCATTTATTAATAAGTGTCTCAAATTGTTATCATTTGTATTTCTGATATTATTTATGTAATATAATATGACTTTTTATAGTGTATCATAGACATCTTTTGCAAATTCAAACCTAAAACACAAACCATAAAATCATACAAAAATAGTAGCTTAGATCACAAGTAAAGTATATCCCGCCCGTAGGGCGGGCCGACCCTAGTTATACTACTATTTATGTGTTTAAACGACACAATAATTAATTGTGTGTCCAAAAATATAGAATCAGAAACGGATACATGAAAACGAAAAGTTTTGAAACATGAAAACATAATTCTTTAAAAATTAGGAAATATAAAAGTTATAATAATATATATTTTATTAATTAACATATAGTACAATTGTTTTCTTCTGTTTGCTCTAACTAAGAATACAATTTAACAAGAAACCATTTCATAACTATACAAAAAATGAAATAAATAATAACTAACTCATATTAAAAATACTCAAAATAACAGAAATTTAATACTTAAATATTAAATAGCTTAACTAAAGATAAAGATCATAACTACAAGTTAAAGATTGATAACCATCTCCAACCTCATATTCAGTAGCTCCACCAAATATATCTCTGTGTTTATTAATCATTTTTAAAAATATGTTTTAATCTTTTTTTCACATTTCCTCAAAAGAATCACAAATTTTTTTAAATCAAAATTTCAAGAAACGAGATTCCATGATTTTTCAAGAGATTATGGTTCTGAAATATTTTTTGAAACATAAAACAAACTTTTACATGAGTTTGGTGCAACCTAGATCCAAAAAGTTGGAACTCCTCTTTTTAAAATTTGTTTATCATCTTTTTTTTTCAAATTATTCAATAAATCAAATACTCATCAGTTTCAAATTATGTTATGTTTTAGAAGACATATGTTATTTCAAAATATATGATATATGATATACTAAATGATCCTATTCTTTCATTCTTTTAATCAATTTGATATTTTATAAAAAAAAGATGATATTTTAAGATTTTAAAGTTAGATTTAAATTTATTGGAAATTGTTTTACCAATTAGATTTTACAGCTTTTTTATAATAGTTAGATGATTCTAAAATTATATCTTTAAAAAAGATTTTTTAGAAGAAAGTAAGTTTATTAATCATTGTGCACTAAACCAAAACACCATATATTGTGAAAGATAGGAAATAATTGACTAAAACTTTTAAATTATGAAAATTGAGAATAAGTATAACATATTTTGCATGTTTAGATTCACGCATTTATAAAGAAAGAACATGTTGACTGGAATTTTACAAAATAATTATTTTGAACTCCAAACCGAATAAGCAACCTACTAAAGACATTAAACTTCTCTCTCCCTCTGTCGTGTTTAACACAATACAAATGTAAACATCCCATTCAAAACCAGCCATACTCTCATGACCAGAATTAACAAAACCATTAACCTCAAACACATGATTAAAATAAAAGAACAGATGAAGTAAACTTGTAGAAGATGAACTCTCTAAAGGTGTCTTCCAATAGCTTTGCCACAGCGAAGAAGGTTATCTGGAGGATTGTATTCATTGGCTAGACTCTTCACTGGATCCCACACCTTTAGATAAAACTGTTGTCCCAAATATTGTCTGTCCCATTTCGCTGATCTCATATTCCACATCCCTTGATTGTCCAAAGACACCAATATTGTTGTCCAAGCGTTTGGATACACCTACAATTTTATATGCCCAATAAGAACACATCAACAACAACACAAGCAACACCTCAAAATTTATAACATAATGTTGGTTTTATCTACGGTTTTACCTGAGTTGTGTGTCTGGTAAGAGCATCAGCAAGGTTGTAAAGTCTTCTCTTTGCAGGTTTCCATTGTCCAGAACCAAACCTACGTTTCATAGCAAAAGAAAACAGTTGGAGAAAATCTGACCTTAGAGTAAGCAACAAGCATAACAACGCAAGAAGAAGAAGAAAGAGGAAGACTCACCCAACGACCCAAAAGTCATAACCGTCAAGGTGCCAAGACTGCAGGGACTTCTCATTGTTCTGAAACACAATTTCAAGAAAATCATGGAGAGATGCTTGAACTACCGATGTCGCAACAGTTACACGCGAGTTAGAGGGGAAGCTCTGGATAGCATTCGTGCTGAACACTCCTGCGATGTTGAAGTGGTCAGCCAGTTTCACAGGCGTCTCTGAGTTCACATACGAGACTCCGTTAACCGCATAGCGTTGCTTCCCGTTGATCAAAGGAGCTGAGTTTGAAAAAACAAATGACTTGGTTGGTTTGATTTTCCCATAGTGGAATGATCCTTGAGGGTTTGGTCTAGCTGCATTTGCCGTTAAGTTCCACCTGAATGTTCTGGCTTGTCTCATGGACCAAATAAGCTCTCCAGGTGGAGGAGGGGGAGGAGCACCAGAAGCTGGGACGCGGGAGTTGGAATAACGCAACAGACCGGTAACACTAAGCTTCCTTCTTACGAACCGGGTGCTTGCAACGATGTAATAATCTTTAGGAGGTTGGTTTAAGGTCACGAGAACAGATAGAGACTGGCCTACATGAATGTCAAGAGAATCATAATCGGTTTGAATCACATGAGAGCCTTCGACTTCGACTACTTTCATCGTATGTCCTTGGATTCTGAAATTGAATGTGCTCGATAACCCAACGTTGGAGATTCTCAACATGTAAGTCTTCCCTGAGAGACAAACAGAGACACATGACGTAAGCGACAAGAAACAAACAGTTTTTTTTGTGGACAGCTCTGGAGGATTTATAAACTCACCTTGGTCGCCTGTGAATGAAGTTTGGGTTTGTCCGTTTATGAGCATTCCGTCTGGAAATGGAAGGACCTCACCAGAATCCAAACGCTGTTGGAGCGTTTTGTGGTTGGTTTTAAACCAATCACCGATGAGTAAAGTGAAGTCTGAGACTGGGAGAGGGTAAGGGATCGGGATCCTAGGCCTTGCATAGACGTTGATAGCTCCGAATCCACCGGCGGCTTTGTGGAAAGCGGTGGAAGGAAAGTAGTTGTAAGTTCCGATCTGATCTTTGGTTTGGAACTTGTATGTGAAGTTTGAGTTTGGTGGGATTGGACAGTTTGTCCCCAAAACACCATCTTGCCATGAGTTCTTTCTTTGCTTGATTCCATTCCTATATACATATTGGAATGTAATATCAAAAACCCATTTATAGTATATGATCAATAAAATTTTTCAGAAATAGTATAAAAGGTTACCAGGTCAAGAGGAAAGGTTGGTCAAGTTTGTTGATGAGGTTGAGGATGATGTTGTCATTAGTCACAACTTCAAGTTTTGGACCAGGAAACTGACCATTTATCAGAATCACCTAAAATAAAGAAACTAAACATTAACTAAGAGTTGACAAAAGTCAGAGCATCAGAACAAAAAAAAAGTGGATCTCAGAATGTCCATAAGTAGAAACTGTTGTTTTGTGTACTCTTTGTACCTGTTGAGGGACACCAAGAGGAGAGATAATGCCATAAGTAACTGTCCAAGTGTAAAACTTGTAAGGGCTTTCTGCTTTCACTGACACCGAACTGCTCAGCAACGCTGAAAATCCAAGAAGAAGAAGAATATGATAGAAAGATGTCGCTTTCCCTCTTGCCATTTTCATGGCTTTCTACAAGAATGATACCGACAGGAGACAGTAGACAGCTCAAAGGCTCTTTCTCCTGAAATGGGTTTGAGAAATGAAGAAGACTTAGGTCTATATAAAAATGCAGTTAGATACCGAGAGTTGCGGGTGACATGAGTAAATGAGATTTAAAAATTCTAACAAAAGGTGGTTCCAGTAATCAATGACAGTGACGATCTCGAGAGAGTTTTCGCTTTATTTTATTTCTTCGTTTAGTCAGAGTAGTTAAACTCAACTATTCATAAATCAACTTCAACAATTTTATACAGCATTAACTTGTCTATTAAATTTTAAATGTTGTCGGCATATTAGATCTATACTCTCTACTCAGGTAACATTCACATTTGAATTGCTATAAACTTATACTATAATGTACTTTGTTTTGGTTTATAATTAGTTACATTTTTGAGGGAAATAATACAATAAAGTTGTCAATGTGAATAAAGGATAGTGGATAACGCGGTGCAAAAGGAATTAAATGGCTTCACGCGTTTTAGTTATGATAATTGCTTCCAGCCAAAGGTTAGCTTTCATTATTCGACTATTCCGGAAACGATTCCATAAAATGAGTACAGAAGATAAACTTTGCGTAAATATGATGTCCTAATTTATCGCCGCTGATTAGTGATTAATTTCGCTCTGTTATTTTCCTTCATGTTCATATTCCATTTTTTTTCCTTTTTCATGTTCTAGTTTCTGCAATATGATAATGACATTTTTGAAATAAAAAGAGGAGTAGCTGTTTTTTGAAATAAAAAGAGGAGTAGCTGTCTATTTGTATTATTAAAATTGAAGTATTTTTGGTAATACAGTAAAACTTCTATAAATTAATAATGTTGGGACTTTGAAATTTTATTAATTTATAGAGATATTAATTTACCAAAGTTTCTTTATTTAGATTTTTTTCTATTTTTGAATACTTTTATTTATAGAAAAAGAACATATTTTATTTTATCGTAAATACATTATTTAAATTTTAGAAATTTGACTTCCATATTGTTTTATTTTCTTATTTTTTGTATATTTTTATGTTTCGTAAAATTGTTAAGTGATTTTCGATATAATTTTACTAAATATCATCAAAATGTATTAAAATGTTAAGAAAAATAAAGAATTTTCATTGTGAATATAAAACCAACAATATAATATTTAACTTGTACTTATATAAAAATTATATATAGATATATTATTAATTTATGATTTTGAGAAGACTATATATTTACATAGAAGTTTTAAAAATATTATTATCTTATTATTTTATCGATTTGTATTATATTTAACACTGATCTAATTTTGGACCGGTAAAATTTATTAATTTATAGAGATTATTAATTTATAGAGGTTCTACTGTAAATGCAAATTGTTTGGAAACATGGATATGACATTTTGTATTTTCTTTTCTTTACACATTTAGCCATTGCATTTACAATGAAATTAAATATTTTTTTATATATTTTTATTTACATTATACCATTGCATTTAAAATAAACTAGATCTTGATCCGCAAAACTGTGTGGTGTTAACCGGGCTTCGTAGCCTGGTGGTAAAGGAACCTCGGCTGAGGCACCCGCCACCCAGCTTCGAACCCCGGCCACTGCGCAAATTTAACATGCGGGGCGCAGCGTCCAGGACCGCCTTCGGGTGGATAGTCGGTCGTCTAATTAGCGAACCGGAGACCTGGGTCATAAAAAAAAAACTGTGTGGTGTTATTTTTAGTTATATATGCATATATATATATATTTATTTGGATTATTAGTGGTATAAAATTTTAATTTTAAGCATATATTTAAATGTTTATAAAGCAAAATATTATTGTATATACGAAAGTAAAAGATATATTAATTTTTGTACATGCATTTTATGGTCTACTAATGTTAAGTCGTTCTGTCATCACATTATATTTTTAACATATATATTTTATATTGATGAATTTTTTTTATAAATTTATCAATGTAATATAATTTTATTATAGTTCAGTATAATAATTTTAAACATGATCAATTATGATTATAAAATATATAAAAGTAGGATATAATATTATTTATAATTTTATAAAAAATATTTTTAACATAAATATTTTATATTGATGAAATAAATTTTATAAATTTATCAGTGTAATATAATTTTATTATAGTTCAGTATAATAATTTTAAACATGATCAATTATGATTATAAAATATATAAAAGTAGGATATAATATTTATTTATAATTTTATAAAGAATAACTGAATATATATAATAATACATAATAATAGTTCATTGCTAATTACAAAATTAGTGAGAATATTTACATAAATTTTTTGAAAATTAAGATATTGTTAAAATATTTAGATCATAATATGATTGATTGTGATTGTGTAATATATAAAAATAAGATAAAATATTTATTTTTAATTTAATAAAAACAACTGCTGTTAAGGGATAATTTGAAAAATACTCTGTTTGTAGTTTAAAATTTGAATAATATACTTATATTTTTTAGTTTTGAAAAGTAAACTTTCTGAATTGTGATAAGACATTTTTATCCTAACTTGAAAAAAATAACTTATTCTATTTACTACGTACTAAATTTAAAATTTAAAATTACTATTATTATTGTTTATGTTTATGGTGATACAATTTTCCTGATTTCAGTATCTTCGTAGATCTTTGCAGTAGTGAGAGAGAGAAAAAAACTATCACAGCAAGTGAATGTTTGAATTAATGGATGTATGTGCTTACTTACTTCATTACGTCAATTTCAGAGGAATGTATCCCAATTGTTTATGTATGATGATTGAGGATCTCAGTAAACTGGTCTAAAATTTCCCAGGTCTAAAGTGTGTGTGTTGAGCATTCCAAACATGTTTTGGGAACTTACTTTGATGTCTGTGGGATACAGAATTGGAATTTAGAAGATCTATTACTCATGAGACACATCAAACAATATACAAAGATTATCGTACTGTATAAAGGATACTACTTTTGATGTTTTTTTTAATCAGAAGAAAAGCAAAACGCTATTTGCTATTCAAGTATTCTTTAAATAGTGTAATAATAATCTGAACATGATAAGAAACATACGATGAAACTACTGCATCCGTATATATTGGCTATACAAAGAGGCGATGTCTAAGCAGATTGGATGACGAGAAAATACAAAATCAAATTACACCCAAGACATTGGTGACAAAATAACACAAACATATAAACACTGGAAAACTAGAAGAAGAAGAAGATGATACAAATAAATAGAGACCCAGAGAGGAATGAGGAGATAGAGAAAATGGAAAAATATCAATTTTTTTCATCAAAATAAATGTAAAATATAGTATAATAAGATATTATACACATATTTAGGAGTATTATTTAAAAATAAATAAAAACCTGTAAAATAAATATATTTCTTTAGATAGGGTAATTTAGTCATTTAAATTAAACAAAAGTGTAGTTTTCAAAAATTGTATATATAATTGTAGTTTACAAAATAAAATCTCAAGTAAATGTATATATCCAAATTTTCCCATATATTAATGTATAATAATATTTTAAAACTAATTAAGAAATTATTGAAAATATTTACATATAATATTTTTAAATTAAGATCTTGTTAAGGTTTTTCTCTAACAGATTTTCGAAATTATATATATATATATATATTTTAAATGAAAAGATATCAAAAGATATTATGATTAATAGGTGTGATATATTACAAAGCATATTTTTAATAATAAATGATTGATTGTTATTTCTTGTAAGAGTCCATTTTTTTAAATATCACACATGAATGAAAAGTCATGAATTCTCTTTTAATATAATAGATTTAAATTAATTAATTACAAAGATTGTTGTTTTTTGTGGTGAAATTTAAAACACAAACTGAAATATATAGTATATATTATATAAAACAATTTTAAATACAATATTACCTTATTTAGTTTAGTTAAATATAAAAAATTTGAGAGTTCAGTTTTCAAAAAATGAAAACTACTGTAGAGAATTATTTTTTTCTAATATGTTGTTTTATTCTAAAATAAATTAATAAAAATAGGTTTAATATATAAATAGAACAGTTACATCAAATTAGAAAAGTTTTACTATAATATTATGTACAAATAATTTTTTTCTTATTAAACATTTATATTATAAATAAATATATTCTACTTTATATGTAAATTAGAAGACAAAAATAATATATATGAATTTTTTTTATAAAACCAACAATTTTTAAGTTACGTTGAAGACAAGCTAAATCAAACACCCGCATTTACATGTCGGGTTAAGTTTAGTATTAATCCTTAGGGTCATCTGCCTTGTTAAAAGGTGCAAAAATCTGATTAAACATATTTTTGTATTATTATTTATTCATTTCAAGTTTTAAAATCTCGTGGCTGAAATTATCTACCGAGTACCGACTGACCAGATGACAGATAACAATATATTTTGAGAAAATTGCTACTTTTCTTTATCATTACTTTATAGAAATATATAAAATGTTATTTACCGCCCAAGAAATGAATATAGAAAAGCATATGTGTTCATTATAAATTTATAAATCGAAGGATCATATCAAAAGTGAAAAGTCCATGCATGGACTCAGTTCTATGCACGCAACCGCGATGAAGCTCTGTTTGGGACAGGATTGTTTTCTTGGTGAAGTAAAATTTCAGAAAAAAGTATCCGAATACATTTCTAATTTTTTAAAATAGGGAAAATGGACTATAAACACACAAAAAGAAAGGAATCAAAACTTTAAAACAGTTATTGATTAAGTGACACTTTGAATTATGTTATTAGGGTCAAAGGAATAAATAAGATGGTTTTTTTGTCATCAAACAAGATGAATTAGTGGATTAAAAGATGATCTACACCCAATAATCTCAAGTTTAAACTTGACAGAATGGCTACGCCCCTGGTTACGTTCACTCACGCAGTCACGCTCTGCTGTAAGTCTGTAAATATTGTGAAAGTTGATAGTTGACTCGATGAACAATACGTAAGAAACAAGTCAACCAGAAAGACAATAAGAAAAATCGTATGAAAGCAGAATAAAGATGTGTCGGGAGAGAAAGTAGGGAGCATGTGGGGGTAGTTGATTAAGAATCATTGCTTAGATTAAAAACACCAACCACTAATTTCGATTATATTTTCCTTGTCGTCTCTTAATCACTTATTATTACGATTAATCAAGTGAAACAAACCACAAGAGTCGAGGGCTGGCCGTATTCGAAGAAGTGGAAGCTCTCTCTCACTACAATATAATGGACAGTCACATGCGATGTCTGTCTTTATTGTCTTGCAGTTTCCAATGTTATTGCAAAATAAATAAATGACAATTATCTCAAATTGCACTTTTTAAGTTTTTGTCATCCAAATAGCACTAAAAAAATAAAATGACATAAATAGCATATTTTTGTTTTGAAAATTTTAATAATATTTTTTATTTTTAAAAATTTGAATACATTCTTAAAACTCCACCCCTTAACTCAAAACTCTAAGTCTTAAATTAATTAACCCAAAGGTTAGAAATGCGTATTTACCCGTCAATAAAACTTATTTTGGTCATTTTTTCCTTGTGATGTTATTTTTGTGACAAAAATTTGGTTTTGTGTTATCCTAGTCTTATTCTCATAAATAAATACTTGAAAGTGAAAAGAAAATAACAGAATAAATATCGTATTTACTTTATATTGTATTTTCTTAATAAATAACGTACATATTTATTTATGTAATAATTTGTTTTATTTTGAAAATTTCTGAATAAAATTTGTAATGCCTGATATTTATTAATAAAACTGTTTGTTTGCAGAATTTATTTTTTAAGAAAATCACATTTCTTTTCATGTTTGATGGTCCAAAAAAAGTATAAAGTTTGCTTAGTGAGCCGGTTTTAATAGTTGGCTAAAGAGAAAATAAGAGAGGGCACGGGGAGACGCAGAGGCAGTTTCGAAGAAACTGCGAGGCAAGTGGGAGGAAGAAAGGAATGGGAGGGACCGATGGACAAGGACAAAAGGAGATTGCTTAGCCAATAAGCGGAAGCTTTTGATCTTAAGAGAGGGTTCTTTAAAACTGTCAGATTCTTACGGACAAAATTATAGTATTAATATTATTTTTTTGGCTAAAGAAGAAAAAGAAAGAAAGAAAGAATGAGCGATTGGCTTGGGGGAGCTCTGGTCTCTGAGGTTCTGAAAGGGTTGATCAAAGAGGCTAAGGCGTTGATAGATTTCAAACTGTTGCTTAAAGAACTCGTATCAACTATGGAGAGATTGATTCCGCTGACGGAAAAGATCGATACGATCCAAGGGACCCCAGACTTTGATTACGGGGATCTCAAGGTACTGAAGCAAACCTTCAAAAGAGCTAGGGAAGTGGTTGATAAGTGTCAACGAGGAGGCGTCTGGTTTATCCCGAAACTTATGCTCACAAGAAAGATTAAGGGAATCAATAAGGATATGTTCAAGTTCTTGCAGATGGACCTACAGCTTCTTCAGTACCGGTCCCTGGAGAGACTCAACGATAAAGTTGACGGTTTAAGCAAGAGAATGGATAGCTTGAATGTTCCTCCGCCGTCCGTTTCTACGGCTCTTTGTTCTGTTCCGCAGCCTGTTAAGGATCTCGTTGGATTTGATATCCCCTTGATGGAGCTCAAGAAGAAGCTCCTTGATGATTCCCTGTCTTCTCTTGTGGTTTGCGCTCCTCCTGGGTGCGGGAAGACCACCCTCGTTACTAAGCTTTGCCACGATCATGCAATCATAGGTTATATAAACACACATCTTTCTTTTTTCACACCTCAATTTCGTTGTTGTTGTTTGCACTGACTGATTGTTTCCACTGGCAGGAAAGTTCAATCATATCTTCTATTGGGTTGTGTCAAGTACCCCTAACCTGAGGCTCATGGTACATCATCTACTCCTGCACAATGGTTACAATTACAATGACTTTGCATTTGACAACGACTCCCAAGCAGCTAGTGCCTTAGGAAAATTGCTACAGGGACTTGAAGGAAATGGTATACTGTTGGTGTTGGATGATGTGTGGGGTGGAGCTGAATCCTTGCTTAAGAAAATTAAGATTGACGTAAAAGGTTATAAGATTTTGGTCACCTCTCGGTTTGAGTTCCGCAGTTTTGGTCCCACTTATCATCTCAAACCTTTGGACCCTAAAGATGCCAAGAACCTTCTCATTCATTTCGCATCTCCACTGCCTCGTCACACAAATAATCCTGATGAGTTTGATGATCTTCTCCAAAAGGTATTAATTATTAGTTCAAGTTTTAAGCTTTGATGTGTAGTGGATAACACTAAATCCATCTTTTCTCTCTCTTTTTTGACATGGTGGGGGTGTTGTAGATATTGAAACGTTGCAGTGGATTCCCAATAGTGATTGAAGTAGTCGGCAGTTCTCTTAAAGGACTAGATCTATCTTCATGGAGAGGCCAGGTGGAGAGCTGGTCTGAAGGGCAACCAATTATTGATAGCTCTGATGTGTTGCAATGTCTGCAGCCTAGTTTCAATGCCTTGAAACCCACTCTTAAGGACTGTTTCTTGGACATGGGTTCATTTCATGAGGACCAGAAGATACGTGCTTCCGTAATAATTGACTTATGGGTGGAACTATATGGTAGAGGTACTAGTAGTTGCATGAAGTACCTCAATGATCTTGCTTCTCAGAACCTGCTTAAACTTATTCCTCTCGGGTATGTTACTTAATTTTCTTTGCTACCTTCTTTTTCATGTAACACATTGATGAACTTATTGTCGTTAGGACGCGAAAATCCATATTGAAAATTCTATTCACACATACTTATTTTTACTTGGTCCACACTTGTTTATGTACTTTACCAGGAGAAATGAGCAGGAAGATGGTTTCTACAATGAGTATTTAGTCACTCAACATGATATCCTTAGGGAGCTGGCTATCCATCAAAGCCGATCCGAATCAAACCTGGAGACAAAAAGACTCAAATTGGAGATCATCAAGAACAAATTTCCAGAGTGGTATTCGAATCTAAAGCAGTCTATTAATGCTAGTCTCTTGTCTATCTCCACCGGTAATCCTTTCTTTTTTTGTTCCTGACAACATAACTTGGACTGTTTCTAGAGATATGACTTTCTCATAAACCATGTTTGGTCTTTTCTATTTTGGTTACAGATGATTTGTTCTCATCGAAATGGGTTGAAATGGATTGCCCCAACGTTGAGGCTTTAATTCTTAATCTCTCTTCATCGGACTATGCATTGCCAAGCTTCATTGCTGGAATGAAGAAGCTAAAGGTTTTGACCATCACAAACCACGGTGTTTCCCCTGCAAGAATGACGAACTTCTCCTGTCTCAGCTCATTACCAAACCTGAAACGGATCAGACTCGAGAATGCTTCCGTCACTTTGCTCCACCTTCCCAAGTTAGGACTTGTTAGTCTCGAGAAGATATCTTTTGTCATGTGTAGTTTTGGTGACGTTTTCTACGACTGGATAGATATCGATATCTCTGAAGCTCTTCCTAGCTTGCAGGAGATCGACATAGACTATTGCTATGATCTCTATGAGTTACCTTATTGGGTCTCTGAAGTTTTTTCATTGACGACACTAAGCGTCACCAACTGTTACAAGCTCTCTAGACTTCCTGAAGCTATAGGAAACTTGATTAGTTTAGAAGTGTTGAGGGTGAGTTCTTGTCTTGATCTCCGCGAGCTGCCTGAAACGACTGACAGACTCAGCGATTTGCGGTTTCTTGATATTTCTGATTGCACGGGATTGAGAAAATTCCCGCAAGAGTTTGGGAAACTGAAGAGCCTGAAGAAGATGTCGATGAGGAAATGTTATAAATGTGAACTACCGGATTCAGTGAAGAATCTAGAGAATCTGGAGGTCACATGCGATGAAGAAACTGAGTTTGTGTTGTGGAAAAGATTGGAGGAAAAAATGAAAAACAAAAACTTGAGAGTTCATGTGGAGGAACCAGAGCATAATCTGAACTTGCTTCATATGTTTAGAATGTAATATGGTGTTAATAATATTCTTTTTTTTTGAGAAATTCTGGTTAATTAATAATATTCTTAATATGAGTATAAAATGTTACTTACCCAAAAAAGAAAACAAAGGAAGAGAATGTATCCTATCAAAGCAGAGATCACAAAACGCAGCTCCATTGTTTTATAAGAGGACTAGTGTTCGGACCCGTACTGCGTACGGGCAAAAAAACTTTACTCTTATATGAAATTAACATATAAGTTTAACATGTATTAAAATTACAATTTTGGGTTAAAAAAAATACTAACACCACATAGATCACCGCCTTAACTTTCTAGGTGTCAAGAGATGACTAAGAATGTTAAATTGTTAATATATATCTGCAATGAATTATGTAAAATATATATAGGGAAACTATAATAATTTACGGCAATAATAAATTGAAATACCTTTGTTTATAATGCCGATATGATATCTTCATTCGTCACGTTCCTTAATAGTAAAGATCTGGTAACCTTTCTTTTTAGCCTATATCCATGGTAAAAAAAAATCACCGAAAAAACTCAATAACATTGCAACTTTCCATAGTTAACTGAAAGAAAATTGATAAAATATTTATTTTAGTATTACCATGGTCGGATTTTTATAGTGGATCGTCACTCTTCGTGTCTATTATAATAATCCATTAAAACAACTTCAAGCTCTCAATCCTACAAAAAGAATAAGATAATATGACTTTGAAAAGAAGATAAATTTGAATTTGGATAAAAATATTTCTGTTGCCAAACTCCAAACCCAAAGATGTTAGAAACGAAACGATTGAGAATAAGCAGAGGAGTAAAGATAGATAAGAACTGAAAATATTATAGAGAAAGTGTAAACATTTTGAATTCGTGCATGTTGACCAAAAAGAAAAGAAATGGTGTATAAAATAAGAGATCAGAGAAAATTTAGGGAATCAAGTGGTTACAGTTCAAGAATTAGAGAACGTGTGTTCTTTTTCCTTAAAGACAGTTTTTTTTCCTTTTTTACGATTCAACTTTTCGATAGATTTTTTTTTTGTTGATAATTTTTTAAGGCTTTGGCCATGTGTCTTAATTTAATTTGTTAGGTGACTTGTGATTTATTATATAAGGGATGTATCTTTATAAGAGGATGTATCTTTGAATAATTAAGTCACTGAAGATTGACGCATGTATTGATTATTACTCGATATTTATTTTTCATAATTAGTTTTATATATTTTAGATGTCTGGTAATATAACTAAATATATTCAAAAGACATAGACTGAAACGGATAATATAGTTATTTTTGGTACAAATATCCGAATCCATTTTAAGGTATTTAAATATTTTTGATATTTATTTGATCATTGAGGAGACATATGGGATATTTCAGATATCCGAATAAAATTTTGGATTTTTTTTTAGTTTTCATGTAAAAGATTTCAGGTAAAATTTTGGGGTTTAAGGTATTTAAATATTTTTTGATATTTATTTGATTTTGGGTATTTTTGTGTTTTGAATTTTACCGGAGTGTTTTGAGTCTTTTTGATCCTACATACCTGAATCGAGCCGGACTCATTACGTATTCAAATTACAGGTATTTTACAAATATTTGAATTATGGATTCGAAGTGACCCGTATCTAAAAGAAACCGACCCGGACCTAAATCAATTTTTTTTCAAATACCTAGTTGCATACAAATATCGAGGATGCATATAACTCGAACATGAATAAAATGACTTATACCTCCAAATGCCCAAATCTAACCTCTCACTATATTTTTTGTATGTTTCATAAGAGTTAAATTTTTTAAGTTGGTGAGAATCGATATCACTTTGGAAGATTTTAGTATAGATTTATACGGATTATCTTCGTTTTAAACAGGAAAAACGAATAAGTAGGATTTTTAATATTTTTTACAGATTTTGAAATAAAATATTATTATAAATATTTTTTTATAAAATTTAATGTAACATAATATATATATATGTATGTAAAACTTTATTTTAACAAATGGTTTGCTAAAGTGTTTCTGCCTAATCTAGATGTTTTGTAAATATTTTGAATAATATAAATATAGAAATTAATTTAACTTAATAGTACACGACTGATACTATTTTGATTCTTTTATGTTTGTTATCTATATAAGGTCGAAAATATGTATTAGTTATATTACTAACTTGTTTTGATTTTTTCCTTGCGTATGGATTTAATAATATAGTACACTCAAATATTGAGAATCTAAAAAAGTATGTTAAATGCAAAAATATCGGGTGATATGGAGATAGGCAGGTGAGACATCCCTATAATATTATTTGAATCAGTTTTCTACGTGTCGCGCTCAAGTTTATTCTTGTGGTGGTTGATTACAATAATACTTTTAATGAATTGAAAATATATTTATAATTACTATGCTAAAACATATTTTTCTTTTTAATAATTTCTATTAGTGAGAAGTTTCATTTTTCAGATAACATATATAATTAAAAACATTTATAATTTGAAATAATAAAATATATTTATATATGAAATGATTTCATAAAAAGAAAACTTAACAAAAATAATTTTTATATTGAGAAAAATAAATATTTCCCTTAAACACATTCTTAAGAAATATAACTATATTTTCAAAGTAATAAAAACGTTTTTATATCTATATATTTTCTCAGATAATTGCAGATAAAAATGTGATTAGATAAACCAAGATATCTTTAGCTGAATAATAATATTTTATAATTAGTATTAATTAAATTTTTATTCATTATTATAATATTTATTAACAAATAACATTTTATAGTTACAACAAAACCAAAAATGTCTATAAAACTTTTTACTTATATAAAATAATTTCTCCAGAAAAAAATTAAAAACCTGGCATTTATTTTTAATGTTAAATGATATTTTTATGAAAATTAATTTTACCAGAAGAATATTTTGAAAAAATAATTAAAAAATGGGTTTAAATAACATAATTTTAGATAGTTTTAATGAACTGAACATATTATATTTTGCCACAATTAAAAATATTTTTTTGATTAATATTTAGGTTTATTTTTCCTTTATATTTGTACAATCCAACATATCTATGATAAAAGTTGATAAGCAAATCTGAGTTATTATATTTAATATTATTTAAAATAAATTTCAGACTACTTTTATAAATTTAAGATATAACATTACTTAGAGATTACAAAATATTTTAATTATTATAGATATCTATATGCGTTCATGAGCTTACACAATTTTATCAATTATTCTCTTTTATAGCTTTCTACTTATCATTGTTTTATTTTTTAAAATATTTTAAGAAAATCAACATATATCAAATTATATAAATATTATGAAATATATTTACACATTTTAGACGAAAAAATGAATTGATACGATAAACAAGACTAATTTGATTTGGTTAAATAAATAAGCAAAATATTTTATAGTAATTTTTATTTATTTTTATACATATAAATTATGGTTGCTTCAAACCATACTAATAAATAAAACTAAATTTTTAACTAATTGTTAAAGATTATTTCTTTTGTAAAACATATATGCATGAGATTTTAAAATATTATCACGATATTTATTTATGTATTCTGAATCAATCAACAATGAATTTTAGTTTTCTATTTTATTTTCAAAACAATATATATATATATATATATATATAATTATATTTATAATATTACTAAAATTTATTTAAAAATCTAAAAAACAACCAATTTAAATGAAAATCACAAATTATTCAAAATTTTAATATTTTTATAATAAAAGATATATTATAATTGATTTCAAAGAATTTGATGTTGTTTAATATACCCAAATAAAAATTAGACCAATCAGATATTACACATCCAAAACCACATATCTAACTAAAACAATATAATATTATTTATATAAATTATGAAATAATGAAATTAAACTATTAATAAATTATTAAAATATATTTACTTTATATATATATATATATATTTATATCCGTGAATGAGCACGGAAGAATCACCTAGAAATTAACCCAATATCATTAAAAATGGATCATTCTCATTTTACGCCCTTAATGAAATGTTAAAATTTTCCAAAAATCTTTTTAATGATATGATTAATTAAAAAAATCGGTAATGACATTATTGTCTTTCGATTTTTGGGCTTATATTACATTTAAATGAGTTCTATTTATATATAATTTATTTCATAACCCATAAACGTTTTTGATAATAACAATAAATTAAAATCTGTAATATTACATATTGATTTTGTAATTAAATGATTTTACGACTTTATCACAAAACTAAAAAAAAGTTTGTGCCATTTTATATGTTTTGAAATATTTTACGGAAAATATAATTGTTAAATATAAAATCTTATTCAAGCACAAATTTCAGATACAACAATTGTTTAACTTATTTAGAAACATAAAATGGTTGTGTAAGACATTGTAAAATAAAAATTTCTTCATACTGTACACACTATAAAATTTCTTATACATATAATAAGAAATTTTATAGTATGTACAGTATGAAAAAATAGTCATATGACTTATGTTTAATTTATAGAAATAGTCAACAATTCATATATCCGCATTTTTTAAGCAAAACAAAAGAGTTATGATCCAGTTGTAGATAAAACGATAAAAATAGTACCTGTGCTTTTTAAAATTTTCCCTTAATGAAATGGTAACATTTTTCAAAAATGTCTTTAATGATATGACTAACTAAAAATTTTCATTAATAGTATATATTGTTTTTCGGTTTTGTGGGCATATTTCAATATTTAGATGAACTTGCTATCGTACATCAATTTACTAAAATGATGATGTCGATTTTATGGTTTTAATTAATGAGTTTTTTGGTTTTTTTCGGGCCGAATAGTAAGTTTGTTGTAGGCATGATTATATATATAAACTGTGACATGATCAAATTTTAAACTTATTTACAAACATAAAACGGTTGTGTGACACATTTTAAATTTCGTCATATTTTACACACTATAACAAATCCACATAATTGAAATTGGTTCATGTAACAGTTTATATAATTAAAACGAAAAATTTAATTTTTATATTGAAAAAACCACAAAAAATTATCCGTTTTTTTAAAGGCGGATCAGAATCTAGGTACTAAACTAAAATTATGTAAAAGAATTGCGAGGTAATTGCGCGGAAAGTAGTAGGAAGAAACGGGTTGCCAAAAGTCAACACGACGGCATTACCTTTGCAATTAAGCTTAATCCCTTCTTGTCTGTTTTCAACATCTACTCTCCCTATCGTTTTGGGAAAATCTCAAAGCATAAAAAGACCTTTCAGATTCTTTCTATCTAACAAAATCTGAGCTCTGGGTTTTTGATTCTATTCTACAAAACAAAAAAAAAAACAAAAAATGAACGATTGGGTTGACTTGGGATTAAGTTCTTTTAGTGGAGCTTTGGTCTCCGAGGCTCTGAAACTCGCCATCGCCGAGGCCAAGAAGTACAAATCATTCAAACCCCTGTCCAAAGAACTCGTCTCAACCATGAACAGACTGCTTCCCTTGACCCAAAAGATCGACTCCTTGCGAAATGAGTTAGACAACAGCGCTGCTGAGCTACAAGAACTCAGGGATACCATCGAACAAGCTCAGGTACTGATAAACAAGTTTCCGAGCGTCCGGTTTTACAACAAAACCAAATACGCCAGAAAAATCGAGAAGATCAATAAAGCTATGGTCAAGTTCTGCAGCATCGATCTGCAGCTATTTCAGTATAGGGACCAGCTGGATTTGTCCGTTGTGGTGGGGAACATTGATGATAAGGTGGATGGTTTAAGTAAGAGAATGGACAGCATGAGTGTTGCTCCCGTGCCACTTTTTACAGATCTATGCTCTGTTCGAAAGCTTGATAAGGTTCCCGTTGGATTGGATTGGCCATTGATGGATCTCAAGAAGAGATTCATTGACAATGACACTGCGGCTACCATCGTGGTGTCTGCTCCTCCGGGGTGCGGCAAGACCACACTAGTTACTCACCTTTGCAACAATGCAGATGTCAAAAGTATGTATCTTAAAAAGTTTCCAATCTTTAGGTTGTGTTCTTGTTTCTAATCATATTAGTGTTTCTATTTTTGGCAGGGCATTTCAAGCATATCTTGTTTAATGTTGTCTCAAGTACTCCAAACTTTAGGACGTTAGTACAGAACTTACTTCAGCACAACGGTCACGCTTTTCCACAAACGTTTGAGAACGATACTCAAGCAGCCGTTGCCTTGAGAAAACTGCTGGAGAAACTCGTGGAAGACGGTCCTGTACTGCTGGTGTTGGATGATGTGTGGCAGGGAGCTGATTCTTTCCTCGAAAAATTTCGTATTGGCATACCGAACTATAAGGTTCTGGTGACTTCTCGCTCTGAGTTTCAGTGCTTTGGCTCAACTTATTATTTGAAACCTTTGGATGATGAAAATGCCAGAGCCCTTCTCGTTCAGTGGGCGTCACGTCCTCCTACCAACTCTCCAAATGAGAGCGAAAATCTCCTCAAAAAGGTACTTCCTCCGCTTCACTTTAATTGGCTTTTAAAGTTTTTGCACATAAAATTATCATTAAACTAAATTAATTCAACCAATAAAAAATAACTTAGTATTTTGTAATCGATCACAAAATTATGATATTAAATTTTATCTAAAATAATAAAAAACATCAATTATTTTAAAACAATTTTTTTCCCTCTAAACACCAGTCAAATTGATAGTATTTGTTTCAGTCTCTACGAACCTATGAGAAATTTGATTACTTAATAGCTTTCACTATGTCTTGTATATATTGCAGATATTGAAACGTTGCAATGGATTCCCAATCGTAATTGAAGTAGTAGGCGTTTCACTTAAGGGAAAAACTTTAAATTATTGGAAAGGGCAGGTGGAGAGCTGGTCTGGAGGGAACGAAACAATTCTGTCTAGTGTGCTTGGATGTCTGCAGCCTAGCTTCACTGCCCTGGATCCTGTTCTCAAGGAGTGTTTCATGGACATGGGTTCATTTCTTGAGGACCAGAAGATACGTGCTTCTGTAATTATTGACATGTGGATGGAACTATACTGTAAAAGTAGTAGTGGCAGCAGTGTCGTGTACATGAAGTACCTTGAAGACCTTGCCTCCCAGAATCTACTTAAACTTGTTCCTCTCGGGTATGTTGTTACAACTCTTGTCTCTTTATGTCTACCATTTAGATGAACTTTACTTACTTATTTGGTTTTCTCATCAGCAGAAATGAGCAGGAAGAGGGTTTCTACAATGAGTATTTAGTCACTCAACATGATATCCTTAGAGAGCTGGCTATCCATCAAAGCGGATTAGAAGCATCCTTCGAAAGAAAAAGACTGAATCTGGAGATAAAAGATGATCAGTTTCCAGACTGGTGTTTGAATCAAATGGAACCCATTAGGATCAATGCCTCTCTCTTGTCAATCTCTACAGGTAAATTCTTCAGAGTGGCTATATAAATCTATCTGTTGTTTCTTGAAATATGATTTTTGTTTTCTTGTTTTGGTTATTGCAGATGATTTGTTCTCATCGAATTGGATTGAAATGGATTGTCCAAATGTTGAGGCTTTGATTCTCAACATCTCTTCACAAAAATTTGCATTACCGAGCTTCATCGCTGGAATGAAGAAGCTAAAGGTTCTGATAATCACAAACCGCGGTTCTTATCCATCAATATTGAGCAACTTCTCGTATCTCAGCTCATTACCAAACCTGAAGCGGATTAGACTGGAGAAAGTCTCGGTCGCTTTGCTTGACATTCTCAAGTTGCAGCTCCTCAGTCTGAAGAAGTTGTCTTTAGTTATGTGCAGCAGCTTCGGCGAGGTTTTCTACGACATTGATGAAGAGATAGATGTCTCTAGAGCTCTTCCTAGTTTACAGGAGATTGACATAGACTATTGCTACGATCTCGATGAGTTGCCTTATTGGGTCTGCGAAGTTGTTTCGTTGAAGACACTTAGCATCACCAACTGTAACAAGCTCTCTGCACTTCCTGAAGCTATAGGACACTTGAGTAAGTTGGAAGTGTTGAGGCTGAGCTCTTGTATTAATCTCTCTGAGCTGCCTGAGACGGTAGAGAGACTCGGGTGTTTGCGGTTTCTTGATATTTCTCATTGCTTGGGACTGAGAAAGTTGCCTCTAGAGATTGGGAAGCTGCGGAAGCTTAAGAAGATGTCGATGAGGAAGTGTTGGAGATGCGAGCTTCCGGAGTCGGTGAGGGATCTAGAGGACCTGGAGGTGAAATGCGATGAGGAAACTGGGTTGGTCTTGTGGGAAAGGTTGAAGCCGAAAATGAGAGGCTTGAGAGTTCTAGAGGAGGAAACGGAGCATAATCTAAACTTGCTTCAAATGTTTTAATGTGTTGTATGTGTTGTTGTTATCCAAGATGGTCCGAAGGTAAATATAGAAGAAATGTTGTATGCTTCTGTTCTTTTATTAATAAACCTATTTACATTACATGTTTCGTTAGTGTTTTAGTTTCAATTATTTCAGTATTTTGTTGAATTTTTCTACTAACGTCTAATGCATCTTTATTATTATAATAGAAATACATGTATAAACTACCTCTTAATTTTCAGTGTTATTTACAATGGTATGTCATTGTAATTAAATGAACCATTAAATGAACATATATTTAAAAAATTGTTGTAGTTTTCTATTTATTAAACAATTTCCTAAATTAATTTAACTAAAATTTCATATTTATTATATTTCCTAAAATAAATTAGCTGATTCTTAGGAATATTCATATTTAAAATTTATTTTAACAATATTAAAATTGGATAATGCTACGATTAATTATTTTGAACGAAATTCAAGTTTCAATTCGACATTAAAAAATATTTTGAATATTCCAAAAATATATGTTTAACTTACCATTAATTATTTTGAATAATAAAATCTATATATGCTAAGATTATAAATATTTTAAACTACTTATAGAACAAGATGAAATATTTGTAACACAATATTATTTTAATATAATTAAATCTCACCTAAAATTATATATTTTTCAAAAAATTTTAAAGTATATGTTTAACTATTTTGGTTGCTATTAATTATTTTCAACAAAAAAATAATATTGAAATTTAAATATATTTGGATTATTTGTAAATCAATGTTTAATGTTTATAACCAAATATATTTTTTCTAACGTATCTAAATCTTACCATATTATCTATATTTGATCAAAATATTTAAATTATTTTTACATTTGGCAAATAGTTTCATGTTACAAGAAATATTACTCAAACTATTAATAGGTCAATATTAATTTTTCAAAAGTTTAATAGCAAGCACAAAATACTATTTTTAAGCACATAAACTATTCGACTGTTATATTTATAAAAAAATTAGAAATGTGTAAATATTTAAAATATATAAACTGATAAACATTTAAATAATATTTATTTATATAAAAAATGAAAATAAATTTATGTCCAGACGAGTCCCAGCTCTATTGTCTTTTAGTTTACCTTGTCAATGGTCTAGTTAACGTTATTGACACTTCTGACCTTTCCGTGGGTGTGGAGTTATCATTCACCTTTTCTGGTAAAATTCTATTTTGGGACTTTTTCGTTATAAATACATCTGCGATTTATGAAGTCTCAGTTACAAAAATAAAACAAAGAGCCAGACAAAATAGAAAACGGCAGTAAAAATATTTCTCATGGATTCGATCAAAAATTTTGATGCCTTGAACAACAATCTTAGAGAGTGTTTCATAGACATGGGCTCGTTTCTTAAAGACCAGAAGATCATTGCTTCCACAATAATCGACTTATGGTCTGAATTATATGGTAAGGAGAACATCACTTGCATGAATTACCTCCAAGATCTTGCCTCCCACAATCTCCTTAAACTTCTTCCTCTTGGGTATGTTTTTTGTTCTTTTGTGACGAGTCTTGTCTTGTCTCTCCTGTGTATGTTACTTTCTATTCATCTACCAATTCTTTGATCTTGCAAAGTAGATTCTGCCTAGTATTAATTGCTTTTTCCTTTAAATGTTCTATCAGTTTTATATATATGTTTTATTATAGTATCAGGAAAAATGAGTATGGAGATTGTTTCTACAATGAATTATTGGTTAAACAAGACACTGCCTTTAGAGAGTTTGCTATACATGAATGTGAAAAGGAGTCGATCCTCCAAAGGAAAAGATTAAACATGGATGTACAAGAGAACAAGTTCCCAAGCTGGTGTCTAAATCTAAAACAGCCTGTTGTTTTGAACGCTTCTCTACTGTCTATCTCTACCGGTAATATATACGATTGTTTCTTTACTTTCTTGTCACACACTCCTTTAATAATAATATTCTATAACTTGATGTGATTATGATCTTTCTAATTTCTTTTTTTTAATGTTTACAGATGATTCATTTACATCGTGTTGGGTTGAAATGGATTGTCCAAACGTTGAAGTTTTAGTTCTTAATCTCTATTCATCAAACTATGCATTGCCAGACTTCATTGCTACGATGAAGAAACTGAAAGTTGTGATGATCATGAATCACGGTCTTGAACCTTCAAAGTTGATCAATTTAACGTGTCTCAGCTCATTACCTAACCTGAGACGGATCAGATTCGAGAAAGTTTCAATCACTTTGCTTGACATTCCCAAGCTTGAGCTCAATAGTCTCGAGAAGCTATCGCTTTGGTTGTGTCATTTCGATGAGGCTCTTAACGAGCCAGAGATTGATGTTTCTGAAACTCTACTACAGAGTTTGCAGGAAATCGAAATAGACTATTGTTACAACCTTGTTGAGTTACCACACTGGGTCTCTCAAGTTGTTTCATTAAAGAAGCTTAGCATCACGAACTGTAACAAGCTACGCAGACTCTTGGAAGCTATAGGCAACTTGAGGAACCTTGAAATGCTGCGGGTGGTTTCTTGTAGTAGTCTCTTTGAGCTTCCTGAAACTATCAAGATACTTAGCAATTTGCGGTTTCTAGATGTTTCTGGATGTTTTCAACTAAAAAGGTTGCCTCTAGAGATTGGAAAATTACAGAAGTTGAAGAAGATTTCCATGAGAGATTGTTATCGATGTGAATTGCCAGATTCAGTAGAGAATCTAGAGGACCTGGAGGTGAAATGCGACGAAGGGACTGTGTTCTTATGGGAAGGAGTCAAATCTAAAATGAAGAATCTGACAATCACCGAAGAGGAAACAGAGCATAACCTTAACTTGCTTCAACTGTTCTGATGTCAGAGTTTGCTTTGTGCGTGTCATGTCTTCCACGTTTGTACTAATACATTATAAAGTATTATCTATATTTATATGATATTTTACATTGCATATAAGTATGTATATTACATTGCCATCATATTCTTGACGAAGGGTACCTCTTGGTGCAATGTACGCAGGAGTGCTAAAATTAAAAGCCAATGTAATGTCTTCAAGAGGTTCCATTCATCATCAGGCTATTTCAACAGTTGATGGTGGGTGAGGCAAGGCAAATTTTTTTGGGTAAAATAGGATGACATTGACAGTGACTTGGTAACTTTTATTAATTGGTTTTAATTTCAGTTACAAAAAAGCCTCACTGCTTGTCATGAAAAATATTTGGGCCTTTATATATAATATCACAGGCACCAGCCTAATTGTACCATGGCCGATTTGATTGTATACGTAGCATGGCATTGGCATGTAGTTAACAATTCAGCTTATTGATTTTGTCGGTCTATATATATAGACACTCTTAAACTATAATTCACCAAGGACGGTTGTATTAAATTTGTTGTTGGATTGACCTAGTTAGAAATGAAATTATTGCTACTCGAGTCATTTAATTCGTCGAAGAGTACCAAAAGGTACAAAAGTGACTCGTGTTAGAGAGAGAAAACTATATTTATAATTTATTTGAGATTATAAGAAAAGGAGATTAGGTTTATGGGTAAGTGCGCAACTAATAGGTCAGGGCTTAATTAAATGACCGATGCTCATCAATTTCACCATCTTCTCTTTATTGATATACTAACTGGTGACATTAGTATACTATTATATGCACATGCACATTAAGTATCCATGTTTCTCATGAACCATCAGGTATAGGAGTAGTATACAGCTCCCCACATACATAACCGATTTATATGATCACGCATGCTATGGTCAAACGAAGTGAATGAAATTTAGTTAATACTTTGACTGCGTATTGTGCGTGTAAGTGTTTTCTAGCCGCTGTTGATCAGGTTTTATACGGAGTATGTATTACTTTTTTTTCTCAAGTGAAGAAGTGAGAAATCAGACCATGTTCATATGTTATGTTGAGTCTTAAGGGAGGACATATAAAAATACAATTATAAAATGTTAGCATCGTTTGACCAAAAAAAAATGTTAGCATCGAAGAGGAAAATGCTATGGAGGAGAGAGAGAAAATTAAATTTATGAATTGTCAAAGAGTGTTGCTAATGACTAAACACAATCTTAATTGCCTAGCATTCACACTTAACTACCTCTTTAACATCATCTACTCGATGATTACTATTTTCTCCGTTTCATATTAAATGTCGTTGTATAAAAAATATTTTGTTGCAAAATAATTATAATTTTAGCATTTCAAAAGAAAATTTATTAATTTTCTTATTCAGTTTAATTTTCTATTAGTTGAAATATAAATAAGTGTATGGATAATGATGTTTTGTATATAAAATATGCAAAATTAAATATTTTCTTAATATGTATACAAAAGTGTTAAACGACACTTAAGAGGAAACAAATAGAATATTATATGGATTTACCGTTTACATGTAAGTATAATAAATGTCTAACATACAATTTCAATTTTCAATAAAGCTGTTCTAGAGTTTTTGTTGTCATCATAATATTTAATACTCCCTAGCTTTGTTATTAGTAAATTATAATCCCTTTAATATAAATGTCATTGTAAAATTTTTTTTATTGCAAATTAAGTGTCTTTTTCGACTTTCAATGCAAAATTTATTAGTTATATGGTGCAATTTATTTTTCTATTGGTTAAAAATATGGTTAGATGTATAGGTAATTGAGTTTTTATCTAAAAATTATGTATTATTAGTTTTTTTTTCTTAATCAGTGTGCACAAAGATAAAATGACACTTATTTAATAACAGAGAGATTAGTAAACGTCTTAAAATAAATTTCTGTTTAAAAATATATATGTTTTACATTTTCAATGCAAGTAGTTAATATTAATAAGAAATTCTAAACTTTACAAAGATAATTTTAATTTTTCAACTATTGTTGGTTTAAATTTATAGAAAATAATCAAATACAAAAGTGATGTATTTATAATCAAAATTTAATATGTTTTCTTAATATTTGTGAACACTAAATGCATCATTTATGAACAGATGAAATATTTTTCAAATTTTATTATTTTTCTGTGTTCATTTATTTTTTCATTCCCTTTATTCTTCTAGTTTAATGGGAACTAGTGGATTTGACAAACATAATGCCCAAAATTAGTATGCATATTATAAATAAATAATAATTTTATAAAAATTCCTAGGTATCACTTGTGAAAGGGTGAGTAAAAATAGAGTATACGATTAACCCATCAACCCAGTCAGAAAAGAAAATCAGAAATAAAACATTTCAGCACAGAGGAACACAAAGGATGGCTATTCCATAGTTTTGTTTGACATTGTGATAAAACACTAGGCCAAGTGATCCCTTCCCTGCTCGTAAAATTTACAAAGATAGCTGCATCTAAAAAGCATTAATATCTCTCATTTTTACTTGAACCAAAAGAATTGTCAAAATATGAAATACAAGAAGAATGTTAAATAATATATGTTGATGACAATAAAAAGTAAAATAATATATGTTTCAATACTAAAAGACGAGAGTGGGGGAGATATTTTGTTCAATTTGATACGAACCTTTAGGTTGTAGTACTCTTCAACAAAACTCAGAATTAACCAAATGTCGCTGACTTTTTCGTGTGTCGTTTGACTTTTACGTGTTGAGTATCATTTCGCTTTTGGACGTGCGAAACAATTAGAAGGGAAGAAAAAACTCGTCTGTCCCGTAATGCCTTGAGCAAAGTCAGAATTTCCAACTGCAAGAAAAGTCGACGAAATAAGCAAAAATAAAGCATTGGACCCAGGAGCAAAATTTAAGAAACGATAATATAATTAAAATAACGAAGTTGTTCGATGTGATTGAAGCTAATATATGGATGAATAAAGTGTGTATAATGAGATAACACTTCAAAGATTTCCAGACAGAAAGGTGTAAGCAATTCTTAGACTCTTTTTAAGCTACCCAAATTATCTCTATTAGGTAGAGGAAAGCTAAAATAATCACACTATTCTAAGATCAATAAATCGGTGAAGTGATGTGACCCACCATGAATTTAAAACTTTATAAACAACTACGTTAGTTAATGCATTATTGTTCAGAGAATCCAACAAAAAGAAAGTTTTAAAATTGGAGCAGCTAGGCTACAAGAAGTACTAGAAGAGTTATTGAAGAAATGACAAGGCTATTTCATTTAATGTTGTATATATATAGCAAAACCTATTATGTACCTCTGTAACTGTACTATACCGTAAAGAACTAAAGATCAGTCAAAAATGCAGAGAAAAATAAAATCTGAAACCTAAATATCATTAGTGGGGAAATTATAATTAGAACATTTTTGTTCCTACGTACCTTGAAGGTCAAAGGCCGTATTATTATTTTTTAATCTCTCTTTCTTTTTGATTAATTACTGAGAAGAACCAATGATACTCATTCCACCCTCCTCGCTCCCTGTATTCGGCTGCGTTTGAAGCACTAGCGGTTGGGAAGATTGTGTAGGTATGAACAACTGATCCCCCTTATGTTGTTGATGATGATGTAATTGCTCATCCGTATGATAGTTACCATTAGACGTAGGACTTTCAACAACGTTACCACCACTAGCTAAAGATGGTGACATTCCGGTTTTGGTTGAACCACCGGAGCTTAATTGATTAAACCCGGTCATTGTAACTGAGCCGGTCGGTACAGAGTCAAAACCACTATTAAACCTCAAAATATCAACTTGATGTTGGTTTTGATGATGATGTGGACTATTACTTCCTCCTCCATAAGCTCTTAACATTTCATTATGTTGGTCTCTCGCAACCGTGTTAACCGCTGCTAATTGCTGCGTCTCGAAAATATGTTGATGTTGCTGATGGTACACTAGTTGCTCAGTTGGAATAGCCAACACTGGCAACAGGTTATGAAGCTGCTGTTCAGTAAGCACAGACGCTGAAGAAGAAGCAGAAAACGGTCCCTGCGGTTGGGGTGGTAGAGACATAAAATACGGTTGAGGATGATGCATAGGAAGCATAGCTTGAGGAGCAGCGTAAGCAGCGAGTTCTTTCTTGGCGCTGTCAAGGTCGTGTTGAAGCTGTTTAAGGCGATGTTGAAGGATTGAGATTAAACCGACGCAGCCATAAACCGGGTCGCGAAGTCGAGCTTCGGCTTCGTAGAAAAGAGAGTTAACGGCGTCTTCTCTTTGGTTAGAGGCGAGATCGTTGAGAAGCTTAGCGACGTTGCTTGCTCCGAAAATCTTGTGAACGTATGCGAACTTGTGAGGCTGGTCTGGTGGGAAATATGGAGCGAATACACATTCTTGTGTGCATTTTCTCCTTAGGAATTTACAAGCTGCGCATGGAGAGCTCGAACTTGAAGACGCCATATCTCTTGAAAAACCTAGAAGAAGAAAATAATCGACTTGTTTGATTAAATAAGAAGTTTATATTTCGAAAATAGGGATCATGAAAGTAAATGCATCGAGTATGCTTTGTGTCACCGTCATTAGAAGATAACATTGAGAAAGAAAAACAAGATATATTTTACCAAAAAAGAAAAAGAAAAAAAAAAGATATCGTGATTCGTGCTTACAAAATGTTTAGTACGGTAATAGAATAGTGAAAGCAAACACAATTAAGATCAAAAGTTTCTTACAAGAAAAATTTTGGTAAATATAAGCACTATCATTTTGAATAGATGAGAAAACGAGAACTTGTTACAAACCTGAATCAAGATGATGGCGACCGTACGACTTTTAATTTTTTTTTTTTCAGATCTATTTGCAACTAGAGAATTTTTCATTTTACATGTATAAAGGAGAAATCATCTTATATTCCAAAACAAAACAATATATATCATCATAAATGATGATAAAATGAAATCTATCAATATCAATCATGTCTTTACTGAATCAAATCATAGATCAAAAAAGGAAAACAAATCAGTATCACCTCAAATAAACTTTTCTCAGTGTTTCCTCTTTTAACTAGCTTCGTATCTCCATTCACTTCACCTCCTGATCCCATGATCCATTGAGAGATAGGTAGAGACGTAGAGTGAATAAGAAGTTAATATTGGGTTCTAGGGTTTTTGAGAAAACCCACAAACCCACGTTGTTGATCCAACCTCCGATTTATTCTTCACTATGGCCCAAGATTTATAAACAGGAGAGAAAACAATAAAGATCAAGAAAGAAAACGAACATAGAAAAAGAGAAGAAGCTTTTGGGATTACAGAGACGATCTTTTATGCTGGCGGGTAGACGCAATAAACCATAGCCACTGAGATTACAAGAGAGGAGGTTTACAGCCGTCAGATATCATAATTACTATTTTCCCGTTTTAATTATAAGCAACCGCGTGCGTAATTACTGTTGTCTCTATTGCGTATTTAATTTAATTTAATTTTGTCTTAGTTAGCCTTGATCTGCTGTCTTGGTCTCCAGATAAGTCATTTTCCTCTCTAATCTCAAGCTGATACGAAAGCTTTAAACAGACACTAAAAAGGTCAGCTACACTTATACAACAGATTCTTTTATTTTCTCCTATTTTTATAGAAGTTCACCGCCATTTTCAAGTATTGAGTTATGTAACGAATATATTTAAGCAATGACTATAATAGTTTTAATATATACTCATGGATGGTCACATGCCAACTGGAGATGGAATTAAAGTGCTTCGTTATGTTCAACACAAGTCTAATATTGCACATGGTTGTGTGTTTCATCACTAATAATTTATTTTTATTCGTTTATCATACTACTATTGTATTACTTTATTTCATCGAATGCACTTTACTAAGAAAATATAGTAAAACAAATTTAAGACTACGAATCATTATTTTATGCGTTGTTCGCCTAATGTTTTTTTTTGGCTGTAAGCAAATGTTTTATTTATGTTACCTGTTTTATAAAAAATGTTTACCGTCTGTAATATGAGAATTATGCTCTGTAAGTTTTGAGGGCAAGTTTTATAAAAATAGAAATTCAAAGTAACGAGTCAATTGTCATAGTACTGTTTTTCTTCATTGACGGTTAATTTGCATTCCTTTTGTTGTGTCCAGTGCCGGCTTACATAGGGGGACAAGCGGTGCGACCGCCCCGGGTCCAATCCGTTGTTCCCCTATTTATTAATAAATAAGTGTTCGATGTTTTTTAAAATACATGTAATTTTATATTAAAATAAAAAGGTATAAGTATTTTTTATGGAAGTTTTTTTTTAATTATTTCACAGTTTTTTTTTTAAATATTTCTGGTATTTTGAAAGAAAAACCAATATATATCTGATTTTTTTAAAAAAAATATGTTAGTTTGGAAATAATCTTTTTTGCCCCAGGGACCTTCACACCACTGAGCCGCTCCTGGTTGTGTCGTTAGCTAAATCACGAGAAGAGAGATCGGTCACTTTTATGTGATAGTAATGTTTGTGTTCCAATGGCACATGAACCAATTAAAGAGATATCCGTACGTTTGTGTTTTTTTTTCTTACCTCTGGAGCGCACCTTATTTCAGTTATTTCAACATATAGTTTCATGAATGGTATACGGGAATTTCGAGGTATGTTTACCGTTACCTCTGATATATATGAGTTCATTGTTAATGTTTTTTGGCTATCTTGATATATATTCTATCTGAATGTCTGTGTTGCTATGATCAGGGGAAAATCTACTGTCAGTGCAAAGCATTCTGAAGCCTTTAGGCCCTGCGGAACACATGCCATCTAAAATCGAAGTAGATGTGAGCAAATGCACGACATCAACGACAAAGTACTGTTAATGCAAGAAGTTATATTCCATTCATCGCTGAAGCGATTGAGCAAGTGTGAAACCTTGGCTGTGTGTAAGATTGCTGCCCCAACCCCGGTGAAAGAAGCAGAAGCTATTCAAACAAACATAAGATAAGTCCTGGAAAAGGTAATGTTGTCTTTTGTGAAGTTTCTGTCCCAATTTGAGGAAACTTTAGAAGGAAAGAAGCAGTTGTTCGAACTACTCTTATTTTCGAGACACTTGTATATACGTGAAAGAACCCTAAATTCCTTGTTGCAGTTAGACGGGTTTGAGATTGGGTGGTAATAACCTACAACGAGGAAAAACGTAATGGGTCGTTAATACTGAAATAAGAGCCAGCGACTTGGTCCATAACAGTGGGAACTGGGACCTAAGTGTAGCACGTGCCGCTTGTTATGACCAGCAAGTTTAGCCACGTATATCTTGGGTTTCTTTGACCCATGACTTGTTTATGGAATCAATGCAACAAACGTAGTTGACCTGAAATCAAATTCAGATAACTCTCTAGTTTACGGTCAGGTCTCAACTTTTTACCAACCATGTTGGTAAATCTTCTTTTTTTTTCGCTTTGACTGATCTTGATACGTGACTCCTTTTTAAATTAGACTTTTTCCTATTTATTAAAGTATAATGCTACTAGTGCATTAGGAAATCATAGAGATATCAGGAAAAAAAAAACTAAAGAAATAAACATAGAGATTAGTTGACGAAATCAAATGTATAAAAGTGATTAGTCTTTAGTTGAATAAACTAACGAGACAACGAGTAAAGGAAAAGCTGGACTAAATCAGGTTTAAAGTTAGTCAATGCCTGGAGAGACGTACCGTACGGTTTTACATTGGAGTCGGCTCTACGCATGTCGAACAAATTGACATTTTCTAGCATTTTTCTCTCCTATTTTTTCCTTCCACATCATAGACTTTACATATTCATTTTGGTGACTAAAGTTTTCTAGACTTTGAACAATTTTGAAATTATATCATATATCATTTTATTTTGAATATGTCCAATGACCTGAAGTGATGTATTTTATGTAAATGCCCCTTGACGCAGTAGGCTCATAAACTTAATTTTTGGTTGGTTCGTCTTTGTGGGTGCTGCTTTTAGCTAAAACGAAATCCAGTCTCAATAGTTCACATACACGACAAACTATGTTTTCTATTTTTAGGTAATGAACAAGCCTCAGTATGAAAAAAATAGCAAGATAAAAGAATCTTATAGATAAAAATGGAAGTCTTAAAAATATAAAACAACCTTGGACATGTGATATTTTATAAATTGGAAGACGAATACATAATTGGTGTATTTAATTTTGAATATGAATAATTAATAATTGTTTGGTCATCTCTTCCAATTCTTAGACCATTTCTTCATTTCACACAACCGGTTAATCTAATTATATGTTCTAGTCTTACCTCTCTTTTTTTCTTGTTTGTAAAAGATTTGCACTGTGTGTGTTTTCTCAAACTAATTAATAAAAAAATATTTATAGAACTAGACCGGGTTGTTAAAGAAGAATAAAACTAGACCGTAATTTGTCTAAACCGTGTTAGAAAAACTCAAACCCAGCCGCTGCTCATAGATTTCATTTTCTCAAGAGTTTTTTATTTATATTATTTTCAAAAATATAAATTCCCAAAATAATAGTAAGTCCTATTTTGTTATTTGCCGGTGCTTTCCATTTTTCCTCTGATTGTTCATTTGTTTGTTTGTTTGTTTTTTATTCTGTTAAACCCGTTGGGCCTGTATCCATGGATGCTCATCACCATCTCCCTGGTCGATTCTAACCGTGTGTGTGAGAGAGAGAGAAAGGTCGCTAAAGGATTCTCAATGTATTCTTTTGAATATCGAAATCGTATGAGCATACCATGATTTCTCGCTATGCGTTGGCTTCCGCAAATCTCCTTCTCCTCCTCCTCCTCTTCTTCCCTCAAACCGATGGCCTCTTCCTACTCTGAATCCCCCGATCGAAACCTGGATCGGGATCGATTCCACCGCCGCTTCTTTCGTTTCAACCGCGGGAGGGGTCTCACGCGCCAGCGAAAGCTCCGCCACTTGACCGACGACGACGTCTCGGGTGGAGAAACCTCCTCCGGTGCGTCAACGTCTTCCCCCGCTGTCGACGTCGGGCTAAACCGGTCTCCGAGCGCGTACACGGTCGGTCCTCGCTCCCCTTCCGCCGTGCCGTTACCGTTACCTCTCCCGTTACCAGAGGTCCCCAATCGAAATGCCGTGAACAGTTCTAAAGGATCGTCGGAGGAGTCTAATCGAGACGATCTCGATAGAGCTGTCCCCGATCGCACCACCTCCGGTCCTCCTCTCACCAGGTAGAATTCTCAATTCTCAATTTTAAAATTAGGGTTTGGAAATTTGATTAATTAATTTTATTTGCTAAAAAAAACTGTTTGTTACAGCGTGGCACGTGACTCGAGAAGAGCCACCACGGAGAACGTTAGTCCGGGAACGAGAAACGGTTATTGGGTGAACATTCCAACCATGAGTGCTCCAGCGACACCCTACATGAGTCCTCCAAGGCATAGTACTAATACTACTCCTTCCCACGATTTACCGTTTTTCTATTTGCCTCCTAAGAGCAATCAAGTCTGGTCTGCACCTGACATGCCCTTTGACACCTCTGGTCTTCCTCCTGCTTATTACGACCTCACTGCTTTTAGCACTGACAACTCCCCCATTCATAGCCCACAGCCTCGAAGTCCGCGCAGGCCCATCAGAAGCCCACAAACCACCAGACCGTCTTCCCCGCTTCATCCGAGGCTTTCCACTGAGCACTCTGGGGTGTCGTCGCCGTTGCCTCCCAGGCTGTCTGCTGATGTACGACGTGATAACTCCAATGTTCATCCTTTGCCTCTCCCTCCTGGAGCTGCTGCTGCTTCGTCTTCTGTTCCGTGTCAGCAGCAGGCTCCTCTCAAACAGGATTCGTTCCCGATGAATTCTCAGTGGAAGAAAGGGAAGCTTATAGGTCGTGGTACTTTTGGAAGTGTTTACGTTGCTAGCAACAGGTAATCTCTCTTCTCTCAAGCTTTACCAAAAGGTGTTGGGTGTGTGCTTCTTTGAGTGCATTCTGAGTTTTTTTTTTCATTTGCAGTGAAAATGGAGCGTTGTGTGCGATGAAGGAAGTTGAGTTGTTTCCTGATGACCCAAAATCTGCAGAGTGTATAAAGCAATTGGAGCAGGCAAGCTCCACGAGATACTATGCTCTCTGCTAGTTTTTAGTTGTTTCGTTTGTGCAGACTATCTCATACGTAACTGCTTGTTTCTGTTTCAGGAAATCAAACTTCTCAGTAACCTACAACATCCAAACATTGTGCAGTATTTTGGTAGTGAAATAGTGAGTATATCCTCTGTTTTACATGCATATAATAATCTAACTTTGGAGTTCATTTTAGTAATTGGGATATGTTCTCGTATGTAACAGGTAGATGATCGTTTCTTTATTTACCTGGAATATGTCCACCCTGGTTCTATCAACAAATATATCCAAGACCATTGCGGCGGCACCATGACAGAATCTGTTGTTCGCAATTTTAGTCGTCATATCTTGTCCGGGCTCGCTTATTTGCACAGCAAAAAGACTGTACACAGGTAAACCTCACTATATTAATGAATATATTTCATGATGTTGAAGCTTTAGTAAGCGTTTTGATTTCCCACTTTTTTCATTTATGTAATGTTCCATCAGGGATATCAAAGGTGCTAATCTCCTGGTTGACGCCTCTGGTGTTGTCAAGCTTGCTGACTTCGGCATGGCTAAGCATGTAAGCTCCTATATTCTGTTTAGTATTCAAATGTTGACTAAACAAGTGATCGAGTTTGATAATGATTTTGATGTTGTTATTTTCTTCTTCAGCTTACTGGGCAAAGAGCTGATCTCTCGTTAAAAGGAAGCCCGTACTGGATGGCTCCAGAGGTAGTCTTTGTTCTGTTATCTTTTAAAACACTATAAACCTTATACAAAAACATTTATATATATTCTCTTAAACACACAGCTCATGCAAGCCGTGATGCAAAGAGATAGCAACCCAGATCTCGCTTTTGCTGTTGATATATGGAGCTTAGGATGTACGATCATTGAGATGTTCACTGGGAAGCCTCCGTGGAGTGAGTTTGAAGGGGTAAGTGGCTCTCAGTCTTACACTAAAGATAAATGTCTCCTGATATCTAAAAATATTTTGTGTTATCATAGGCAGCAGCTATGTTCAAGGTCATGAGAGATAGTCCACCGGTACCTGAATCGATGTCAGCAGAGGGCAAAGACTTTCTAAGGTTATGCTTCCAGAGGAACCCGGCTGAGAGACCAACCGCATCTATGTTGCTAGAACACCGGTTCTTGAAAAACTCTTCTGTGCTATCATCAACCTCACCACGCAACAGCGATGTCTCAAACTGCTCACAGTTATTTAACGGGATGAACATAACGGTATGCAAAACCTCAATCCAAGCTTTGCATCTCTCTCAAGGACCTATGTTATTTAATAACATTATCTCTCTCCTTGCATTGACAGGAACCAAACAGTAGAAGGGAGAAACCGAATTTCAAACTTGATCAAGTCCCGCGCGCTAGAAACGTGACATCTTCAGAGAGGTAATCATTCTTCAATTGCATTAGAGACTTTCCAGTTTACAAAACCGAAACATATGTGAAACCTATGTGTATGTGTGTTTCTCTCTGTTGTTTGTTATGTTGGGTGTTTTGCTTCTTCACACGTACTTACTTATTTTTTTCTCCAGTGAAAGCTGGCAGCAGCAGCAGCAACAGCATCGGTCTCCTGAACTAATTGGAACAGTGACACGTCTGTCCCCTCGCTCGACTCTGGAGGTAATTAGAAGCCCGTCTCCTAGCCAACAACCAAAGCCAAGCACTGACCGGAGAAGAATTGGCGCGACTTCAGATCACATATGATTTGCACCAACCCAGCGAGAGAACATTTGAAACTACTTGGCATTCTTATGCACATATGTGTGTGGAACAATGAACGAATAGAGAGAGAGAGAGAGAGAGAGTGTGTGTGGGTGGAATGCAACAAAATGAGACGAGGGGGTAGGGAGTATATTGTGTATTGTAACATTTAAAAACAAGTGCTGAATATCGATAGGCAGGAGGGGATTATTTGTTTCTTCTTTTTGTTTTTGTTTTTGCGGTGAGGCTTCAGAGAGACTTGTGTATAAAGGAAGCCTTTGTGTACATTTGGTTTCTGATGTGTATCATTTTTTAGATTTAGTTCCCAATTCCATATATCAATATCTCTGATTAAAGTTATCTTAACACACATTTGATCATACAAGGTTATATATTACTTTCTAAACTGGCTATTTAAGAAAGCAAACACACTTATATATGAAAAATCTAAGAAAACTTAGTCTTTTAGCCATTAGTGAAAATATTGTAAAGTAAAAGGTAAATAATGCAAATATGTAAAGTAACGGCAATACAAAATAAAATATCCGGGATTTATAAAAGGTAAATTACAGAAAATCCGAGAAAGGAGGAGAAGCGTTTGCATAAATATTTTGAATTTGAAAAACTTCGTCATCTATGACGAAGGAGAAGGAAATCATCGATCTGTGTAGCTCGGAAGAGGAAGAAGACGATTTTACTGATGAGGAGAATGATTGTATTCCCGTTGAGCTTAACGAAACGGAAGAAGAAGAATCGAGTTTAGGGTATTTGCTATCAACGGCTTTCATTATTGCTGATTTCAATCTATTTTTGGAGTTTTTTATTTATTTATTCTATCGATGGGGTGCTTTGTTGTCTGTCTGTTCAGTGAGGAGGATAGCGATTGGAGCCACGATGATGATGCCACTGACTCGGAAATGGAGTTCGTCGATAGAGAAGACGAGACCGGAGAAAAAGGCGATGATGCTGATGATGATGATGACAAAGTTACTCGACTGCTCACAGGTTTTTTCTCACATTAGTGAGATCTCTCTCTCTCTTCTGATGAATGTTTCTGATTTTTTTTTTTAAAAACTCTGTCTCATGTGTTGTTGTTGTTAGCTGGAAGCGATTTGAAAAAGTATCTAAATGCAGAAGAATGTAAAACTTACCTGAGAAAGCATGGTCTCAGATTATCTGGCACAAAGGCAGTTTTTATCGAGAGAATTCTTCAGCATTGCAGGTTTTGACTTCCTTCTCTCTACTCCTTGTGGCAATGCAGCAGATAGGTGCTTCTCACTCATGATCTCCTTTGCTTCCCTCCCTGTAGGATAAAAGATGGAAGCGGCCAAGCACTTTATCCAAAATCTTCTTTTGCTATTAACTGTAAAGGTAAATTCTTTTGTTCTCTGCTAGTTAGTTAGTTATTTAGTTAGTTAGTTGAAATCCTTCACTAGATCTGACACAGTCCTGGAACAGGTGATGTCTGCAAAGGAGACACTGTTTTGTTCACACAGAAGGTTCATCACAAGTAAAATCCACTCATGCTTCCTGCTTCTTTTTTTTTTTAAATTCCACAGCCTCGCCATATTTGATATTATACATTGGAGGTGGTTGAATTGAATAGGTATGAAAAGATGAAAAGGAGTGGGAAGATTATGGGGAGAAGAACTGTCGCTGGCCAGGTTGTTAAAGAAAGCTACGGTTCTTCTAAACAGCAACACACTTTCACTGTATGTATCTTCATTGTGTTAGATTTTCTTCATCCATTTTTTTCTCCATCTCACTTGTGTCTCTTTACCAAAGATTGAAGTGCTTTGGTGTGAGGGGATACAGAAACTGCCTCCCTTGTATCCTTTACTTGTGAAAGGGCGTAATCTTTATAGGTTAATGACCTTGAGGCAGGTGAGTGTTTGTGTCTTGAGAATGTTGGAATTTAGTTCAGTCAATGTGTCTTGCTGGGTTCATGTGCTTACGAGTTGGTTGCTCCACCGCTTATGTTAGCGATGGGCTAATGAAGAAGACAGAGTCAAAGCTCTTTCTGAAAAGCACGGCCGTGGTGCCGCAGCTAGAAAGGTTATGAGAGAAAGGAAAATAAAGTCTGGCTATGTACTAAAAGGTAAGCTGCTTTCTTCTTCTTCCTTGCTTTAGGTAATGTTTATTATAGCTAAGAGATTTTGTTTTTGGTGATTTCTCATTTCTCTGTGTTTGTAACCACCAGACGGAAGACTTCAAAAGCCTGTTCATGTGAAGAAGACAAGAAAAAACGATAAAGATGTGAATCAAACCCATAGTTTTAGACATGACAATCCAACTCAGTTGAATAATATGAATCCCTCTTTTCATTCCCATACACATGCTCCTCGTCCAAACATTCCCCCTTCACACTCATACGCTTCTTCATCACAGCCAAACCAATCCATCCAAAGACCAGCACTAGATTTCTACAACCGACCTACGTTTAATGCTTTGCAGGGACATGCCAATACACTCCCTATGCCGGTTACGCCGCATCGGAGAAGAGCATACGAGAACTATCATGACCTGCATGCAAGCTCCAACAGTGGCTACAACTACGGGGTGAGGGAGTTGGATCACTTCTCAGATACGATGGTAAACCACAGAAGAGAAGGAGGCATATACAGACAAGGTGAGGATACTCGCAGACCATACAAAAACCATCAAAGCTACCATTCCAACTCTAGTAGTGGCTACAACCATGGAGCAAGGCACATGACAAGCCATAGAAGAGAAGGAGACGCACACAGGGACACTTACTGACCATATCATCGGTAACACTCATTGGTTAAACTTGAATGAATATGCACTTTTTTATCTAGTTCCCTGGCCATAGTAAACTGTCGGTTCTCTGTAATCATCAAATGTCAGAAAGTTTTATTGATCATTATTCTCTATTGATCACCCGTTTCTCAATCATCTTATGATGTTTAAGACTCTGAATTTTGCCTTGACTAATTCTTGAAAGGGTTCTAGAAGACCGTCCCCAAAGTTTTATACTATCTTTGTCATGAAGAGGACTTGCTATTATCGAGTTTGTAATCTGTTTATTTTTGACCCTTTCTTATCCAGCTCATAAGGGACTCAAACCATTGCAAAACTCTGATCATAAAGCCCACTGGGCTTGGCATTATTTTAGTATATGTTACTATATAATACTACTCCCTATTACAAAAAGATCTCTATTTTTCTTTAAAAAATATTTGTTTCTACAAATATACATATTTTACATTTTCAACACATTTTATTGAAAAATAATGGTAAATTTAAACCTCAACAAAATTAATTGTGTTTATTGAATTCCTATTTGTTAAAAACTATGGTAAATAATTAAACACAAAATAATACATTTGTAAACAAAATTAATTATGTTTTATTAGTATGTGAGAAAAATCTAAACACGTATTTTTTTCTGAAACGGATTGACTATTTTATAATAACAAAAACTTGCATGGATTGAGATATTTTAAAAAATATTTGTCAAATAAATTTTTTTATTTTTTTTAGTAATAAAAAGATATATAAAATATATTTTAATGATTTGATAAATAAAGAATTTAAGTTTTAACTACTCAAGCATGATAAATATTTCTCAACTTTTGAAATTAAAATATTTATGCATCTTATATGGTATATAGTTTAATTTAAACGATATTGAAATAAATAGAAATTTTTAATCTGAATATTTATCAAATGAGATCTTTTTACTAATGTGTTTTATCACTTTTATTTTACTATAACAAACTTTTAGATTTTTGATCACAAAACTTTTGATGTGCTACTTTAACAGTTTTAGTAATTTATAGTCTTTTAAAAAATTCAGAAAATTACATACATAATTTTTACTTTTTGTTATATACTTAATGTGATTGTCTAATTTGTTTTAATAATATAATATTAAACAACAAATGATAAAATATACATAAACCGGTATCAAATATTTATTATTCTTAAATCTCTATATATATATATATATATATATTGTCTAGCAAGAAGTATGAGGAACACACATTTCGTTGTTCGTATGAATGTAATTATATCTTTATGGTTTACAGAGTCTTTGTAGAGTCTATTTTAAGTTGGTGATATATATATATATATATATATATATATATTGATGACATTAGATAATTGTGTATCTTGTATTTAATGACATTACCAATTAATTGAATAGGAATCTATCTATCTATACTATTATTTGAGAAGTGATTTGGCTTATGTGTCAGCTTCTCCATATTTTAGATTTTTTTGCTTATTTGTCAGGTGCTCCATGATTTTAGGATTAATCAATGATTTTCATAAATAGTTTTTATATATTTTAATAATAAAAATATTTGAAAACATGATAATTACAATTTTTCACTATACCAATATTTAATATTATCTTATTTATTCATTGAAGTTTTGATATATTTAGTGATTAATTCTTTATTTAACTGATTACAAATTAATAAAATTATTTTGAAAAAATAATAAAACGTGTTTGAAAAAAGAAAAATAATCCCATAACTTTATCTTGCGTTTATCAACAATTATTTTTTAAATTTATATGCACATATGATAGTTAGATTTATTATTATACTAAAATATTAAAAATAGTTTAAAAAAATAGAAATAATTTTTTTTATATTTTTGTAAACGTATATATCAAGGAAAATATTTTTATAAACATATTAATTTTATTAATGAGGTTTATAAGCTATAACAGTAAATTTGATTTATATTTTTTTTGATAATGTGACTTTTGTAGTGTTTTTAATTATTATTATAGTTGCAAAATAACATTTATTTGTTATTTAAGTTGAAAATTAATGTTTATTTATTTTTTATTTTTTAAAGAGAATCGCATTTAAAAATCTTTATAAAATATCACTCTAAAAGAGAAATTTTCAAAATATTATTATTTTTATTTACAAAATGTACCTTATATTATATAATTAATTATGTTTACTTTTAATTTCTTTCAAGAGTTTCACAGAGTTATGACTTTGTTTTAATTAATTGTTTTAGAAGACTGTTATATTTAAAAATGCGTGAATCTATATTTTATAACAAAATATTTCCAAAATAATTTGTTTTAGTTATATTTAATAAATCTTGAAAGTTAAAGACCACTACTTGAAAATAAAAAAAAAATATTATCTAACAATAAATCAATATCATTTTATAGAAAGTAGCAATTTCTATTTCAGAGTAAAAAAATATAGATTGATTATAATTTTTTTTTATTATAACATTTAGAAATTAAAATAACAATAAATATGAAATGTTTTTTTATCTTATACATAACATATTAATGTTTTGTTTGTCAATATGGTCTGTTTGCATGTTTATTCAACTATTATAGGAGGTATTTTAGAATATAACTATAATCAATATTTTAATTAACAATGATTCATATAATATGTAAAGTTGGGTCATTGTGTTTTTTGCTTTATTTTGAGATTTTGATAACTTCAAAATTTTGGCTTGAAAACTTCAATTTTTATCAACAATTATGTATTTGTTTATTTAATTAGATATAGGTTTTTAAATTAATATAGTAAAACTGATTAAAGATAGGGATATTTTGCAAAATAACTTATTTAGGTTTTGAATTTTGGAGAATACACTGACTTTAAATAAATTTCAAAACTATACTTATTTATAAGTGATAAGACTATTTTTACCCACAGTTAATAAATATAAATAAAATCTGAAAGAATTAATATTATTATTTTAATCTTATATTATAGCTGCGTAACCTTTTCAATTATCTGAAAATATATATATTTCTGTGGGCATTTTTTTACGTAGAATTTTAACCACTTCTAACTATTGTCGACACCATGAACCGAAGGAGGCTAGCTAATATCATTCTACTGAATTATTTGTTTCAACAATTTTTGCTTTTGTTTTCTCTTTCGAAGATTCCTCGTTCTTTTGAACTAAATTCAAGGCAGCTGCTAATGGCTTCTTCCTTTCCGGTCTCAGAGACTTGTTTTTTATTTATAAGATGTATTGGTTAGCCTTGTGATGAGTATGTTTGTCTTTGATCATCACTTGTTTTTTCGGGGAAGAGGGTTCCATTTTTCTTGCTTTCTAGACAGATATTGACGGATATTCAGGAGAAATAGGAAGATCGTTCTTCTTTGTGAGTTTTCTTCAAGCAAGTCGAGATATGAATTTGCATTTTGGAAACATTTTCTTTTGAACTGATCGGATATCTGTATGATATTCTTGTGAACAGCTGTGTGGCAACGTTAAAGAAAGATATCAATTTACATATATGAAAAAGGTAGAAAAGAGAAGATGAGCATGTGACTTATACCTAAAAAAAAACACTTATCGGAATCAAACTATTGAATCTCCAGAAAACTAAAAGTGACGACCATGGAAATTTTACCTAGTAACAAGATAATAAACAAGCCATTTTTCAAAAAAGATATCAAAGCAGATAAACATGTACACTGCAAATCAATCGAAGTACATAGATGCAAAGAGAAAAAGATCCACTAATCTTCTCAGAATTGAAGAAGACATAGATAGATATAAGTAATTTATTTATTACTAAATATCATTCAGTTATGTAGTGTATCTTTTTTTATTTTCATAAACAATAATTCCAGTTTAAAAATTAATTTCGATTAAATATTAAGATTAGTGTAAAATTGCTAATTAGGATAATTTAGTCACTTCACAGATAATTAAGTGTAGATTTCAAAAAGAATAATAAATGGTGTAGTTTTCACAATACAATCTTATTTGAAGGTATTTTTCCAAATTTTCTCTTAAAGATAACAATATATTTTAAAATAAATATTATTTTTTATATTTAACTAATAGTACATTTACTAATAAATATCTATAAAATAATTATTCCCGTAAATGCATATGATTATTGAAAATATTTATAAGACTTTATTATATTATTATGATAATGATATGTTTTACATGTGTAATAACAAAAATTATATTTTCTGATTAATTTAATATTTGAAACTAATTAAATAATTTAGATTGATTTTTTAGATTGTTAAAATTAAAATTAGTTAGATATATATTAATCCGCACAAGTGTGCGGGCCACCATCTAGTTATAATATATGTTTAAATCGATCAATTTGTTATTCTAAAGACTAAAAAAATATTTTTTTTAAAAGAGACATTTTTTTTTTTAAAAGAGACATTGAAAATTATTTTAGTGACAATACATGACATATTCTAAATGTTATATTGCTTCTCGATATATAAGACATTAGCCACATTCGTCGAAGAACCCTGACATGAGCAGCAATCTAAAAGTTCTGACTTCTGAGGACCCTTGACAGAAAAAAGAAGCGAACAGACTCACCTACACCAAACCTTCCTTCACTTTTTTTTCGTAAACTATTTACCTTCTCTCACTTCCTTTAACCTATCCATCAAATGAAGCTCCGTCAAGTGATCTCCCCAAATCGTACCTGTGCTCTTTCCCATTCTATTCTTTCACCCCGAAGCTCTCACATTTGGAGCCAGAGAGCTTTCCTGTATGACCATTGACTTGGCACGTGAAACAGGAAACGTTACTGAGTGCGATAGGACAGTGTTATAGAATTTACACTTTATTTTTGCAACAATTTACATTACATTATTACTTTTAATTTTGTTGAATTATTTATAGGATTAATTTGATTTCTAGCCCCTTAAACCGTTTGAACTTATTTACCAATGCTAGCAGTGACATAGAAATCCCCGTCAAAATTAGCTTCAATATATGAGCCAGTACTTTTTGGGTTCTTATATACAAATGCTACCAGCTGCAAGTCTGTAACCTTAAGGGCATCTCCAACCCAACTGCAAAACACCAATTTAGTGTATCTTTTACACCAAAACTTCTCTAATTCAACTGCAAAAATCCCACCATTTTAGTGTAGAGCTACAATACCGTTCCAAATTTGGTGCATTACTGTTCACAACGCCATAGTTCACCCAATACTTTTCAATATATTAAACATCTTTCACTTACTTTTATCAGTAAAATATTAGTTTAATAATTACTAGTGACAAGATAAATACATATAAAGTTGTAAACTAAGTATCTTATATAAACTCAGTATATTACATACATTGAAACATTTTATTTTAATTTACTATTTTAGTATTGTTATATGTTAAAATTGTAAATATTTATTTTTAAAAAATAATTATGAGTGATATATTTTTGTTTCAAATAATTACATCATTTTTTATATTTATTAGATGTATATTAATTAATAATAGTTCTTTTAGTTTAATAATATAGAAAAAAAGTAAAGTTTTGGTGTAAAATTTGGTGTTGTGGTTGGAGAAGAAAAAAAAATTTGTTACTAAAACTACACTAAAATGGTGTAGCTTTCACACCAAAATGGTGTTATGGATTGGAGATACTCTAAATATTATTTTTGCTTTATATTAAGAGAGAGATAGACAATGAGTTATGTTAAAAAAAAAAAGAGATAGACAATGAGCGTATATAGTCTCATGCTTTCAGTTTTCCGTTTTTTTTGCATATTTAATAAGCAAATTTTACCAAAAATATTTAATTAGGAAACTCCGAAAACATTTCCGTAAAAGATCGTCGAAAACATTATTATATTATTAAGATGGAGTAGTACTACACATTTTGACCAACTTGTACCTCTAAGGACAAGTGCATCAAGGAGTTTATCATAGAATTCACACGCAAATCGAGTAGAAAAAATGAATAAAATAAGAAATAGTCACGATCTTGGCTCAAAATGCATCTCCCCCATGAACCCGGGTCGCCACGTGGCGACCCCTAATTGGCCAATTTTTTTTTTCTTTTTAAATCAAACGAAAAAATTAAAAAAAAAAAATCAAATTATGAACCCCACATGGGGTTCATTGCTGCACATGCCCTAATACACTCTTTCCTGATTCGTACTTCCAAGTGCGCACCAACCTCATCATGATCCACATTATTTATTTACTCTCACCATTTTTCTGTGGATGCCTGACATATTTAACGGAATGTTCTTCGGGAAAATTGTTTTTTTAGACAAAAAATATGATGTTCATGTCCCATTAGACTAATCTCTTTTTTGTACCATTTTTTCCTCTAATACCCTTTAATATTTCACAAAATAAATGAAATAAATAATTTTACGAACCAAAAATAAAATAAAAAAATAGAAACTAGTGATGAAATACATATATCAATTTATTGATATTTTTTTTCAATTCTAAAAATGTTTAAATCATAATTTAATATTTTGTTCTACCAAAAGTAGAATTGACATTCTACACGTTAGAAAATGTGATCCACTTTTTTCACTGAATCTACTATGTTTAGAATACGTGTTCTACATAAATAATAATAATCTAAAAATATTTAGAAAACACATTTTACGCTTACCATATATTCTAAATCTGTAGAAATTGGAATCTACACATTACTATAAATCTAATACACGTAGAAATCATATTCTACATAATACTTTAAATCTAAAACTAGTAGAAATCAATTTCAAATATGTTAACTCTATTCTTAAATATATTAGAATACATATTCTATGGATAAGGATAAGAATAATCAGTTCCAAAAAATATGGAAAAAGAATATTTGGAAATATTCATTTTTTTAATTTGTCAAATTGATTTTAAAAAAAAATCGAAAAAATCATGATTTAATTGCAAGAAATATTTGGTAATATTTTGTTTCATATATGAATAATATATTTTATTATAATATTAAATAATATATTTTATTATAATATTAAATACAATTAAATACATTATAATAATTTATTAATTGTAATCACGAATTTCATTTATAATAGTATAGTTTATAAGATATTTATATATATATATATATATATATACATTATAATGATTTTTCTGTTTTTATTTTAAACTTTATCTAATTATAATAAATATTTTATTATAATATTAAATATATCTAAATAGATTTTAATGATTTATTAATTATAGCTACGAAACTCAAATTAAAATTTTGGATTTATTTAAAAATATTTTTGGAAATGTTTTTTTCCATATATGAATAATATATTTTTTTAAAATATTTAAATATCTAAATAAATTATAATGACTTATTAATTGCAATTACAAATTTCAGTTATAATAATATATTTTTATAAAATATTTAAATATATCTAGATAAATTATAATGATTTAGATATATTTAAGTTTTTTGGGATTTTCATATATTTTTAAAATTATTTTAGTTACAATTTATATTTTAATATTTAACAACTGTTTTATTAATTATAATTTCGATTTTTTAATTCAAATTAAGGGTAATATTGCCATTTTGAAAATATTTAGTCTAATAGGATATGGATTATATGAGATTAGTCTAATGGGACATGGTTATCATTTTTTGGCCTAAAAAACAATTTTCCCATATTCTTCTGTCTACATCAAATCTTGTTTCTATTAAATCTGAATTAGTTTTTTTTTTGTCTTTTATAACCGGTGTACCTTGGACCAAAACCGGGATTAATCTCATGGAATGTGGATCAGTGGATGAATTGAATACCAGAAATTATTGAGATCACATAGTAGAAGAATTCGAACCATAAATTTGCTTACATATAGAATAACCATCAAATATTTGAATTAGTTATTATACTTACTATTTTAGCAAATTTATCTTCCCGATTAAGGTGAAAACAAATAGAACAAAACTGAGGTTCACCCCCTAGGATGAACCTTTAAATTCACCTCACCTTTTATAACCAATTAAACTGCCACATAGATAATTAAATAAAAAATATTAAAATCATTTAAAAAAATTAAAAATAAGAAAATGCTAATTTTAACGACGCTAACGCCGCCAACTAAACTCTAAAATCTTAATTTCGAATTCTAAACCCTAAAATTTAAATTTTAAACTCAAACTCTAAACTCTAAACTCTAAACCCAAATTTGATATCATAAACCTAATTCTAGACCCTAAACCCAAACCGTAAACTTTAAATTCAAACCATATACCTTAAACCCAAATCATAAACTCTAAAACCAAACTGTATATCCTAAACTCAAATCTTAGACTCTAAACCTAAATCATAAATCTGAAATCCAAACCCTATATGTCCAAGTTTAAGGTTTGGGTTTAAAGTTTACGGTTTGAGTTTAGGGTATATAATTTAGGTTTAGAGTATACGGATTGGGTTTAGGGTTTAGATTTACGGTGTATGGTTTGGATTAAAAGTTTACGGTTGGGGTTTAGGGTTTAGGATTTGGATTTAGGGTATACATTTTGGGTTTAGGGTATACGGTTTGGGTTTAGAGTCTAGAATTTGAGTTTAGAATATAGAGTTTAAATTTAAAATTTAAGTTTTAAAATTTACGGTTTAGATAGCGGCGTCTGCGTTGTTAAAATTGATGTTATTCTTTTTTAAACTATTTTTAATTAATTTAATATTTTTTAGTCAATTATCTACATGGCACTTTGATTGGTTATAAAGAGTGAGGTGAATTTAAAGGTTCACCCCAGGCGGTGAACCTAAGTCTTGCTCAAACAAATACCCTCACATCCTTCTATATATTTTAAATAAGCTCATCATAACGTAAAATCCAAGCGTACATTGCTATGCATAATAATTTGATCATATATGTACGAAATGCAATAGACGTTCACCAATAATAGTAATAGAAGAGAGACGTTCACCACTAAATAAAGAAAAAAAGCATTTTGATACGAGACGAGAAGAAAGCAAGAGAAGCAAATTATGCCTGTGACAAGTGTAAATCTTTAAATTCGTTAGGTTTTAATGGAATGGCCAATGCCGGGGCTGTTTCCGGGGATTGTTGGCCGGAACTCATCAACAGCGTGTTCTTCTTCACTAATGCCACTCTTCTTCACGGAGCTGACCGCAGTTGTGCTCAGGTCACCAGAGCCGCCTTGTGCCCCGAGAGTAGTTCTGTTTTTGATTGGCATTCTATGAGTCCTCAAGTGTCTTGCCTCGGTCGGCAGGATTTTATGGCACAGAATTATAGTAATAACAAGAAGAAATATGCAAACAATCAAGGGCGCAGCTTTTGCCATTGATAATGACTTGGGTTTATGTTAATAAAGAATCTAAAGAAGGTTTTAAGGGAGAAGTTCAAGTGTCTAAGCTTGTATAAGAATCTAAAATAGTAATTAAGAGATATTTTGTAAAGACTTGAATCTTAAAATGTTTAAGGAATCTCTTCTGTTTAATGTGTGTATATATAGGTGCCCAAATTAACATGTGAACCATAGTTAGGCTTATGGGTTACTTAGCAAATTTTTTTTTATTATATTCTTGTTCCTCTACAAAATCGTAACTAAATTATAGTGTTCATACTAAAAACGAATATAAATAATATATTCGTAGGTGATGTGGTTAAAAGGTTCACAGCCACACCACTTGATATTGTGCTTAGTTCGCTGTCTATATTCCCCTTTGCCTACTTACCCTTATTTTAATATATATATATAAAAAGTACAATGAGTGTCTCCCATAAATAAGAGCAGGACTTGGGTTCACCCCCTGTGGTGAATTCTCTAATAATTCACCTCAGCCTTCTACACTAATTAAAGTGACATGTAGGATTAGTGAAAAATGAAATAATTTTTTAAAGAAAAAAAGTAAAACATGTGGAAAAAAAAACGCTGTCTTCTTCTTCTTCATCTCTCACACAAAAAAACTGAAGTTTTGGTTGTAAAGCTTTTTGAATCTCCAATTTTGTGTTTTCAAATACAATTTTATATCCTAAATTCAAATCCTATACCCTAAACCCAAACTGTAAACCCTAAACCCAAACCCAAATTATAAACCCTAAACCCAAACTGTAAACACTAAATCCAAACTGTAAACCCTAAACCCAAACCTAATACATCTAAATAGGATTTGTGTTTAGAGTTTATGATTTGGATTTAGGATCTACGATTTGAGTTTATGATTTAAAGTTTAAAAATTGATGCAAATAATTGTTTATCTATCTCATAAGAGAACATGATTTGATTTGATTCTGAGAAGCTAAAGTCAAAATTGGATTTGAAATTATAGAATTGGAGATTTAAATTTGACAAACAAAGCTTCATATTTTCTCTGTGAAGAAGAAGAAGAAAAAGATCACGTTCTTTTAGTTTTCATGTTTTCCTTATTTTTTTAATTTTTTTTAACTAATCATACATGACAATTTAATTGGTGTAAAAGGTTGAGGTGAATTTAAGAATTCACCACCGGAGGTGAACCTAAGTTTTATTCCATAAATAAATAAAAATGTGATGAGAAGTACAGTATGTGATCAAAACAAACTTCATTAAGAAAAACAAGCGAACGAGTTTCAGTCTACAACAAGAGCAGGGGGAGAAATAGAAGATAAAGCTGCTTTTGCCAAAAAGTCAGCTTGAACATTTACTAAACGCGAAATAAACTTAAAGGAGATAGAATCAAGGGAGTGAGCCAGGACATGGATCAAAAAAAAGTACAGTATGTGGTAGTATAATTAAGATGGTTGAATTTAATTTGTTTTGAGCAACCTTATTGGTCAAGCTCTAAAAATGAAGTTTTTAACTTCCATTTCACTTCCCCAAATGGGTCATCATTTTACAAAAAATAGTTGTTCATAACTTTATACAGAGAATCTCATTCTGCTGCGTAGGCGTCGCAGCTAAACACATGATCAAATTGTACTTGGATCATTAAATTTTAATACATAATTGATCGTGGTGGGTTCATAGCGTTCACGAAACTCCCGAACCATTCATTAGTTATGTGTACGATTTGGAAAAGAAAACTTAATAAAATATTTCTTTAAGAAAACTAATACATACTCCATCCGTTCTACTTTAAGTGGAGTTTAAAGAATTTTTTTGTCTCAAAATAATTAGTTTTCTCATTAATCTAGATAAAATTTAATATCATTTGATTTTTGTGATCAATTATAAAATATTGTATATTTTTCTATTGGTTGAACTAGTTTCATTTAAAGAAATTTTTATGTTACCAAGATAAATTACATAAAAATGTGTGTTTTCTTAATCTATGTGTAAAAATCTTAAATTCCATTTATATTGGGACAGAAGAGTATTTTCTTAAACGACCAAACATAAGGTGTTAATATAATTACACTTGCAATTTAATGAACCGTACCTATGAAGCCTATACTATATTTTACAAGGCTAAGTACATATTGATCGACAGCGAGACCAGGCTTTCCAAGACCATTGGGTGCTTATTATATCATCTTTTTAAATTTTGTTTAATAGATAGCTTCAAGCCACCCTTCAAACTTCTCAAGAGCTACATCTCTTATAGTTATCAAAATATATTACCATGAAAAGGCTTTCATTATAATAAGATAAAGAAACCAGAGTGTCCTTTGCCACTATTCCATATGCCCTACGGCCACTATAGCTTGTGACCGCTAATTATTAATTAAGGATTAAACCAAATATGGAAAATAGGGTTAATTGGCTCTTAGCTTTCAAATCAGCCCACAACCGTCAGTTTAAAGATCTAGAGACCAGCATAATCTTTGGCTAGTCCCACCACCATGATTAGGACAGAATATTATTCTCGGACTTTCTTTTTTGCTTCTTTTTTTCTAGAGACAATATTATTCTCGGAATTTTTTTTTTTTGAAACTATTTATTCTCGGACTTTCTATTTTAATATTTTGCATCTTTTGATTTTATTTTCTTCTTTTTCTTAATTTGGTAATGTTAAAAATAATAATTCTTCTCTTGTATCCAAGTCATACTAATATAACTCGAGTTTGTAAAATTTGGTTGTATAACTGCCTAGATAAATCAACAATAATTCTTACCCAGTTCAAAATCTGGTTGTAGAATTGATCAATTGTCTAGATAAATCAACAAACTCTTATTTTCGTATTATCTGATTTTTTTATGTCAAGGAATAATACCAAATATATATTTTTCTCAAAAGGTAAAATATTAGTGTTCTAAACGCGTCCAGTGCTTTCCTAGATGGCAAACGCCTAAAACATAATCATATATGCGATCCTTGCAGATGAAAATCCATAAAACAAACAATTCAGAGAGAGTGAGAGACAGTACATAATAGTTTTACCTACAGTGGATAAAATGTATACACTTAATTTGGTTATATCAAAGAAAAGTAATATTTAAGTGTTTAATTTATCGTTCTAGTTGTTAAATTTATGTAAACATAAAAATTTACCGATTTATGCTCTTAAAATAGCTTAACATTCGTCTAAACTCTAAACCACGTAACCTATTTGGATGTTATTATATGTTCAGATTGTTTAATAACTGCCATGATAGTCTGAGATTCAGCATCGTCATATTGTAGCATCCATTTATTGTCTACGCCCCATTTTAGATTCTGAAAATATATAATACTTCAGTAATGATGGTTACGCAAACAAAATTAACAAAGTAGCAAAAAAAGTGTGGGAGGGTCTTTATTTATATTATTAAAACTATCTCTAACAGATCACTTTATTTTAAAAAATAGAATAACACTATAATGAAATTGAGTTACATTTCAATAATGATATAAAATAAAGTGATACACAAAACCAAAATAATATATTTTATTATATAATAAAACCAATTTTACTCTATTAATAAAATAAAAATAAAATATTATTCAGTCATTTTATTCCACTCTGTTCAATAAAAATCTCTAAAATGGATCCAAATATAGTTTTGGCTTTACCCTTTCCTTTACCTTGGATACCTCTTTCAAATGTGATGTGCATGCTTGTTTTTTTTTATAAACCATCTTGGATGATTAATGTTAAAGAGTGAACTACTCCGAAATCATATTACACCGTCTGATTCGAGTTTGAATATCTTTCGCCTAATATCAAGAGGTAAACCGATCATCTAACTAATATGGATACACACCAGATCCAAAAAAAATTGCCACTAAGTTAATACCACTTGGTTATCTACATACTTGTTTTAACATATTCTTTTGTATAGATGTAAAGTTCGTGGTTGGTGAAATTATAATAATGTTTGCATGCCGATAAATATTTCATTCAACATCTGAGATGTACTAGTAAAAGTATGACTAGAAGAATGTCTAGATATATACGTTTGCGCGCGTGATTAAGTTCGTATCAATAATAAAATATTAATATTTTCTTAATCTACCAATTACAATTTTTATTGGTACCCCGTGGAATTTTAGAATTGTCGAATCGTTAAGTGTAACAAAAAACATTAAAAATTAAACAACCTTAGGATTTTAATCATATACAGTTTATAATTTTATTAAGCTCCGGTTTACTTGTATAGGGGAACCACGCCGAAAGAATAAAAAAACTCGTGTATACAGAATCATAATGTGGCACTGTAGGTAGAAAATTATAAAGATAAAAAGAAAGAGATTAACGAAGTAGCATAGCACAAAGCGATTTAATTAAAGTTCAAGAGTGATCGAACGATTACAATCACAGAAACACAACGAGCAGCACATAGAAACCCCAGCTAGAACAAAAGGCAGCCACAACATCTTACTTTGTAACAAGTAATGTCTAAAAAAGACAACCCTAGCATCTTACTGCGCCACAACAACATATAGCTAGTGACCGATTCCGGGACTGTTCCCGGGTTTTGTAGGCCGGAATGCATCCAACGAATGATCTTCTTTCTCTAACTTGCTTGAAATATTCAAACCCTGACCACCATGTTTCTTCTGGTTGCTAGAGATCCCCAAAGAGTTCAATAGTCGACCTTCAACGATGTGAGATTCTTGGATGAGAGTCAGTACTAATATAAGTAAAACAAGTCTAGTCAAACTGCATTTAGCCATTGAAATATTATCAGAGATTGTTATACTTTCTAGAAAAACGAATGAAAAAGCTTAGGAAATTAACGTGTATGAACACTAAGAATAAGAATGTATGTATCAATGGCTTCAACTCTAGATGGCTATTTATGGAAAGAAAAAATGTCTAGCTGGACCGTGCATGTACCCTCCAACAAAAAAAGCAATAGATTATTTATGTAATAATAATTAATATTTATACACATGGAAAATAATTAGGATCAGTTTGGTTCTAAATTCCAACCTTCTGGGAACATTCCGTGAACGGAGATCATATGCCAAAATATCACATAACCGTCGAAAATAATAGAGTAGCTGTAAATGTTAGTGTTTGAGTGTGAGTACATACACATGCTCACAAAAACAAATTAATGGATCATTTTTTTTGATAAACCTTATCGGCTGATCTGGTCGGCCCAGGGAGAAACACACTTAATGTTACAGAGTGAACTGACTATCACACTGCCTGATCCAGATTCCGACTAACGCTAGGAGATGAACCGATCATTTCACCATGTAAACTACTTGGGCAAATCCCAAACCCAGACTGGTCAAATGATGATAATTTATATCTCACGGAGAATCACACCCATGAATGATGTGAAGACTTGGAGACTATTGCTTTTAAGCTTATGTTGGAGACTTGGAGTAACTGACCAAAATCATCGTTAGGGTCCTCCAGACAGAAATAAACATATCTCACTACATGGTTCAAGACTTTCAATCACATCACGGCAGATAGCTTTAAGCCTTAATTATTGAGTGATCTTAACTCTTTGGGTCATTATTCTTGCAGTGTAACCAAGTTTAGGAGTCTAGATCTTCAGCTCTCTTTGGATCATTTTTCGCGAGTCATTTACGTAAGTTATAGGGTCATAAAAACTTTCAGTTTGGGTCAAAAATGCTTAGAATTGCTTCCAGATATTTTTCTCATCTAGTAATTGTGCAATTTGAAAATTCTAATTTGGGTGACCCATTCTCACAATAAAAACTCAACGTATCCATTCTCTGATTCTCATCAACGACTCGTGTTGATATTAGTCACGTATTGTCATTTAAATTACCCCCTGCTTGTATTTATCTCTTTAATAACATTTCAGACTCATTTTTATATTTACCTCTATAATATCACTTAGAAAAAAGTACCTATCACAGTTCTTTTTTTCTTTAAAATAAAGATTTTTTTTATCTGCTTACAGAGAAAAAATCACATTTCCTATTTTCTTTTATTTTATATAGAATTCCATTTTAGAGTAATACATTAGAGTACATCTCAACTTTATTATACATTTTTCTATTTTAGAGGAAAAAAATGTATATTAGAAATTGGAGTAAATCTCAATTTTTATTTTTACAAATTTTCTAAAAAAATCTATTTTAGAGAAAACGTAGCAAAATATATTAGAGATAGACTAAAGAAACACCCCATAAAATTTTCTTTTCAAACCATTAAACAAAAAAATTATTTGACATATAGGAAAACACCCCTTAACAGAAAATGAATATTCTCTGAGATAGCCAGGTATTTGTAATTTATCGATCACATACTAAATTATTTTGTAAACTTGTATTTAAATATTGTGTCCGCTTTAAATCAAAAGAATATCATCATTACAGAAAGGTATACGATGGTCTCGATGAATATTTGCACCGAATAATAACAAGTATATTCGTCGGACTTCATACTAGTTCAAACCAATTTGTGGTGAAAGTGGCCATTCGTTAAAAAGTGTACGAAAATGGGTGCACGTTTAGACTGTCATGATTCATGGAGTGCTACGTCCTTTTAACTTATTTTTTTTACCATAGTATATGTTAGTCAGTTTCTTACGGAACCTTTTGAGATTCTCACGAGATCTCGTGATTCATTTGACAATTGCCACTAGATTAGTGTCCTTGATTGCACATGCATAAGAATCGTTTTTGGATCTTCCTGTTCCGGTGCTTTGCGGCTGTGCCTATGCTGTATCTGTACAGGCTATCTATGCATGTAATTTATTTATTATGTAGTTTTATTTATTGTTATACTGTTAAACTTCAAGAGTTTGACATAGTGTGCTCATCATGTATAAATTATAGTTTAATTTCTGACAAATAAAGACTAGACTGTTAGTTCGTATCTCAAATGTTATGTCAATTTGTTGAGTTTTCAGTGTGCCGAGTAAAATATCATACAGTAATCCAAATGTTTTGCTACTATAGGGATGTTACATGAAAAAATTAAACCGCGAGGTATATATTGGTTGTAACTTTAACAATTTTATGAAAAAATACAACCAAGTCTTACAAAATTTATATGATACCAAATATGTACGTTCTTTGTATTATTATATATACTTTTGTGGCACTTTTAGAAGACAAACAAATATTTGAATTTCAAGAATGCCCCCAAAACCATAAAAATACTAAATTAATCCCAAAACCATTCAAAATGTACAACTTTTAAAAGTAATATGTTTGATTGGTTAACCATTAACAACCTAAAACATGAAATAAGATTGCAATATTATGTACTTCTAAATGTCAATGCACTATAACAACTAAAAAAGCAGTGGTCTCATTGTAGAATACTAGAATAATACCCCACCACAGTATAAATTTGGATTCCATTCCTAGCTGGTGAATAAATGTATTTTAATATGTAATTTTTGTTTTGGCAAGCGTTAGTTTTTTTTTGTTGCACAAGGCAAGTTTTAATTGTTCCTTGTTCATATTGTAGGTTTGAATTAATAAATTATATAGGGAAAATGATACTGTCACCAAATCCATTAATTTACCGTTGAACAAAATAATAGTCTTGAGTATTTTTTTGGTGGTAAACAATATTAAAAAATTAATTGTAAATTACTATTCAAGAAAGTTCATCAGTCCAACTGCAACAAAGAACAATAGATAGTTATTTTATTACAATCATTTTTATACTAATTGCACCGTGTCAACTTTAATTAAATGGAGCATGAACTAAAAAAGCAAAAAGAGTAATTTTTATAATTACTTTTTATTGATATGAGCTATATTTAATTATTGATTGTAGTGGCTAATAGAACTCAGTTGAGTCGTTTTCCTTCTCCCTAATTTGGAAATCTTTAAACATTTCTTTTGCGCCACCAACCATTTTTATTATATGTAAGAAATCTCAAAGGTAGTTTTTTTTTGTCACAATCCCAAAGCTACTATAATATATCTGAAAAGTACGTATAAAAATCTAAAGGATCTCCAGAGCCTTTCTTCATGTGCTTCGCAATTCTACCTTTTGCACATGGTGGCAAGTAGTAAGAAGCTCACAACGAAGTATCTGGTATTTGTATTAACATGAAAAGTAATGGAAAAAAATAAATAAAGTTTCAAATCAATAAAGTTTAAAAAAAAGTTTCAAATCAATAAAACACAGAAATCATATTTAACTTTATTAATGAACTAAGGTAAACTCTTAATGGACTAACTTACAAATAATATATCATAAAGTATTTACATGAGTCTGTATACGTTTGATGACAAAAAAATCATAAAGTACAAATACTAAATTAATAATCACTTATTGGAATAAAATTAAAATACCACTTAAAACAACAATTTAAAATACATATTAATTTAGTAAAGGCACGAAGACGTAGTACGCTGATTGAGAGTTAGAAACTCAGGCCGATTGACCAAACATGGAGCTACCATCAAAATGAAGAAAATGGTAAACATGATATTAGCTGGAGCTTCATGTTAATTGTTTTCTTTTTCTGTGGTTGGAACTAGTTTATAGGGTAACGAGAGAAGAAGGTTTAGATCACACGACTTTGGGTTATATCTTAAGTTACTTAAAAATAGATTGTTTTTGTAGTGTTATGTGAGAGATTTAATTTGAACCGTTATTGTATCTTTTACCAAAACCATAAGAAAATGCATAGTGTAAATTATAAGACAAAGGGGGTGAAAGTACTAACACTATCTCCAATAGTTCACCTTATTTTTTTCTCTAAAATAAAGTACCTTTATAATAGAGTTAAGTTATACTTCAATGATACTATATTTTAGAGTGAAAAATAAAATGATAAACAAAATAAAAACAAATTATTCTATACATAGAGTAAACATATTATTTACTCTATTATAGGTGAAAAATAGAATACTATTGGAGCACTTTTACTCTAAACTATATTTTAGAGTGGAAATTAGAATGAGGTTGGAAATGCCCAAAAACATATGCTAAGCTACTCGATGGACGGCATATAACCAAGCTCAAAAAGGATAAGGTCCATTGATGTATTAAAGGTAAAATGATATCCAAAATATTAGAAGTGCAGAAGCATGATTTTAAAAAATATTAGGAAGCAAGTACGTGTTAGAAGCGTATATATATATGTGTGTGTGTGTGTATATATTATATTAAATATAATTTTTTTTAAAAAAACATACGACTAAAAATCATATGATACAAATTAAAAATGAGTATTTATTCATTTATAATATTTTTAGATGATTTTATATTAAATCTGTGAAATACACTTAATTAATTTGATAAGAAATTATTATATTAACTACTTTTAATATTTCATAAATAATTAACACAATATATTTAAATATATATGATATATCTCTAGCAAAAATTTCAATGAACAAAAATATTTTATAATATTAGTTTTATTTTTTTATATTTATATGCTCCATATTTTATTACTATTTAATTTTAGATTTTGTACAATAACAAAATATGATTTTATATATTTTGTGATACTGTGCTGTTTTAAACAGAAGCGTGATTTTAAGACGAAATATAAGTTTCCAACATGTTTTAAAATAGAATATTTACCGTTTTGGAATCGAGATTGCATAAGTTTTCGGTTCAAATTCTGATTCCGGTTCTGAAGTGAGAAGCGGACGTCTAATGAACCTTCCATGCAAAAACTAAATTCACTAAACATTTACCGTGAGAAAATAAAGCATGCACGGTTAGACATTTTTTACTGGCCTAATATACAAATGTTTTTAGGTAAAAATCGTTTTCCATATTAAAATGGTATTATTATCCGTTTTTGTTAAACGGCAACTATTTATTAATAGCTGAGATGAACCATTGCTTGCATTAGGGCATCTTCATCTCTACTCCATTTTTTTCCTTCAAAATAGAGTAAAAGTAAATATGGAGTAAAAATTACTCCAACCAAACTTCATATCTCACTCCATAATAGAGATTACTCCATTTACAGAGTAATCTTTTTTTTATTTGTTCACCATTCTATTATAGGATAAGAAATAGAGTTGGCTTGGAGCATTTTTACTCTATTTTTACTTTTACTCAATTTTGAAAAAAAAAGAATTTTACAATGAAAACACTCTTAGTACTCTCAATTTCGAAAGGTTAAGTAAGAGCATGTTTATCAATGAACCCCCTTTGGAGTTCATCTGTTTTATTTTTTATTATTAATTTTTTTTCTTTTTGATTTTTTTTTTTTTAAAATAGACTAATCGTGGCTGGCCGCCACGATACGCGGAGCCCACACTACAGTTATGAACCAGGTTCAACAATCTTGTATTATTTTAATATTTTTTTTTCGAAAATCGTGTGAACTATCTCTCTGATCTCTTAATGGACATGCTCTAAGTTCCACAAAAGCCGTCCTTCCGTGACCATAGAAAGATTGATGTTAGAAAGGACCCTTTTTCCATCTGGCCATCTTAAAAAGATAATATTAACAAAACCTGTATGTACACAATTGATATTTAAAAAGTACAAATTCTAAATTAAATACCAATTTTTATTGGGTGTATTTTCATAGTGAAATGACAAAGTTAACGTAATCTAAGTAAATTCAGTGTTTCATAAATAGTGTTACATTAAATTTGGTATAATATTTATCACACGAAAAATCTAATAACAAATTTTATTACTTTTCTTTTACTTATAATTATATTAGTATTATTAATTAGTTTAAACTTATACGTAAAGATAAATATACCATTTTATTTTGTTTTTCTACTTTCACATTATGAAAAATAAAAATATTATTTTAATATTTTAAAATAGTAATTATATATATCTCAAAATTGTGACAAAATAAAATATCTTAGATTGTGTATAATTTTATTATGTACTTTTAATATTAATAATATGAAATTTTAATTGTAATTTTTAATTCCATAAAATAAATACATAAATATACAGTGTAGCTAAAAACAAATATAAATATGTAAGTAAATATTAAAACATAGGATTTAAAAACTTAATAAACAGAAAATATAATGTGATAAAATAATTATTTAAAAAGAAAAATAAAGCATAAAAGATACTACAATTAAAAGGTTAAATAATATATAATATTTTTAAAGTATAAAATATACTAAAATTAAAAGTTTAAATACTATATAACATTATGAAAGTATAAAATATACTAAATTAAAAGGTTAAATAATATGTAATATTATTTTGGTGTGAAATCTGCTGTTACGGTTGGAGATTAAAAATAAATTATAACACCAAATTTAGTATTATTTCAACATCAAATATAGTATCATGGTTGGAATTTCACTTAATTTTTCACGACAGAAAAAACAGTTAATATGTGTTCATCAACAGAAAAAATATAGAGGTATGATGGGAACAACTTGGAAATTAATTCGATGTTGAGAACAATAACTCGATTCTTTTATATACGAAAATGATATATTAGTCAAGCCAAACGTACTGTTCATTCATCCTCTTAAACACAGTCAGTGTCAATCACGTGCAAGATGTCTGAGTCCAAGTTTTATCACAAAAGTTTGAAATATCTATCTAGTTGAACAAACATCACCTCAGAATTTGTTATCGACACTAATTGTCCTTTATTCTGTTTATCAAGTTGTAAACTATTATATGAATTTTAAATGTGTCCTATAAAGCCGCCCATGCTTGTAAGATTATAATTAATATAAATACATCGCATATTTTTTAATATGAACAGTTAGTATTTAAAAACGAACTAGATGAAAAGTTAGTTCGGCAACTAGCAAGGAGAATCAAGGCAAGGCTATATCGCCATCAACTCAACCACTTACTCTTCCCCACCACTCATTCATTCTTTGTCGTTTGTCATATAATTCCTTTGCCAGAAAAAAACTTTTCCCTATAAAAGTTTTTCAAAAATCTTATGTGTCTTAATTATCAAATAAGTTTAAACCAAATTTTAGAGTAAACATTTTTAATGGGGATTTTCTCCAAAAAAAAACATTTTTATTGGGGGTTTTCAAACTCAATCTCTCAAATGTAATACGTAAATATTTCTGTTTTTATTATGTGTTTCAAAATTAAGAGAAATCTACGTCAAAATATTTCACTGAAGGAACATTTCATGTAATTTGTGTTAAAAAATACAATCACATGTAAAATGTCTGAATCGAAGTTATCTCATCAAAAAAGTTATCACATAATTTTGAAATATCTAACTGGTTGAACCAATATCACTCACTTCTTGTAATTGTGATATACGTTTGGTAGTCGGAATATACCATATTCTTGAATATTCGTACTATTAGCCCTAAAAGTATGTGTGCAACCATATGATGACATGTTAAAAAGTGAGAAGGTTGTTTTTTATTTGGTTGGTTCCTACAAGCAGGGAAGTCCTTCAAGGGGCCTACCACAGTCTCCTACCACTGATTTCTCTTTTACTTTCAACATATTCTGCACAGAAAGCTATATTCTTTAATGCGAGAAATCATTTGCCATATTTTTAATTTTTGAGGAAATGATAAAAAGCTAAAAGGCTGTCATGTAGAAATGTAATTGCTATAGTTTCATAACGATGACAAAAACTAAAGTAATTTTATACTAGTACAATCTCAACCATCAACCTCACAGACTCGCAGTTATTATTTTATTATGATGATTAAATAATTAAACACCAACGTAACAAATTTTCTTTTTATTTGTACACCCTCACTTTACGGCAGCATTGGGGACGACCACAATTATTCGTTACTTATTCTGTGCTTGCTATTTGGTATTTGACCTGTAAAGTTAAATATTTAGTTTGACCTAATCGAATATCAAATAATCTATATAAATTATTTATATGTAAAGTAACTAACTGTCGTTGTTTGGATTGTTATTCGTTTTTGTTAACGAATAAATAGACATTTTTAAATTATAATTAAATAATTTGTTTATATTTTCATTTCTATAAGTGAATCCAACATAAATTATATAACATTTAAGCATTTTAAAGTTTTCTCTTTTTCTGTATTATGTCCCTCAAATCATCTAAAACATAGGAAAACTAATAAGATATTGTTTATGAAACTATTTAACTATCAAATAAATAATTATCAAGTAACTTGCAATAATTTACAAATAACAAATAATAAAATACAATAAGTAATTTGTAAATCCGTCATATTTTAGTAAGTATTTAAAACTGCAAATATCCATTTTATTTTAACAAAACAAATATAAGTCCAAAATTTTACTATTTATACAAGCCAAATTGAATACCAAAAATACCAAAAATACCAAGTATTCGACTTCTGCACACCCTTACACAGCACCATTGCCGTTGCTTTATCACATATAACAGATGCTATAAGAACGTCATATAGAAAAAAAATGATACTAAAGGAATTTTACCACAGGTTTTGTATGGTCTTTTGCATGTGAGCCCGTGATGATCATTTGACATTTTTAGTATACAGAGTCAAAAAGAGTTATTTGTATTTTATAATTTATACACACACACACACACACACACATATATATATATATATATATATATATATATATAATGATATAGAGTGATTCAAATATATGTTTTGTTTATCAAATATATCGTTTAAATTTTCTGACGCATACGAAATACATACATATGCTAGCTATTATTTTATATATTAGTTTGCTAATAATTTTTGACTTATGTTAAGTAATACTTCAAATAACTCTATAGTTTTTCTCTAGATATTTATTTTGGAATTTAATAAAACGAGATCATTATTCTGTCAAACTGTAAAGATTTTTAAGTAGATAGGTTTAGCATTGTCTAAAAGTTATAAACGATGTATCTGCGTTTTAAAACTTTACTAAACCTTAAATAACCAGTTCTTATGTGTATTGTGCTAATGCTAATATTTAACAATGTGTATATGTTGTAGTTTCCTGAATCATTGGTTATATATGAGGAGGTATCATTTGTACGTACTCAACCTTGACTGGAAAAAAATGTAGAATTTTTCAACGAACAACGTTTCGTACTTATTATAAGCGGAACTGCATGCACATGATTAAAAGACAATAGTAAATCATACGTTCAGAAATCACAGGTACACATATACACATGCATATGTGAGAATTACAATTGCATGAAAATGTTTAGTTGTGCAAACTATGGCCAATCCCAGGGCTATGGCCGGGTGTTGTAGGCCTGAAATCTTCTGCACCTTTACCTTCCGGTGGTGGCGGAGGAGGTGGCTGCGAGAGTTGGACCGCCTTTTCATCAACTATCAGATCGCTGTTCATAGCCATCATCTTCTTGCTATCATCATGACCAACATTCATCTTATCATCAACTTTTATGTTTCTTAGGGTTCGTCCATGGACGCAGTTAAACCCTTTAAAAAGGACCATCATTAAAAAAACGCAAGTGAACAATGTTTTCTTTTGATCCATAGACGACTCCATTGGAGAAAAAAATGGAATAAAAAAAGAAAACAGAAAGAGAGCAAGAGTTCAAAGAGAATATTTGAGAGGTGGTGTGAAGTAATACTTGCTTCTATGGGGGTATTTATATAGAGATTGCCTGTACGTACTTAGGGCAACCTCATTGGTTAAGGAACCCAAAAATGGTTTTTAACTATTTAATATCACTACTTCATATACATAAATCGTATGGTTAAATTTAAATGTTTTCTTTGAGATATGACAAATAAAAAGTGCCAATTGTACTTACAGTATAAAAAAGAGTTCTTGCAGTATGTAAAATGAGAAACTCAACCGGGCTTCGTAGCCTGGTGGTAATGGAACCTCGGCTGAGGTGTCCGCCACCCAGCTTCGAAACCCGGCCACAGCGATTTAACATCCTTACTGCTGGGGCGCTGGACCCCTTCGGGGGATATTTGGGAAAGTGGCTGCCCAGACACCAGAGATATCAAAAAAAAAAAAAAAAATGAGAAACTCGCCATTTTCTCTTTCTCGTCTCTTTTTGATTAAATAAAATATTTAATTTCAGAAATACTCTCATCAGAATTGCCATTGGACATGACATGTATTGTTGCAAACAAACTAATTATTCAAATCAATTTTGTTTAATTTAATTATTACGAAGTATGTCACATGCTAGTGATATTCTTTCAAAATAAAATGATCGGTGACTTGGTACTAGAAAAACATGCGGTTGATTGAATCGAAAATTTAAGCTACATCTGAATATTATTTTATATTTTTGTATGTATAAAGAAATCGAGAAAATTAAATATAATATTGGCAAGATAGAACCAAACTGATCAAATGAAAATAAAAATATGAGTTTGAAATAAAGTTAGAAATCACAGATATATTTTATACGCGTCACAAAATTAAAGATCATACATTCATTCATTTATAGAAAAGACAGCCGAAGTTGTCTCTTTTCTTTTTGTTTATAGCTTTACAACCATTAAAGTTAGTCCAAGATCCGAATCAAACCCCTAGCGGTCATGAGGCTAGTACTTTTCACAAATTAATAATAATAATAATATAAGTGTAGTACTTTGTTTTTTTTTTTAACAAAAGTGTAGTACTTTGTTAATGTATAGTGGTTTTAACTTAATTTGTAGATTTCGATTTTTCAGATATTTATATTTTAAACAAAATATTTATTTTTATTGTTCTATATATTGATTAAATTTATAAACTTTATTTGTGTTAAAATTAGATTAAATCGTGCATGTATATATAAAACTATATATATATATATATATATATATATATATATATATATATATATATATATGTGTGTGTGTGTGTGTGTGTGTGTGTGTGTGTGTTTAAACAACAATTTTAGACTTACCTTAATCAAATAATATTAAACATTTTGAAATGAGAACAATTAAAATAGATTGTATCTGCAAACACATTTTTTGTCAATTATTTTTCCTTTTTTACAAGTGTATGTGCGTGAAGTACTGTACATTCACACATGCACCAAATGAGCATGTATTAATAAACCAATAGTACCTCATCCAAATTCAAATAAACTAAACAACTTCCGCTCCATTCAGTTTGGTTTAACCAAAGAGTTGTTGATACACAGCATCAGCGTATCCATTGTATTGTGATAAAGTTGAATTGCATCAGACCTCGGTAACGCCAGAAATTCCTGAAACCATCATTATATCTGACTACGTAACCGGCGGTGAAAATGTATATTGCAAGTTTGTGCTTTACTTGGGCTTTTATAGATCGTCTACGAAATAAATTCATGGATTATGAAAAGCCATCAATTTGTTTGTGAATTTCCATTACAGACCCAACAACATAAGAGGCGATTACACATGTTCCCACCTAAATGATGATGGTAACATAAGTAAACCAAAATTACCGGGGTCCAAACTACAGAATAGAAGCTTGAGCAAGAGTCTACAAAGCACAAGTTTGATTTTATTTATTAATAAAACATTATACAGAAAAGCATAAAACCAAAATCATTTACGACTGGTTCCTAGCTTTCTCCTTCTCTTTGGCTTCGCTACCTTGAGTCTTGTCGTAGTCTTCCCAAAACGAAAATACATACAGAGAAATGATAATCGTTAGCTCTAAGTCTACTAAGAGGTATTACTTGTATTGGTACATATAATAAAATTGTTGTTAGATAATACCAGGGTAATTCTCATTGACCTCAGCTGTTGTCCTTTTGGAAAGTTTGATTTCGTCCATATATAGGTTCCTCCAAACCCTTCTTCATCAGACCTCGTTGCGTACCTTCTCCAAACAAATGCGACATCACGTTGCTGCTCCATTTTCATCAAAAGATATTGAAGCAAAAACATTAAAAAATATAACTTTCCAAACGATATTACACATATATAGTGGACTAGACGAACCCGGTTTCCTCGTTTGGACTTTTAGTCTTCTTATTCTTATCCATCTTTTGCTGATCAGAAGCGGTCGCAAAACTAATTCCGGTAACTTTGTGATGTAGCGGAAGCTACAGATAATACGATGAACCTATTTAGTCTTCGAATTCCTAGGATCAAAGTCTTCTTAAATTCGTTGAGATCACCAATGATCTACCGAAAATAAGGATTAAAGAGAAAACTCTTAATTTTATTAATAAACTCATAAACTGAATACAAACTTTAGCCTAGACGGCTATATATAATAAAACCAGAAAACACTAAAACAATAACGATAATTATCCTAATAATAGATAAAACTTTAAATAATTAAAATATAGAATATTTCCTAATATTCTCTGCATCATTCTCTCCGGGTTGAAGAAGATTCGTCCTGAATCTTAATCGTAGTCTTCAATTAGTTTGTTTCTTCTCTTCCACGTATAAAATTCTCGATGTTGACTAACCAACCGGTGACAAAATTCTTCACACCACCAAATATATTGTTGCTTTATGTCAAGGGTCCTTATTTGCGAACAAATAATTCCAACACATCTTAATTGGATAATCCCATTCTTAAACTTCACAGCCGCATTAGAAAAAGATTTCAACGTGTCTTCTCCATATACCGTTCCAGCCATCCTAGCATCGTATGTTGACTTTGTTAGATTCTCCACGGGATTGACATAGTCCATGTCATATGGATCTTCTACCAATACCAAACAACTAAGTGGATCGATTGAAAGATTATTCGTAGCCTGATTTTGGATAAAGCTCTCTTCATCTTCATAAATATCCCAAATAGAATCTCCATGAATTTCTCTCAACTCCTCACAGAAATCATCATATAAAACAAACGGATAATCATCCGTAGGATAGTAAAAGCACCCAAAAGACATGGTAATGAAGGAAACAGAATCGACTCTGATTTAAAAAAAACCAAAGTGTTGGCTCTGATACCACCTGATGTAGCGGAAGCTACGGATAACACGATGAACCTATTTAGTCTTCGAATTCCTAGGATCAAAGTCTTCTTAAATTCGTTGAGATCACCAATGATCTACCGAAAACAAGGATTAAAGAGAGAACTCTCAATTTTATTAATCAAATCATAAACTGCATACAAACTTTAGCCTAGACGGCTATATATAATAAAACCAGAAAACCCTAAAACAATAACGATAATTATCCTAATAATAGATAAAACTTTAAATAATTAAAATATAGAATATTTCCTAATATTCTCTGCATCACTTTGCTACCGACCCATTAATTCCGGTAACTTTGCTACCGACCCATGTCCAAAATAGTTCAGACAGTTTCGATTTGAAATTCGTAAATGAATCAGCCCCAAAGCTTTAAAGCCAGACTGATCCAGTCTTGCTTGATCACACCCTAATTTTTATTGTTGCTATCTTCTTCAAATCGACACAATTGGATCTCTACTTTCCAGTCTTATTATTATTTACTTACAACCACTAATCCACAGTTAATAAGAAAATCACACTTAAAAAAATGCAATATCACCAAGTGTGTAGTGTTCCAGGAAATAAATAAAAGAGAAATATATCAAACAAATAACGTTTTTTTGTCTGCAATCACTTTATTACACACCATTTCAGGTGTCAAAATGTAAATCCAAGATGATTACGAACGCTGATTTGTCCTCCTAGCTCATCAACACTGTAACAAGTAGAAACTCTTTTTTTTCTTTGGTGTTCTTCTAATTCCATTTTTCTTCTCCTGATATTGTTATAAATTATTCTGTATGACATAAAAAAAAATACTAAAGCAGATGGCTGCAAGCTTGCTTGTATGTGTGGGGGGAAGGAAGGGAATCAATAGACGCGAGCTTTAGGAGGGAAAGTGTCAATCTCATCGTCGAGAGTGTCCATGTGAACAGGCCTATACTCCAACCTCACCTTCTCATCTTCCCAATACCCCAATGTATGCTTCATCCATTCTCCATCCTCTCTTTTCTGCACCCACATTCATTACATTTTATAATTATATTTGAGAGCTGAGTGGTTATATCATCCATTATCCTTTTTTTTATATAGGAAGGGAACCAAACCGTGAAATCCTCCCGAGCATGTGCTCCTCTGCTTTCCTTTCGTGCTTCTGCTGAATGCATTGTTATGGAAGCGTTTATCAAAAGGTTCTCCAGTTCTATTGTCTCTATCAAATCAGAGTACCTGCATTTATACAAATAAGTTAGTAACAAAGCGTTGATAGTTAAATATATCGATCCCAATTGTAAAAATATCGTCTTACCATATCAAACTCCGATCTTTAACCTGGACATCCTCGAAACTTTCCCATGCCTTGTCGATCAACTGACAACCTGTGATCAATTATGTCAGAACCATGAGTCTGTTGCAGGTGTCAAAGAGCTCTTAATCCAGGACTAATAAAGATTTTTTTTTACTTTCTTCCAATGTTTCTTGGGTGCGGAAGACAGCTGCATTGTTCTGCATAATCCTCTGCATGTTCAATCTAATACTTGAAGTAGGAAGCAACCCGCTTGAGTGTCTTAACTTGTTCAGCCATTCGATCGTCTTCTTACCTGCATTCTCCTCAAGAGGTCTCTGTTTCTCACCTGCACCGTTCAAAATAAGGCAATTAAAAACAGCAAAAGCGACCATTCCTTTTTTTAAATATAATGATACTACAGTCTCGAGATATCCTCAAAACTGACTAACCTGGTTTACTAATCTCTGCAACCCTATTTGCACAAGCACGGCCAAACACAACAATGTCGAGGAGAGAATTTGCACCAAGTCTGTTGGCACCGTGAACAGATGCACAAGCTGCCTCCCCAGCAGCCATAAGCCCAGGAACCACTGCATCTGGATCATCTCCTTTGATGGTTACTACCTGCAGGACAAAAAAAAACAAGAACTACTTTGACTGCGAGGGTTTTAATGCATCTCATGCTTCACTCTACACAAACTTCACCAAAACTTCTACAAAGGCTTTTCTTATTCTTACCTCGCCGTGGTAATTTGTTGGGATACCACCCATGTTGTAGTGAACGGTGGGCAAGACTGGAATTGGCTCTTTGGTTACATCAACACCAGCAAAGATTGCGGCTGTCTCAGAGATTCCAGGGAGCCTTTCTTTTAAAACTTCTGGGGGAAGATGATTCAAATGGAGGTATATGTGATCCTTGTGTGGTCCTGGTGATTTTAGCAACAGATCCAAGATAAGTGTTAAAAACTAAACATGTCACAAAAACTAGGATAGATACAACCCAAAGACATGTAATGAGAGTTTCTCAAAAAAACTAGTTCCTAGGGAAGCATACCTACACCACGACCTTCTCTGATTTCCATAGTCATAGATCTGGAGACAACATCTCTTGATGCAAGATCCTTGGCAGTAGGGGCATATCGTTCCATAAAACGTTCACCTTCACTGTTTCTAAGGATACCACCTTCACCTCGGGATCCTGCAATTGTATAATAGACAAACACCAAAAGACATTACATCTTTGCCTTGCAATCCAATTAGTGCATGTGATTGCACGATGCTAATCACGATGCTAACCTTCAGTGATGAGACAACCGGCTCCAAATACCAGTTGGATGGAATTGAACAAACTCCAAGTCTGATGATAGGAGTTTTGTGACTCCTAAGTCAAATGATAATATAGTGAAAGTACAATGTCGAACCAGTTCTGAGGGATCTAAAGCACCAAGATTACAAGCACTTTCTTAATCTAAATGCAATCAATAGCTTTGAAGTTTATGTTGTCTAAAGTTCTAGTGATGAAAATAAAAGCAACTGAGATAACTTTTTCAATATTCTAAAGGGAAACTCATGGGTATAGGAACATGATCTTAGGTGATTAGGATTCGAACAAAAGATGACAGAATGACAAATCAAATGAATGACCTTAAGCCTAAACACTATCTTAAGCAAGCTCTATATCTAGATGAATGCTCATTTACTAACATATCTCAAACATCAAATATCTTTGGTTGAATGACATGAAAGTAATCATTAAGAACAAGTTCAATAGCTATCCTAATACTCTTAACAACAAATGTCTTTGGCAAGATGCATTAGAAACTTAATAGAGTTTTCTCAGACATTTCAACAAACACCTTTTGGGTGGGAAATGTCTAGAGATCATCTCTTGAATGATCAGAACAAGAGAAGTAGTAAAATCACTCTACTAGCAAGGAATGAGATTGATCTATCCTAGAACATCTTTGAATCTAACCTAACCACCCTCGATCTCCTAACCCATGAATCCTATGGAGGATTACTCACTAAGGTTCATGATCACCCTTAAACCCATCTTAGGTTTCAGATTGATCATAAACAGAAACATAAATCAATGGAATCAACAATAAGAACAATCAAAATCACTCATAGAATGGAAGAAAATCTCTCAATAGCTTATTGTTTACCAAATGTAATCTGGATAATCAGCCTCCCATGGCTTACAACATACTTAAACTTAGGTTTTAGAACAGAGAAACGAGCATACAAAAGTCTAAAATGCCCCTGAGAAAAGTTAAGTTTCGAAATAGAAATCGACCGCAGCGACCGGGCACACTCGCTCCGGAGGTCGCTGCGGGTGTCACAGCGGCTGGACAGACCCGCTCCAGGAGCCGCTGCGAGGAGAAACGAGCGACGGGATGGACCCGCTGTGGATTGGCCGCTCCAGCCACAGCGACCAGGCATACCCGCTGTGGGGGTCGCTGAGGCTCTACTCGTGCATGTATCACTCCTTTTGCCTCTTTTGAGCCCCTAATGCATCCCAAATGCCTCCAAAAACTCCATGTGATGCTCCAGTACCTGATAAAGACTCATGTATGCAAAATGCACCCTAAACATGACTAAAACCTAATCTACATGATGAAAATGCATGCAAATGAAAAGGTAAAACAATGCAATTATGCAAGATATCAACTCCCCCAAACTTGTTCTTTTACTTGTCCACAAGTGAACTTTCTAGAACTCATAGGAGAAGAGGTTTGAAGGTGGGAGCTCATAGCCAAAAGAAACACTCATAGGATTAGAATTTACTCCAAATCCAAAAATAACAACCTCTCTTATTGCACTCTAGCTTCTCTAGGCCTATCCTAACTCTTTCTATCCTTACACTCATTGTCAAGCATTCACACAATCAAATCAGCCAACTCTCACATTCATTAAGCACAACATCAGGTGAATTCTTGCAAATGGTCAAATGGTCTAAATCATTTGGGTGAGGGTAGGCTTTTTAATCAAGTGAGTCAAGAGGATCAAGTCATAATACTTTAGGTGGTTTACTCTCAAGATAAGTAACCTTGACATTGCACATAATATATCTAAGAAAGAGATCAATTCATGTATACAATGCTCAATCTCCATTATTCTACCCTTTTCTCAAACATACTAACCCACATAAAGACTTCCAAGTGCATAACCCATCTCACATCTCTCACCATGACTTCCCAAAACCTTTCTCTACACAAGACTCTTTCATTTTAAGATCTACAAGGATTTTTTTTCACAATTTCAAATCACATCTTAGCTCATAACAAACTTGCTAGCCCCCTCATTATTACTTTTCTTCTTTTCTTTTTTTTTTTTTTTTTTTTTGTTTTTTTCTTTTTTTTTTCGATTTTTGTTCTATTTTTTTTTTATTTGGGGGCCAAGACATTTCAAAATTGAGCTTGAAGTTTCTATCTATTCCAAGAAGATCAAACACTTAAGTACAAGAGTCTATTCATTTCCTTCAATCTAGAGTTCACAACACTCACCCCCAATCCTATGGCTAGACAATAGAGTATCCAATCTAGCAAGAAATGAAGATCAAGCATTGTCGTTCCCGATACTTTCAACATTATGCACATGTAAGGCTTTCCGAAAAAGGCCTCACTCATCAATTCAATGAAGGTTTAAAGGGAGGTAAAGGTTTTTGGGGAGTGGTCTACCATTCGAGATTGTCAAAAAGATCGGCAAAAAGGAATGTGACATCTCAAATGTGTATAGCCATGATTCAGTACACAAAGGACCATAAGCAAAAGGCATTAAGTTCATTTAGTTCAAATAAGGTTGTAGTTGGCTTTCAAAGACTGAGTTTAGCAATAAACAAGTTTCAGGAAGAGTTTTTCAAGGCTCGAAGCTTACAAGGCTTTTTCAAAAGGTGTTATATCGATTCAAGCGCGGAGTGTTCTTTACAAGGCTTTTCAAATCATTGCTCCCAATGCAAGTGAGATGCAACCTATATGCTCTAGACTCTCCTAAAAATGCAACTGAATGCAATCTAAATGGTACTACTGGGATGCATTAGGGGCTCAAAAGAGGCAAAAGGAGTGATACATGCACGAGTAGAGCCTCAGCGACCCCCACAGCGGGTATGCCTGGTCGCTGTGGCTGGAGCGGCCAATCCACAGCGGGTCCATCCCGTCGCTCGTTTCTCCTCGCAGCGGCTCCTGGAGCGGTCGATTTCTATTTCGAAACTTAACTTTTCTCAGGGGCATTTTAGTCTTTTGTATGCTCGTTTCTCTGTTCTAAAACCTAAGTTTAAGTATGTTGTAAGCCATGGGAGGCTGATTATCCAGATTACAGGATCACAGAACTATTGCTCCATAGGGCTTAACCTCCTTAACTTTGAAAGGACCAGACCACCTTGACTTCAGCTTTCCTGGAAACAACTTCACACTGGAGTTGTGTAGAAGGACTAGATCTCCTTCATTAAACTCCCTACTTAAGATATGCTTGTCATGGAAGGCTTTAGTCTTTTCCTTGTAGATCCTGGAATTTTTCAAATTTTTTTGGTTTTTTTCTATGCATATATGGATGAGAAAACAATGCATGAGACGCTTAAACATCAAAGCAAACATGATCAAATACATGGTACCTCCCCCAAACTTAATTCACACAGTCTCTGTGTTGTTAAGTTGAAAGACATACCCAAAGAGAAATCTAAATGCAAGAAAAACAGATATATACAAAGGGTGAAATGCGCAGGTACCTTCTAAGGATGGCAAGTCGAGCCTGAAGCCCCAGCACCATCGTCTCCGCCAGCTGCTCTGCGATGATCCCCATGCCAGTACTGACTCTGAACCTCCTCGTCCTCGATGTCATCATCCGAAGATGCTAAAGATGGGGATATGTTTCCTGAGGTAGAGGGTAGGATGGGGGGTTTCTGTACCGCCGCTGATGCTGACTGTCAGTGAGAGGGAAACTAAGGGCGTTAGGAGGAATTGGTGGGGGCTGGGGTAATGGAGTATCTGGGAACTGAAAGTCCGCTCTGCTGCACCCTGCCATACCTCCTCTCGTCAACGCATCAGCCATCTTCCTCAGGATCTTTGATGTGGACCTAGCCTGTCGCTTCACCGTCTTGCTCAGCTTCTTGCACTTGTCTTTCAGCTTCTCAATCGTCCTGTCCTGAGCTTTGTTCCATCGCTGCAGTCGACCAATGTGCTCATGAGCATCTCGCAGTGCTCCAGGAGGAAGAGTTCCAGAATAGGGTTGGAACTTGTAGCGAGGCTGTCCATAGACGGGTTCAGCGTCCTCATCCTCCTCTACAACATCTTCTGGCTCAGTGGTTCTTTGTGTCTCCTGTGCTTCAGTGGTAGAGCCGATGGGTGTAAGGGACCCATGTTCACCAAGGTAGGCATCCCTTGGAATGTTGAAGCTGATTCCGCAGGGTCCGTCTATCCGTGTCAAATCTCTGTTTGGAAGAACAAACTCAGACTTTCTCCCCTTAGACTTGAAGTAGTAGACATAGTCACCTTCGTACTTCCCACTAAAGTACTGAGCCTGTCTCAAGTAAGAAGCATCCATGAAGTACGGCCCCTTTGCGTTCCTCCCCAACGAGATGCCCTTGTACTCAAGCAGTGGTGTGATCAATCCGCCAATGCCAATCTTAGGTGACTTGTCAGTTGTTGCCCAAGCCCAAACCTTGTAGTGCTTCAGACGATCCACAAGAAAGTTTACCCATCCAACCTCTGAATAGAGATCCGGTGAGAAGGGAAGCTGTGTGTGCGTAGCGTATGGCTGGATGGCTGGGAATAGCAGGTACAAGTCCTCGTCAGTGATGGTGCCTACTTCCTTTCTTGGGTAGAAGGCATGTACCAGCATCCTGTGGAGGTAACGGACTGAAGGATGGCGGATGCTAGCATTCTTGTCTTTCCCAGTCGTACGTGAGCTTCCTCCACTAATCAAGTGCCAAAGCTGGAAGGGAAGGTTGGTGGTCTTCTCCGGAAAGCCATACTGCTGGTCATCAAAACCCATCACTCTCCCGATTTCTTTGAAACTCATGGTATAGCTCTTCCCATTCACTTTGAACGCTATCTTGCCCCATCCATCCCTTGCTCCTCTAGTCTCGTAGGTAGTGACAACAAGAGAGGAAAGGAACTGACATGAAGCTTCCTTGTAGACTGGATGAGCCATAGTGAGAAGCTTTGGCATCTTCAAATGATTCAGCATTGCTTCAATGTCCTCATACAAACCCAGCGTCCTCAACATCTGGACGTCTGCAAACCTCGTGGACGGCCAAGATACCCCATTCAGCAAGTGGTCGTATAGCTCCTCTACAGATGGCCGCTTTTTCCTATCTCTATCAACTGCAACTTCCTTTCCCTTAGATGTTTTGGCCTTCTTCGATGGAGCAGGCTCGTCTGCACTTTCAGAACCACTCTCTTCCTCATCAGTATCAGCCACACTCTTCCCTGCTCTCTTCTCCTCTGCCAGTTTCTTCTTTGCGGCTGCCGCTTCTTGCTTTTTCGTCAAGCGCTTGCCGGAACCAACAGCAGGTACTGTTTCCCTTGTCATTGGTACCTGAGAACAAGAAATACTTGCAAAGAAGTAAGCTGAATGAAGCAAGAATCACACTTTTCAAATTGTCATGAAGTGAAAATTACAAATGAAGTAAAATTCAATGAACTAAGTGATTCTAGAACTGAAGAAGTCTTGAAGCAAGCTTCTAAACAACTCAATAGGCAAATCAAACCCCAAATATATTCAATTATGTCCAAATTCGAAAATCCCCAAATCCATGAACCCTAATTTGCAAAAGTTCAAATTAATCTCAATCCCACCATGAAATCAACTACCCCACGTGATATACAAGCTTTCCCTAGTCTATTTTACCACAATCAAGCAAGAAAATGACCAAAATTCGAATTTCAATTTCTAGGGTTCATGGACCTACGAAATTGGTTTCAAGAATACAATACCTTGCTTTTGGTGAGTGGGAATGGTGATTAGGTGTGGTGAGGTAGACAGCAGGGGTGAAAGCTTTGATCTAGGTGAAAGAATGAGGTGATTTGGTGGAGAATTGAGTGAGATATGGAGTTTTTGAGTGTGGAGAGTTTGAGAGAGTTTATGAGATGTTGAGGGGTGAGAGTGAGGAAGAAGATGGCGTGAGGGAAGTCTGGGTAGGTCTAGGGTCGGGTTAGGTCGGTTAGGGTGGTTAGGATTGGTCCAATTTAATTGAACCGGCTTTTAAAATCAGAAGACTTACCTGTAGCGAAGCCCCGAGCGACCTCCCTTACCCGCTCCATGAGCCGCTGCGGGATAAAACGAGCGACTGGGCACACCCGCTCCACATGGGTGGCTTCGGGCCTTGGCGACGCAGCGACTGGATGGAGCCGTTTCTGCACCCGCTGTGCCCCTGGAGCGACTAGCCGCACCCGCTGGAGGACCCGCTGCCAAATGAGACGAGCGACCTCCTGGAGCCGCTGCCTTTTGGCCGCTGTGACTGGAGCGACTGGACGGACTCGCTGCGCTCAACCCGCTGTGACACCTGCGAATCACTGTTTATCCCACATTTTTTTTTTTTTTCAAATTTTTTTTTTTTTTTTTTTTTTTTTTTTTTATGATGCAATAGGATGAAAGAAAAATGAGATGAAAATGAAAATACTAATGCAATATGTACAAAGGATATACATGGAACTTCCTCCCAAGTGAGCTTGTTTTAAGTCTCTAGCTTGACTTTGCCTCCATTTGATTAGGCTGGGGTAGGATCAGAGAGTGGAGTTGAAACCCCATCTTCCTTTGGTGCATCCGCCATGTAGAGCTTAACCCTTTGCCCGTTCACTGTGAAATAGCTTCCATCCGCACTCCACAGAACTATTGCTCCATAGGGCTTAACCTCCTTAACTTTGAAAGGACCAGACCACCTTGACTTCAGCTTTCCTGGAAACAACTTCACACTGGAGTTGTGTAGAAGGACTAGATCTCCTTCATTAAACTCCCTCCTTAAGATATGCTTGTCATGGAAGGCTTTAGTCTTTTCCTTGTAGATCCTGGAATTCTCAAAAGCATCCATCCTTATCTCATCAAGCTCATGTAACTGAAAAAGTCTCTTCTCCTTGGCACCCTTGATGTCAAAGTTCAGTAACTTTACTGCCCATAATGCCTTATATTCAAGCTCCACTGGAAGATGACAAGCTTTTCCATACACAAGGTTGAATGGTGTGGTTCCCAAGGGAGTCTTGTAAGCTGTCCTATAGGCCCAAAGTGCATCATCAAGCTTTGCTGACCAATCTTTCCTTGTGACCCCAACAATCTTCTCCAAGATGGACTTGATCTGTCTGTTAGAAATCTCAGCTTGACCATTTGTCTGAGGGTGGTAAGGAGATGATACCTTATGCTTCACACCATTCTTCTTGAGAAGTCCCTCAAACACCTTGTTTATGAAGTGAGAACCTCCATCACTGATTACAACTCTTGGAACTCCAAACCTTGGAAAAATGACATTCTTGAACATCTTCAGCACAACTCCAGAATCACTAGTGAGACTTGCAATGGCCTCTACCCACTTTGAGACATAGTCAACAGCTACAAGGATGAACTTGTTACCATATGATGATGGAAATGGCCCCATGAAGTCAATGCCCCATACATCAAATACCTCAACTTCAAGGATTGGATTTTGAGGCATCTCATTTCTTCTTGTGATGTTTCCTCTCCTTTGGCATGAATCACACTTTGAAATGAATTCCTGTGTGTCCTTGAACATGTGTGGCCACCAGAATCCAGCTTGTAACACTTTTGCAACAGTCTTGAAGGTAGCAAAATGACCTCCATATGATGATCCATGACACTGAGTAAGGATCCCATCTATCCCCTCATTAGCCACCACTCTCCTATAGAGTTGATCTTTGCAGAGAGTGTAGAGATAAGGCTCATCCCAGTAGTACCTCTTCACATCCTTGTAGAACTTCTTCTTAGCATAGCCCACAAGATTCAAAGGTTCTTTTCCTGTAGCCAAGTAGTTCACCAAATCAGCATACCAAGGTTCCTTCTCTTCAGTCCCCTTCACTTCCTCAAGCTTTCTACCAGTTTCACAAAGTGCCATCACTCCTCCAATAGCCATGATCTGCTCTTCTGGAAGTCCTTCATCAATGGGTACCCCACACTCTACTTTCAGCCTGGACAAATGATCAGCTACACCATTCTCAACTCCTGGCTTGTCTCTGATCTCCAAATCAAACTCTTGAAGCAATAAGATCCACCTCAAAAGTCTGGGTTTTGCATCTTTCTTGGCTAGAAGGTGTCTCAAAGCAGCATGATCAGTGTAGACAATGACCTTAGATCCCACCAAGTAGCTTCTGAACTTTTCAAAGGCAAAGACAATGGCTAGCATTTCCTTCTCTGTGGTGGCATACCTCATCTGAACTTCATTCATGGTCTGGCTTGCATAGTAGATTACATGAGTTTTCCCATTCTTCTTCTGCCCTAGCACAGCTCCCACAGCATAATCACTAGCATCACACATGATCTCAAAAGGGAGATCCCAATCAGGTGGCTGAACTATTGGGGCACTGATGAGTTCATGTTTCAGCTTCCTGAAGGCCTCAAGACACTCTACTTCAAAGCTGAAGGTAGCTTCCTTGCAAAGCAATCTGGTCAAAGGTCTAGTGATCATAGAGAAGTCTTTGATGAACCTCCTGTAGAACCCAGCATGTCCAAGGAAGCTTCTGATATCTTTCACTGTCTTAGGTGGAGGCAAGCTAACCATAACTTCAATCTTAGCCTTGTCCACCTCAATCCCCTTCTCTGAAATCTTGTGTCCAAGCACAATCCCTTCCTTAACCATAAAGTGGCACTTCTCCCAGTTTAGTACAAGGTTGGTGTCTTCACATCTCTGTAGGACCCTGCACAAATTTGACAAACAAGCAGAAAACGAAGATCCATAGACAGAGAAATCATCCATAAACACCTCCACAACATCCTCAATCAGATCAGAGAAAATTGACATCATGCACCTTTGAAAAGTGGCTGGAGCATTACATAGTCCAAATGGCATTCTTCGATATGCGAAGGTACCATAAGGACATGTGAATGTCGTTTTCTCTTGATCATTTGGGTGTATGGGGATTTGGAAGAAACCAGAATATCCATCAAGAAAACAATAAAATGGATGATTTGCAAGTCTCTCAAGCATCTGATCAATAAATGGCAATGGAAAATGATCTTTTCTAGATGCAGAGTTCAGTTTTCTATAATCAATGCACATTCTGTGACCTGTGACAGTTCTTGTTGGTATCAATTCATCTTTGTCGTTTTTAATCACAGTGATTCCACCTTTCTTTGAGACAACATGCACAGGAGATACCCATTTTGAATCGGAAATAGGGTAAATAACCCCAGGATCTAAGAGTTTAAGAATCTCCTTCTTTACAACATCCTTCAGGTTAGGATTTAACCTTCTTTGATGCTCGATAGAAGTCATTGATTCATCCTCAAGATGTATCCTATGCATGCACAAAGACGGTGATATCCCTTTTATGTCATCAAGTGAGTAACCTATTGCTTTTCTAAACTTTTTAAGTGTTTTCAAAAGTTCAGACAATTCATTTTCAGTAAGTTCACTACTCACAATGACAGGATATGTTTCATTGGGACCAAGAAATGCATACCTTACACCTTGGGGAAGAGGTTTCAGTTCCACCTTTGGTGCCTTAAGCTCACTCCAATCATCTTGCTGGATGTCCTCCTGCTGAATGACTGCAGCCTCTTGATGGACCTCTTGTGGCAGCTCTTCAAACTGACCCTTATCTTTGAATCCCTTGTGTGAATCCAACATCAGTCCATATGCAGTACTAGCCAGGTTCTCAACCACTTCATCTTCTCTCTCTATGGTTAAGGCATGCTGTAAAGGATCCTCAATTGATAGCTCTCCAAGTAGCTCATCAGCAAGGGCATCCATCTCATCTATGTAGAAGATTTGTGCCTGCATGACTGGTTTCTTCATCACCTCCTTGATGTCAAAGTGGAGAATGTTTCCTGTACCCAAGTGAAGATCAATCTTGCCTTCTTTCACATTAACAATAGCTCCTGCTGTAGCTAAGAAAGGCCTTCCAAGGATCAAAGGGTCCTGAGCTTCTTCACCCATCTCAAGTACCACAAAATCTGTAGGGATTTCACAATTTCCAACCATCACTGGGAGGTCCTCCAAGATACCAACAGGATACTTGACTGAACGATCAGCTAGCACTAGAGAGAGTCTACACTTCTTGTACTGAGTGAAACCAAGCTTCTTGGCAACAGACAAAGGCATCAAGCTCACACTGGCTCCCAAATCACAGAGACATTTCTCAAACATCATAGGTCCAATAGCACAAGGGAGTGTGAAGCATCCTGGATCCTCTAACTTCTTTGGAACATCAAGCCTCTGGATTATGGCACTGCACTCATGAGTAAGGATCATCATACCTTCCATCTCTTTCTTCTTTGCAGCTACAACATCTTTCAGAAACTTGCTGTATTGAGGAACCAGCATGAAAGCATCAATGATAGGCATTGTGATCTGAACCTCACTCATCTGCTTCTCAAACAAGGCTTTGTACTTCTCCAGCAGCTGTCTCTTGAACCTACCAGGGAATGGGAGCTTGGGCTCATAAGGAGGAGGAACAAAAGCACTCTCCTTTGCTGGAGGAACAGCTTCACCATCTTTTACTGACTTCTTCTCCTCACCAACCTTTCCTTTACCCTTAGCCTCCACAATCTTCTCCAAAACCTCATCATTAGTCTTCTCATCAACAATCACCACTTCATCATCCATATTGATGGCCACCCCCTCACCTAGTTTCTCAGCATCCTTGGTGAGAGTTCTAGGAGGTAACTCCTTACCACTCCTGAGTGTGATAGCTTTGGCACTTGATTAGTGGAGTTTTGATGATAGGAGTTTTGTGACTCCTAAGTCAAATGATAATATAGTGAAAGTACAATGTCGAACCAGTTCTGGAGGATCTAAAGCACCAAGATTACAAGCACTTTCTTAATCTAAATGCAATCAATAGCTTTGAAGTTTATGTTGTCTAAAGTTCTAGTGATGAAAATAAAAGCAACTGAGATAACTTTTTCAATATTCTAAAGGGGAACTCATGGGTATAGGAACATGATCTTAGGTGATTAGGATTCGAACAAAAGATGACAGAATGACAAATCAAATGAATGACCTTAAGCCTAAACACTATTTTAAGCAAGCTCTATATCTAGATGAATGCTCATTTACTAACATATCTCAAACATCAAATATCTTTGGTTGAATGACATGAAAGTAATCATTAAGAACAAGTTCAATAGCTATCCTAATACTCTTAACAACAAATGTCTTTGGCAAGATGCATTAGAAACTTAATAGAGTTTTCTCAGACATTTCAACAAACACCTTTTGGGTGGGAAATGTCTAGAGATCATCTCTTGAATGATCAGAACAAGAGAAGTAGTAAAAGTCACTCTACTAGCAAGGAATGAGATTGATCTATCCTAGAACATCTTTGAATCTAACCTAACCACCCTCGATCTCCTAACCCATGAATCCTATGGAGGATTACTCACTAAGGTTCATGATCACCCTTAAACCCATCTTAGGTTTCAGATTGATCATAAACAGAAACAGAAATCAATGGAATCAACAATAAGAACAATCAAAATCACTCATAGAATGGAAGAAAATCTCTCAATAGCTTATTGTTTACCAAATGTAATCTGGATAATCAGCCTCCCATGGCTTACAACATACTTAAACTTAGGTTTTAGAACAGAGAAACGAGCATACAAAAGTCTAAAATGCCCCTGAGAAAAGTTAAGTTTCGAAATAGAAATCGACCGCAGCGACCGGGCACACTCGCTCCGGAGGTCGCTGCGGGTGTCACAGCGGCTGGACAGACCCGCTCCAGGAGCCGCTGCGAGGAGAAACGAGCGACGGGATGGACCCGCTGTGGATTGGCCGCTCCAGCCACAGCGACCAAGCATACCCGCTGTGGGGGTCGCTGAGGCTCTACTCGTGCATGTATCACTCCTTTTGCCTCTTTTGAGCCCTTAATGCATCCCAAATGCCTCCAAAAGCTCCATGTGATGCTCCAGTACCTGATAAAGACTCATGTATGCAAAATGCACCCTAAACATGACTAAAACCTAATCTACATGATGAAAATGCATGCAAATGAAAAGGTAAAACAATGCAATTATGCAAGATATCAAAGTCCTGCACAAAGTCATTAAACAATTTTTACTATTAGCATACAAAGACATTATACACCATTTTATCTCAAAACGAAACAGATGGCAAACCTGGAGCGGAAGACCAGCACGTGCAATCATGGCATTGCCATCTCCTGTGCATGTATGTGCTGAGGTTGCAGAGAAGTATGCTCTGCCATAACCCTGAAAATGAAAAGCAGCCATCAGGTAAGCATATTTGCACTACTGGAAAACTTCGTCTCATATAAAAACTAACTCACTCCAGTGGCCAAAATTGTTTGTGCAGAGCAGAAACGATGCAGTGTTCCATCTTCCATATTTAATGCAATAACACCCTGGCAACTGCCTGCATGTGAGGTAACAATGTTGCACGAATACACTTAACATAAGCGACAGCAAAAGGAAAAAAAATATATTTCATATACTTACCATCACTAGCCATAAGCAAATCGAGAGCGAAGTATTCAACAAAGAACTGAGTGTTATGCTTCATAGCTTGCCCATAAAGGGTATGCAAAAGAGCATGCCCAGTCCGATCCGCAGCACAAGCACAACGATAGGCCTGACCACCTGATAGTAGAAGAAAAAGAAAGTGAACATGAGAAAATCAGTTTTAAAAAAAAACAGTGTCGAAGTCAATAGAGAGCATTAAATCAGAGAATTAAAAGGTTGTTAGGCAAGTCAGTCAGTTACCTTTGCCAAAGTCAAGACTCTGACCACCAAAGGTACGCTGGTAGATTTTACCCTCTTCGGTACGAGGAAAACGGCAAGCCATAATTCTCAAGTTCAATAACAGCTTTAGGTGCCTCTCTACACATATACTGGATAGCATCTTGATCACCAAGCCAGTCACTGCCTTTGACAGTATCATACATGTGCCATCTCCAGTCATCTTCAGACATGTTTCCCAGTGCAGCATTTATACCACCCTGAGCAGCTACAGTGTGGGACCGGGTGGGGAAAAGCTTGGTAATGCAAGCCGTGTTGAAGCCATGCTCAGATAATCCAATTGCCACCCTAAGTCCAGCACCACCAGCTCCCACAACGACGGCGTCGTAGGTGTTGTCCACTATCGTGTAATCGCCCGTCTGCTGCATGAATGATCAAATATCAAACCTAAATACTCTAACAGAATGAGAGGTTTTCTCTGTTTTTAACATTTCCCTTCGTACTAATGGCGGACAAAACTATGATTCGTTGAGGTTCACACTCTCTCTCGAGAGAGTGATTCCACATACGATCAAAACATGATCGGAAGAGAGAGAGAGAGAGAGAGAGAGAGAGAGAGAGAGAGAGAGAGAGAGAGAGAGAGAGAGAGAGAGAGAGAGAGAGAGAGAGAGAGAGAGATCTTACCGAAGCGGAGGAGAAGAATCTAGGGAAGCGAGATCCAGAGAGAGACGTCCTTCTCCTTGAGGGATGAACGCCAAGAAGGCTACGCAGCGCCGCCACATCTTCTTCTTCGTTTATGTTGGATATTGATTCAACATGAAGAACTCTTCAAAGGGATTGAAGAAAACACGTTGGTAGTGAGGAGAGGAAACAAGTACGAAGATTATACAAGTGGAGAAAGCTTCTAATAGAATGAGAAGGTCTCAGCTGTATTGGTTTAATGAGTCACGTGATAGGCACGTGAGGTTTCATCTTCATCATAAAGGCTTCTGGTTTGGCGTAACCAGAACATTACCTTCTTCGACGAGAGACGAGACGGCTCTTCTCCAACGTCTTCTTGAGTGAGAGAGAGATAGAGAGATGTAAGAGAGAGATAGCATAGGTTATGTATCTTGGGATCTCTTGGGGTTATCTTCTCTATTCTTTTCTTGTAAGGTTGATCGGGTTGTGATCAACGGGTGAGTGATTGTAAGACAATGATATTTACCTTGAAGTGATACGTTGTATTGATAGTCAAATATATACTACAATTGGTTACAACGATTACTCAGATCTCCCTATATTTACTGAATCATAACTACAAGAGTATTTCACATATTCTTTGGAATCTATCATCCTCCCGCAGTTGTAGCGTGGGGGTCGACAACGCCTAAACTGGAGCAGAACTTGTTGAATAACGTGGATGGCAAGCCTTTGGTGAATATGTCTGCATACTGGTGCTCCGAAGGAATATGCATAACTCGAACTTGCCCCATTCGAACTTTTTCACGTACAAAGTGGATATCAATCTCAATATGCTTTGTCCTTTGATGTTGTACTGGATTTGAAGAAAGATAATTTGCACTGATATTATCGCAATACACCAGTGTAGCTTGTTGAATATGGCATTTCATTTCCAGTAGTAGACTCCTTATCCAGCAAGTTTCAGCCACAACATTAGCAACCCCTTTGTACTCTGCTTCTGCACTTGATCTTGAGACTGTGGGTTGTCTTTTTGCTGACCAAGAAATAAGGTTGCCTCCCATGTATACACAGAATCCTGAAGTGGATCTTCTAGTAGAAGGACACCCAGCCCAATCTGCATCTGAATATGCTGTTAACTCCATCTTTTGATTTTTGAGCAGTTGCAGACCTTTCGCTTTCGTGGCCTGGACGTAACGTATGATTCGTTTCAGAGCGATGAGATGTGGTTCTCGAGGGTCATGCATAAACAAGCATATCTGCTGGACAGCGTACGCAATGTCGGGTCTGGTGAAAGTGAGATATTGAAGTCCTCCTGCCAAGCTTCGGTACTCTGTTGGGTCTGAGACCGGTTTACCCTCCTTGTCACTGAGCTTTGATTTCATGTCTACTGGCGTTGAACAGGGCTTGCAGCCAATCATACCCGACCTCTCAATGATCTCTTCTGCATACTTTGTCTGATTTAAGAACAGCCCAGAGTTGTTGAACTTGCAAGCAATGCCTAAGAATGAGCTTATTTGTCCTTCATCTGTCATGGGAAACTCAAGCTTTAGTGCTGCAATGACTGCTTCACGAAGTTGTTGAGATGAAGCTGTTATGATAATATCGTAGACGTACAAGAGGAGATAAGCTAGTGAGCCTGAACGTGAGTAGATGAAAAGGCTGACATCACTCTTACTTTGCGTGAAACCCTGTTTTGTGATGAATGACACAAATCTTGCATTCCAAGCTCTAGGTGCTTGTTTCAGACCATAGATGGACCTGTTCAACTTACAGACATGATGTGGTCTCTCCTTGTCAACGTAGCCTGGTGGTTGAAACATGTAGACTGTTTCGTCAAGGGTACCATGGAGGAAAGCATTCTGGACATCAAGTTGGTGTACTGGCCAGTTCCGAGCAAGAGCTACATGTAGAACACTTCTTATAGTTGCAGGTTTCACTACTGGACTGAATGTTTCAGTAAAGTCAACACCTTGTTCCTGCGATTTACCATTAGCAACAAGCCTAGCCTTTGGCTTTTTAAAAACACCATTAGCATCATATTTGTGTTTATAAAGCCACATTGATCGGACTATATTTGCATTCGGTGGGCGAGGAACCAAATCAAAAGTTTTACTTTTAACAATAGCACTGTACTCATCATCCATAGGTTTATGCCAAAGAGGATCATCGAGAGCTTGAAGATGGCTTTTAGGTAAAGGAGAGACATTGTTTGTATGAAAGGAAAAAATTTGGCGGGGTTTATGAATTCCATGTTTCAACCTTGTCGACATGGCATGCCTAGATTCCTCACGAGCTGGAGATTCAGCTGGAGTTGGCAGGTCTGGCTGAGTGTTTGGTGGAGCAGGGGTTGGTGTTTCGAGAATTTGACGAAACAGAGGAGAAGGCTCTGAATCTTCGTCGAGAAAGTCGTACGTAGAGACATTGCGAGGAACAGAGGTTTGGTAGGGAAAGCATGTCTCATCAAAAAATCACATGACGAGAGATGATGATCTTTTTGGTTTGTAAGTCGAAACACCTATAGCCTTTTTGATTGTGGGGAGACCCAAAGAAAATACACCTCGAGGATCTTGGCTGAAGTTTATGAGTTGTAGAGTTGTTTTGATTAGGGTAACAAAGAGAACCAAACACTCGAAGATGAGAGTAGGATGTTGGTTTGTTAAAGAGAGTGGAGAAAGGGGTTTTATTTGAAATGGCTTTTGAGGGAAGAAGGTTTAGGATGTGAACAGCTGTATGGAGGGCTTCAACCCAAAAAGTAGTAGGGAGATTTGCTTGAAATAATAGACTGCGTACCGCATTGTTTATGGTACGAATCATTCTTTCAGAGCGGCCATTTTGTTGTGAAGTGTATTGGTAAGAGAAGCGGAATTGGATCCCATTCAAAGCAAAGTGACGATGGAACTGAGAGTTATCATATTCCTTGCCATTGTCACATTGAAGAGCTTTAATGTCTTTTGAAAATTGGGTTTTGACATAGGCGGAGAAGTGTAAGAATTTAGAAAAAACTTCTGCTTTTGATCTTAGAGGATAAACCCAAAGGAAATGAGAAAATTGATCGAGAAACAAAATGTAATATTTGATTCCACTGATGCTTTGAATGGGTGAGGTCCATAAATCAGAATGAATGATTTCAAAGGGAGCAGAGACAGCAGTTTCAGAGACTGAAAAAGGAAGTTTTATTTGTTTTCCAAGTTGACAAGCATTACAAGGGAGATGCAAGTCTCGTTTATTACATTGAATAGAAGTAGAAAAAAGAGAATTTAAAGATTGATTGCTTGGATGAGCCAGCCTTTGATGCCAAATGCTGGAGGAAGTGGTGAGAAAAGCTGAAGCAATCGGAGAAGCTTTATTTGAAGTTGGAAAAACAGGGTACAAGTCTCATGTGCTGTCACTGCGGAGTATGGTCCTCTTGATGTGAAGATCCTTCACAGAAAAACCAAAGGGATCAAACTCTATAGAACAAGCATTGTCTTTTGTAAATTTTCTGACAGAAACAAGATTTTTAATGATGGAAGGAGTAACAAGGATAGAGTTTAGAGAAAGAGGGCGAGTGTTTGTAGCAAATGAAAAAGTTCCAGATTTTGTGATGGGGATTCGATTACCATTGGCTACAATGATTGATTTTCCAGTGCGCAAGTCAAAAGAAGTCTTAAGATTACCTGCTGAATTAGCAAGATGAGCAGTGGCTCCAGAATCCATGTACCATTGATTGTCAGATGGATCCATCAAGCTCATGGTGTTGAATGCTGAAAAATCTGTTGTCGGCTGTAGTTGCATGAAAGCCTGATTGTTGTTTTGTCCTTGTGGTGTCTGAGACGTAGGGTTGAGAGGACGAGGGCCAAGTAATCCTTGCTGCTGGAAGTGTTGTGGGAAAGATTGAGGCCAAGAGCTGTTTTGCTGAGGAGGCCACATCGCATATCCATTTGACCAAAACGGAGCGTTCCATTGTGGGAAGGGAGGGCGTGTGTTGAAGTTGTTCCTGCCACGTCCTCTGTTGTTACGCCTTCCTCTTGACTGATTGAAGCGTTGATGTTGTTGAGTTGGTCGCTTGTCGTCGGTGGAAGTCGAAGCATTGAGGACTTTGTCAGCCGATGAGGAATCATTGTGAGTTAGGTTGACCTTCTTGCCTCTGTCCAGACGTTCTTCTTCTAGGAGAAGCATGGATCGAGCTTCCTCAAAGGTGGGAAAAGGTTGTCGATGCATTATCACGTTAATGATATTGTCATACTTTCCATTAAGGCCGTTGATCATGTAAGTGACCAAGGTACGTTAAGAAACAGGGGAGTCAACATTGGCTAACAAGTCAGCAATAGATTTGATCTCTTGGCAGTACGTGGTGATTGAGAGGTCGCCTATCTCCTTGTTTCAAAGTTTGTGATCAAGTTGAATCGCCCTAGCTTCTTTGTTGTCTCTGAAAAAGTTTTCGATGCGTAGCCAAATCTCACGGGGAACCACCGGTTTTGAACGTAAGCTTGAACAGAGATTTCGATAGAGTGCCGTAGATCCACAGTTTAACAAGCCCATCTCGCTTCTTCCATGCATCGTCGTTGGCATCCGTCGGTAGGAGAGTGCCATCAAGGTGGCCGGACACATCGAAACTCTGACAGTGTGTTAGGAAAAGCTCCCTCCACGCGTCATAGTTATGATCATCATTATCTAAGATGATGGGGATGTGATGTTTGATGTTCGTGACACCGTAAGCTCGCTCAAGATTAGGTTGAGGAGCAGCCATTGAAGAGATGACAAAAGAGAAGAAAAGAAACGAGAGAAATGAGAAAGAGATTTAGGTTAAGAAAAGAGGTTCAGGAAAGAAACCCTCTGATACCATGTAAGACAATGATATTTCCCTTGAAGTGATATGTTGTATTGATAGTCAAATATATACTACAGTTGGTTACAACGATTACTCAGATCTCCCTATATTTACTGAATCATAACTACAAGAGTATTTCACATATTCTTTGGAATCTATCAGTGATCTTCATGTACGGCCACGCCGGAGGCAGTTTCCGGCTGATCTATCTAACTTGGGGATCGCAAGAACACCAGCAAGGTCTTGCGGTCCTAACCGGACGTAGCGGTTAGTTAACACCGTGAACCGGGTCACATCGATTGTGTTGTGTGACTGAAGCTAAGTTCAGAGTTTCTTGAAGTTCATCAATGGTGATCAAAGGGGTTTGATTCTCAACAGTTTAAACCACGAGCGAATCCACTTGTAAATGCAAAACTCCGTGGAAATGATCCGGACAGACAATATATATATAGCTCTTTTCCTCAGAACTCCGCGAGCGAGCGAGAGAATGCCACCGAGGTGAGGTTCTTCACCGAGAAAAATAGAATACAAACAACTCTTTTAATTCCCTTTCGACCCTTATTCTCACACGGTTACGGCTTAACCTCTCCTGATTGGGCGACTTGTAATGGGTCTAATTGTCAATGATTGACATACTTTGGTGTCAATTTGTTATTTGTCGGCGTGCCCCGTGCTCATTTTTTTGATCCATACTGTTTATGATCCAACGATAGAGCGGGTTAACTCGAATAGAACAATTAAAAAGTCAAATCACTTAAGTTTTAGGTTTGATGAACACACTGAACAATATCCGTTGTCGTCTAGCTGTTAGAAAACCCCAGTACAATCCGGTATCGGAGCTTTTTTAGATTTTTCTAATTTTCAATCAATGGGCCTAATCATTGTCCTAAGGCTAAAGCTAAAAGCCCAAATCCAACGCACTCATCGACAATCCGGTTATGCAAGTCTTTTTCTTTTATTTTACCAACTAAAATTATTTATTACTCACTCTGTTTCAAAATAGATGATGTTTTAGAGTGTTTTTGATGTTTCAAAATAAATGATGTTTTCATATATCAATGTATTTTTTAACTTTATTAAAAAATGTGTAACCGATGATATTTTGCAGTCTATTTTATGATTAGTTGAATAATTTTTAATTTATATTTTAAAGATATTTTAAAGATTAAAAGCAAGTTTCTTAATATTTGTGCACAATCCTAAAACTTCATCTATTGTGAAACATATGGAGTATTGATCAAGGATTACAATGTTTTAGGCTTTTAGCCAAGTCTTACTTAATGGATTATTAGGTTAAAGATTTCATTTATATCTATTAATACAAGCATGCACGTTACCAAGTGTTACCTATGGATCAGTTTGGTAGGTTCACTACACTTCGACGTATGACATGCTCATGACATTTGTATAGAACCTTGTGATATTATTGTTTGCTTGTAACCCAAGTTCCAGTCCTCAAGGACAATATTATGAACTTATTGCACCGGCTCGCTGGTTGATACTTATAAAACCTAGTAACAAAAAGAAACTAAACGAATTGAAAAAAAAAAAAACATCAGTTCACGATGTGCAAATTGGCCGGAGGACGAAAATGATCGACGGAGAGACCCCAAATGTTAAAATCAACTTCTTCGATCGGCCACTTCTCTGTCATCTGTCTCCGATGGTTCGCCGACGCTTCACCATACCTGAAAACCGTAACCGACGTTTTTCCACCGTTAGCGATGTTCACATCATCCACGTACCGATAGTCATCCATCACCGATTCCGCGCTCGTCTCCCAGAAAACATCGCCTTCCTTGGTCCGCATGCTCAGAAGCCTCGAGTCCTCAAACTGTATCAACAGTCCCGATATCTGGCTAAAATAACCCCATATTGTATGATGAATGATCTCGAAATCTGGACCGCTCTGAGCCTCTCTAACCGCCGGACTCGTCTCAAGTTTCAGTATAAAGCAATCCTCGCCGTTGATAATCTTCTCTCCAATGCACGTCGCGTCGAGGAACATATTCGCCGTCGAACGAGGATCTAAAGCCTAGTAACAATTAATAAACCAGTACGGGTTCAACATAACTACATTAAAATAATAATGAATACGTGTCGGTTACGGTACCTGTATAAACCGGCGGAGAGGTCTCGGTGTTCCTGTTGACGACGGTGTTTGCTGGTTAGAAGAATGTCGCCACGAAAGCCGACCGTTACTACCGCTTATGACTTTACATCCAGAGACAACGAGCTCAAGACACCACAGATCTGGATCCTTCTGCCACAATATGAAACCGCCGGTTTCATCGTTGCTTTTAAGACTAACGTTCGAATCATCTCCTTGATGAAACTCTGACGCCGTCATCTTCACTTGTCTAATGACACACATGCTGTTCACGGCGTTTAACAGAGCAGGTCCTCCCGTCGCCGCTATGTATTGTTGCACTATATATGTATCTCGCCGTCGAAGCTTGCTAAAATCAAATAAGTGAGAGTAAGTACTGATTATTAGATCGTCACCAGTTAGACTAAGTCGGGGCTTGGTGACTTACTATGGAGGAATCTTTTACAGGCTTATGAACGGATTGACCAACTTGAACCTGGAGAGGTATAAGAGGCGATCCAAGGAGATAGAGAAGAAAAAGAAGCTCGTTGATACGAGCAGCGATTAGCGGTTACGACAATTTATCAGACGTCTGAGCTTTCATCCACGTCATCATATTCTGACACCTCAGTGCAACGTTGTTGCCCATACATGAGAACAACTCCTCCGCTATCGGAATTTCCAAAACCGTCTCCAAAGCATCGTCTCTGTCTATGTTCGGGACACAGCTTCCTCATGCACTTTCCACTCCTTCTTCTTCTTATGGTTTTCTTTTGTTCTGTGAGCGATCGACTGAACAAAACCTACAAATGGTTCAAAGATTGCCAGCACGCCTGTATTTCATCAAACTCCGTCTTTTTTTTGTTTTTGCTTTTGTACGTTTTTGTTTCTGTTTAATTATTTTAGAAGGTCTTCAGGTTAATATTTGTGGTTCTCCTTTGTTTTAGGTTCTTCTTTAAAAGCATTTATCTTGATTAGGTATTGTTCTTGAGAACAAATATTATATGCGAGCCACAAGTAATATGCATGTCATGTGATAATTGAGAGATAATTTTTTGTTTCAAATGTCATTTGATTGGTCTTGGTTTTCCTCGTCTTTAGGATGATATTTTTAATAATACCAGTCTTTGTAAAGAAACAAATATTTTCCTACTTGTATACCATTTAAATTAAACTGGTTGTTTGGTCTTGGGTTGGCCTCTTCTTTTGGATTGGTGTAATATATTTCCTTAAGTGTTCAATATAAAATATGCAATGATGTCATACTTACACTACAAGAAAACAATTATTTAACGAGGGCAAATTTCCTCGTGAGTTCCTCGTAAAAGGGCTGTTACGAGGAATCAACGAGGAAACCGGTTTCGTCGTAATTAATTTGTCGTTAAATATATTTCGTCGCCAGTTCCTCGTTAAATAGCAAGGCATTTATTTCCTCGTAAAGACGAAATAAACATTTCCTCGTAAACACCACGTGACATATCCACGTATAGACATCGCTGACTTTCCTCGTAAAGGCCACGTAGAACGTTTATCGTAAATACCACGAAAATACGAAGGAAAGTATTCCTCGTTAAATCGACGTAATTACCAAGACTACATTTCGTCGTTAAAACCACGAAAATCTTTCCTCGTAGATTCCACGATATGATTTCCTCGTTAATACCACGTTAACTTTCCACGTAAAAGGCTCGAAAGTTAGCTTCGAATTTACGTGGTTTTTTATTTTTCTTAATTATAAAATTATTCAAATAATAATTACCAAAAATAATTTTATTTTAAAATTATAAATTAAAAATTTAAAAAATCTAAAATTATTTATTTTATTAATATTTATAAATAAAAAAGTTATAAGTTTTGCATTCATAATAAAAAAAAAAACAATAGAAAAAAAAACTAAGAAGGCTCGTGCATCGCCTGATAGAATTCATCGCTCCTCCTCGAGACATCTGCCTCGTTATGAGGGATGGGGTTGGGTGGCTCGCCTGGAATAGGGTTTCGTTCTCGCATGGTCCTCAACATTTGTTCCCATTCCGGATTTGTGGAGGCTATGACGTCCAAAAAGCCCTCCACTCCACCCATACGAGCTGTGAACGAAGTTTTCGTCGAGGTCAACTCCGTTCTTGTCGAGGCCAGCTCATTTCTTGTCGTGGCCAGCTCCGTCTTTGTCGAGTCCAACTCGGTACGTAGCTGAGAGACTTCGTCCTCCCGTCTCTGACCATAAGACGATGTCGCTCTCGGAACATCGTTGACAGAACCAATCCCCATCGTACGCCCTTTTTTCTTCGGGGCAACCTTAAAAAAAACAAAAATATATATATATATATATATATATAAATTTTTAATTTAAAGTAATATTTTAAATTTTAATTTTAAAAAGATTACCTCCTCGTAAATCTGATCGACTTCAGAAACGGATAAACTGACAGGCAATCCGTCGGGCGACTCCTGGGTGAGCTGGGTCTCACGCTCCGCAACCCGAGCTGCCACCTCGTTGTAGATTTGCTCGGACTTTTCATCTAGCCACTGGCCCGCCTTATTCCTGTGGGTGCGGTCGTAAAGTTCGAGAAGAGTGGGCATGCGTCCCAACTCTTTGGCCTATAAAAATTGAATAAAATTAATTAATTTTTAATCATAAAAATAATAAATTAAAAAATTTAATAACATACCATTTCCAAACGGATAGCAGCGTGAGGTTTTTGGCCCGTAGAATGTAGCATTGCCCTACGGCCGTTCTCATCAACTGAGTTATGGGAGTTAGAGCAAGACTGGGCGACTCTGATGGAGTTCGGATCCTTCCAATAGGCGATGAGGCCATCCCAGACATCCGTGGTGAGCTCAGCGGGTTTGCCGTGCTCATAACCCTTCACGATCCAGTCACCCTTCCAGTTGGAGACCGTGTCCAGCAACCTTCTCCGTGACCCCCAAAGACCAATTATATTTTTGCTGCCAAAAAAAATTAAATTAGTAAATAATTTATAATTTATGAGAATTTAAAATTTTAAAAATTTAAAAATCAGAAAATAACTTACAGCGTACATTTTGAACCACGTCCTTCTGACGTGGATCGGAGTTAGTTTCCAGTTAGGATGTGGCAACACGAAGTAACCTTTCATCGTGTCGGTTACGTCCGTTGCAAGTCGTCCGTCAACCCCAAACCTGAAAAGAACATTAAAAATTATTAAAGATTTTAACTTAAAATTATTTATACAAGTCTTGTAGAAATATAAAATAATATAATTTACCACATAGTTCCCTCTGGTCGGTCGGGGTCTATGATCGGTAAGCCTTCTCTGCCTGGCATTGCGAGAATGTCCTCGACAGTGTACTGAGAGTAAGGGGCACTCGGCGGGACCTGCAAATCCGCATGAACTGGATTTGCGGGCATCTGAGGAGGGGGCGCATGAGGAGCTGCCATCTGCGGAGGAGGAGCCATGTGAGGAGGAGGCATGTGAGGAGGAGCCATGGGAGGAGGCGAGACTCTGTGTGAATACTGAGTCTCGGGGACAGTCTCCGGCTGACTGCTAGAAGAACCGGGACCTGAAACAGATGGCGGGTCTAACCGGCTACCCGGCGGACCGAACATCTGTGCGTAATGAAGAGTGCGCTTATTACCGCGAATACTCTGAAAAAAAAAACAAAATTAAAATCAACATTAAAATCTATTACTAATTTTATAAATAAATAATCTATTAACCTATCTAAAAACTCTAAACTAACCACATAATCTAAATTCCCTAAACTAACCACCTAATCTAAATTCCCTAAACTAACCACCTAATCTAAACTACACTAAGAGAGGAAAGAGAGAGGCTTACCATTTGGAGAGGTAGAGGAGAGGAAATGGAGAGAAATGAGGAGACCTCGCGGTCTCGCGTATATATAAGTTTGGCTTTCCTCGCTATTTCCTCGTTAATTAACGAGGAAACCCCGAGGCCCGTGTTTCTGTTCCTCGCCATTTCCTCGTTAAATAACGAGGAAAGCCCAAGGCCCGTGTTTTGGTGAGGAGGAAATAGCGAGGCCCGTGTTTTTTTTAACGAGGAAATACCGAGGCTAAATCCTAAACTTCTGAAATCACAAACCCCAAACCTATAATCTCATCTTTCATATCTTCTACTTCATATATTATCAAACCATCATCTTTCCTCAATCTTCTCTATTTCTAAATTTATTTTTTTGTTTTCAATATTTAGTTTTCCAAATAGAAAATACTTTAGAAACAACTTTTAAAATGTTTATATAAAATTTTGAAAATTTAATTTTTATTTTTTTATTGAATTAAAATATAAACCTTATTTTCAAATCTATAAAACTTAACTCTAAACATATTTTTGTAAGATTATCTAAAATTATAAATATGATAAGTTTCTATTGTAAAAAAGAGATATTAATATTGTATATTTTGGATAAGATAATTAAAATTTGGAAGGAATAAATGATGTATTTAGGTTAAAGGAAGATGTATTTTTATTTTTGGGTTAAAGGAAGATGTATTTAGAATATATGATGTATTTAGGGTTTAAGCTAGGGTTTCAGATTTTAGGGATTTGCACATTTCCTCGCCACTTCCTTGCTACATTACGTGGTATTAACGAGGAAAAGGTGAAATGGTTTAGGGTTTAGCGTATGTATTTAGGGATTAGAAGATTTCCTCGTTAATACCACGTCACTTGGCGAGGAAGTGGCGAGGAAATATGTTGATTTAGGGATTTGAATATATCCTTGTTAATTCCACGTAATATAGCGAGGAAGTGGCGAGGAAACGTGGTGACGTGGAAATAACGAGTATACGCTTTAAATACATATATGGCTGTTTTTCTTTATCGAATACCACATTTCCTCGCCACTTCCTCGCCAAGTGACGTGGCTATAACGAGGAATAATTATAAAAACAAATATTTCCTCGTTATTTCCACGTCACTTGGCGAGGAAATGGCGAGGAAAACTGTTTACGTGGAAACAGCGAGTACACCTTTTTCTATATATATGGGTGTTTCCCTTCCTCATATCCCACACAATCACCCAAATCACACAATCACACAATCACCTTAGAATTTTGGGTTTGAAAATAGAAAGATTTGAAAAAAAAAGTGAAGAAGATATTGGGGTTACATATAGTAAAGCCTTGCGGTTTCGATTTGCGTAGGTTTTACCATATGTGACTCCAGTATCTTTCTTCTCTTCTTTTTTTTAAGTAAAAAGTATAAGTTAAAATTTTTAAGGTTAATAATTTGAAATAATAAAAATTATTTAAACAGTTTTATTGCTTAATTCGAGAAACAAATACATCACTCAGATACATTGTCATTCTCATCATCACTAGAAACATCATCATTTTCATTAAACTCGTCCTCAACAACTTCGTCTGTGGCATCATCCATAACATCTTCATACTCTTCATTATGCGGATCTATGAGAAGGATATCATCAATTTGTTGTTCAGCTTGCTCGACGATATTTATCTGTTCTTCTTGCAATGGTGGTTCTTCCCCACCAATAATTCGTCCTCGAGGTGTAACTTTTATCACGGCTAACCAATTTATTCCTGATTCTCTCATTCGGGGGTATGGAAGAAAGCTAACTTGGTCTGCTTGTGAAGCTAAGATGAAAGGCTCAAATTTGTCGTACCTGCAAAATTTGAAAAACGTTAATATTAATATATACATGTCATTTACGGCAACAAAATATTTATTTATGTACCTTCGTCCACCATTGACATCAACTACACCAAATTTGTTAAACCGGACACCTCTGTCCACGACAGGATCAAACCATTCACATTTGAAAAGAACGCATTTCAGCTTCAATATTCCTGGGAATTCCACTTCAATAATATCCGTCAAGATACCGTAAAAATCTGTTTCGCCTTTCACACATATTCCATAGTTACTGGTCGCCCGCTGCCTACCATAATCATATGTGTGAAAAGTATAGCCTCGTGTGAAATACATCTGTGACGTGGTGACCTTTACTCGTGGAGCTTGAATTACTTCATGTAACCACTTAGGATAATCGGGATCGTCTTCATAATCAACCTGCAAAATTAAGAGTGTGTTATAGTAAAATGAATGGAAAAATCTGCATATTTAAAAGTTTTAGTAATACCTGACTCCTCAACCACTTAATAAAGTGTTGATCTTTTCTTTTGTCTACATCACTTGTAGATATACCTGGGAATGTTTCTTCGACTTGAGAAACAAACATGCTATAAAATCAAAAATTTTATGGACATTAATATACTTATATGTATTTAAAATTAAACTTATATATGTATTTAGAATTGACAATATATGTTACCTTTCAAAATAACGCATCAACGGATCATCGCAATTGAGTAGAATATAGATGTGTGCACTATGAGCGTCTTCTTCACTCGACCACCAAACCACTTTTAATTTTCCACCGAGTCGACCTATCTGGCTAAAGATGTCAGGAACACCGGCAACTGCATATGTTGGTGCGACACCACCATCATCGTATCTTCTTGGAGCTCTTTTTCTAGTACGTACTTTTGACGCAAAGTAATACGATGTGAAGTGAGAAGTTTCTTCTGTCAAACTTCCCGCAATTATAGAACCTTCAACTTTCGCAAGATTTTTTGCTTTTCCCTTCAAATATTTCATTGCTCGTTCATACTGATACATCCATCCGTAATGTACAGGTCCACGAAGTAATGCCTCATATGGGAGGTGGACAGCTAGGTGTTCCATGACGTCAAAAAATCCAGGTGGAAATATCTTCTCCAAGTTGCACAATAAGATGGGAATGTTCTCCTGTAGCTGTTCGACGACTTCTTCTTTAAGAGTGCGTGTGCTCAGATCCCTGAAAAATGCTCCAATGCCTTGTATATATTCCAAATACAATGAAACACATGGACATTATTAGTCATATATAATAGCAAACTACACCATTTCAAAATAACTCTATTTAAAAAAAAAATTTATATATACCTGCAAGTGCTTCATGTACGTTAGTTGGCAGTAGCTCCGCAAATGCAAATGGAAGTAGTCGTTGCATAAAGACATGACAATCATGACTCTTCATCCCGGAGAACTTTTGACCTTTTTCAACACATCTTGAGAGATTTGAAACATACCCATCAGGAAACTTCACTTCTGATGCAACCCAGTCGAACAACACCGACTTTTTTTCTGAAGACAATCGAAATATGGGAACCGGAACTTGTCCATTGCTTTTTATATGTAACTCACTTCTTGCGCAAATGTCTGGCAAGTCCAACCTCGATTTTATGTTGTCTTTTGTCTTCCCTGGGACATTCAATATTGTATTCATGATGTTCTCAAAGAAATTCTTCTCTATATGCATCACATCAAGGTTGTGGCGCAGAAGAAGATCCTTCCAATAAGGCAACTCCCAAAATATACTCTTCTTGTGCCAGTTGTGATGAACACCATAAGAATCAGGCATATTACCGGGGACATGCCAATTGCCACCACGCAGAGCTGTTTTCAATGCTCCATAGTAATCGAGTTGCGCTTCAATTTGTTCTCCAGTTAGATATGGAGGAGGTGTGTCTCTGACAACCCTTTTGTGCTTAAACAATTTCTTGTTTCTTCGGTACGGGTGGTTTTGTGGAAGAAATCGACGGTGACAATCAAACCAACTTGTCTTCCTACCATTTTTTAGTTGAAATGCATCTGTCGAACCATTACAATATGGACAAGCTAATCTACCATGTGTTGTCCATCCAGACAACATCCCATAGGCAGGAAAGTCACTTATGGTCCACAAAAGCATCGCTCGCATCGTAAAATTTGTCTTCGTTGAGCAGTCATACGTCCTCACTCCCGTAAACCACAAATCTTTCAACTCTTTTATAAGTGGTTGCAAGAAAACATCCAGAGACCTTTTTGGATGGTTTGGACCAGGTATTAATATGGTCAAGAATATCAACTCCCGTAAATTGCACATTTCTGGTGGCAGGTTGTATGGCGTAAGAAAGACTGGCCACAATGAATATTGTCTCCCTGACATTCCAAATGGACTAAAACCATCTGTGCATAAACCGAGATACACATTCCGGCTATTGCTAGCGAATTCCGGATATACTTTGTTAAAATGTTTCCAGGCTCTTGCATCTGATGGATGACTCATCTCACCATCCGTCTGAGTATGCTCGGCATGCCATCTCATTTTTCCAGCAGTCTCCTCTGATTGATACAATCTCTTCAATCTATCTGTGATTGGTAGGTACCACATCCTTTTGTACGGTATCCTATTACGTCCCCGTCCTTGCGGCTTGAATCTTGGCTTCTTGCAGAATCGACATTCCTCTAACTTCTCATCAACTCCCCAATAGATCATGCAGTTGTCGATGCAAATGTCTATCATCTCCGAAGGCAACCCAAGACTATAGACCAGCTTCTGAATCTCATAGTAAGAATCAGCAGACTCATTGCCTTCCGGCAAATACTCTTTAAACAACTCTACCCATTCATTCATGCAACTTTCAGGTAGATTGTGATCCGTTTTAATATTCATCATTCTAGCAGCCAACGATAATTTAGATAGACCTTCTTTACAACCACTGTAAAGTGGTTGATTTGCCGCATTTAACATATCATAAAACTTTTTGGCATCTATGTTAGGTTCCTCATCTTCATCATGAGCTACGAATGCATCAGCTACCATATCATGAACCCTATCACAATCTACCATCTGCTCTTCCTGATGGTTATGTTCGTTAACCAAATGATGATCTACCGGTTCTACCTGAAAGTTGCTATTACTACTACTAGCAGCTTCATTCTGATCATAATTATAACCTTCTCCATGATGAAACCAGATATAGTAATTTGGCGTGAAACCTCTATTTATTAAATGCTTCCAAACATTTTCACGATTTCCTAATTTCGAATTGTTGCATTTTTTACAAGGGCAGAATATCTTACCGCTTTCTTGGGCGAGCGATGTAGAATCTGCTTGATGCATAAAAGTCTCCATCCCCGTAAGGAATTCTTTCGTCACTCTCCCGTTACCATCTCTATGCATATACATCCACCTTCGGAACTCATAAATATTTCCGCACCTAGACATAATTTTTTTTTACTCTTTTTTTCTTGTTGGTGTGTATAAAATGAGGTTCAAACGTTCATATTTATAGATTTTTCGAATGTGGTAGGTGAGATTTAGCGAGGAATTAGCTACGCAAAGATAATTAGGTGAAACAAAAAAAAACGTGTTTCAAAAGGTTCGTTGTTAATTCCTCGTCCAAGATAATCCACGTAAAAACGAAGGAACCTTTACGTCGACTTAACGAGGAAAAAACTTTTCCTCGTAATTAAGACGTAATCGTCGTAAAAGCGACGTCAATTTACGTTATTATTACGTGGAAACTCTTTCCACGTCACTTCACGAGGAAATAACGTGGATTCAATATTTCGTCGTTAATTCCTCGTAAAGACGAAGGTAATTAACGAGGAAATATTTTCCTCGTTAATTTTCCTCGTTAAATCCCAGTTTCCTCGTTAAATCCCAGTAAGAATCAGCAGACTCATTGCCTTCCGGCAAATACTCTTTAAACAACTCTACCCATTCATTCATGCAACTTTCAGGTAGATTGTGATCCGTTTTAATATTCATCATTCTAGCAGCCAACGATAATTTAGATAGACCTTCTTTACAACCACTGTAAAGTGGTTGATTTGCCGCATTTAACATATCATAAAACTTTTTGGCATCTATGTTAGGTTCCTCATCTTCATCATGAGCTACAAATGCATCAGCTACCATATCATGAACCCTATCACAATCTACCATCTGCTCTTCCTGATGGTTATGTTCGTTAACCAAATGATGATCTACCGGTTCTACCTGAAAGTTGCTATTACTACTACTAGCAGCTTCATTCTGATCATAATTATAACCTTCTCCATGATGAAACCAGATATAGTAATTTGGCGTGAAACCTCTATTTATTAAATGCTTCCAAACATTTTCACGATTTCCTAATTTCGAATTGTTGCATTTTTTACAAGGGCAGAATATCTTACCGCTTTCTTGGGCGAGCGATGTAGAATCTGCTTGATGCATAAAAGTCTCCATCCCCGTAAGGAATTCTTTCGTCACTCTCCCGTTACCATCTCTATGCATATACATCCACCTTCGGAACTCATAAATATTTCCGCACCTAGACATAATTTTTTTTTACTCTTTTTTTCTTGTTGGTGTGTATAAAATAAGGTTCAAACGTTCATATTTATAGATTTTTCGAATGTGGTAGGTGAGATTTAGCGAGGAATTAGCTACGCAAAGATAATTAGGTGAAACAAAAAAAAAACGTGTTTCAAAAGGTTCGTGGTTAATTCCTCGTCCAAGATAATCCACGTAAAAACGAAGGAACCTTTACGTCGACTTAACGAGGAAAAAACTTTTCCTCGTAATTAAGACGTAATCGTCGTAAAAGCGACGTCAATTTACGTTATTATTACGTGGAAACTCTTTCCACGTCACTTCACGAGGAAATAACGTGGATTCAATATTTCCTCGTTAATTCCTCGTAAAGACGAAGGTAATTAACGAGGAAATATTTTCCTCGTTAATTTTCCTCGTTAAATCCCAATTTTCTTGTAGTGTTAGTGTAAAACCAGAGGATATATTCATGTGTCTATTTCTGGACAAACAATTTGAACCATATCTTACTCTGGACAACATATATATATATATATATATATATATATATATAAATCTTGAATGAATAATGAGTGGTGTAACGTCCATGGGGGCAACTCATTAAAAACCAGCGTCAGCCTTGTCCTTTTCAATAATTGGTCCAACCCAATATCGAAAAGAAAAAAACAATAGAATTTCAAACAAAAATGAAAATACAAAAGTCTTAATTTGCATATCAGAATTTGCAATATTTGTTAATTAATGCAAAATATATTTAAATAAATAATTAAAATTTGAGAAATTCATGATGCTGACTTGGAAACCTCAAATGCTACTAAGGATAAGTTTATATAGCTAATAATACGTTATATGTATCAAAATCATCAAACAACAACACGAGATCTATAAAAATGATAATTTGCTAATGTTAAGATTATTGGATACTAGTGGTTGGAACTGTTATTTTGGACCATATGCTAAGGAATTTGTAAGCTGGCAGAATAGTGTGTTTGTGGAGGGACCCATGGGCCTAAATAATTCCTCCTTTGAAACTAACAAGGAAAAGCAATAAAAGGGGCCCAACTTAATTAATTTATATGTTTGCAAAGTCAAATGCTAGTTCTAATGGACGTTTGTAAAAAAGGAACATTACTAAAAGCTTTATCAAATTGATATTATCTGTATTATTACAACTTTTCAAACACAAGTTGTAATCCAAAATATATACAATATCCGTAGATTTTTTTTTGTCAACATATAATATCCAAAGAGAACTCATAAATTCCATATAATCGCGATTAAGTTTCGCGCCTTTCTATTTCATAAATAACTACTTTCTCGTAGTGAAAAAAATGTTTGAGTGACGTGGGGGGTGTAAGCAGAACGCAAAATCCAAGCTGGCTTGTATTTTCCACCTGTCATCGTCCAGTCTATACATGGATGAAACTCAGATAAACAAAACAACGTGGCAGCATCTGAGCGTCCATAATGCCTACAAAGCATGTAAACGCTAAAACAAAACGCTGTCTTATTATTATCGCCACTAGAGGTGAAATTGCTTCTTCCATTTATTTGTTGGTCGCCAAAAAAATCCTAGCAAAACTGATAGCGTATTAAAATTACACTGAAAATGAAAAGAAAACGAAAATTTCCATAAAGTTTCAGGGATATTAAATACTTTGGTCAGTTGATTACGTAACATGTACAATAGAAAAATAATAAAATTCCTGATATAGCATTTATTGGGGCACTGCATAAATCCACATGCAAATTTTTTTCTCTATGTTTTTTTTTTTTAATTTTCTTTTTGCTAAACTGGTCAAAAAATTACCATTTGACTCATTAATGTTTTTGGTGCTTTATTTTTACACCGTCCTCAAAAATAAAAATGAAAGAAGAGAAGTTTGTTTAATTTAATATTTGTGCATGGGAATCCAAAATCATAATATATAAAAAAATGGGAAAGCCGACACAATTATAAAAGAAAATTGTTGGTAAATAAATAAAGATATGCTGAAAAGGTGAGAAAGAAAAAATAGTAGTATAATTGTCCCCCATCGAGAGAGAGAGAGAGAGAAAAAAAAGAAGAAGAAGAAAGGCTCCTTTGTCTCGGACAAACAAAAGAAACGAAATAAAATCGCAGCAGCTTTCACACACAAGAAAGTCTCTCACAAAGCCAAAGCCGCCTTCAATGGTTCTCTAGAGAAAGAAAGAAAGAATCAAACTCACTCTTGTTTTCAGGAAGAGTAAGGGATAACTCATCTCCGGTGGAATCTCAGCCGTTGAATCAGATCGGTTGACGGAGGAAGCGTGTAGAGAGAGAGAGAGAGTTCTGGGTTAAATAATTAGTATATATTCTCGGGTAACGAAGTTTTGATCTTTTTTTCTGGGGAAGAGAAGTCAGAGAAAGAGAGAGTTATCAGAAAAGTTTGCTGGAAAAAAAGGTTTGTTTCCAAAAGGTGATTGACTGACTTGGTTAGCTCAAAAACAGAGTAAAAAACAGAGTAGGAGGAGAAGGTGAGATTTGTGGACATGCCGGTTGATTTAGATAACTCGTCAACGGTCTCCGGCGGCGATGCAAGCGTCTCCTCCACCGGAAACCAAAACCCACCTCCCAAGAAGAAACGGAATCTCCCCGGAATGCCTGGTACTGCTTTTCTTAAAAATCCAAACTTTTTCTTTAAAGTCCTCACCTTCACTGATTCTTTCTCTTTTCTAAAAATCAGATCCAGACGCGGAGGTGATAGCGTTATCACCCAAAACACTCATGGCAACGAACAGATTCGTCTGCGAAATCTGCAACAAAGGCTTTCAGCGAGACCAGAACCTCCAGCTCCACCGTCGCGGTCACAACCTGCCCTGGAAGCTTCGTCAGAGAACGAGCAAAGAAGTGAGGAAGAAAGTCTACGTCTGTCCCGTCTCCGGGTGCGTTCACCACGACCCTTCGCGTGCTCTCGGAGATCTCACGGGAATCAAGAAACACTTCTGTCGGAAACACGGGGAGAAGAAGTACAAGTGCGAGAAATGCTCGAAGAAGTACGCTGTTCAGTCGGATTGGAAAGCTCATTCCAAGATTTGCGGCACCAAGGAGTATCGATGCGACTGTGGAACTCTCTTCTCCAGGTGTGTGTGTGTGTGCCCCCTTTTTTCTAAAGTTTGATCATTTTTTTGTCTGAATTGGGGTTTTGGTGGTTGCAGGAAAGATAGCTTCATAACGCACAGAGCTTTCTGTGATGTGTTGGCTGAAGAGAGTGCCAAGAATCATACTCAAAGCAATAAACTTTATCCTGAAACTGAGCTGAAATCTCCAGCCGCCGCTCCTCTTACTCCTCCGCCTCCTACTTCTTCGCCGGCTGCTCTACATCCGGCGGTATCACCGAATGTTGCGACTGAGACTGAGCCTGCCAAAATCGCATCTCCCTCTGTTTTACCGGTTGGGAGCTCTTCAGGTACATAACACATTAAACTTTTATCTGTTATGTTTAGTTGTGTTTGGTTTTGTCTTTAGCGCCATTATATTTATGATCCTTTTAGTCTTATTTGTCGTCTTCCATAACATCAATATAGAAAACTCACAACGAGTTCTGCAAAGTCTATACATTTATTAGATTGAAAAAAAAGGTTTCATACTTTAACCTCTCCTTCCTCTTTTTTTTTCAGAATCTCCTCCTGAAAACAACTCTCTTGAAGTCATCATGGAGGAAGAAGCTCCAAGAACGATCGGTTTCAATGTCAGCTCATCGGGTCATAGTGGTAACAACAACAGCACTCCAAGAACGATCGGTTTCAATGTTAGCTCATCGGTTCTAAGCGGAGATCATAGTAGTAACAACAACAACAACGGCACTCCAAGAACGATCGGTTTCAACGTTAGCTCATCAGGTCTAAGCGGTGATCATAGTAGTAACAACAACAACAGCAACGGCATATACGCAGGGTTGTTTGCATCATCAACATCGACAGCTTCGCCTAGTTTATATGCTTCTTCAACTCCTTCGTCCACAAGTCTATTCTCATTACCACCGTCTTCCTCCATGGAACCCATATCTCTCTGTCTCTCCACCAGCCCTTCTCTGTTCGGACCAACGTCGATACAAGATCCAAACCCACCACCGCATTTCCTAACCCCTCTTAGTCTTCCTCCACCACAGCCAGCAATGTCAGCGACCGCATTGCTCCAGAAAGCTGCTCAGATGGGTTCCACGGGCTCGGGTGGCTCGTTACTTCGAGGGTTAGGCATAGTGTCGAGTACTTCCTCGTCAATGGAGCTAAGCAGTCACGATCTTGGGCTGGGATTACTACCGTGTAGCAGTGGTGGGAGCGGAGGATCGGGGCTGAAAGAGCTAATGATGGGGAACTCATGCGTGTTTGGTCCGAAACAGACGACACTTGACTTTCTTGGATTGGGGAGAGCTGTTGGTAATGGAAGTAGTAATCCCGGTGGAGGGTTGTCAGCTCTGTTAACGTCGATAGGAGGTGGAGGTGGGATGGATGTGTTTGGGACGGCGGGGGAGTTTCCAGGCAAAAAAGACATTGGTAGAAGTTTGTAAGAGAGACATGATAAGTAGCAGTAGAAGAAGCGTGTAGTAGTAGTATATAGTAGCTTTTCTAAGTATGTTGTATGTTGTATGTTTTGGTATTTTGAAAACGGCTGCAGCTTTAGTGTTTGTTCCCCATTGTGAATTTTAATCACAAGTACATAAAGCTTATAGCTAGCAAATACAACAACAAAGTGAATTTATTTATTTTGTTTTGGGTCATCTTAGTATATCATGTATTATCATCATCATACGTATGCCTTGTGGGTTTTGTGAAGTCCGGGGTCTAAAAATTGATGATAATGAACCTGATGTTATGATGAGTGACAAAACATTAGGTGAGGATTGAAGTTTTAAGATTATTAAATGTATGTTTGCTTGCTGGTCTTAAAACGGTGGGATCGAATTTATGCACTGATGGGGAAAATTGAGGAGGTGGTGAGATATGACTTGACTTTGTATCTTTTGTGTTAGGTGTGGGTATGGATATTTACTAAAAGAAAAGAAATTCGAAAACACCTAATTTTGGACAGATAATCCAATGAAATATACCAATCGACTTGACCAGTGATTTGATTGGGAAAATCGACCAAAATATTTTTGGAGTTTGTTATGTAGGTCCATGTTCATCCGTAAATAGGAGTTATCCATTGTATTTGTATCTCCTTTTTTTTTCTTTTTCAATATTAGGGAAGACATGACAGAAATACAGACCAATCTACCTACATCGTCAAATAAATCGACACTATAATATCGTCAAATGCTAGTACTCAATATAGAAAGATCCCTTAATCGTTTTACTAAAGAAGTCATAATCAAAATTTTAAAACAAGTGAATATGGAAAGCTAAGTGTTGGTGTTGCTGCTAATAGGTTAGTATCAAAGGGCATAAATATTGGAAGCCCATTAATAGGAAGACCAATTCAGAATATCAAAGGTATATTACGATTGGGGCCACGCATAAGACAAGACCCACGAACAAACGCCTCTTAACCTCACGGAATGATGAAATCTACGCAAGAGCTAGTGGCTGCAGATGGAGGAGTTTTGGTGTCGTGTGGTGCAGTGGGCCCTTCACTTGTTCAATCGTAAACCATTCTATCAAGAGTTGAAAAATCCATGTAATAAGTTTTTGAATTTTAAGCTGTGAAAATTAAATTGACTGGTTTATCTTTTATTATTCGTTCAGATATGTCTATCAGCTACCACCTGTCTCTCAAGATTATACTCAGTAGGCCTCACTCATTTTGCTGCAACAAGTAAGAAGAGCTTCTTCTCCCCTTTTACCTGCTCGAAGGAGAGGACGAGCCATGGCTGCTTCTGCTTCTTTACAAGTCTTTGGGGATGATTTGTATACGGCTTCTTCTAATGCTTTAGACTTCTTCACTAAAAAGAAGTCCTGTAATAAACCTACCAGATAATGAATGTATGCCTATTGCCTACTATTTTCAGCTGGATTTGAAGACCAATTTGGTAACTATATATATTCATTTATAAATTACAATGAAAATTAAATAATGTAATTTGGAAGTAGTCATCTCTTAATCAGATATATATATATTTTTGGTCAAAGCCAATATATTACTTTTAGATCACATTTTTCCTGTATGAAAATAGATGAAAAATAAGAAACTAGGATAACCATAGTTACAATATTTTCTTTTGATCAAACCAAAGTTACAAATTAAAATAGATATCTAAAACATTACATTAACAACAGTGCGGCAAACATCTATTTCTACATTAACTAGAACATGTTTTTTTCATCCTTAGACTTCAAATTACTTAAAATTGCTCATACGAACCATCCCAATACTCCATGTTCTGTAAATAACTATTATCCAACATGTATAATGGAATGTTGTAATGGATAGTATCAGTTGGTGCATCATTGGCTTCAACAGAAACCGATGAACTTGAACTGTTTGTTGATGTTTCCTGGACAACAAGTCGTTCTGAAAGTTTTCTTATCTCATTCTGAGCTTCACTCAATTGTTCTGTCAGTTTCAGCACCTGCAATTTTAATATGCAAACATATAATAATTTAACATCAATGACGTAAGGTAATTCTAAATAAATTTACATCAATGATGTACGGAAACTGTATTGGGTAAGAAAAAATGATGATTAACCAATCCACTTATGTCATCTGTGGGCCTATAAGCCTACCGAATCCGGATCGATATATATAAAATACAGGTTTTAGTTTTATTAAGTTTCACATCTCTATAATATTTAACAAACCTAATTTAATAACAACCATGTTATGATGTATATACATAGTCATGAACACATTAATCATAAATTTCTTTGAGATATAAATGATAAAGATAAAAATTTATACCTGAGACTCGAGCTGACATTGGCCAAGGACGACTGAGTCGTGTTGACTCTTGAGTTTAGCGTACTCTTCCTCGAGTTTCTTGTTCTTCCACCTTGCACGGCGGTTCTGGAACCATACAGCCACCTGTCTCGGGTCAAGACCTAACTCTCCCGCAATCTTCTCTTTCCTCCCTGACTCAAGCTTGTGCTCATTCTCGAAGCTATATTCAAGCATAGTCACTTGCTCATCAGTCAACTTCCTCTTCCTAAACACCCCTTCCATCGCCCTTACATCATCTTCGTTGGTAGCTAACGACCCTTTGCTTCTCCTCCTCCTCCTCCGCTTCACTGGCTTTGATCCGTCACCTGATGATGATTCATCGATCTGGTTAACGATGATGCACTGGCTATGGGTTTGCATCGTGTATGGGTACACTTGAGAGCTTAGCACCGAAGTTTGATCCATTTTTTATCTCTCTCTCTCTCTAGTTTTTCTTTCAGACAAGAGTTGCTGTTTTTCCCTGACTATGTTGAAGGAGAATGATACAATAGGATAAGGCTTTGGTAAGGTTGAGTCCTACGACATGCTTTTTATAAGCTGGAAGTTTATGACCTTATGCTCGAGTTATTTTCCCTTTAATTACACTTATGCCATCTGTTATTTTATTCTTCTTATAAAGAAAATGCCATCTGTTATTTATTTCTGTTATGACGGTGCGTTGGATATAAAATGATTTTGTGAGTATGATATACATGTTCAAATATAGATATTTTATGTTCTCTGGAGACTGGGGGTAAACATTTGAGGATGATATATACTTGTATATATATATATATATATATATATATATATATATATATATATATATATATACGTGTGTGTGTGTGTGTGTGTTTATTGAGATATTTTAGGACAACTCGAGTGCTTGACTATATTTTTATCTTTAAAGTTTTTTTTTGTGAAACACCTTTTTTGAACACTGATGTTAAACATCTTATTAGATGAAAGTGATAATTGAATTTTTGAAAGTAATGTATTCTAGTTATGATAAAACTGAAGAGGAAAGCTGCATCTCATCATAATTTACATCATAACGGAAGTAGTAAATCATAGAAGTAAGGTGGGTGACTATTGTGGACAAGAGGTGGTGTGGATCCCGAAGGCGACCAAATTCTGAAGTATGTAATCAAGTGATCCGATCATGTGGATAACTTGGATACTAATTTGTACAAATTGTAAACACAAACCGTCTCTGTCTTGCTTGTTTTAGCATACTGTTAATTAGTCAATTTTATTGGGATTTTTTTATTTGTTTTCGGAGCTCGAGACAACTCATTTCCATTTGAAAAGCAATATGCTCCTCCTTTTTCCGTTTTCCCTACTGAGTATTATTTTACACTACCTACTATATAGTGACTATATATCTATATCCGCGAATCTTTCAAAAAAAATTTTTTTACTAATTTATTTGAATCATCATCGTTCTCAATTTTGCTTCAGCGAGTGTCGTAATAATCCGCCGTGCGATTAACTGAACATGAGTTACATGACCTCCGTTGTGTTGTACGTATGCGCACGCCAACCATTAAAAACTCTTCTGTTCATCAGGCTAACGGAATTTCTTCCGCCATAAATTATCATAACAACCGAAAACAAAATTAATGTATATGGAATCATGTTACCTCAAATTAAAGACATACATATTTTGAGACTTCCGCGTATCATCGTTGAAGGTGTGTGAGACCTACGATCATATTTTTGTAAAAGTACTTCAAAGTTGTAAGGTGTAAGGAAAATATATCTAAATGAAATACGCACACTAAGCCAAATACAAATTCACCTAAGGCTTTATGTGTTGGATAAGCTTCAAAGATGTTACTTAGGAAGCAAGTTATTCATAAAGGAAAGTTTGAATAACTAATGAAGATAAGATTTATAAGTTCAATAGGTTTATGATTAGGTTAAGGTTCCTAGATCATGATGTAATATGATAATGTTAAGGATTCTATTAGCTATATAAGAAGAACTTAATGTAAGATGTTCTACACAAGAAAGCATAAGAAAGATTAATAAAACGAAGCAACAGTTTTGTTATACGAAAGTCTTACAAACACATATGTTCTAGTTCGACTTTATTTGGTATCAGAGCGGCAGGTTCATTGTGATTGTGAACGCAAGAAGAAATCACCATGGCCGATTCAAAAGCTTTGGTAGGGGCGAAGACACTAGGAAGAAGAGAAGATATTCCAAGTGCAATAATCTGTCCAATGCTCAATACAACGAATTACACGGTTTGGGCAAAGAGGATGAAGGTTCTGCTCAAAGTCCATAAGGTGTGGGATTCTATCGATCCGGGAACAGACGACGAAGATAAGAGTGACCTCGCAACGGCGCTACTTTTTGGATCAATACCAAAAAATTTTGTTCTTCAAGCTGGAGAAGATGATTCACCTAAAGTTATTTGGGAAGATATTAAATCCAAGAACGTCGGAGCCGAACGCGTTAAAGAAGCTCGTCTACAGACTCTGATGAGTGAATTCGACCGTCTTATAATGGATGACTCAGAGAAAATCGATGCATTCTCTGGGAAGTTATCAGAACTTGCATCAAAAGCTGCATCATTGGGACAGAGCATTGATCAATCAAAAATTGTCAAGAAATTTTTGAACAGCCTACCAGACAAATTTATTCACATGACAGCATCGTTGGAGCAGTTGCTAGATTTGAATAAAATTCTCTTTGAATATATTGTTGGGAGACTTAAAGCCTATGAAGAACGCCTCAATGGCAAGAAGACACATGATCATCAGAACAATCTCTTGTTCTCAAGTTTTGAAGCTCCTAACGATTAGAACTCAAGAGGGAGAGGAAGAGGATCATCTCGTGGTCGTGGACAAGGAAAAAGGGGAAAAGAAAAAAGAGATTACTCTCAAATTGAGTGTTTCAATTGTAAGAAGAAGGGACACTTTGCTTCTGTATGTCCTGAGAAGAAAAAAGATGAACATGAGCTCAACAAAGCTGATACAGAGGAAGCTGATGCTGCCTTATACCTTCACGAAGCTGTCTTTCTCAATGAAGAGAAGGTGATGCAGAAGAAGTACGAAACCAGCAAGAAAGAAGAAGGAGTTTGGTACTTAGATAATGGTGCTAGTAATCACATGACATGAGAAGCTTCGTACTTTGCTGAGCTAAATCAGAACATCAAAGGAAAGATTAAATTTGGCGATGGATCATACGTAGATATTAATGGGAAAGGTACAATCTTGTTCGAAGCAAAGTCAGGAGAACATAAGCTACTTACTGATATCTACTATATCCCTGAGTTAAAGAGCAATATACTAAGTCTAGGGCAAGCCACCGAGCAAGGATGCGACATAAGAATGAGAGACAACTACCTAACGTTAAGAGATCCCAATGGGAGGTTGCTGATCAAGGTCTTAAGAACTCCTAACCGGCTATACAAGATAACTTTAAAGGTAGGTAAACCAGCTTGCTTTCTTGCGAAGCTTGAAGAAGAAGCATGGAGATGGCATGCTAGACTTGGGCATATTAGCTTCAAAGCCATGAGATCAATGGCGACTCAAGACATGGTACGTGGACTTCCAGAGATTCAAGAAGAAAAAGAGATTTGTGAGTCTTGCTTGGTCGGAAAGCAAACCCGACAAGTGTTTCCAAAAGCAACGGCTTATAGATCATCACGAGCTCTGGAACTATTACATGCTGATCTTTGTGGTCCAATCTCACCATCAACGCTTGGAGGTAACAAATATATATTTGTTATAATCGATGATTGTACCAGATATATGTGGTTAATTCTATTGAGAGATAAAAGTGAAGCGTTTGAGAAGTTTAAGAATTTTAAGAAGCTTGTTGAGAAGGACTTTAACAAGGAGATTCAGACACTTCAAACGGATAGAGGTGGAGAGTTTACATCAAGAGAGTTTCAAGATTTCTGTGACAAAAGTGGCATCAGACGTCATCTTACCGCACCGTACACGCCACAGCAGAACGGTGTGGTTGAACGAAGGAATCGCACCTTGATGGAGATGTCTCGTAGCCTTCTGAAGGCTATGAACGTTCCAAACTATATGTGGGGTGAAGCTGTACGTCACGCCACTTATCTGATTAATCGTGTTCCTACAAGAGCATTGAAGAATCAGACACCATATGAGAGTCTAAAGGAAAGAAAACCGAGCATTGGTCACCTGAGGATATTTCGTTGCATTGCTCATGCAAAGATAGACTCTGTTCACTTGAGAAAGCTTGATGATCGTTCACAAACCCTGGTTCATCTTGGAATTGAGCCAGGATCTAAGGCTTACAGATTGTATAATCCTACAACGAGACGTATAGTTGTAAGCCGTGATGTGATTTTTAATGAGAAGACTTGCTGGAAGTGGAAGGGAGATGTAAAAGAGAAGACATGCGAACCTGGTATGTTCCAACTCTCTTGGGGAACAACTATGGACGTAGGTCAAGGCCCTTTCAATGTAACAGTACAACCAGAAGCTGCAGACGAAGCAACGGAAGATGTAGCATCAGAAGAAACAACAAAAGTCGATGTAACCGAAGACAACAATGATCAAGAAAACACAGGGTCTGATGAAACAGAGCACCCTGAGACTAGAAGATCAACTCGTACAACAACCCTTCCTAGCTACCTTAATGACTATCTCCTGATGGCCAACATCGAGTGTGAGATGTTACTTCTATCACTTGACGACGAACCAACTAGCTACCAGGAAGCAAGCAAGAACAAGCGATGGAGAGTGGCATGCTCTGACGAGATTGATTCGATCAACAAGAATGAAACATGGGTATTGGTTGATAAACCACCTGGAGTAAAGGTGATTGGTCTTCGATGGGTATTTAAAATCAAGAGAGATGCAGACGGCAAGATAATCAAGTTCAAAGCAAGATTGGTAGCTAAAAAATATGTCCAAGAACTTGGTATTGACTTCAACGAGGTGTTTGCCCCTGTAGCACGCATAGAAACAATCAGGCTCCTGATAGGTTTAGCTGCTACTAGTGGTTGGGAAATTCATCACTTAGATGTCAAGACGGCCTTTCTACACGGAGAGTTAAATGAAGACGTCTATGTAAAACAGCCTGAAGGTTTTGAAAAGAAGGGAGAAGAACACAAAGTTTTCAAACTTTCTAAGGCATTATATGGACTTCGACAAGCTCCAAGGGCCTGGAACACAAAGCTTGATCAGATCTTGAAGAGTTTAAAGTTTGTAAAGTGCTCTAAAGAAAGCTCTGTCTATCGAAAGGAAGAAGGGAAGAAGCTTTTGATCGTAGCTATTTATGTTGACGACTTGTTTGTGACTGGAAGTTCACTCAGCTTGATCGTGGAGTTCAAGACATCAATGTCTACGAAGTTTGAGATGTCAGACCTTGGACGTCTGAATTATTATCTTGGCATCGAAGTGAGGCAAACATCAGACGAAATTGAGATCAAGCAGGAAGCATACGCTCGATGTATACTTGAAGAAGCAAAGATGGACGCTTGTAACTCAACTCAGATACCAATGGAGTTTGGCTTAAAGTTATCTAAAGCAACAGAAGAAGCCGAGATCGATGCAACTGTCTTTAGGCGAAGGATTGGATGCTTGAGATATCTATTACATACGAGACCAGACTTGGCTTTCTCCGTTGGAATACTCAGTAGATACATGCACTCTCCTCGTGTATCTCATGGGAACGCTCTAAAGCAAGTCTTGAAGTATTTGCAGGGAACGACTGGATACGGTCTGAAGTTCAAGAAGGCTGGATCACAATCACTCACTGGCTTCAGCGACAGTAGTCACAACACAGACCCTGACGATGGCAAGAGCACAACTGGACACTTGTTCTGTTTCGGGAAAACTCCTATAACATGGTGTTCTCAAAAATAGGAATTTGTGGCTCTCTCGTCTTGTGAAGCAGAGTTTATGGCTGCAACGGAAGCTGCAAAGCAAGCTATTTGGCTTCAGGATTTAATGAGTGAGATTATAGGAAAGAAGATCGCAAAGACAACGATTCATGTGGACAATAAGTCAGCTATTGCCTTAACCAAGAATCATGTCTTTCATCGACGAAGCAAGCACATTCACAAGAAGTATCACTTTATAAGAGAGTGTGTTGAAAGAGGTTTGATCGATGTTGAATACGTCCCTGGAAAGGATCAAGTTGCAGACATATTGACTAAAGCTTTGGCGAAGATACAGTTCAAAGAAATGAGAAGTCGAATTCATGTTCTCAACTTAAGCAAATATGATGTGAAGCTTAAGAGGGAGAATGTTGGATAAGCTTCAAAAGATGTTACTTAGGAAGCAAGTTATTCATAAAGGAAAGTTTGAATAACTAATGAAGATACGATTTATAAGTTCAATAGGTTTAGGATTAGGTTAAGGTTCCTAGATCATGATGTAATAAGATAAAGTTAAGGATTCTATTAGCTATATAAGGAGAACTTAATGTAAGATGTTCTACACAAGAAAGCATAAGAAAGATTAATAAAACGAAGCAACAATTTTGTTATACGAAAGTCTTACAAACACATACGTTCTAGTTCGACTTTATTATGAACTTGTAGCTTATTCCTTTAACATGCATTGCGCCTGCTTTAAGGGTTTCCAAACTAAAATATATATAGTTGACATAATCTATTATATTTAAAGAGAAGTCATGATTCTTTTAATGTGTGATATCTTAAACCAATGATTTTAAAAAAAATATTTTATTTTAAAAAATAACAAAAACTAAATGTTTGATTATTTTATTTACTCTATAATATGAAGCTAAAAGTTTAATTTTTGACATTTTTGTTATACTTTCTAAATTTGAGAAATGTTATAATAACAATAAAAAAATATTTTACAAATCTTTACATATATTAAGAGTTTAATAATAATCCAAAAATCCATGTAGAAAAAGATACAAATATATGTAAAATTTGAAACAATCGATTTGATGAAAAACTAATATATGGTATTTTTTAATTATTATCTTTTAAAAATGGAAATACACACCTTATATATGTTATAATATATACCAATTTAAAAATAAAAAGAAAATTTTTATATAAAAATAAATGAAAACAAACATCCGCGCGAAATCTAGTTGTAGGTTTAAAATAGTACATGTTACAAAGAAAAGAAATAGTAGTCCACACATACATTATAGAAAAACGGACACTTGGTAAAGAATAGAATAAAGGCTATGTAGTCTGTGTTATAAATAAAGTGATTAGTCATCTTGTGATACACTTGTCTTCAACTCCTCTTGACTCTTGTTATTGTACGTGTCTTCTCTTCTTTGAAGAAGAGATGAATCAGCAATGTTTTCCCACCTATAAATAGAGAAGGGTCTTGTACGAACAAAGATAATAATTAAGAGAACCATAGTTTCCTTTGCTCATCTTTCTCTACGTTTCACTATGTACACACACCAAATAATATAAGTTTGAGCTAATAGTTCACAACACGACAAGTTCACGTTCTTATACCAAACAAGGTTATACCAGCGAGATAAGTTTTTAATTTATGTCTTTCAATATATTTAATTTTATTTAAATTTTTTTTTTATTCCGGAGTGAGAGGCTAGGCCTTCTCCGTTTTGTATTTCAGGATGATAGGCGCTGCCTTTCCTGACTGATCGTTATGGCATGCGAGACCTCTACGATCAGAGAAACACGTGGTAGGTTTTACCTCCGTGTATAAAAAAATAAAATGGTCAAAATGGAAGGCTGAGCCTCCTGGACCTTAATAAAAGAAAAAGTCAACATGGTAGGCTTGCCTCCTCTGACTTTAGAAAATGATCAATATGATAGTCTTTGACTCCTCGGATGATGTGAAAGGCTAAGCCTTCAATTTTATTTATGCTATTTTAATTTCTGCAATTTAATTTATGCATTTATTTTATTTTGTTTTTATTATATTTTTATGTTATTCTATAAATATAATTATCATGTCGAGTTGACAAAGCTCAGAAATAAAGCGCCCTTGAAAAATATGATGTGGGCAATGGGTGCAAAGATGCACATAAAAATGAGCTTTGAGAAATCATCGATAAGTTGAAAACTATCGGATGAGAAAAAGAAAGCCATGATATTTTACACCACTTTAATGATGGTTTATACGATGAAGTGTATCATGAGAAAAGATCTTGAAGATCTTTTAAGTAATCCTTGAAAGAAAGGATCAACTAAATAGTTGGAGTTGATGTAAATCCTCCGAACTGAAAAAAAAAAATGGAACTCATGATACTAAACCATCAAGTCGGTCCTACTAGAAAAGGACGAGGGTGTAAATACGGTTAAACCGCTAATGGTCGTGGAAGAGGACGAGGAAGAAGATTCCGTCCTTAAGAAAAAAAAAATGAGAACTTCCACGAAGAAATGGTCGGGTAATAAAAGACAAACAAAAAATGTTTGCTATAGATACGGCAAGAGAGAATATTGGGTACGTAGTTTTCGTACGCCAAGCCGTTCTATATTGAGAATGAAAAAGAAAGGGAAATGAAGTAAGATAACTTCATTTTTATGAGTCCGGACCATCTTTTCATGACTTGATTACTCATCTTTATATATTAGATTTTCTGGTTGATCCAGAGAGTATCGATGAATGATAAAATCGATGTGATATAATTTTTCTGAAAAAGATTTTGAGATTCAGGATGGAGTTATATATATTTGGCGGATATTGGGTCATCCTACATGACTATTTAAGGTAACCAATATCTATCATCTCTCAAAATAAATAAGTATAGTATATAGTAATATAAAATTAATATTGGCTCTAGAAGAGCTTATAATGGAAAGACATGCATAAGAAAAAGATGGCAAAAATGTAAATGGTGGTAAACTTGGAGTTTACTGATATATAGCCATCTTCAATAATGTTATCAACATTATTGTGAAAAGTTGAAAAACTAGAAGTTTTTCGCATATAGCATGTCTTAAGAAAATAAAGAAACCATCATGGGTGTTGAATCATCAAACAAGTTCAATAGATGTGATTTCTTTAAACAGTCCCAAGTCAGGATCTCACTCTAAGGATTTGATACATAATTCATCCCAAATGGGAAAACCGAATATGTTATTGGTTCGAGAGTGGGATTCAGTGCGAGATTTTAGACATGGAATGTCATCATCTCGAGGGGGAGAATTAAAGAATCCATAGTGAGTGGAACATTGAGATGATTATGTTCGCACTCGGAAGAAAACTTGATAAGAACTTGATAAAGTAAATTCAAGTAAGATGATCCCCATGATTGGGTCTAAACATGCAGTTGTGCATGTAGTCATATACAATTCAAAAGGGATAAAGTATATGGAATAATTATAAATATACTCGCAAGATTGCTAGAAGCATATAAGCAGCCGATGGAATGAGATATCAGAAATGGATTATAATGAGAATTATAAAGGATAATCCATATATAAAATGACTGCCAGACATTTTGATGAAATAATAAAATCTCATATTCCAGCTGAAAAGACTCCAATAAGAAAAAGTGTCCTAATAGGACGATATATGAATCTATGGCACGCTAGAGACGTGATAGACCACTTTGGTTCCAAAGAATCCTCGAAAAGGAGCAAATAAATAAACCGAGGATGAATCTTTTGATGAGACCGTTGATATGGTTAATTTGTAGTCAAATACCCGGGTAAATCATCGATGATGATAAAGAGATCTCGATTAACCATATCAGTACGGATAAAAAGATGGAACCAAAGAGAAAATAGATTGTCGACAATAAATGAGAAAGCGCTATATAAATAATGATCATGAATCTACCTCTATATATGAGAGTAGAGTGAATTGATTAGCCAAAGAGTAATTGTGGCAATCAATTTGATACTCGTTAGGAAAACGAGAAGTTTTTGGACTATGAGTCCAAGATGTATATTTCTCAAAAAAATGAAATAAAAGATGACCTTGAGGTATGAAAATCGGCTTGTTCCAAGGTCACTGGAGAAATTTTAAGAAAGATGCAGAATATTGAGATGTCTGGTAGGACATAAGAGACTTGAGTTGCATCTTGATATTTGGTAATACCTGGAGAATTAAAGATGTTCTCGGAACTGATAGAACTCTAAAAGAGTTAGAACAAGCCGTATATAAGGTATCTTGAACCTGTAACTGGTGATATATTTACGGCAGGATTTGCCGATTGCCATTTTTAATAAGGTTGAATTTCCAGCGTTAGGGGGAGAGGAATTAGAAAAATTCTTAAAAAGATTGATGGTGTACACATTCGTTGCTACACCTTGAACCCCCTACAAATTAAAGAGAGCTGAAAGTTCATAAAATTGTGCATTTGCATAATTTGGCAAACCAGTTACCAGATGTGTTCACAGATACAATAAAAAAAATACCCACTGAAAATGTTCCATCAAGAGTTGATGTTCCTAAGGAACAAAGTGATGGAAACAAAATGAACGAACCTAGAGTTCAGTTAAAGAGGGGGAGATCAGTGGGTTCTAGAAATAAAAATCTCCGAAAAAGAAATTGGTAAAGTAAAATCGAAAGGTTCTAGGAGAACCTGATACTGAAAAATGTCTGAAAGAAGGCATTAGTGGAAAGGTTCCAGAAGAACCTGATATTGAAAGATGTCTGAAAGAAGGCATAAGTGAAAATGGTTCAAAACCAAATAAGATGATATAGATGACCAGAAGGGAACAATAAGGTATGTTTCAACTTAAAGTTGATTTATTCTAGAAAACCCGAGTTTGGTATGGTTTTGCAGATATACTCTATATAAAATCGAACGCAAACCAGTTATGGTTTTACAATTGGTGAAACCGGGATTTTATACGTTCCGAGAAACAATGGTTTCGACTTTCTCAAAGCATGCCAAGAATGTGTATGACTGGATCAGTGAGTCAACACATAGAAGAAGCAAGTGGAAACAAGAGAGAGCCGATGAAAATATTTGAAGACAATTGGCATGTGTGGCCCAACTCAGAGAAGATTATATATCAAAGGCGACGAATAAGCATATCTCTCCAAGATTTTTCTCATACATCCGAGTGTTCGAGAAAAATAAAGAAGTGCATCAAATAAAGCATGGTCATGCAACAATCCAGTTGATTGGCCCACCAAGATTTTTCCCATTCCGAAAACACGTCTATGGTATCGGAATGTGGCGTGTGTGAAGAAATAATTATTATTCTCAGGGGGAAATTACGGCAGTGTACTCTTTTTCTCCTCGTCATGGTTTTTATCCCAAGGGGTTTTTCCATGATCAGGTTTTTAACGAGGCACTACGTAATACAAGATGAATAATCAAGAGGGAGTGTTATAAATAAAGTGATTAGTCATCTTGTGATACACTTGTCTTCAACTCCTCTTGATTTTTGTTATTGTACGTGTCTTCTCTTCTTTGAAGAAGAGATGAATCAGCAATGTTTTCCCACCTATAAATAGAGAAGGGTCTTGTACGAACAAAGATAATAATTAAGAGAACCATAGTTTCCTTTGCTCATCTTTCTCTACGTTTCACTATGTTCACACACCAAATAATATAAGTTTGAGCTAATAGTTGACAACAGTCTGCCTTTTTTAGGTGTGTAATGCGTAAGAAGTAGGAAACGAACACGAATCATAGGAAGGTATATAATTAGGAAAAAATAAATAGTTCACATAAGAAGATAAGGAAAGTGAATTCCGACATTGAGTGACGGCTTTGCACGTGAGGTTCGGGAGGCCTTCAAATGGGCATGACGATAAATTTCAACTTATCTACTGTAACTCTTCTTTTTGCGGGTTCTACTTCTGACTCTCGATTTAACTGTGACTTTTCTTTTTGCGGTAAGTTGTACAGATTAGTTGAGGCCTCCAGATTAGTCTGTCTCTGTTTTGGCTAGATCGAATTTGTGTTTAGTTTTATTTTTCTGTTCTCCGCTATTTATTGCCTTTGTTCTTCTGTCAAAAATTGAAAAAAATAGTAATATTATCTTTACATTTTTAGAAAAAATAAACTTTTTTACTGTACTTTTGTTTTTTTTTTTTTTTTTTACTGTACTTTTGGTGCAGGTTAAAAAACAATTAAGAGATAATCGAAGTGTCAAAATGTTATCACGTAACTCCGTATTTTTTTTTCTTTTTTCTTTTACCAAAATACGACTTGAAGGTAAGAGATTAAAGATGTTAGACCTTATAATAGATCAAATTTCAACTTGTATAAAAGATTTATCTCGATATATTTATAACCATGTCGTCTTTGATATTTTGAATTTAGATTACGAGTAATGTAAATTTGATTTTTTTCGTCCAATTAGAATATGAAACGGATAAAGTTCTGCTGGTTGTATGTCCCCCTCCCCCCCCCCCATGGCTATTCTCACAATTGGAGGAAGACACATCATCATACAACTCACATATGTTAAGTTCTTTTCCAGATCACGTGTAAATGTGATTTTATAAATGGTGTCCACTGTCGGGCCATCATATTGTCTCTTATAAGTTTATTACGTCACATTCTATCATTTGATTCGTTTAATGTGGATATATAAACATATATATCTCAACTCAAACGTGTTTGTAGATAAAACTTAGATAGTTTCGTGAAAGAACAGTATTTGTTATGTGGAAGCACATGCATATACATAATAATATGGTAAGGATTACACATACGATCGAGATCAGATAAGAGGTGTACATAACCGGAAACTGCAACCACTTTAATCTCGTTTGTGTTAAGAATTAAGATCTATACAAGGAAGCTAAGGACTAGCTAACCGGTGGTGGTGGCCTAGTGGTACTTGAGGGAAAATAAAAACCCAATAAGGTGAATCCGGGTTCAAACTCCACTGGCCACACGGATATGAGCTATTGCTTTCGGCTCATTTGAATACCCAGGAGAGGGTCTATCCGTGGGCTGTACATCCACCCGGGGATTAGGTCTGTGTCATCATTGATCCGGGTTTAACCCTTTTAGCAAAAAAAAAAAAAAAAACTAAGGACTAGCTCGATTTTTGGTTTTGTAACGCGTTGTTTGCTTGTTTCCTATTTACACTAACAAATAGTTATCCTGCTATTTGATGTTAGGAGTTTTCGAGGCTCTTAAGTCAAATGATAGTAAAGTGGTAAGTAAGTTGTCGAACCAGTTCTGAGGGACTCAAAGCAATGAGAATGCAAGTATTTGCCTAATCTAAGTGCAGCCAGTGATTTGATGATTTCTAACTAATGATTGAAGCTAATGCAAAGCAATAAAATGATACTTTTAAGCTATTGGAAAGGAGAACTCATGGGTATAGGGATTTAGACCTTGGGTGATCAGGTTTCGAACTAAAAAATGAAAATGATAAATCAAACTATCAACCTTAAGCCTAGACACAATTATAAGCAAGCTCTATGTCTAGATGAATGTTCATTTGCTAACATGTCTCAAACATCAAATGTCTTTGGTTGAATAACATGCAAGCAATCATTACTAACAAGTCTATTAGTTATCTTAGCATCTTTAACAACAAATCTCTTTGGCAAAGTACACTAAAAGCCTAGGAGAGTTGACTCATGCATTTCATCAAACACCTTTTGGGTGGGAAATGCCTAGAGATCACCCTTTTTGAGTGGCCTACTCAAATGATGCATTAAGATCACTCTACTAGCAAGGAACAAGCATGATCTATACCTAAAACATCCTAGAACTAACCTAATCACCTTTAATCACCCTAACCCATGAATCCAAAAGGTGATTACTCACTAATCTCCATGATTCCTCTTAAACTCATGATGGATTTCAGATTAATCATGTAGAGAAAGAGATGAGAGATCACAAGGACAATAACAAATCAATCCAAATTCTTGAGAGAGTTTGTGTTCTTCAATAGATAAAAGATAATCTGCCAAAAGGTGGCTTACAACATACTTAAAATTAGGTTTTTCAGAGTAAAAACGTGCATAAGAAATTGCAAAAAAATCCTTGAAAAATCATAAAATTGTGTAGCAAAAAGGGGTTGAGCGACCAGGGAGACCCGCTCCGGAGGTCGCTGTGGTCGGGACAGGAAAGACGAGCGACCGGTGAGACTCGCTGCACCGGGTCGCTCCAGGCTGGCTGTGGCACAGCGACCAGGCAGGGTCGCTGTGGGGGTCGCTCCGGCTCGTATGCCTCTAGTAAATTGGTCATAACTTCTTCATTACATCTCCAAATGACTTGAAACCACTTCCATTAGAAAGCTAACTCAATTTCCTATGTCTCCACCAAATCTTAGCAGCAGAAGATTTCTCTAAGGCCTTCATCCATGCTCATCTTTCACCCTCTTTTATGATCACAATGCTTCCAAATGCATCCAAATGTCTCCAATAACTTCATTTGGCACTCCAGTACCTAATAGGGACTCATGTATGCAAAATGTAACATAAACATGTCTAAATCCTAATCTATATGATGAAAATGCATATGAATGAATAGCTTAAACCATGTAAATATGCAACATATCAACTCCCCCACACTAGTCTTTTACTTGTCCACAAGTAAACTTTCAAGAACCAAGAGGAAGAGGTTTGAAGCTGGGGACTCATAATCAAAAGGAACTCTTCTTAGTTCTCAACCTAACAACCTTGCATAATCATACCAAATAGCAGGAACAAAGATTTTTTTTATTCTCTAACTTCTCTAGGCCTATCACAGCTCCTTTAATCTCTACACTCATTAATCATGCATCCACAAACCACAAATCCACATCTCTCTAACATTCATGAAGCTAACTCAATAGAAATCTCACAAATGGTCAAATGGTCCAAGTCATTTGGTTTGGTAAGAAAAAGGCTTAGTACAAAGTGAATCAAGAGGTTCAAAATGATCTTTTAAGGTTACTCTCAAAACAAAGTAGTTTTGACATTACACATAATATATCTAAGAAAGGGATCAACTCATGCATACAATGCTCAATCTCCATTGTTCTACCCTTTCCCAAACATACAAGATATTCAATTATTCCTCAATGTCAAACCCAACTCACATCTCTCACCAAAAGATCTCAAGAATATTTTTCACATCAAACTCTTTCTTTTTGAAATCAATAAAGGATTTTTCACAACTTTTAAACAAATCTTAGCTCCTAACAACTTTGCTAGCCCCCTTTTTCTTTCTTTTCTCTTTTTTTTCGATTTTTTTTTTTTTTTTTTTTATTTTGGGGGCCAAGACTTTTCACAACAAGAGCTAGATAATTCTCTACATATCCCATAAAGACCAGCCATTTAAGCACAAATAGTTAAACCTTTCATATTCTCAATTCACAACACAACACTCATCCCCTTCCTATAGCTAGACAATAGAGTGACTAATCTAGCAAGAATGGAGACTAAGCATTGTCGTTCCCAGTACTCTCAACATTATGCACATGCAAAGCTTTCCAAAGAAGCCTCACTCAACAAATAATAATGGTTTAAAAAGGAGGTATGGGTTTAGGGAGTGGAGTACCACTTGAGTTTGTCAAAAAGATTGGTAAAACAGATGGGACAACTCAAGTGTGTATATCCATGACTTAGTACACAAAAGACCATAAGCAAGAGACATCAGGTTTAGTTAAAACAGAAGCTTGCTTCAAAGAGAGAGTATCAACAGTCAAATGAGTTTCAAGAGGAGCATTCAAGGCGCGAAGTTTACAAGCTTTCCAAAGAATGTTCAAGCTATTTGTCATGATTATAAAGGTCATCAAATTCAGTACTTAGCATGAGCTCTTTACCAGGTTGAAATCCCCTAATGCATGAATGCAACCTATATGCTTCTAGACTCAATCCTAAAGATGCAAATGATGCAACTAAATGATTCTTTTTGTGTTTTTCAAATTTTTTAAATTTTTTTGGTTTTTCTATGCAAATAAGAATGTAATATGCAATGCATGAGACTCAAAATCATCAAAATAAACATGATCAAATGCTTGGCACCTCCCCCACACTTAAATCACACAGTCTCTGTGTGAGTGAGGTACCCAATAAAATTCTAAAATGTAAAGAGAAACTGGGAGAATGGAAGTTTCCAGTTACCTGAGAGGGGAGCGGGTGATGGCTTCACAGCGACCAGGTTGACCCACTCCAGGTGGTCGCTGCCGATGAAGACGAGCGACTGGGACGAGCCGCTGTGCTTCCGCCGCTGCAGGTTTTGGCGTCACAACGACCTCCACGACCCGCTGTGGGAGGTCGCTCCAGAAGGTAACGAGCGACGGGGAGGGGTCGCTGCGCCTAGGCCGCTCCGTGCTGATGGAGTCACAGCGACCAGGCAGGGCCGCTGTGACAGGTCGATGTGGCTCTGCTCATCCTTGGTTCACTCCTTTTGCCTCTTTTGACCTGCACACAACTTCATTTTCCCATTTTTTTTATGCAGTAAGATGAAAATGTAAAAACTAATGCAATATATACAAGGATACTCATGAGACTTCCTCCCAAGTGAGCTTGTTTTAAGTCTATAGCTTAACTTTGCCTCCTTTGGATCAGGCTGGTGTAGGTGCAGAAAGTGGAGTTGGCACCCTATCTTCCTCAGGTGGTAGCTCATCAAAGTGATCATCAGGAGGAGGGCCCATTTCTTCAATGATGAAGGCTTGTCCAAACACAGTGGGGTTCCTCATTTTCTCCTTGTTATCAAAGTGGAGGATGTTCTCCTTGCCCAAATGGAGGTCAATCTTGCCTTCCTTCACATTCACAATGGCTCATGCAGTAGCTAAGAATGGCCTTCCAAAAATCAATGGGTCTTGAGCCTCCTCACCCATCTCAAGCACCACAAAGTCTGTAGGTATCTCATACCTTCCAATCTTCGCAGGGAGGTTCTCTAGGATGCCCACAGGGTACTTCACTGAACGATCAGCCAACACCAGGGAGAGTCTACACTTCTTGTACTGAGTGAATCCAAGCTTCTTTGCCACAGACAAAAGCATCAAGCTGACACTAGCTCCCAAATCGCAGAGACATTTCTCAAACACCATAGGTCCAAGAGCACAAGATAGTGTGAAACATCCTGGATCCTCTAACTTCTCTGGAGCATCAAGCCTCTGAATGATGGCATTGCACTCATGACTCAGAACCATCAGGCCCTCCATCTCCTTATTCTTAGCAGGTACAACATCTTTCAGGACCTTGTTGTATTGAGGGATCAGCATGAAAGCATCAATGATGGGCATCGTAACCTGAACTTCACTCGTCTACTTTTCAAACAAAGCCTTGTACTTCAGAAGCAGCTGTTTCTTGAATCTACCAGGGAATGGAATATTTGGTTCATAGGGAGGAGGGATGGAAGTGTTCTCTCTTGCTGGAGCAGCAGATTCACCATCTTTTGTTGTTTTCTTCTCTTCTCCAACCTTTCCTTTATCCTTAGCTTCCACAATCTTCTCCAAGATCTCATCATCTGTCTTCTCATCCACAATTACTACCTCATCATCTAAGTTGATGGCTACCCCCTCACCTTGTTTCTCAGCATCCTTGTTGAGGGATCTAGGAGGTAACTGTTTACCACTCCTAAGTGTGACAGCTTTTGCTTCCTTGGGGTTTTGATCAGACTTTCCAGGTAGAGATCCTTGCTGGCGGTTCTGGTGGGTGCTCATGGAAGCAAACTGATTCTCTAAGTTCTTGACAGAAGAAGCAAGGTTGGAGAATTTGTTGTTGAGCTCATTGTAGCTTCCATCAATCTTGGAGTGAAGGTTCTTCAGCTCATAGCCAACATGCTTCTCACTTCTAGTCTGAGACTCCAAGATTTGTTTCAGCAAGGCATCAGTGCTGCTCTCTTGAGGGGCAGAGGAGCTGGGAGAAGGGTTTTGCTGAGGCTGATAGTTGTTCTGCTGGTTGTTTCTAGGTTGATATCCACTCTGCTGATTGTTGGAATATGACTTTTGTTGGTAGTTATTGTACTGAAAGTTGGGATCCTTCTTGTACCAAGTACCATTGTTGTTGATGAAACACAACTCCTCTTGCCCTTCCAGACCCTCAACTTCATTGACACTAGGAGGTATCTCCTGGTTTGGTTTCCCAACAAAGTTCACCTGCGCTTGTGTGTCCTTAGCAGCAAGGAGTGTGTCAATCTTCTCCTGCAGAGCCTTTATCTCCTTTCTTGTCTGCTTGTCTTCTGATCTATTGGCTCTGTCATGATCCCCACTGTAGACTGCATTACTCTTAACCATGTTGTCAACCAGTTTCTCAGCCTCTGTCTCGGTTCTGTCCAAGAAGTTCCCATTACTTGCAGTGTCCAATCTGGCTCTGTACTCAGGTAAGGCACCTCTGTAGAATGTGCTGAGCAAGCTTCCCTTGTTGAAACCATGGTGTGGACATTGAGCTAGGTAGCCATTGAACCTCTCTCATGCTTCACTGAACCCTTCCAAGTTCTTCTGTTTGAAGCCAGAGATCTCATTCCTGTAGTCAGCAGTCTTAGAAGTAGAGAAGAACTTTTCCAAAAATGCTTTCTTGCAGTCATCCCAAGTGGTGATGGAGTTACTGGACAGAGATTTCTCCCACTGACGTGCCTTGTCTCCCAAAGAGAAAGGGAAAAGCTTGAGTTTGAAAGCATCTTCTGATACACCATTTGTTTTGGATAGGCCACAGTACCTATCGAACCTGTCCAAGTGATCAAATGGGTTCTCTGCAGCCAGACCATGGTACTTGTTGTTCTCAATGGTGTTGAGCAACCCTGACTTGATTTCAAAGTTGTTGGCTGCTACAGCTGGTGCTCTGATTCCTAGCAGTTGACCATGGTTGGTCGGGCGGTCATAAGCACCAATAGAGCGAGCTGGTGGGGCGTTGTTAGCGCCATTCGCATCTGGGTCAGCCATTTCAATGTTCAAACCCTGTATGTGAGCCTGTTGCTCTTCTTCTCTTCTCTTTCTAGCACACTCTCTCTCTAAGGCTCTGATGTCTTCTGCTCTTGGAACTAGGTTTGTTGGACCTTTGCTCCTCAAGTTCATACACCTGAAAGTCACAAAGAGGTGAAAAAGAAAATCAGTAATTTACAAAAAATAAAATTGACTTAGTCTCAAGCAAATGACTAAATCTCAATGTTCAAATCAAAACTCAGAATTTGGCAACGGCGCCAATTTGATGTTTAAACTCGAGGCTCTTAAGTCAAATGATAGTAAAGTGGTAAGTAAGTTGTCGAACCAGTTCTGAGGGACTCAAAGCAATGAGAATGCAAGTATTTGCCTAATCTAAGTGCAGCCAGTGATTTGATGATTTCTAACTAATGATTGAAGCTAATGCAAAGCAATAAAATGATACTTTTAAGCTATTGGAAAGGAGAACTCATGGGTATAGGGATTTAGACCTTGGGTGATCAGGTTTCGAACTAAAGAATGCAAATGATAAATCAAACTATCAACCTTAAGCCTAGACACAATTATAAGCAAGCTCTATGTCTAGATGAATGCTCATTTGCTAACATGTCTCAAACATCAAATGTCTTTGGTTGAATAACATGCAAGCAATCATTACTAACAAGTCTATTAGCTATCTTAGCATCTTTAACAACAAATCTCTTTGGCAAAGTACACTAAAAGCCTAGGAGAGTTGACTCAGGCATTTCATCAAACACCTTTTGGGTGAGAAATGCCTAGAGATCACCCTTTTTGAGTGGCCTACTCAAATGATGCATTAAGATCACTCTACTAGCAAGGAACAAGCATGATTTATACCTAAAACATCCTAGAACTAACCTAATCACCCTTAATCACCCTAACCCATGAATCCAAAAGGTGATTACTCACTAATCTCCATGATTCCTCTTAAACCCATGATGGATTTCAGATTAATCATGTAGAGAAAGAGATGAGAGATCACAAGGACAATAACAAATCAATCCAAATTCTTGAGAGAGTTTGTGTTCTTCAATAGATAAAAGATAATCAGCCAAAAGGTGGCTTACAACATACTTAAAATTAGGTTTTTCAGAGTAAAAACGTGCATAAGAAATTGCAAAAAGGTCCTTGAAAAATCATAAAATTGTGTAGCAAAAAGGGGTGGAGCGACCAGGGAGACCCGCTCCGGAGGTCGCTGTGGTCGGGACAGGAAAGACGAGCGACCGGTGAGAATCGCTGCACCGGGGTCGCTCCAGGCTGGCTGTGGCACAGCGACCAGGCAGGGTCGCTGTGGGGGTCGCTCTGGCTCGTATGCCTGCCTCTAGTAAATTGGTCATAACTTCTTCATTACATCTCCAAATGACTTGAAACCACTTCCATTAGAAAGCTAACTCAATTTTCTATGTCTCCACCAAATATTAGGAGCAGAAGATTTCTCTAAAGCCTTCATCCATGTTCATCTTTCATCCCTTTTTATGATCACAATGCTTCCAAATGCATCCAAATGTCTCTAATAACTTCATTTAGTACTCCAGTACCTAATAAGGACTCATATATGCGAAATGCAACATAAACATGTCTAAATCTTAATCTATATGATGAAAATGCATATGAATGAATAGCTTAAATCATGTAAATATGCAAGATATCACTATTATTAATTAATGTAAGTACTCGTAAAAGAATAATGACGAAGGAAGGAATGAAAGTGGGTGACAAAGACAAGTTCCACGCAAGTGAAAGGAGTGATGTAAATTTAAGAGGCCACATGGGCATGCTTACTAATTTTGTTACGTGTCGTCTCCCTGATACTCTTTTTCCTTGGACCACACTTCTGCTTCTGCCACGTGTCCTCTCACGTTCCCTCCTTCTCCGGGCCTCTCCTTCCTTCAGATTCCTCCTCCATCTTTGTTTGACTTTTACCATTTGCATAAAGTTAGTTATTGATCAAGTACCCCAATATTGAATCTTGTCTTTTTATTATATTATACCATCCTCCCAAGTATAAATAACTGAATTTTACACATGTACAATGAATGGGATACAGATGAATGCGGGTGTTTACGAGGAACAACGTAAATACTCCCTATGTTTCACAGTATAAGTACTTTTAACCTAAAACATCTATAATATTAAAAAGATGTTACCCTTTACAAAAAAAACATCGAATTAATAAATTCAACAATTATAGAAATAAATTTTATTTAGTTAATCACATAAGTAAAAAATTGCATTGAAATATAAAAAATATTTATATTTCAAAACAAATATTTTTGTCTAAAACTACTTATTCTTTCTATCTCATTTTAAGTGGTGTTTAAGAATTTTTTTGTTCCAAAATAATTGATTTTTTTACAAATCTAGATAAAATTTAATATCATTTAGTTTTTGTGACCAATTATAAAATATTTTATATTTTTTCTATTGGTTGAACTAATTTTATTTAATGACATTTTTATGTTATCAAGATAAACTACACAAAAATGTGTGTTTTCTTAATTTATGTGCAAAAACCTTAAAACTCCATTTATATTGAAACATGAGTACAATAGAGGGAGTGTCTTCCTTTTCTTTTGTAATGAAAGTTTCTTTGAAATAGATCCATGCCAGATCCAAAATATATAAAAAGAACGCATGGTTGGTGAAAATTGCTCTATTGATATTTACATCGTTTGACTTCAGAAGTTTCCTTTCATATATAACAAACACTTTTTAAACCCCCGAAAAACCTCTATACGGATAACAACATGGTATGGAAATACTATCAAAGTTGAGGCTACAAAAATACCAGTCCATGCTTATTTCTGTTTGATATAACTAAGTTGATCGTTAGTCACGTTTACAACAGTGCAAGTGAGATGCCTGTACGCACGAGTGAAGAAGATTAGGAAGATAGTATGCGATAAGAAGGAAAACCAGTCCAGTTGGTTTAAGCGCAAACGTTAGTGTTGTTGCGTTCCTGGGTTCGATCTAGTGTGGGAGGGATGTTTAACACCAAAAGTATCAGCGCCAGTTCAGTCCCGGCATGGAAGACGACAGGCCCTCGGCCCAGAACCTCCAAAGAAAAAGGAAACCAGTTTGCTCTTTAATTTTGCTTTTTTCACATGTTCTGTTTTTATTTCAAAACTATGACTTGTTAGGACTTAATCTTAAACATGTTTTTTTATGATTTTCTTCAATAAAATTATACGATTTGAAAAAAAAAATCATACTCCTGTATTTTGTTTGTGCATTTTAATTGAAAGTCTTTTCTCAAAAAAAAAGCATTCACAACATCTCACACAAAAGCTGAAGTCGAATATATATATATATGTAAACATAAGAAAATCACCCAAAAAGGCAGAGCTACATAACCACCTTAAATTTGTACTCCATTGAGTCTTAGCCATTAAGCGATATATGTGGTTTTGATAGACTTTATGTGGGTTGATATGTGTGTAAAGTACTTTAGTTTAATGGCAATTGTAATGTTCGGATCGTTTAAAATTTATATATGGATAAGATTTGGAGTTCGCGTAGGTTTGTTTACTCTTGTCTTAATATGGGATTAAAGACAAGTTGTAATAAACATGAGATGTCCAGGGATCCGAACCCAAATGTCAAACCCTACTTTGAAAGTAACGATAAAATCATACAGTCGTTAACTAGGGTTCATTTCTTATATTCGTATAGTTTTGTTTATATGGGGGGAAAGAAGAGAAAAATAATTATGGTTCAGTAGAAAAGAAGATGCGCATACGGCACGGGATAGATTCCTTTTATCATATGCTTTTGAGTTGGGGCTTACGATTCATTTGTCCTTTTTAGTTACATAGTAATGTATGTTTAAAATAAACTAATCCGAATTAATGATCACTAAAGCAAAATGATTAAAAGAATTAAATGTCATGTTTATCCCAACATTTGCCTTCCTTGTTTCCCGTACTTCAAACTCTCTCAGTGCTTTGCGTAACAGATAGATAAGTGGGTAGAAAGATTCCATACGTTTTTGCTTTCTCTTCTTTTAATTGATCAAAAGCTTATCAATCAACACACTCGTACTATAACTATTTTATTATATTCTGATCGTGTTGGCGACTGATTAGCGCTAATAAACTTATTCAGCAAGAGTATTTTGAGGCAAGTGCTGCAAGAATGGACAACTTAACCGAAGTATCCAAAACCAAGATTCGATCTGTTGGTTCGCATACACTAAATATCTTTTAGATGTAGATCAATTCACATCTGTACATGTTAACAGCAAAACTAAAAGCAATCTCTTTATAAAAAAAATGCGAATGCCACAACCTTAAAGCTTAAACATCCTTAATGGCTGAAATTGAGCGGTAGTTGGCCTTAGTTTATTTTTACAACAGTAGTTTCCCCTAAGTTACGCCACGATTTAGGGAATTCCTTAGCAAAACTTGATCGGAAACCAAGGAATGCTATATTAGTCTGACTCGGTTAAAGTTAAAATAATCTAATTGAATAAATAATAACCGAGACTCAGTCAAAAACGTCAAAGTTAACCAACACCATTTTTCTGGGACGGTTTTATAAGTATTGAGTCTTGCATATATATAGACTAAACAATTAACAATACTTTTACTTAATGTATAATTTTCTTTATAGCAGTTTTTTATTTGTCATTTTTCTTTGTGTTTGGAAACGTTGTCTATCACCGTAAAGCTTAATTAAAGCTACTAAACATCACAAAAAATAATAATTACTAAAATAAAATAATTTGGTACTACTTTGCAGTTATTAATGAGTTGTTTTTTTTTGAGAAAAGTGATTAATGAGATATTAAGAAAGATTTTTTTTTTTTTGACAACTACTAAGAAAGATTATAATACTGATTTATATGATATCTATATATAAACATTCACGATTATTATAAAGAGACCCGAACCAAAATTAACTAGTCACATGGATCCCATCGTCCACTTGTATCAGTATATGTAAACAACAATAATCCAAACTGTTCTCGTACAGAACTACAGAACGTGGTACGTGCTGGATCAGCAGGTTTAAGAACATGTCTCTAGCGCGGATAAGAATCATAAGATTTCTCGGAATAAAAAGAAGCTGTCCACCAACAACACTAGAGTGGGCTTCATTTGAATTTTACATGAATAAGGCCCAAATATTAGTTTCTCGTCTTTTAAATAATTGCGTGTTGGCCGGCCCACTTAAATTTCGAAAATTTCGAAACGTCGTCGTTTCCGGCAGTGATCGCAACCAACGCCTCGAGTCAGTAGCTACGTTCGTCGTCGGGTCATTTCACTCTAAACCCGTGCAAGGAAGCAAATACATGATGAACCTCTCGAGATCCGTCGCGCTCATCTCCTTGCTCCTTCTTCCGTTGCTTAGCTTCTCATTCTCCGTCGATAATCCGACGGATCGGCGTGTGCTGGTTCTTCTCGACGATCTGTCACTCAAATCCTCTCATTCTATCTTCTTCAGCACTCTCAAATCGCGTGGATTCGATCTCGATTTCAAGCTAGCTGAGGATTCGAAGCTCGCGCTTCAACGATACGGCCAGTACTTGTACGACGGGCTCATCATCTTCTCCCCCTCCACTGAGCGTAAGATCTTATCTTCCCGATCGCTAAATCTGGATAACTGTATCTCATTTGCTTGTGTACAATAGGATTTGGAGGATCGTTGGATTCGAAATCGATAGCTGACTTCGTTGATTCGGGTCGTGACTTGATCTTATCGGCGGATACTTCTGCATCCGATCTGATTCGTGGGATTGCCACTGAGTGTGGGGTTGATTTCGATGAGGTTCGTCTCTCTTCTTCTTCTTCTTTGGAACACAAAATGATAGATAGGATTTTTGGATTTATTCAGCTATTGATTTTGTCTACGTAGGATTCTTCAGCAATGGTTATTGATCATTCCAGCTTCTCTGATGTTGACGGTGACCATACCTTGATTGCTGCTGACGATTTAGTTAAATCCGATGCCATTTTAGGAAAAAACAAGATTGAGGTTATCTCATAGCTCTCTTGTATGCTTTTATGTGTTTTATTAGGGAACACTTTGAGTTTGTTATGTGAGTTTGGTTTTTGGATTACAGGCTCCCGTGCTCTTTAGAGGGGTTGCACATTCTTTGAACCCTACCAACAATCTGGTGAGTCCATTTGAACATGCCTGTTTCATGCATTCAGTTGCTCATTCCTTGATGTGAGTATTAACTTTCGCCAATTCATGCCTGATGATGATGCTCCATTGCTAGGTTTTCAAAGTTCTTTCAGCCTCTCCATCTGCTTATTCTGCTAACCCAAGCTCCAAGTTGTCCACTCCTCCCCACCTCACTGGGTCTTCAATTTCCCTAGTCTCTGTCATGCAGGTTTCTCCCTCCCTCTATCTATTGTAATGTACCTTTGGATAGTTCGATGTTCCTGTGAAGTCTGAACTATCATGTTCTTGGCAGTTCTACACTTCTGAAAAAAAAAATATTTTCATTGAGTGCACGGATTTTGATGTATATTTGAAAACTGCAGGCCAGGAACAATGCTAGGGTTATGATCTCAGGTTCTTTGCAGTTGTTTAGCGACAGGTTAGTAGCCTTTGGTGGTCTTCCTCCTGCTAATTCATGCATATGGATCTGTCTGATTCAGAGATTTCTTTGCATGAGGCAGGTTGTTCAGATCTGGTGTCCAGAAAGCAGGGAGTCCAAACAAGTAAGCAGACACATATTTCATCATGTGAAATTATTAGTCCACTTCACATAATTTCTAGCTACACAGATCTAAGTTTTTTAGATATCTTATTTTGTTTTGAAGGAAGATTAACTGATCGTATGTAAAACATTTTTCCAGATATGGAAAATCTGGCAACGAACAGTTTGTGACTGAACTAAGCAAATGGGTCTTCCACGAAAGAGGCCATCTGAAGGTATACGCAGGGTCTTTTGTTCACTTGTTTTGCACTCTCCTATAAACCTTGCTAGATAGAGATTATTTGTTGAATTAGTCACCACTTTAACCTTCATGGATACGTTCCTCACGGACCTCACCTATCATTTGCGCAGGCTGGTAGTCTTGTACACCATAGGGTTGGAGAAGCAGATGAGCCAGCAATATATAGAATAAAGGATGACCTGGTATGGTTTCTACATCTTTCCACTCTCCCAAAGTCTTTGTCCTCAGGTGATATAATAGCCGGGTAGTTTAGTGTGAATCTGCTGCAAGCTTATAATGTGGCATTTTCATGGCAGGAATTTTCGGTGGAGATACTGGAGTGGTCAGGGAAGAGCTGGGAACCGTATGTAGCCGATGATGTGCAGGTTCAATTTTACATGATGAGCCCATATGTGCTGAAAACCTTGTCAACTGACAAGAAGGTGACTTAATTTCTGAGCTCCAAAACAGAGTCTTCTCTTTTTTTTTTTCTCATGGGGATTTAAGTTTCTTTCATCTTTATAAGTTAGAACTCAGCTTGCTTTGTGTTGTCTACTTTGCAGGGTATGTTCCATACATCTTTCAAGGTTCCTGATGTCTATGGTGTATTCCAGTTTAAGGTTGAATATGAAAAGCTCGGCTACACAACATTATCTCTTTCAAAGCAGGTTAGTAGATTATCTCTTTCGAGTTTTTGCTGACTTTCTAGACAAAAGACTCGTGGCAGTAAAAATAATAACGAGGATATATATATATATATATATATGCAGATTCCTGTGAGGCCTTACAGGCACAATGAGTATGAGAGATTTATCCCAACTGCGTATCCTTATTATGGAGCCTGCTTTACCACTGTAAACTCTCCCATACTTCCCCTCTTCTCTTTTTTTTTCCCACACACAAACAACTGATAAAGGAGCTTATCTTTTGTGTGTTTAAATGCAGATGGCTGGTTTCTTTGTCTTCAGCTTCGTCTATCTCTACCATAAGTAGAAAATGCCTTAAATTAGTTCTTCAGTCTCATAAAGTAAGCCAGACATCTTCATATTTAGACGAGAATGTAATATTTGAATTTTGAGTCCCCTGTTATTTCGCGAACAAGCTTTAGTGGAACACCTTTGTTTTGTTCTCCAGCTACTTTACGTTTAGCGGTAATTTTACAACCAATTTACGCTCTCTCTTCCCCTGTGGTAAAAAAAATACAAGTATGACCCAGCAGGTCACTCACTGCAATACTTTTCATAAATATCAGTATGTCCGAGGTAGGTGACTCACTAATAGTTCCTAAAATAGTTCCTAGTAACTCTGCAAGAAACTTTAATCCGAAAACTAGTTCAAAAGAAATATTTTTTTGAAAAAATATTAGTGAGCAGACTGCAATACTTCTTAGTTTGAAAAAAAAGAAACAAAAACCAAAACTGACATTCAGATTTTTTGAAAATCTAAAATCTACAACAAAACTGAAAACTAAAATCTACAACAGGGTTCCCCCCCTTTGTCGGCAAACCATCCCTCAGATTCCTATCTCATAGACTGGACAAGACAAAGAAGATGCGTCTTACCAGCTATTCCCAGATTCCCTTACCCCGTTCAGAGATCACTCCGTCAGCCCCAGACATTGAGTTGGAAGAAGGAAAAATTCTGTTTTTGCCTTCCCCTGCAGCAGTCAAGAAAGCAAAAAAGGCTAAACGTCTGGAAGCTAAGTTCGCCAACTCCCCCCCATCTCAGTCAGTTACACAGATGTTCTCCTCCATCAGAGACAAATCCTTGGGGAGGAAGCCACCTCGGTTCTAGCTCTTATCCTTCCTTCCTGTAAATATGAAGATTTTTTCTTGGAATGTTAGGGGCTTCAACCATAGTGTTCGACAATCTTTTGTAAAGACTTGGATTAATAAAAATCGTCCGCTCATAGGTGGCATTCTTGAGACAAGAGTTCTGGAAGAGAATGCTCAAGGAATCATTTCTTCGACCTTTCCGGGTTGGAGATGGGAGAATAACTACTCTGATGCTGAGTTGGGTAGGATCTGGATTGTGTGGGATCCGGCAATCTCAGTTATTGTTTATAAAAAATCTGCTCAGTTTATTTTATGCGGCGTTTTCGACCCTGCTACGGAGATCTCTGTTACTGTGGCTTTTATCTATGGATTCAACACTGAAGGACAGAGGAGAGAGCTCTGGAGAGAATTATCGGATCTGAATGTATCCTCTTCTCTGCGTAACTCCCCCTGGATACTTATGGGTGATTTCAACCAGATTTTGAATTCCAGCGAGCATTATTCGGTTAATGCTTATAACGCTCCGATTAGAAGAATGTCTGAACTTCGGGAGTTTATGGAGTCCAATGAGCTTTCTGATCTGAGCTGTAGAGGTACCTTCTTCACCTGGACCAATTGTAGACCTGAGAGTCCTATATTGAGGAAAATAGACAGAGCTATAGTCAATCCGTCTTGGAATCTTCAGTTTCCAGAGTCTTTGGCAACCTTCGATCCTCCTGGAGACTCAGACCACTCTCCTTGTCTGATCTTATTCTCTCCAGTTCCTCAGTCAGGAAAGAAAAGTTTCAAGTATTTCTCCTTCCTTTCCTCCCATTCAGACTTCATCCACGACTTCGGGCAGCTTGGAGTGAGTCAGTGGGTGTGGGTTCAAAACTATTTATGCTTGGGCAGAAACTAAAGAAAGCTAGAGACTGCTGCAAATTGTTGAATAGGGAGAAGTTCAGCAATATCCAGCAAAGAACTAAGACGGCTTTAGAAGACCTGGAGGGAATTCAATCTCTACTGTTGACTTCTCCGACTGAGGCACTAGTGGCTGAGGAATCTATGGCTAAGGAATCGTGGGCTTTCTTCGTGTCTGCCCAGGAGAATTTATGTAAGCTCAAATCGAGGATTAGATGGCTGAGAGAAGGAGACTCGAATACCAAATTCTTCCACAGAGTTGTTCTAGCCAATCAGTCTTGGAATGCTATCAGGTACATCAGGGACTCCTCGGGCCTTCGTATCTACAACCAGCAACAAATCAAAGGGATGATAGTAGCCTACTTCAAGAATCTACTAGGTTCAGAGAGTAGAGGTATTGTCCCAATGACAGTGGAGGAGATAAGGGAGATTCATCCGTTTCGGTGCTCTGCCTCGCTAGACTCAGCCCTTACTAGGATTCCGACTGAAGAGGAGATCAAGGAGGAATTCTTCAAAATGCCAAAGTGCAAGGCTCCTGGACCCGATGGCTTTCCAGCAGAGTTCTTCGTTGAGGCATGGGACATTGTAGGAGAGGATGCTGTTCATGCTGTTAAAGAGTTCTTCTCTTCCGGGAGAATGTTGAGAAAGTTCAACGCTACTACGGTGGCTCTGATTCCCAAGATTACAGGAGCTAACGAACTCTCGAAGTTCAGGCTTGTATCCTGTTGCTCCACAGTCTATAAGGTTATTGCTAGACTATTGAAGAGACGCCTAAAATTGTTTATTCCAGAGGTAGTTCAGCATAATCAGGTTGGCTTTATAAAGGGCAGGTATCTTTGTGAGAATGTTCTCCTAGCTTTTGAGCTGGTTAATGGGTTTCATAAGAGGGGTCCTACATCTCGGGGCTGTCTTCAGATTGACTTGATGAAGGCCTATGATAACCTCAACTGAGATTTTTTGCTTAACGTTCTGATGGCTTTTGACTTACCGCCGATATTTATCAATTGGATTAAGGAATGTGTCACGACAACGACGTTCAGTATAGCATTCAATGGGGAACTATTGGATTGTTTTCCAGGTAAGAAGGGTGTGAGACAAGGAGACCCCATTTCCTCTTTACTGTTCGTGATGGCTATGGATGTTCTATCTAAACTTCTCGATAAAGGCGCAGTGAATAATCTCTTTGGTCTTCATCCCCTTTGTAATGCTCCTTTAATCACCCATGTTAGTTTTGCGGATGATGTACTGCTGTTTTTCGACGGGTCAGACAGATCTCTTCAAGGGCTGCTTGGCATTTTGGACAGATTTAATATGGGCTCGGGTCTAGGCATCAATCGTAGCAAAACTGCAGTTTTCTTTGATGGGGGGAGATAGAAACCGCAATCGTGCTTCTGCTGCCTCTCATGGAATTTCTCAGGGTTCCTTTCCGGTCAAATATCTAGGGGTTCCTCTCACAACTAGGAAGCTGAGGAAACAAGACTATCAGCCTCTCTTGGATAAGCTCCACGCAAGGTTTACCTCTTGGACTGTTAAACAACTGTCTTTCGCGGGGAGGCTCCAGTTGTTAAAGTCTGTGATTTACTCCACTATATCCTTTTGGGCTTCTATCTTTCTCCTCCCCAACAGGTGCCTTAGAGCCATGGAACAAATGTGCAACAATTTCCTTTGGAAAGGTGCTCCCTCAGGAGCCAGAGGAGCAAAGGTAGCTTGGGATATTGTGTGTTCTTCCACGCAATCAGGGGGTCTTGGCCTAAGGAGATTGAGTCAGTGGAATAGAGTCTTGGGTTTGAAGTTGATCTGGTTGTTATTTACTTCTTCTGGTTCATTATGGGTTTCTTGGACGAGGCTTCATTTGCTTGGCAATAAGAACTTCTGGATACTGGATCCCACCAGGTCGTGTAGTTGGATTTAGAAGTCGTTATGTAAGCTCAGAAGCCTGGCTCGGCCTTTTGTAGTGTGTGAAATTGGCTCTGGGATAACTGCAAGTTTTTGGCATGAGAACTGGACCTCTTTGGGTGCTTTGATTGATTTAACGGGTGAGCAAGGTCCTATGCTAACTAGTTTATCAGTCAATGCAGTGGTTCGGGAAGCTTTAGTGCATAACAGTTGGTGGATAAGCTCCTTCAGATCAAGGAACCCAAGTATTTCGCTAATAAGAAATAGCCTTCCTGACCCGCAACCTATATTTGAGTCAGCTGAGGATGATCGCTTCTTATGGCAGATAGGTGATCAAGCTCCAACGACTGTGTTTTCATCCTCCCGTATGTGGAAACATCTCTTTGATCAGCTCCCTGAGGTTTCGTGGCATAAATCTATTTGGTTTAAAGGAAGGATCCCGAAGCACGCTTTTATATCCTGGTTGATTGCCCTAAACAGATTATCAACTAAGGACAGAATGCAAAATTGGGGCATTGTTGTTGATCCTACTTGCATCTTGTGTAACTCAGCGGATGAATCCCGTCAACACCTATTCTCGGAGTGTCCCTACGGCCGAGAGGTGTGGAATCACTTTTTCTCAGCAGCTCATCTTACCCCTCCTCCGTTGATCATGGATGTTATCCTGTGGATTAAGGCTCCCTCTCGTGACAGCAACTTAAACTTGATCCTGAAGCTGGCTTACCAAGCCTCTCTATATACGATCTGGAAAAAAAAGAACTCTCGTCTTCATTCACAGGTTGTTCGCCCAGCGGCTTCTCTCATTCAGGAAATCCGTCGTCTTCTTCGTGCAAAGATGGACATCCTAACCAGAGAGCAGCGGAATCTACCCTCAACGATCACCTTCATGTCAACATGGCGTCACCATTTTGATAGGTAGTTAGATTATGTTTCATGGCGTCACCATTTTGATAGGTAGTTAGATTATGTTTCTTCTTTTCGTTTTTGGTTTTGGTTGTAATTTTGTTTTTTAATAATAAAAGTGGAAATTTAAAGTAAAAAAAAAAAACAAAATTTAAAAACCAAATACTAAAATCCTAAAGTCATGCCTTGTTCAACGATGTGATTCATTGACAACTAATAACAAATACAATTTCCCCCAACAAATACAATATTCTTTTACAGTAATATCCGAGCTACTGTACATTTATCACCGATTTAGAAAGATAAATCAGTGATATATCAACATAAAATACAATGAAAGGAAAATTCCAAAACACAATAGAAGGAAAACTTCAAACACCTCTTACAATCCAACAAGTACAATTTATAAATTTATGAATAATAAATACTAGATAGTAATTATTAAAGAATATAGTTTTATAAACAAACATAACATATATTAAAAATCAACAAACTATATTTAATAAACTTTCATAGAAAATAAAATGTAAATAAACAAATTAGATTTTTTAAAGCTAAAAATTATTATAAAATTCAGATAAATATTAATAAGACCGCACTACGAAAACAAATTTATACTATATAAAATTTGGTATATAAACTACTAAAGTGTCTACATATTTAAAATCATCATTCACAATATCACAAATCATTATTTTAGTTACAATTTAGAAGATATCTAATACTTCTAGTCACTGGCGAATGTACATAGACAAGAGTACTACACTTGTCCACCATGGTTTTTAAAATTTCAGTGTTTTTTTAAATGTTTTTAAATACCTAACTTCTAGATCCTCGCTGCTTCTAGTTCTAGAACACATCAGGTTACCCTCCATCAATAGCCTTGGAAAGGGAAATTGTAAAAACAATTAGCAATGGGTGTCGTTAGAGCAGGTTGTTCACTTAAGACTCGGGCTTGTATAATGGTTATAGGCTTTTAAGTTAGGTTTTTCAGTCCTGCTATGCTATTGTTTTGCCCATTTGAAACTGAGTATCCACCTAAAGATAGTGCATAAAAATATTGACAAGGTTGTATTTTTATGGTTACTTGTGGTAATATGGAAAATAATCGGTTACTTGTGGTAATATGGAAAATATATATAAAAATTAACGGTCAAGAAAAGGAAGAGTGGGTGGGTGAATAAAAACAGTAACGTTCATTCACTCAACTGGGGAAGGTAGCTTCGTAAAAAGCAAAGAATCAACCCTTCTCTTTGTTATTTATCACATAAACAAATAAACAATGACCCCACAAGAAATTTAAAGTAGTTGGATCCTCTCGTGAGAGCTTGGTCGGTTAACTAAACAAAACAAAATAGCAAGGAAACCCTCCTTAGATATCAACTCCCCAACACTCTCATGCACATACACTCAGATTCCAAACTCTCCTCTTGCGTTTACGTGGCAACTTGTTTACGTCTGTCCTCATTCATTTAGTAGCTACTCAACTGCTCCTCCTTTCTCACATTTTCCGTGTATACCTTCTTCTTTTTTGGACGGGGATTAATTGTGAGATTCTCCGACGACACGCAGGTCAAATTGTTCTCAAACACACACGTACCTTAGTTTTACGTTGTCGTTAAAGTGGCCTGAAATAATTATTCGATGAACGATGTTATGTGCTCTGGTTTCTTGTCATAAAAACTGTCTTCTTACTCTAAACTACAATATTTACGAACATATTACATTTGACAATGTTGCTCTTATACATACATATCATTGCCTTCCACTAAGATTTTTTTTTGGAAAGATGATGACTTCATATTCTCGAACAATACATTATTACGTTATGAATATGTTCTCTCGTGTCTTCATAATCCACTACTGGAATATTCTTCCTTGGCTTAATGTTTGAAAAAGGACTCACCGAATTTTTAAAATCTCAATTATACAGAAATGATGCTTGCACTTATCTAAATCTACGTGTTATGGAGAGCACCGCATTCTAAAGGATAATACACATTTTTCTAAATCAAAATTTCGTTTTAGAGTATTGAAGAGATTTCGTATAATTATAATTAAGGGTTTTAATTTGATTATTTAAATGAATATTTTAGTAGTTCTTGGAAGACTTCGCGTGTCAGCAATATTTTATTTGTCTCCAAAAAACGGCAATGCGCGTGGGCTGGGCTACTCATCTATGACGTCGGATGCTTTAGCTAAAACCTAAAACTCAAAACCGATATAAAAACATTTTCATACATTTTTATTCGTGACATACTCTTCATTTGCAAAAATTTCTGTTAAGTATCTCATTTGAATAAAATATAAATATTTAATTTAATTTTAGTTTTACCATTAAAATTTATGTGAAAATGAAAATATTTAGAATAAACACATGTGTCACAATTTCTTTTTTTTTAAAGTTTATCAGGTAATATTCTAGTCTTATTTTGTACTATTTTTACCTTTCTAATAATAATATATCCATTAGAATATTACAAACGTGTATGCTCTAATGTAATTCCCATGACATAACGATTTAATCCTCAATTTATTATGCTCCTATTGCTCTCATGGGGGAATTTGCTCAATTTTTTTTTTTTAAAAAAAGAGAATTTGCTCAATCTGATTATCAAAACTCGCCAAAAACGAGGATTTTTTCTTTCTTTTTCATCTAAATATTTTCGAGTTGATGTGCATTTAATCATATATATTATTATTACAATGCATGCATGATTTAAAAATGCGAATGAAATTCTTCATTCGTCAATGATTTATATTTTTAAAATATCAGAGATGTCTATCGAGTGTATTCACACCAAGGAATAAACCAAATGCATTATTGCACTAATAGGTTATCAAATATTTGATGGTCCTATCCTATCTTATTCGTTTTGCTTTGTCAGCTATCAATGCGTTTATTAGCCACGTTAATTAAAATAGAGTATATAGTTAGCTGTATTATAACTAACGTCTAAAATAGTTTAATAAGGCGAGAAATAGATAAGCAACGCCTATGTGTAATTGTCGTGTTAAAATCTATATGGCGCGATAAAGATACTGATGCGTCCTGTTTGTTTGCGTCATTGTTCTGAGCCAACGATGATACCTATAAAAGGAAGCTATCTTCAGTTTCAATCTCAGACCAAAACACAAAACTGTTTTCTCTCTGTGTCTTGCTCTCCCTGAAACCGTAGGTAGCTTTTAGAGATCGACGATGTCGTCGAAGAAAACACTAGTTCGAAATCTCTTCAACATTTCCAAAACATATTCCCGGATCTCGGGTCTTACCCGAATGCGTCCTCAGACCAAACCCGGAACTACTCCTGACGCCGGTGAATCTGGAATCCGCCGGAGATTTCTCCACAAGAGAGCCTTTTCCTCGCCGGAGATTGTTCCAAGAGGGGGTAATCTGATGGAGAAACTCAGGGAGCTGACTTTATCGAACAATCGGCTTCGCCTCGATGAGATGTTACCGCCGCCGACGCCGGAGAAGACGTCTCCGGGAAGTTTTCCGGCGGTTACGGTGGAAGACGTGAAGAAGCTCATGAGAGCAGCGGAAATGGAGATGGTGAAATCGAAGCTGAGAGAGACTGGGAAAGTTTGGGTTCCGTTGCCGGAGTTTGTCCGATTATGCGGAGAAAACAGTTCGGATCCTGAACAGGGTAACCGGGTCGCTAATATGCTCGACGAAGCTGGAAACGTCATCGTTTTGGGAAATTTCGTCTGCCTTAAACCCGAAGAGGTAAATTTTCTAAGCATGCATGCATGCATTTCCACACAAAATTACAATAAAATTGCTGACCAAAAAATGCAAAAATTAAATATCTAAAGTTTTTTTTCTTGATTTTGTATAGCTAACAAGCGCCGTGGCTGGTCTCATTCCGACAAACGAACCCACTGGCGACGCCGTGACTAGACAAGAGTTCGAGCAACTTGAGATTGTAAAATCAGACATCGACAAAAGAGCCGAAGATATGGTACGGCGAGAATTAATGGCCGGGCTGGGCTTTGTTGTGGCCCAAACCATCGGATTTTTTCGGTTGACGTTTTGGGAACTGTCATGGGACGTGATGGAGCCCATATGCTATTACGTAAGTTCGACGTATTTCATGGCTGGTTACGCCTTCTTCATCCGAACCGCAACAGAACCTACCTTCCAAGGGTTTTACAAAAGCCGGTTCCAGACCAAGCAGAAACGGTTGATTAAAATGCTGGATTTCGATATCGACCGCTTTACCAAGTTACAGAAGATGCATCGCCCATGACCTTACTAAATCTGGTCGTTGTTGATCGTAATAATTTTGTTGGTTATCTTCTAATTCGGATACTATTTACAAGTATAAACGTCTAAAAGTTTTATAGAGATTATTAAACTTAGAAGGATCTTTCTTTTTCACAAAACACACTTGGTTTGCACACTAGCTATATAAAGAAAGAGAGTTGTAGTCAGTGGCTGAACTAGAATTCCATCTTATAGGGGTCATAGTTGATTTATCATAAACAAAAGGGTCATATTTGAGTTTTGAACTCAAGACATGGGGTCAAAAGGAGAAGTTACGACCAATTTACCACAGAAAAAACATTGCTTACAAGCCTAAATGTTTAATTTTATATATTTCATATGGGTCACTTGACCTCCCTACTTTCAAGGTGGCTCCGCCACTGGTTGTAGTCTCTTGGAGATATATAGAATATAGTATGCCAAAGAGCTCCCAAAAAATTGCATAAAAATAGATAGCTCTAATCTCTTGGGGGAGATTCATAACTGAATATATTATTAATGGGCATAGTTGACGTCAAAATGCTAACTCAGAATGAAAAAAATATCACATCGTTTATATATTGCTTTGAGTATCATTATTCCACATAATTTGTGGAATGTGAGATATTCTGATAAGATTGCAACTAGATTGTCAGTTTTAGAATATAACAATATGGAATGTTTTATTCCATTACATTTTACAAATCCTTATCATTTATAATGAAATGTCTCACTCCATCACTTATACAAAAAAAAAGTAAATAAAATTGAAAGGAAGTCATTTCCTTTTTTGTCAAACAAGGAAATCATTTTATTATAATTTTGATCCTGAACAAATGGAATGAAATGTATTTCATTTTTCATATTTTATTTCTTTTTACTCCACTGAGTACAAAACAGTCTAATTGAAATCTCTCAACCCCAATATTTTAGAAACACCATAACAATATGAGTTTTATACATGCTACATAGGTGGAAAAACTGTTTATATGAAAAATTATCTATTGGACCAAATCACAGACTCTAATATCATATTATTAATAGGTTTGACTCACACCCCAAAAGCTAAATCAAGAGTGAAGGAAGGATTGTCACACATCACTTATATACTGCCCAACAAGAACCATTATACCACACCATGTGAGACTTTCTAATAACAACCTTAAGAAATCCAAGACGAACTTGTGGTCAAATGCTGCTGGCATGGGCATGGCTAAAGTTTTCACCATCAATGTATAACTAGCAACTAATGGCACTAAGAAGACACTTGTATAACACGCAAGACAGTTGGAAGTTTCCAAACTTCTCCGGAAAAAGAAGAAGAAATTCTTTTAAAACTGAAAGAAAGAGCAATCCTGTAACAGAAGAAAGCAGTTCTATATTTACAATGTAACTATGTAAGAGATGGTGTTGTCTACTCACAATCTTCTCTTTATTCAGAGCTTGTTCTCAACACTAGAAGATTTTTTTTCTCAACTTTCAAGAAATAGGCCACATTTTACCAAAAAAAAAAAAAAAAAAAAAATAGGCCATCACAGAATTCAGGGGTTTTCAAGTGCAAATCACAGCATTCGTAAGTATCCATATTCCATAAGTCTGTGACCGAAGATTTCATGCGTTGTAGTCACACCCATCTATCATCACAAAGTTCGTTCCGTGTGGGCTGCAAACAACAAGCCAAAAAATCACAGAGACTACTCTTTCCTATTGTAACCAAACTCCCTCCCCCCCCCCCCCCCCCCATTAGTACCTCTAAGTCTATTTGCCTCTTTTCGCTTCTATTCACAGACTCCTTCACATTTTGGAACAGTCGAATGGATAATAGGTTAATTTAAACGAAATAATTGAAGATTACCAAGATGCGAATGGTTAGTATACTTTATCAAAGATTAGATGTGCCACGGCTCTTAGGCCACACACATCTCTGTGTTGTGTCCACTGACGATTTGACGTTATAGTATTACAGTGACGTCTAGCCCTCAACTGATTCAAACCGCATTTACAGCTCCACGTGTAAAATATTTCGAAAAAACAAGTGAATAAAAAAGGAATTAAAACACTTATCCTGCGCGCTGTACCAACTACAAAGTCGTATTAATCAGTGACTAATTAAATCTCTAAAAGGACAGTTTACATTATTTTTCTTTTCGGCAGGCCACAATATATATTAAAAGGTACAATACTTCTTCAAGGATAGTCGACAAAGAAGAATACATTACCTAACAAAAATGATGATCAAAGATGTTCAAAACATGAGAGCCGAGAAGATTAATGCCAAAGACGAATTAGCTTTTCAGTCACCAGGAGATTACGTAAGATTCATAAGCCCTGAGGTTTACAAATCCAACAGACAGAAATATCTCAGAAGCTACACGTTCAAAAGCTACGAGGAGGAAGCAGACTCGTCTTTCAAGAAACAGAGGAAGTGGTTCAAGAACAAGAAGATGATGATCAAGTTTAAGAAGACAAGTGACTCACTTGGCAACTCGCTCAAGTCTTGTCTCATCCGCTTGTTCTCTTGCTTTCATGTTTGATCCTTCTAATATGTACGATCACCCATTCCTCTTTTTTCTTTTGTCTTTCGTATTTCAGTCAATCTTCACTTTGCTTTTGGAATAATTTCGAACTCCTTGTGTAAACTTTAAACTAAATTTATTCGAATATCACACTGTTGTCTCGTATCCACTGAATATCTATTTTTTTCTATTTTTTAATTGCATAGACTTTTGAAAATGACAGACGATATGTTGCTGTTCCTGTTAAATTGTTGAGCTAATTAGGTAAATACCCTAAAACTATGGAGATACCATGGAGGAGGGGGAAAATGGTAGATTTGGGGGGGAAAAATTTAGGAGAATTGTGTGTAGGGAGTGCAAATATTGTATATGTTGTGTGTATGGAATGCAAATTCTCTAAATTGTTAGCGTGTAATGAGAAAGTTATGGAATGTTCTAGTCAATATCATGCGAGCCGGCACAGTCGAATTGGCAGAAGGATTCTTCGAATAGAATTCTTTAATCTTGAACAGTGCGTTTTGATCCTAGAGAGTTGACGCATGTGTAATGTATACACATCAACTCATCAAGATACATTATCATCTAATACGACAACGAGAAAAATATTCTAAGGATAAAATGCGAAATTTTATTTCAACTAAAAATATAAAAAGAGATAGAAGAGAAATTAGTGACCACATAAATCGTAATCAAATCGATTCTTAATATTAGGTCATCGGGTCACTTTCTGATATATCATATAATATATTTTTGAAAATCATTTTGCTTTAGTTATTTGATTTTTTTAGCAATAAAGCTATATGCCCGAACATGAAGAGCCACGTCACATTCAGCACTATCTTTCTCCACTTACATTATATAATGATTTATTTTGGTTACCATACATAAGATTCAATCACTTAAAAATACATTATATAATGATTTAGAAAAAATACACTATGATTTTTGTATGTATCAGTCTGCAAATTGTTAGTATCTCTAACGATTTTCGGGTGAGCATGAGCTGATCCTAATCATTATAAAAATCTGCGTCACGATTTTTTCTTATGCGTCGAATCGGATGTATGAAACTCAGTTTATACGCTATTCAGCATTTTCTGTGAAGAATAGGTGCGTCCACCACTTCCAGCAACATGACTATGATGGGTCATGTTGTTATCAGTCTACTGCGTGAAACAAGACCCAAAAGGGCCATTAAAACAAATTTTGACAAGAGCACAGGTCCGTATTTCACAATTCTTGTGCCCATCAATACCGATTACGACGGCTGGGGGACTCGTCTGACTGACACACACAACTTCCCCCGGCGTCTTGTATTAGGATCAATCCAAATGAGCAGGATTAGACACGTATCAAATATCCGAGTTTTTTTAAGGTATTTGTAATTTGCTTTGTATGTTACGAATATTTAATTTTACTATTTGCTTTGCTTCAAAGAAATATATATATTCGGAAAAACAGATATTCGAAAAATAAATAGATATTTGTGAATATTTACAAATACTTACGGATATATCATATATTTTATTCAGTATAAATAATCTTCAAAATTTGATACAATTTTGTTTTGTAAAATATATTTTTGCATGATACATAAGATAAAATTAAAAAAAAAATTAGTGAATCTACATATTTTTAAACTTAGTTAACAATTATAATAAGGGAGAATTTGCGAGATAGCTAAGTTTGGGTTGGTAATTAAGTGGATGAACATGATGTTGACAGTATTAAGAATCTAACAATTGGGTCTCAATTCATCCGGTTGTACCCCTTAATCAAACAGGTCTTCGGTTATTATTAATAAACAGAGACAACATCGAAGGGAAAAAACGGAGGCCACGTTGATGGAAGAAAGACGTCCACGTCACACAGTTAAAATAAGATCCATATTTACCGCACATATAGTATACTAGATAAAATAGTAGAAACTTTTCAATACCATATGGAATAGTATAAACTATTCTCTAACTAGTAAATGATAATTCCAATACAAAAAATTTAACACTTATTCTGAAACACATACCATATTATAACAACATAGAATGTGAGAACACTATACCCTAATTTGGAAAAAGTGAACCCAAATCCATTTCATCAACAATATTACAACTATGTAAATAGTTGTTGAAATAGTATACTATACTATCGTACTATTCCACATGGAAAGCTTTAGACAATACAATATTGGTGAATAAAATAGAACGTTCTTTATTAAGTGTCAAATAGAACGATACATGATAGAGTCAGTAAACCCAAACCTCAACCCCTATCTTTCAAATACTAAACTCTAAATCTTAATCACTAAACCCATGTAATAACCCTAAACCCAAATAGAATGAAACAAAATACATTGCAGATGAATATTTCCTCTCTTCTTTTCTGAGACAGGGGCGCTTTCACTGATCGGTCGTCATCATTAGAACTGTAAAACAAAAACAAAATAAAGTATAAAAACAAAACTATGATTGTGAGAATGAATAATTTAAGAGAAGAATGAAAAGCAATGGAAGATTTGTTGTGTCTACTCACCGTCTACGTCTTCATCGTTGATTATTTTGTGAGAAGAAATTGTGTGGGAGAGGAAATATGTGAATAAACACAGACCACATTTTACTTTTTACAGTTACAAATTGTTAATTAAATTTTGTTTTTTTTTTGTGTGCAGGTTTTACCGGTAGATTTCAGGGGTATAATGTCATTATTATATAAAAGACACAATACATGTGGATGATTTGGGTTTTTTGGTTATACAATGAATTATAATTTGTTTGGTTGCTGTACAATGCAATTTCCCTTATAATAACACAAGACTTAAGAAAAAAAATTACAATTGTCATAATTTTTTTCTATTTCTTTTATATAAGTAATAATGTGAACATAATTTGTGAAATCATATACTAGAATAATAATTTTATACATTTAAAATTTTAAATATAATCAAAATATTCATGTATTTATATATTGTCGGATCGGATCGGATATCCGCTTTCCAAAATTTTGATATTTCTGATTTGCTTCGAGTTTAGCGGATATTGATTTTTAGTATTTGCTTCGTTTCGAAAGTTTACGAATATCTGAAATTTTCAGATCAAATTGAAATGAATAACAAATCGAATCAAATTTAACGGATAAAGTGCTCAACTCTGCAAATGTGTACCTTTTTGTCAATCGGACAAGAAAATAAAACTAAGTCCATATATTTAAAATCACTAAGATACATGAAAAAAAAGTACACAGGAACTTCGTATATTGTAAATATATATCCGACGCTATTCCGAAATCGAGGAGACTAGTGTGGTATGCTCCAAAACAAGGTAATACTATTAGTTTACCATTACCAATACTCTCTTTTGTTTCTTACCATAAACTCGCCAAACTTAACCATCGCAAATATTCATGTATCAAAAACAACTGAATCAAATTATGTTTACCAAAAAAAAGAATAAAATTATATATTTCCAAACTAGAACCGTTTAGGGTACGTAAGGTTGTCAATATCTAATTTCTATAACAACTGATTGAATATTGCTCCACCTATTTGGAATAGTATGCATTGATATTCGGAGAAACACATACGAAAAGAAAAAAAAAAGAAACTTTATGTTTTCACATTTCAAGAAAAGAAAAGAAGTAAATGAGCTTTTTCTCGTGTGAATGTGATTCTTTGACAAACGGAAGTAGACTTCTAAGACAAAGACAAATTTTCCAGACAGTAAAAGTAGAAGAAAGAAAAGAAGCAATCATCTTCTTCCAAAATGTGATGTTTCCTTTTTAATTTACTTTCATTTCTTTTGAGGTCAGGTTTTTTTCTGTCTTCTTCCTTTTTTTTTCTGTTGAGTGAATTACATTTGGAATTTTATCACTCTCTTTTCAATTATAGTTCTTATGATGTTTTTGGATACATTCTCGACCATGTCCTTGTTTTCGGGTGCATCAATTTAATGTTATACTATAGTGACTTTTGGCTTTACATAGACAAGATAGGTTCACGGGTTTTACTGCAGATTTAATCTTCGTGTTGGTTGAAATGTCTCATTGTACCACCATCTCCTATGTTATGGCCGCTACTTCTTCCATCTGGTAACTTTTTCTATAGACTCATTTTCGAGTGCGTCTTTTTTTTTTGGCCGGTTTAGTTGGAAATTTGACGACTCTATTCTCCTCACCACCATTGTCCGTGAACACATGACCCATAAGCCATACCCAACTCTTTTTTTTCATAGATTCACTTGGATTTTTTCCACAGAAGTCCTCAGCTTTTCAGGCTACCTGGTGCTTAAACCTTAAGTTCTTGTTTTGTGTTGGTTTTTGCTAAGCCACGCGGTTTCTGCTTCGATCATCACTTGGAGCATTTCCTGTAACTCTTTTGTTTTCTCCACCTCATGGGAACTTGCAAAGATGGAACGTCAGCTCCTCTGTGGTAATTTTGTAGAAAAATGGTATTTGGAGTTGGTGGTGGTAATAGAATGTTAGATTCGAGGATGGTCCAAAGCCACAAGCGTTCAAAAAGGTTAACTGATCAACTCTATTAATGTTCGTTACACTACATCGTTTCCTTCTATTTTTATTTATTTTTTGGTAGTTTTCTCTAAGTTTTACTGCGATGATCTTAGAGTTCTGGCTGCAAAATCTCTACGATGATCTTCTTTTTTCCGTTTGCTTAAATTAATTGTAGTTAGCGTGGTCCTGAAACAAGACAATGACAACTTTAGAATTTGCTATAAAGATGAGATGGCTGTTCCTTTTCATTTTTAGATCAAAATTTTGATTCTTGTTTATGGAAATAACAGAAGCACTTGATGTAAATATGTTTTTATTGAATAAATTTTACATTCATTCAAAAAAAAAAATAGAATTTGCTATAGTGTAGTTTCCCATTAATTCTTTGCTCACGTTTTAATGCACTGTGCCAGCTTTCCAGAAAAGAAAAGAGATCAATCTTCGTCCAATATTTCTCTTGAAGCCTCTCAACGCATCAAGCTAGTGAGTACGATCACCCTTCTTTTTTTTTCCAAACATGTAAAAGAGATGTGTGATGATAAAAAAAGTGGGTATATTATTTCCTTCGGTTAAACAACAGCCTTGAATGACGCTGAGACATGATTCTTTGGATTTTTATCTTTCTATTTCTTTGCTTTAACACAAATATTTCGCTATTCTTCTTTGCTGTCGCTAATGGATTTTTGTCTAATGTGGTTTAGGACATGGGTCGTTCAAATGAATCAACCAGAGGAGCCAAGCACAATCATTATCATTCAAACACCAAAACTTCTCTGAAGCAGGAGGTAACGTGTACGTTTTTCTTATTCTTTTTTACTAAGTTCACGTTTTTGTTTCCTGGATTAGGCTCAATCACCTTGTTCATGTGGTCGGAATCACAGGTGGATCATCTGGAGACAAGATTGCAAGATCAGTTTAAGGTTCGTTGTGCATTAGAGAAGGCGTTAGGTTATGGAACATCTTCTTCTTACATGCTGACTGAAACAAACGACATTCCCATGCACAAGGTCTGTCACTTAAATTTCCCAAAACTATACAGAAACGAGTTCCGTGGAACTAAAGATACCTTTTCTTGTTTTTATTTTACTTTTCTTGTTCAGCAAGCTACTGACTTGATCAAAGAAATTGCGGTTCTTGAGATGGAAGTTATACATTTGGAGCATTATCTTCTTTCGTTATATCGAAAAGCCTTTGACCAGCCAATATCAGAGAACAAGAAGCCAAAGTCTCCTCCTTCTGTTTCAGCCCCTACAAGGTGTCTAGACTTTTGTGAAGAACCATCTACAACAGATCAGCCTACCAATCCTCTTCTTGATGATTTCAAAGACAAATTGAAACCCTGTTTTCACCGTATCCACTCCCAGCTTTCAGCATCTGAGAGTAAAAAGGCATCTCCAGAATATTCTTGGAGTGAAGCCATCTGCTCTAGCCACTCCCAACCGCTGTATGCGAAGAATGGAGAAAATCTGATAAGTCTAGCTGAACATCTTGGCACGCGAATATCAGATCATGTTCCAGAGACACCAAACAGGTTGTCTGAAGGTATGGTCAAGTGCATGTCAGAAATTTACTGCAAGCTTTCAGAGCCACCACCATCTGTACTAAATCACAGACTTTCACCATCTCCAAACTCGTCCTTATCATTTTCTCCCTCTGGATTGGGAAACAGCTCCTCTTTCGATAACTCATTCCATGTAGTAGAAGGAGAGAAGGAATTCAGTCGACCATACAGCAACATGGTTGAAGTGCTTTGCATTCACAGGGGCTCCAAAAAGGCCAGTGAGGTGGAAGATCTACTGCAAAAATTTAAGTGAGTCGCTTTGAGATTAGACATGAGGATGAGGGTAGAAGGTGAATTAGGGGATCTTTAAATGTTTAAAACACTTGCAGGTCGCTTATCAGTAGATTGGAGGAAGTCGATCCAAGTAAGTTGAAACATGAGGAGAAGCTGGCCTTCTGGATAAATGTGTACAATGCACTTGTGATGCATGTAAAACTTTCTTTCTTTGAACCAAACCAATCTCGTTTTTTTCCAGCGCTTAGCAATTTATATCAATGCGTCATATAGGCCTATTTAGCTTATGGGATTCCACAGAACAATGTGAAGAGAGTGCTACTGCTACTCAAGGTAAGCAACATGATCTCTTTACATATGAACCATCCTTTCGTATTCTATGTCTTGAAAATTTTCTTGTATTTATACAGGCTGCATATAATGTTGGTGGACACACGGTTAGCGCGGAGGCAATACAAAGCTCAATTCTTGGATGCAAAATGTCTCATCCTGGACAGGTAACTTTGAGAATCAATAATGAAATTATGAAACGTTGGCTTCAAAAAGCACAAAACTTAATAATTACTTGAGTAAAAAAGACTTTTATGTTTTCATTTTTTTTCTCTTAATAGTGGCTTAGACTGCTATTTGCTTCAAAGAAGTTCAAAGCAGGAGATGAAAGAATAGCTTACGCAATCGACCATCCTGAACCTCTCCTACATTTTGCACTTACTTCAGGCAGCCACTCCGATCCCCCGGTATTTTTTTTGATCACTTTAAGAAAAAGCTAATTAAGATAACATGTGAAACTAACCCCTTTCAAATTTTAATCAATGCTTACGATATTATGCATCTTGGTTGCTGTTTTTATTTGAAACAGGTTCGTGTATATACACCGAAAAGAATCCAGCAAGAGCTGGAAAACTCAAAAGAAGACTACATAAGAATGAACTTGGGCATACGCAACCAGAAAGTCCAGCTACCAAAACTTGTGGAAACCTTTGCAAAAGAGTCCGGTTTATGTCCAGCAGGTGTCACGGAGATGGTTAACGGGAGTATACCGGAATTTTCAAGACAGTGCCTTAAGAGATGCCAAGCTGGTAGTAAATCACGGAAGGCCATTGATTGGATCCCTCACAGCGTTACATTCAGATATCTTATTCTTAGAGAACTTGCCAAATGAAATTTATAATTCGTATTTTGATGGTATGTACAGGCAGCTAGTTATACATGTTCGATCATGCCCGGTTAGTTATTAGAGATTCATAAAGTGGATTTGTTAGACGAACGTTTACATGTGAGAATTGAGATGATTAACTTCCCTTAGGAAAAACTGTATTAGATTTAAGATTGGAATCACATCATCCTCGTCGAGTCGTCATGGCCATTTCAAGTTCTAAGCAACCAAAAAAAAAACTTAAAACTAATGGATACTTGTTTTTATCCATTAGAAAAGAAAGTCAAATGGACTGGACTCTAATTACAATTTTCTACGTCGGTCGATTTTTGTTTGGTCTACTCAACTAAGTTGACCCTACTCGGCGATGGTGCTCAAATTAGCCGTAAATCTCTTCTTCCCTTTGCCACAGCCTCTTCCACCACCGCCGTTTGTCTTCATCACTCCGGCGACTTTTTTGGATTGGTGATTTATCTCCCAAATGGAGTCATCGCAACTGGCTCCGCCACTCTTGGTCAAAGCGGAGCTTGCTTTAACAGCCAGCGCCGCTATTTCCTCCGCCCTTAGCGGATGACTGAGCCACGTCAGCGGTAAAACGAAATAAAGTTGCCCCAATCGGAGTTCCTCGTTGCCGGAGACAGCTGAAACTGTGTCGTCGAAGTCCATTTCGTCTGAGTTACATACGAAACTCGTCGGGTCTTCCTGCAAGATCTGCCAAACTTTGACCGGATATGAGAACTCTTGTACTGTCCCGTCCAACAATATTAGCTTCGCCGAATCTCCCCTCAAACATTCACGTGAAACGCATGCACCCATTCTTGTTTTTTTTTTGTTTATATCCCTCGTGAATTTGATGTTTGTGTATAGTACGTACGGAGTTGATGTTGTCTGTGATTGTAAATTGAAAGATCAGACCTTGTGACGAGTTTATATATATATGAACAATCTAGGAAAAAGAAGATAGCCTCAAGAATCTAAAGTACACGTCTGGCTTGTCGTGTAATAATAACAAGGGAACATGACAGCTCAGGGTTTTGGTTATTTGTTTCACGAATTATTTAAACGTACTATCACACAAAGGGTATTTCGGGAAAGAAGGAGAGATTAACGTGGTGAAGATTGAGAGAGGAAGCATAAATAACGCTCGTCCTTGCAGCGTCCCATGGGGGAGGGGGACCACCGATTTCAGAATCCAAGAAGGACAAAGCATAAAATGTCCGTAATTACGAGACGTCCTACCAGCGTTTTGTACACTGTTTGCGGGCCCCACGCCACGTGGTGGCCCGCAACTGGTTCACTTTTTTTTTTTTTTTTTTTTTTTAAAAAAAAAACAGAAAATAAAAAATGAAAAAAATAAAAACGATTCTAGGGACAAATTTTGGTCCTACCGTTATTTATGCTCTTAGGTGGTGTCGGTGAAGGAGGAGCGGGAGCCACATTACAGACAAGATTGAGTTGGCCGTGGAGGTTTCGCGTCGCCGGTGGGTTAGATCTCACGTGAAGACAATAGGGACCAGCATGCTAGAGTTGACCCCATCTGCGTAAGCTATATTCTTTTGGCCCTTTTAGTAGATATAAGAGTCACCTAGGGTGATTTCTTTTTTTTTAATGGTTCAAAATTATTGCATGGGTGCTGTATTAATGAGAACGTATATATTATTGAGTGTCTCGTGTAGTTTTGTTCTGCATGCGCTCGAGTTTTCAGAAGAGTATATGATCTTTCACTCTTTCTTTATATGTCCAAGTAGACATATTGCTTTCTGTTTATTTATAGATCGATCTGTCATCAAAAGTAACTGATTCCTTGTCTATATTGATAGTTTTGAACAAAAGGTAGCTATATTTGATTTTACCAAAAAAAAGTAGTATATTTGCCCTACCACTCGATTGATACTTTTTTTACAAAAAAATAGCTCAATCTATTATATACACAGTCAAAAAATATCCTATGGTTTGTGACTTTGTGTGAGACTGCAATCACCCAGACACCCACGCCTCCACCCATATATAAAACCAGCGGATGGCAATTTTTGTTTAATAAGCTTGATACTCTGGCTGATATATCCTTGTCTCCACATATACGTATAGAATGTGTCTTGATAAATTTTTTTATTGAATAATAAAAGAGTTTTTTTTTTGCTAAAATTTGGAAGACATTTGCTTGTCAGTTCTTAGTGGATATTGCACATAGAACATAAACAAGGGACGCGATCTCTTAGGGTATCATATTTTAAGCGAAATTTTAATTGCACATAGAACATATACATGAAAAATAAGAACACAAAATTTTAAATGAATTTAGGATGTCAAGAAAAAATTATTGGAGTCCTAAAAAAAATATTGGACGGCACTGCTCCCAAGGTGGTGACATTTAGGCGACATCCATATGTAAGACCTACAATGGGTTATTACATGATGTGAAATTGGACAATAGTACAAAATTGCTTTCGAAGTTCCATTCTAAGCACGAGGCATGTTTTTGGCGCGATTTTGAAATGATCTTTATTTGGTTATTTAAAAAAAACATTTTTACTGTTGCATAATATAGTATCTATAATCCGAAAGATGGAATTTAACATGCTTCAGAACAAGATAATTTTTTAGATCTAGAACATGCGATTAGATTTTGAACTAACACACGCTTGTAGAATCTACTGTAAGAGTATCTTTAAATTGTGATGAGTGCATGCAAGATTTGTTCTGTACTTTTATGTATGAATAATCCCCGTAATTTACATAATTTCATTATTCATATATATACTAAGGACATCATTATTGGTAGGACAAAATTAGAAGTCCTTATATTAGTTTAATGTTATTTTTGGGCAAGAACAAAAATTAAGGACAATCTTAAAATTTTGGATTATTGGTAAGACTTTTTGAAGTTCTTAGTAAATTTTGGATCTGCTCATGGCGTACATATGTGTCCAGCTTCGTGCAGTTGACTCGTACTTGGTCTTATCAGTCTTGTACATATGAGCAATCTCTGTGACAAGAGGATCATCTGGGTTCGGGTCTGTCAGCAATGAGCAGATAAACAGCAATACCTGTATCAAAATCATCATCATCACTCGGCATTAACAAACACATAGAAACATTCATACGATTGCTAATAAACATGATAACTGTAAACTTAAAGATGATTTAAATACTGAAAAGTGAGAACAAAAAAGGCAAACCTTAGGCATCTTCATTGGTGAAATTCAGAAGGAGTTCACCAATTTATTTTTTTATTATTATTTTTGTTTGCTTTTTTTAAAAAAAATAAATTAAAAAGCCCAACCAATCGTGGGCCGCCACGTGTCGTGGGGCCCACGAAAAAGTTGTGAACTCGCTTCTTACGGATGAACCTGCAAGACCTTGAGTTCATCTTTTTTGCTTTAGGAAGTGTGTGAACCTGGGTTTATAACCCCCAATGCTGATGATCTTAGGTGGCTTGAAAAGATAATCAGGAGGAAACTGAATGGAAACCAAAAAGACTCCTCCGGCATAAGGACTGTCAGGAGGTCCCATGATGGTTGCTTGCCAATGGAACATGTCCTCAGCCACAGGACCTACAACAACAAGAAAGAACGTTATAATAAGACTTAAATCTCTTCATCAAACTTAGACCTCATAACCACATCAACAGAAACATAAACAATAGAAAAACGAAACCAATATAACTTAAATCTCTTCATGGACTCAGACCCTCTCAACCCATCAATAGACACATATTATTAGCAGGAGCTACACATCAAACCGAAATCATGCTGAGCTATATTATAAGGAAATCTTTGAAGATGATTTTTTTTACTATAATCACAAGACCAAACAGAAAAGGTTAACCAAACAAACCGGCTTCAATCAAAGAGCCTAGCTTTTACAGAACAATTCAAAAGCATAGTTATTCATATAGATGACGTACCGGTAATCACAATAGCTTTAGCATCGTCTCTGCTCAAAGCTTCCTCTACATTGTTTCCGCTAAAAAAAACAGAGTAACCAATACAATTTTAATCTTCACTAATCCTCCAACAGAGCATGAGATCAAACAAGTAGTAGTCTCGATTTCACATAATAAGTTTCATAAATTCAATTGAAAGATGAAATGCAATTGGGGAGACTAAACATCACACGAATCCATAAACAAATTGGGTAGAATCTGAGAAGGTGGAAGAGGAGCAGAGAGTACCGTCAAATGATAGCAAATTGATGGGAGGGCTGATGATTGTTACGTCGATGGTGTTGCCGATGCCAACAGATGAAATGGGTGGACGATCTCGTCGAGAGAGAATCGTGCGAAGATGAACGTGATTTGGAGACCCAACTGGATGCTGCCACGTATCGCGCAAGGACAAGAAAAAATGTGTCTTAACTAAGACGAGTCACACTATTTTCTTGCCTTTTATGATTTAAATTAAATCGGATAAATCTTAAGATATATCTTAAGATACACCGTTAATCATGCCCTAATTCCAGAGGTTTAAAACTTAAGAGAGAATCTCTCTGCGATCTGCATTGTTATGTGCTGCCCCACGCCAATGCATTTGTATGTGTTCTTTCATGTTACGAGATTTCAGACCAACTACAGACCAATAATGTTTTATTTATAAGTTAAACACCGTTTTCTTTAATGTTCACACATGCACATTAAATACATGACTAAGGTCCACATACTATATTATTTTATACGTTTTTTTAAACGAATTTCTACTTGCTATTCGCCCGTATTGTTAACTAAATTCATATCAATATATCAATAGACAAGCCAACTAATTCATTGATTATCAAATTGGTTAGACTGTAAACTTCTAAATTTTAAAATTATAAGGTAGTACTAATTTTCTTCCATATTATTATCCATGTTCGTTCAAGTTGAAAACAAACCGGAAATAAAATTACCACTATGTCTAAGAAGCCTGTTCAGATAAATCATACTCTCTCTGATTAGACAACGTAATTTTTGGAAGTTTCACAAAATATCTTAAATTTTGGTTAAAAATGTATTATTTTGTGATTAATCAGTTCCCACAATTTTTGACCAATTAAAATTTATTATACGTAAATAACTTTTTTTTTTTTTTTGTAATCCAGGGTTCCCCGCTTCGCGGGTCAATCCCTGGACCCGGTCAGGCCGCCGGCCAGCTTCATCCGGGAGGGTTTTCCCTGGGTCCGAAGGTCCAGTACCAGCGTTATGACATGAAGCGTTGCACGGTAGTTCCCTCCGACGTGAATCGAACCCCCTACCTGGATGCAGGCGGAGACCCGTCCTAACCATTGGGCTACAACGTTCCGTCTACGTAAATAACTTTTCTAAGTTTACAGTTTATTATTTAAAAAAATGTATTAAAATATAAAATATATAATTTTAACTTTTCTTTTTTTTGGTAAAACATGAATAATTTTGAAACAAAAAGAATAGTTCACAGTAGGCAGTAGGCGCTGGTTAGAGGTCTGCATAACTCACCATCGTCCTCACAAGTTATTTCTCAGCATTAGACCATATGATTAAAGTTAAGTAGTGGACTCTGGATACAAAAGAAAAAAAAAAACAACTCAAGATTTAAGGCATGTGCATCTTTTTATAATAGAAAAAGAAGAAACATCAAAAGATGTACTCATTGTAATCAAATAGAAACAGAAGATGATTAGAAATGACAACATGATCACTCAAGTTGACCATACCACACCCCTTGGATCTTCACATCCTTTGGTACCTTGGCACCCAGGTCAGTATCCGACGGCTGAAGACTCTCGAACACTCCGATCACTTCTCCAGTCTCCGGTTTGCTCTTTGTCACTTTCAGAGTGATCTCTCCCACCGAAGCTGCCGTGTTCTTCACGTTCTCCTTTGAAAGCTCCTCTTCGTCTCCTCTGCCTCCAGCTGGCAAAGCCACGGCGTTGTCATATCCTGTGGATCCACCACGGCCCTTTGGGTCCAGGAAGGAGGAGCCACGGTATGACGGGACTAAGAATTTGCCAGTAAAGTTGTCTGGTTTGCCTGAGGCGTCAAGCTGCTTGACTGTGAAGAGGAATGGCACACGCTCGCCTCCTGGAAGCTGGACAGTGACTGCAGCGTAGTCGATGCCGTCTTCTTCCTTGAAGTTTACGCTTCCATCAGCAGAAACCTGCTCGAAAACCAATAAAGAAAGACTCGATCAGTTATATACGGTAACCCTAACCCTAAGCAGTCTGTTTCTTGATGTGGAAGCAAAAGAAAACCTCGAAAGGGCCTTCAATTTCGTCAAGGGTGTAGGTGAGACGGGTCATGAGTTTGGTGTTCTGGAAATCGGGAGGCGCGTTCTTGCTAACACTCTCAGCCTTGACGGTGAAGGAAGTAGGCTCGAAGCAGAACTTCTTGCCAGCGTACTTTCCCGGTTTGAAGGAGAAAGTCTCAGAGCCACCATCAATAGTTGGGCACTGGTTGGCAGTTCCAGTTCCCTTCACTTCCATGTATGTCTTACTCTGAATCTCGTCGTACGTCAGTCTCTTCGGAGCTCCCTCTGCACTTGCTCCCTTTCATTACACCACATAGATACAACTTTAAATTTTGACAAATTGATGATCCATCAATAACCTTTCTAATTCGTAAAATAGTATCATCTACGAATTTAATACTAATGGTTGCATCTACACGAAGATTGTGAATTAATATAGGTTAACGCATTCTAGTGTGCGAATCTTAAAATGATATTGGTTTAGTGTACTGTTATACTTTCAAGGTGACAAGTTCGATACCTAGTGATGATTGTATTTAATTTTCTTTTTTTTTCTCGTTTGATGAATGAATCTTATTGTTCGTAATAAACTGTATCAAAGATTTGGTAATAGAGAGGAAGTTACCGAGACGACGAGAGCAGAGGTAGCGAGAGCGAAACCAGCGATTTTGACAGCGTCGGAGCATTTACCAGCGAAGTCCTTGAAGTCAGATTGGAAGGAACATGTGAGGCGAGCAGAGGAAGTTTCTAGCCCGAAAGATTTGCCGACTGTCTGAGTCGACCGGAGGTGAGCACTGCCGCGTGAAGGAGCGGTGGAGATTTTAGCGGACTGGAGGAATGTAGCAGCGGATTGGAGAGAGGCAGCCATGGCTACAAAGTCTCTCAAAAAATTAATGTTTTATGGTTTGTCCTGATCCGAAGCAGGGGAAGAAGACCTAAAAGAGTGACAATCGTTAGGGGTGAGAGAGAGAGATAAGATTGGGATAAGGCGAGAATTTTCATTGGTTTGTTTTGTGGGAATCGGAGTGACTGGTTTCTTCTCTTGCCACGTTTTCGAATTCTAAGTGGAGGTATGGATACGGTCTCACTCAGTGATGCTGACATGTACAATTGTTGCTAATAAGTAGCAAAAAAACACAGTTTGGCCCATGCAGGTTTCGAACCTGCGACCTTCGCGTTATTAGCACGACGCTCTAACCAACTGAGCTAATGGGCCTTTGATGCGTTCGTAAATTGCTAATATAAAGTTTTGAAAAGCAATCCAAGGAAGTAAGCTTAAGTTGACTGAACCACCGGTTTTTCCAACCCAAGTTCGATATCAGAGGTTGCTCGTGTTGCATCTCGCCACCAAGTTGAAGCAGCACAGCTCTAAATCTCCTTTAGACGCGTTGCTATTGGTTTAGCAGATTAATATTCACTCTCTTTGTTGTCAAGCTTGCGTCAGTAAGAGGAAGTAAAGCATTTAGCTAATAACCCTGAAGAGATTGGATAACAACAACATTTATATTTGTTTATTTTTCTATTTGAACGGTTTCGAGAATTTTGTTCGGATTGGTGATTTAGCCTCAACCATGATGGAAATTAACATGCATCTCTTGCACAGAATTTTTTGTGTTGTTTATTGTGTTTATCTTATGTGCTTTTATCCCACAAAATTTCCACAAATCTCAATATCCAACAACCTCTTCTAATTAATCTTATAAAAAAATCCTTAAAACAACGTATTATATATGAAATAAAATAAAGGGAGCATATATTATGATTAGCATATGTTTATCCTTGGATAAAATAAAACAAAAGCATATATAATCTTTATATAGTTAGCAACAAGCCTAATTATAGTGGTATATATGCTTAATGCTTCTAGTTACTAGACTATTTCGTTGCATAGAAGACTATCACATCCGGTGTGATCATCATCCTTCCAGAAATTGTTACAGAAATCAAAGTCAAACGTCTCCCCGACCTCACAGTCGGTGGAACGGATCCAGTCCAAGATCAATCATTGTATCGAGCAGACTAAAATCCGTTATTAGTATGACGTCGAAAATAAAATGCCTAATAAAACTCCAAATATTCAATCGAGTCACATGCTTATACAAAGAGTTTTATAACTAAATGAATTTTCTAAAAAGTAATCAGAAACTCTTATGGTGATTTGCCGGTTCAATAAGAATTTGCCGGTTCATCGAATTCTATATTTTCAAAACATAATGTTTCAAGAAGCTGGGGTAGCTCAGTTGGTTAGAGCGTGTGGCTGTTAACCACAAGGTCGGAGGTTCGACCCCTCCCTCTAGCGTTTTTTTCTTTTGGTCAGGTCAACTCTATTTTTTGCCTCTATCTTGATGCCCCTAATGAATTGCAGTTTAATAATGGAAAACACAAAGGTATGTATGTCAGTAAAACTTTACTCTATACACGAAGCTTATATATATAAGACTAAAATAAGTTTTAAATTGATCTTCATATGTCATATCTGAAGTGTCAGATTGGCGATGTGATTCATGTGATGATGTGAAGCTAGAGGCGGGAGTCGCGGGACAGCAACAAACACAGCTTCTCAGCATCAGTTGAAAACAACTTTGAACTCTTTAACCTTTGTTAAACTATTGCCGGATGTATCCATTTACTTAGAGCAATTAAAGTTTTGTCAAAATATTACACCAGCAGTCGCCACAAGTGCATTTTGCCATCTCTGAAATGATTTTCTTCTTTGTTGTTCTCGGTTTAGTGTTTATCAACCCAATAGGTAATAATAGCCAATTTGTGTCTGTGCTTAGTGAATGCAAAATGTAAAAGATAGAGAGAGTAGTGAGTGAGAGTTATCCCTCTCCTGAGCACCTGCCATTTCGCAATAAATAGCTAAGTACTTGAAGAGTTGAAGTGATATAACCGAAACAATTATACACATTAAAAAAGTAAACAAAAACCGGCTAATAACCGGCATTTTGAGGACTAAACCAACGATACCGTGAAAAGACTCCTCCTCGTCCCCCCTATCCTTCTTCCCCATAAGTTCCTCTCCGGCGAAAACCCTCAAATCGGATTTCATATCATCGAGAAACGAAAATAATCATCGAAGAAGATGTCGAGCATGGGGAGAGCGTTGTACAGCGTAGGATTCTGGATCCGGGAAACAGGTCAAGCACTCGATCGTCTCGGTTGTCGCCTCCAAGGCAAAAATCACTTCCGTGAACAGCGTACGTCTCTCTCTCTCTCTCTCTCTCTCTTTGAATCTTTCCACTCCAATCCTTTGGAATGTTTGGCCTTTTTTTCTCTAGAATCGGGTCGTAGTTCTACATTTGGTGATTTGATTCATTTCTATAATTTTTAAACTGGTCAAGATCCGAGTTTTCTCTCATGTTGTTGATTAGAGACCTTAAAATCAAATCCAATGTAGTAAGGCTTACTCTTCGGTATTGACGATTATTGGATAAATCCATATATATTATGTGCTATTGTTTTCCAATGATTATTGATGAAACACATTCTCTCCTTGTATTTTGGTTACTTTTATTTTGTAATCTTAGGTTTAGCTCCAATCTTGATACTGCATTCAATTGAAGCTTTGTGCTTTACTATTTTAACTCCTTTCAAAACTCTTTCTTTGTTTCCTAACAGTCTCCAGGCACCGCACGCTTATGAATGTTTTTGACAAGGCCCCTATTGTTGATAAGGACGCTTTCGTGGCTCCTAGCGCTTCCCTCATTGGCAACGTCCATGTCGGACGAGGCTCTTCCATTTGGTATGGATGTGTCTTGCGAGGTAACCAACCAACCCTCCCCCCATGTTGAGGACTCTCAGGCATATGTGTTTTCTTTAGGAGCAAAGGACACTCTCTTCTCTGTTTTCCTACTAGTTTTTGGATGCCCTTATTATTGTGCAGGAGATGCTAACACCATCACTGTCGGAGCTGGGACCAATATCCAAGATAACTCCCTTGTCCACGTTGCCAAGTCCAACTTAAACGGCAAGGTCTTGCCTACTCTCATTGGAGACAATGTCACCATTGGTAACAGCGCTGTTTTACATGGCTGCACTGTCGAAGACGAGGCTTACATTGGTGCTAGTGCAACGGTCTTGGACGGAGCTCATGTTGAAAAGCAAGCCGTGGTTGAGTCTGGAGCTCTCGTCAGGCAGAACACTAGAATTCCATCCGGCGAGGTTCTCTTCTTTTTAATCTCAACTTTGTTGTTTGCTCTGGCAAAAAGTCTCAGACTCTCAATTCTCCTGCTTCTGATCTCTTAATACAGGTCTGGGGAGGGAATCCAGCTAGGTTTCTGAGGAAGGTGACTGAAGAAGAAAGGGCCTTCTTCTCTACTTCGGCTGCGGATTATTCCAGCTTAGCTCAAGTTCACGCAGCAGAAAACACAAAGAACTTGGACGAGACTGATTTCAAGAAGCTTCTTTACAAGAAGAACGCTCGCGATGCAGAATATGATTCAGTACTCAGTGATCTACCAAAAGCAGCTTGAGACGCTTTGCTTGTGTCGCCTTGCCAATCTTTGATTCCCTTTGGGTTTGGAAAAAAACAAAGACCAGAAATTCATTTCCTGCTTCTCCAATAAAGTTTTCTTGTAACTTGCAAGAACTAAAGTTGGAATCCCTTTTTCTTCTGATTGTTTTCTATAATAATTTTTTGGGACAAACATTTCTCGCATTGAGGCTCAACAGAGAGCACTGCTTCTAATGGATATGCATGGAAAATGCTCGTTATTTTTCATACTTCACTTGTCATCTTAAACACTGTATACTAGACTTAAAAAAAGTTACTGTTTTGTGACAAGAAACAGAACACAAGTGTGGTAATGTTGATTGCTATACAGCTCAAACAGTATTTGAGTGAAATGGTAAACAAATGAATAATTTTATAACCCCTCTAATTATACTTTCTTGTCATCTGTCATCTTTGAACCAGTTAAGTAGCACATAAACTGCAAAACCTAGAGCAGATGCTGCAGCAGCTGTAAATACAGCTACTTGTGCTGAGAATGATGAGGTAAAAGCTTCCAGAACAAGTGAGTTCCACGTTATGTACCATAAGGTGGAGTAAACGGAACCCACGATTGCACCCACCACCACTTGACTGGTCGTGTGAAGCTTCTGGGAAACCCTTAACCATGTCTGCATACAATCATCACCAGTTATTTTCGTTTATATGGTTCTGCTAAAAAAATTGTGCATGCGAGATAATAAAAACTTACAAAGTAAGAAGCCAATGCGAGGATGAGGCCGCTAAGGAAAAGCGAGAGTTCGTTGGTTCCAAGCCACTCAATAACTGAAGAAAATTAATAGTTAAATGATCTTTGAGAGGTGACCAAATGATGCAAGTAGATGGGAAACGGTGAGCAAATTTGGAGTTTTACCAGACAAGACTGTAAAGACAGAGATGAACGAAATGGACTGAGCATGAGAAGAAGGCATCCCAGGGTCAGAACGCAGCGTTGCAACAGGTCTCTCTTGGTTAAGGATGCGTTTGAGAGCTACGGAAAGTGCGGAATTTGAAACGGAGCCAATGACAGCCCACAAGGCTGCACCATCATGTCGTAGAAGCAGAACCGATCCAAACAGAGCAGCGACAACCCATTTGCTCTGTCAAATGCAAGAAAACGAAATAAGTTTTCAGTGGGAGACAGATAAGCATTACATCAAACAGATTGTGTGCGTCAGAGAATTCGAGTACAAACCAGACGATTAGCGACGGCGTTGATCCCTGAGACCAAATCGTTGGACGGATTATCCATAAAAGCTTCTTGCTCCAACGCCTGAAACCGTTCTTCTCCGTCAATATCTCCGCCGTCTCTCCAAGCGTGGGTTTTGACTAAATCGGCCATAGTTTTAGGAGAGCAGAATCTCCTCCGATTCAAAGGGAAGATTGAGCTCCAACTTCGATATCGAGCGGGAGCAGAGAAAGGACCCAAGTAGAAACTGCAGGTGGGTTTGTGGAAGAGAGCAAGAGATGACGCTCCTGCCATATCCAATTTGTCAATTCGAGCTATAAGGAAAAGAAAAAATTAGGGACCAAATCGTAAAGACGAAGAAGGAAGGAAGCGAAGGAACAGATTAGTTGTTTTCAGAAGCTGTGGTTATTATTACAAAATACCGTTATGTCAGCTTCTCTGCCCATTAGGAACTGTGATCGTGTATATCTTCCGTTCGTCAAAACGGGCATTGTAAAAGCCCATATAAATACTCGTAGTTAAAGGTAACAAGGCCCATTAAGAATTCACCAAATCAAATCAACGATGATCCACGACTGCAGAACTTAATACACTTCAACTCAAACTGTTAAATACAAATCATAAAACTAATCGTAATTGGTCAACGCTTGCCGGCGTTCTGCCAAACAAGTACAACTTTACGTAGCCTTACATATTCACCTACGAAGTTACCAAATTAACCTTCTTTGATCTCTCTCTCTCTCTCTCCTTTGTCACATGGCTTTTCTATAAGTAACAGAACCCGTTGGAGCTTTAAAAAAATCAAAACACAAGGCGCGTCGTGCACCTCACACCCCCTCTCTTCTCACATTTCCTCTGATCCCATCTGAAGACAACGCCTCCAGATCCGAAGCAATGGCCACTCCTAACGGCAACGATTCCCACATTGCATCCGAGCCAAAGAAAGTCGCATTGGTCACCGGAATCACCGGTCAAGACGGATCATACCTGACGGAGTTCCTCCTCAAAAAAGGCTACGAAGTCCACGGCCTGATCCGACGCTCCTCAAACTACAACACGCAGCGGATCAACCACATCTACGTGGACCCCCACAACGCCAACAAAGCACTCATGAAGCTCCACTACGCCGACCTCACCGACGCATCCTCCCTCCGCCGCTGGCTCGACGTCATCAAACCAGACGAGGTCTACAACCTCGCTGCTCAGTCCCACGTCGCCGTCTCCTTCGAGATCCCTGACTACACAGCCGACGTAGTCGCTACTGGAGCTCTCCGCCTCCTGGAAGCCGTCAGGTCCCACATGGCCGACAATGCACGCGTTATCAAGTACTATCAGGCCGGATCCTCCGAGATGTTCGGGTCAACACCCCCACCGCAGTCCGAAACGACGCCGTTTCACCCCAGATCTCCCTACGCTGCGTCCAAAGTCGCTGCTCACTGGTACACCGTGAACTACAGAGAAGCGTACGGTCTCTACGCCTGCAACGGCATCTTGTTCAACCACGAGTCGCCACGCCGAGGGGAGAACTTCGTGACTAGGAAGATAACGAGAGCCTTGGGGAGGATCAAGGTCGGGCTGCAGACGAAGCTCTTCTTGGGGAACATACAGGCGTCGAGGGACTGGGGGTTCGCGGGGGACTACGTGGAGGCCATGTGGCTTATGCTGCAGCAGGAGAAGCCAGATGACTACGTGGTGGCGACTGAGGAGTCGCACACGGTGGAGGAGTTTCTGGACGTGTCGTTCGGGTACCTCGGGCTCAACTGGAAGGACCACGTGGAGATTGATAAGAGGTACTTCAGGCCGACGGAGGTTGATAATTTGAAAGGAGATGCGAGCAAGGCGAAGGAGTTGTTGAAGTGGAAGCCGAAAGTGGGGTTTGAGCAGCTGGTGAAGATGATGGTGGATGAAGATCTGGAGATGGCTAAGAGGGAGAAAGTGCTCGTTGATGCTGGTTACATTGACGCTCAGCAGCAACCTTAATCTACTACATTCCAAGCTGCCTGCCTTGCCTGAAAAGAGAGTCTTAATCATTATCTGTTTTCTTTTTCAAAGTTTTTTTTCTGTTTGTTGTTGTTTTTACTAATGTTCTTGTTTCAAAGTTGTTAAACATTATTTACTGTGGATTTTTGTATCAAAGGCAAACAAAGCGAATAAACATATATGATTATTATTGTTTTTACATGACAACAATGGCTTCTTATTGTTTACGAGCGATTATGCAACTCAGAGAACAAACCAAAAAGTAGTTGAAGCATGAAAAGATTTAAAAAAAAAAAGATGAGAAAGAAGAGCAAACAAATAGCATCATCTTTCATCAATGCAAAAATCATAACAAGGCAGAACAATCTACTGGGATTACGATTCACCAAATCTACCTAAGGTTAAAGAGTATTGACTCTTAAGCTTCTTGTTTAAAAAGACAGACTAGTAGTAGTAGTGTTTATACTGACCGAAAAAGGTGGAGCAAGAATCAAGGTCCGAGTACTAGTGTTTAAACTGACGATTCACTCTTGCTGCCCTCGGATAATCAGGTCCCTCTTAGATAATGTATCGCAGTTACTTAGCACCTACTTAAAGCTCCACCTGCAAGACATGAACTAAAAATATGTCCACCACCACCCGTAAGAAAAGTGGAAAATTCAGTCCAGTACATCGTGCAATAATATATGGACCTTGGCCTTGAGATCATAAAAAAAACTTTTTATTGAGCAAAGACAAGAAGACAAAGCCGTTTCATGGATCACCAGCAGTGAAGGGAAAACAAAACAAAAAAAAAATTGTATTCCCAATCCCAAGGGAAAAGGAGAAAAGAAAAAGAAGAAGATGATGGTCCTATCTCGTTGGAGGAGGTTGTTTCAGAAATTTCAGAACATTTTCGTAGACGATGAACGTGATGGAAGAAGCAGGCACATTTTTCAAAAGATTAGCTGTTAGTCCCCTGTAGAAACCTCTGAGACCCTCGAATCTGCACAGTGAATACAAGATTTTATTTAGTCCCGAAACGAAAGATAATATATGTATTTTTAAGATACCAATCAAGACCAATTTATGAATAAGATATATGATCTTCTCTGGCACCTGGCGGTTTCTCTCATGACATGTAAGCTGTCTATATATCTTGGGATTCCGTTGGTACTAGGTCTTTGCTGAGCAAATCAACACAATAGAGGAATATGTCTATGAGAGTCACACCTCCTCACTCAAATATTTACTAGAGTTAAGAAAGTAGAAGTTGAAGCAACTTACCTGTAATCGTGCTCTAATAACTTGAAATGGATAAGTAAGAAGAACTGCTGCGACTTTGGAGGCGCCGCCCAGTGCGGCATAATCCGCCGAGTTCTACATTAAAAAAAAGTTTACTACATGGTCCTACATTGCCTAAGAATCACAATGAAAGCTCTGAAGAAGAAGAACTATATACCAATAAATTATCAGCTGTGGATTCGGATTTTCTTCTCTTCTCTTTCATATCAACAATGACTTTGCGGAGTTCCTCATACGCTGTGAATTGGATAGCACCATGAGAAACCTGCTGAAGAAACTATATCAGGATCAAACCCATCCAAAAATAATGAAATTATTTGTAAATCACTCAAACTATTGGATCGTATGTTAGTTTTCATGACAGGAGAAAAAAACAAAAGGAAAGTGACTAACCAGTACAAGACCAGGGACAATACCCTTGTAGAGCGCCCTGGGTCCTTCCTCTTTCATTATGGTTCTAAAGGCATCTGCAAAAATTCACAAACATTCAGAAGAAAAGAAGAATGAAAATTTGGAAGTCACTGAGCATATCTGCAGCAGACCTAATAGGCCGGAGTAAGGTCTGGTTTGATGAAGAGGTGTCTGAAGCTGTAATCTTGTTTTGACAAGCCAGATCGGATTCGTACATAAACAGACCTAAAAGTATCATAATCAGATGACTGAAAAAAAATGATTGGAGACATGGTGAGATTATTCTTGAGTGATGTATGTGATACTGACCAAGGCTCCGGCTTCAGCAGCAGAAGCAAGGTGAAGAGGAGGGGTGAGTTTCTCATCGTCCCTGCCTCTAGCGTATCTCTGTTTCGCTCTTCCATAACTAGAGACAGATAGATTGAGATTAGTGTATTTATTTCAAAGATCCTTTATTACAAGATGAATCAGAGAGAGCTTTTGTAAGTGATGATGCAAAGGAAAAAAGAGAGACTGACAAGAAGAAGTATAAGCTCCAGGAAAGAGTGGAACCGATGACAGCAGGGAAAAAACCTGCATAAAGCCCTCTCAATCCCTAACATTACACAAAACCACAAAATGTAGTTCTTCAATTCAGAAAGAAACAAAAGTGGATAGAGAGAGAACATGGGATGTTGGCAAACCTCGAGGCGGGCAATGGTGAAGACAGCGTGAGCCGTGTTCTTGTACGTCGGGAGAGCACTTAACCCTCTTCCGTCGTTCACTGTTCCATTCCAATCAAGTTAGCAACTAAAAATTTTTCGCTTCCTTTTGGGAGTGGGTCGGTTTATTAACAGGAGTGGAGAAAAAAAGAAACAGACCTTGGAATCTAGTGCGGACAACATCAAGAGGGTGCATAGCAGCTACTGTTGCGAATCCTGCGACTGCCCCCGCTGTGGCGTTTTCCCATTGCCATGTCGCCACCATCAACGAATTTACTTTACTACTTAGGTGTGCAATCAGCCTGAACGCGATTGGCTACACAGAGGTAATCAGAGACGCGTAAAAGAGTCTGAAAGGAAAAGCTGCTGCCAGTAGGCTTCGTCCTCCGGTATAATCTCCGACTCTTGAGTTTTCCGTCTCAGATTTGTCTGAACGACACCGTTTCAATCGTTAGTGTTCTTCCTAAGCTTTAAGACCCATATAGAACTTTTCAATTCCCCGATATATCCCAATTCTTCAAACGTATAAATTAAAACCCATCCTCACATTTATTATTTATTATAAACATCGCCCAATATTTTTACTTTTTTCTTTTTGGAATTTTTTTTACATTTCTTAAATCATAGTATTAATCAATGCACGTTGAAGATTAAATAAACAACAAATAATCTGCCAAATAGACCATCATCTACCGAAAGATAATCAGATTTTTAAATTAAACACACACATTCATACAAGTATACAAACAAAGGCCAAAAGAAATTCATAACTCAATAATGGTACGTCCATGCAAACACAAATGCATACGTTTGAGGGGTTTGAATGTTTGATTAATAAGCTGCATGATTAACCCTCCGGCAAATTCGCCGAATCTCTCCTCTGGCGTCTGTCAACGGAGATATATTCCCCATCTTCACCATCGATTTCGCGAACTGCTCGAAGAAGGCCTCTTCGTTCTCTGCATAGAGCTTCACCAGCTCCTTCGACTCTCTGTTCTCCGTGAACAAAACCTCGTCTGAGCTCAGTAGCCCTTTGTACATGATCAGGTTCTTGAAGTAGTGGTTGTCAAACTTGAACTGTGTCTCCATGTCGAGGGCAAAGAGATTTTGGTCTCGATCCCCCGGATCTTGGACAGTGCTTTACGTAGCACGGAAGCGTAGTACTGGTTTAGGGTTAGATCAGGCTTACCGTTGCCAGACTGGTTGTATAACCTCTGCCTGAAACTTGTGCACCCAGTGGCGAAGCCAGGAAATTTTCATAGCGGGTGCACAATCATAAATTTATAGCAGTTAACATTAATTTTCTAGAAAATCGGGGGTGCACAATCATAAATTCATAGCAGTTAACACTAATTTTCCAAAAAATCGGGTGTGCATGTGCACCCTGTGTTATGGCCCTACCTTCGCCCCTGTGTGCACCTCGAGTTTCCTATGGTGTGGCTTCCTGCATTTCAAATAAATAAATAAACTTTATACATACAAGCCCTTCAAATACCATAGTTGAATTCAATATACATATGTGCGCCTTTCTAAGCAAGTTTTTGTTAAATCAGCAAATTAAGCCAATGTAACGTTTTACACACCCTTATTAAAATTACAACTGGATTTGATCACCAACGCTATTAACAATTATGGGGGACTCTAATCAATTTTTTTTTTCAAATCAGCAAAGCTAATAATGTAACGTTATACAAGCCCTTCTACTTCCGTAATTGTTTTTTTTTTCAAATAAAGTTTACGTAAACTAACAACAACTATATTGGGGAGTCTGATAAATATATGCAAGTTGCTACAAATGTATTAATTGTGTAATCAGGATGATGTATATATACCAGAGAGGGAGACAAGATCGACGAGATCGAGGCCTTGACGCTTGAACTTAGTGAAGATGGTTTGAAATGTGTTGTTAGGAGCAGGAATGTCGTTGTTTGAACCACTCAAGCTTGCTCCTCTCGCATCTCTTCTTCCTAGAGGTACTTCCCACCTCGGTCCACCTGTCTATATATCGTCCATTGGTCGATAGAATAATTTAAATTTGTAATGATATGTAATGATCATACAATACTAATTTTCTTATGCTGATTATGAATAAGATGACTTACAATGACAGTTGAGTCTCTAGCGGCTAGCGCTAATATATCGGCGCAAGAAACTGTTTCAGGACACTCTTGTTCTAAGGCCTGTTTGATTTCTTCGATGAGCTCGAAACCACGGGCTGAGTCTCGGTTAGGGTTTGATCGTTTCTCGCTGATTATGGTTCCGCTGCTGTCCAGTAGTATGGAAGCATCACATCCCTGCAAGTACACGATAAAATTATCGAAAGATTTAATTGGAATATTATTTATTCCAAAGTTAACTAAAGCTGAGAAAGTTGTCGTGGTCGAGACCTTGACGAAACAATCGTGGAAGTGGAGTCTGAGCAAGGAGGCAGGCATGCGAGGGTCATGTGCGAATGCTTTTGCGACAATGGACTGAACAATCTCTTTAGCTTTAGGACACGAGCGGTCGTAGAACTGAGGGAAGAGATAGCCGCCACTTTCATAGGCTTTGGAACTCAAACAAAGAGGATAGAGGGAGATGAGGGAGAGAGCTGCGATAAGAATATTCAATGATAGAGCCATTATTTTTTAGCTTGTTTTCTTGATCAGCACGCACTCGGTTAACTCGGTTTTTCTTGTAACTTGGTGATATTCTTGGGATATAATGGGTTTCATTTATAGACTTGTCTTTGTGGACATTTGAGAAAGACGTTGGAGTTGGTAACTAAATTTAGATATTGGGTTAGATGGAACAACATTATTCTTCGAGAATTGGTAGAATACAAGATTTGTTAGAATTTTATAGTTTCATCGTTCAATATGTAACTCATGTTATGATTTTTATGTGTGTTCTGGTTGAATTAATATAAAAGAGCCGATTACATGGAAATAGAAAAAAAAATCATGAGTTATGTGCCTTTTGCGAAAAAAATAACCAGAGTAACAAAACAAGTCATTAAATGTATAACTATGCATATAGTCAAATCTTATTCAAAACCGAGAAGATGTTTCTACATATTAAACCTAGAGAGAACATGAATAATAAGCAAGAAACCAAATTGCGTACATGTACTAATAAAGTGTACGCAATTTGGTTTCTTATATACTAATAAAGTGTACTATCAAACTATGAGTCAACTAGAGTCACATATTCATGAAGTGTACGCATATAAAGTGTCACTTTATAAGTCAACTAGAGTCACATATTCATGAATAATAAGCAAGAAACCAAACTATGATTCAAACCAAATTGCAAGAAACCCTAAAACCTTTAATTCTAGATAAAATATATACTATCAACGTAAAATATAAATATAAATTTTAAAAATTTAACTTTTCTTATTTTTGTTTAGAATCAAAATTTATTATTTTCAAAATTTATCCCAAATTTTAAATCTAAACCCCAAACACCATATTCCAAACTCTATATTTCAAATTAAGTTTCTTATATCATTAACATAAATTTTGACCAAAAAAACACACATAAGACTTTAAATTTTCGATACACAAATCTAAATACTATACTATCTGTAAAATTAATATCCAAATCTAAAATTAATAACAGAGAACAATAAAACAATGACTTACATTTTACATTTTATTATTTACCTTAAGCTATATATTAAAAATAATTAATCAAAAGGATAAGTACAAATATAATGAGACTTCTTACTTGTGATTGGTTGGAATTGGTGTGGCAAGGATCACTTCTATGATAATCTCACCATCCGTATCACTTAATCCAATGGACCATACTACTTTACCTCTCGTTCCCTAACTACGACCAAATCACTTCTTCTCTTTCACTTTTTTTTCAAAAACCCTAAGTGTCTTTCAATTTATCTCAAGCCTATAGATTTCTTCCTCCTTCCAAGACTGTCGATTCTCTCCCTCTTTTCTTTGTTCTTGTTTATAAATTTATTTTTTTCTTTATTCTCTTGTAAGACTTTATCTCTAGTCTCTGTTTTTGTTTCATGTTCAGTTTCAGGTTAAGAAGAAAAGGAGCACGTGACAACACGGGCGGCGATTAAAGTAGTGGTGCGGCGGCACAAGCGATATGGTCATGGTCGTGCTGCGTGGTTGCGGCAGTGCTGCTTGACCGCGGCGGTGCAAGCGATTAGGTTTAGATTCTCTCTTTCTCTCCCTCTTACCCTCACTTTTTCTAATTTAGATCTGATTTTTGTGTTTTTGTTAAGGTGGTGGACGTGAGCTGAGACAGTGGTCGTTAGCAGACGTGAGCAGCAGCGGCAGGACATGAGCAGCAGTGGCAGGACGTGAGCAGCAGTGGCAGGACGTGAGCAGAGGCGGCAAAGAAGCTCGTGAGCAGAAGCGGCAGAGAAGCTCGTGAGCAGAGATGAGGCTTAGATTAGGTTTAGTTAGTCTTCTTTATGGTTTAGATTAGGTTTACACTTTTTTATTTTGGTTTAGTGTAAACTATTTTAATTTTAATTATAAATAAAATATTATTTGATTTATTTTTATTTTTTTGTAAAATAGCCAAAATTTTATTTTGATTTAACTACCACGAAATATAATTCTTACAATCATTTATATAAACTGATAGTAATTTTTGGGTCATTTATTTACAACTGAAACAAATATTAATATCATTTATTCAGAATGATACAACTTTTTAGCATCTTTTAGCATAAATGATATATATTCATATCAGTTACAATAAATGATGAAAGTAATTGCATCATTGGCTACAACTGTTACAAAGTATTAGAGTCATCATTTTCAGAGTCACTTATTTTATTGATGTAAATTCATTTGTGTCAATCAAAAAATGATATTAACAAAATATTTAAATGATACAACACATCTTGTTTCTTGTGGTGATCGTTGACATTGACTCCAATAAGAAAAACATTATCAGAGTCCTTTAATTGAAGTCCAACGTAAAGTCTTTTAGCTTTAATTAAAAACGTTAAGAAATGTTCCTTAAATAAGAAATTTATAGAACGTCTTTTAACATTTTTAGTTAAAAGCTAAAAAACTTTACACTAAGGGACATTATTTGGACACCGATAATGTTGCCCAAACAAATAACAATCTTAATGAGTGCTTAGTAAATAGATACGGTTGCCAGAATACGACAAAGACATAGTAAGCGGTAGATATTGACAAAACCCATAAAGAAAACACCTTCAACTGCTCTCTCTTACAAAACCAAACAAACTATTCTTCCTTTTGTTGTCGTGCGCAAATTTTCATATAGATGTTTAATAGTAGAATGGCAACATCCTTAGACCTAACTTCTCAACACGTGTAGTAACATTCACGAACTGGACGAATAAGGTCTTAGCCTCATCATTGGTGGCAAGTAGCTGTGGGTTACTCTGCCAAACCCCTGGGATGGTTCCAACGGTTCCGTATGAGGTGGTCAACTTGTAAGTGTGTGTTCCTGTAGCTTCTTCTATCTTAAACCTGCTGTTTCGGTTCCCCGCTTTATCACCGACAATAATGGCAGGCTCCTTGGCAAGGGATGGGTAAATCTGGACTGCCCATAACCTGGTATAGTCGGGGTCGTCGCATACAGGCCAGACGTCGGACTCGAACTTGATGTTAATAGAGGTAGATGTGTAAATGTAGTCTGTGTTAACACGAACTGGATCATATCCGAAGATAACTGGCATGCCCGGTTTGTACGGAAGAAGTGTATGGACGATGCCAAGTGGACAAGGAAGATCTATGTTAACGAGGTCTGGAACAAGACCACCACCATCGTTACTGTCGGTCTTAACCGGCTGGATGAAGTATTTTCCACCGAGCTTCACTGGATTTCCGTTGGAGTCCTTCACCTGTTCAATGCAGTGGGTGGAGACAGCTGCAGCCAACAGGAGAGTAACGAGAAAAGAAGTCTTCATTTTGAGTGTTTTGTGCGTGTTTTGGTGTTTGAGCGAGTTGAGTTGAAGAGAGCCAACACATTGTACCGCTATTTAAAGGAAGTTTCTGCGGTTAAATTTAAAACAGCGGGGTGCATGTGGCAGTAAAAATCCTTTGTGATAAAACCTAAAGGGATCTAGCTTATTTAATACTTTTTGTCTCATTCCTCATCTCACAATTTTGATTATTCCCGTGATATGGGTTGGTTTCTAGTACAGTGAGGGTTAAAAAGATGGTGTTACGCTTTAGACTCTATGGTAACTGGTTCGAATTTCAATTTTCAGCACGAGGAAAATGAGCATTGGTGCATTGCAACTAACAGAGAAAACAAAGACGAACGATAACACAACCAATAACTCAGGGGAAGAAGACAAGATTTCGATAAGGATGAGTGAAAACCACATGAATGAATATGTCAACATCTTGTGTTTTTAGCCACAATCGTTTCTCTAGATTTAGAGAAAGAATAAAACAAGAATCACAAAATGATTTCAACATTTCTACAAGCAAACAAATCAGTGACTACAATTCAAGATCAAAGAAAATCCACAATTCAAATTTAATTATAACCAGAGAGAGACACGAATCCAAGACGGGGAAGAAAACAGTAGAGTAAAAAGATTATCTTAGAGCAACTCCATCGGGGAGAAACCACGATGAGTGCTTAACAAATAGACACGGTTGCTAACAAAGTAACAATCTTAATGAGTGCTTAACAAATAGATACGGTTGCCAGAGTACGACAAAAACATAGTAAGCGGTGTTGGATAATTCCAATTTGATGGGTTAAGAAAAAAGGAAAACATATCGAGAAAATGTTTTCATATATTATCAGGTGACCGTGCTGAAGATCCATTGTCCAACCACCACCAGTTTGACATAAAGAAACCCTTACAAAACCGAACAAACTATTTTTCCTTTTGTTGTCGTGCGCAAATTAACATAAAAACAGGACCAAACAGCTTATATACGTAGACTTTTCAACAGTTGGTTTCATCATTTATACCTCAACTAATTGTGCAAATGAAAGCCCACAATTTATAATAGGCTCAAGTTCGTGACTGCCCCAAGAACCAATTCTCATTCGGTGCAGAAAAGGCCCTACTATATACTGGGTAAGCACCGAGCTAGCTCGGAAACGGAAACACTTAACTTATTATAATTAGGTTTTCTCGGAGGACAGTGGTTGTTTCTTTTTCTGAACATTGACAAGCAGTAACATACAGTAACTTCAACAAGGAAATAGATTTATAGATATATAAAGCACAGATACATATCTCAAGAACACAAAAAGAGCCAGAAATATGCCCATAACAGATCTCAGAAGTACACATGTAGAAAGCACACTGTGTTAAGAACCCTTATTTATTTTTATTTTATCTGGTATACAAGGTCATATAGTATAGTTATAGTAGCTTAATGATGACCACCACCACCAGGAAGCTTTTCTTTGATTTTTTCCATCATCCCCTTCTTCTCGTGGCGCTCACCCCCGTAGCCTCCAGCATCATAACCGGTGGTAGTTCCCATTCCCATGCCTTGAGATTGACCAGAAGACTGATCATGATGGCCTGGCAACTTTTCCTTAATCTTATCAGTGATTCCCTTCTTCTTCCTCCTCCCACCTTGCCCATCATCCTCCTGTCATTATATATGTCAGAATTGTTAAATATAAAATTACGCCACATTAACGCACGTAAACATGTTAATATTTATAATTGGTGTACCGAGCTAGAGCTGGATCCGGATCCAGAGCGGTGAAGCATTCCTCCCAAGCCACCACCACCACCACTTTCCTTGTGGAGTTGCTGTTGGCCGTGGTGCCTACCACCTGCCCCTGCTCCCAAGGCTCCAGTTCCAGCCCCGTATCCTTCGCCACCTGTCCCGTAGGTCCCACCGGTGGCTCCTCCCCCGTATCCTCCACCAGTTCCATAACCTCCCCCTCCTCCGGTCGCTCCAAGGCCACCACCTGTCCCGTATCCTCCCCCGCCGATAGGGTTTCCATACTCGTCCAACTGCTGAGTGGGGTTTCCGAACTCGTCAGTAGCCTGAGCTCCGGGTCGGTTCTGGTAAGATGCCATCTTCTTCTTCTTCTCCTTCTTTAAAAGCAAACACTTTCAGCTAGCTAAAAACACTATTCTGTTTGATGTGATGAGATACTTGGATATTGAGTTTTGATTAATTGATGAAGGTTCGTTCAGGTCGTGGAAGGTACATTTTATAGTCCGGTTTTGGATATTGATCCATTCTTAAATTAGTGAATCGACATGTGAAAGCGACACGTGGAAGTATAGCAAGTGTCGGCATGATGCTCCTAAACACGTGTCGATATACATACAGCCCAACCCAAACCATATAATAAAAGAAACCGGATGGATATTTTTTTCAAACTCGAGATACGTACGTGTTCATAACAATCCCATGACACACTAATGAACAATAATAAAGTGGAAATAAAACAAAGATCTGTCTTTAGCTTCGTGGGTCGGTATCAACACTATACCGTAGATGTTAGACACGTATACCTTATCCTTACAAGTTACAAGATGATGCGTCTTCTCTTGTTGTAGCTTCACACATACAAGCCTTGAAGGAAGAAGATTGGGTGTATCCAAAGAAACTTGCCTCTTTGGATCTAAAATACTAGGGTGAAGAACCACTGAACCACTTACTGGACCTTTTCTTTTTTTCTTTAGCTTTCTTTATGAGTTTAGGCCTTATAAAGATTCTGTCAAATAGCATGCCAGCCTAGTATTACAACACTGATCAGTTCCAGAATTTAGATTCAAAGGGGTTTTTTTCATTTCAGAATGGTGTTGGTGGAGGTGCAGGATATAATCAAACTTGTAGATCACACAAATAAGATTTAGAAAAATACTTGGGGATATTATATATAACAAGAGTTCCTTAGGTTACAAAAGAAGTCAAACAATAAGTTACAGACACTGCTAACCAATAATAACTCGGAGGGAGGCTAGAGCTTGTGAAAGTTGTCCTAAGTGTGATCTCATTCTCCTATTTCCGATTGGCATAAGCTGACAATTTAGATAAGTCAGGGATAACAAAAGCAAGCTCGGATGAGCCTGTCACAAACATGGGACTTCCTGGAGCCCATTTTATTACTGGAGGAGCTTCACTCCCATGACCACCCATCCAACTCTGAACCTACACACATGCACGCATGCATTAACGTCAAATCATTCTATCTGAACGAAGTGCATTGCTAGTCCAAACCTGTTTTCCGCTCCTCGCACTCCATGCATGGGCACTACCATCCCCTGAGCCTACCGAACAACGAAACTGAGTGAGATTATTTCTTTTTACATAGAGCAACTGTGAATACACAATTTAGAATCAAGCAAAGAGGTCAGGGCTAACCTGAAACAACATACATCCCGTCAGGACTGAAGGTTGCGTCCAATGTAGATTCTTCAGCCACTGGTTTCACACTATAAGTGGATAGCTGCAATGTAGGAAAAAAAGAAGAAAAAAGTCAGTCAGATATACATAAGTCTATGTATGTAAGGAGAAGATAGGAGAGGTGAAGGCGTACGAGGGTTCCACGAAAAGAGTCAAGCACATGAATATGACCGTCCATGGTTGTAAGCAGCATGAACCTTCCATCATTACTAAATTTGACAACGTTTGCCTCAGAAAGATCACCACCAACGGAAAATATTTCAAAAGGCCCCTATCCAAGCAACATTCATCAAATCAGAGAAAGGGATTAAAATGAAAAGACAGAGCAGGAGGAGGATGGGTACGTAAATATGAGTAAGAAAGAAACCTTATGGTACATACGGGAATCAAACATTCTGATGTAGCCACCAAAGGCAATAGCAAAAACTAAACCCTGATCATCATAAGCTGCAGCAGGCCTTCCTTGGACTCGTAAGAGACCCTAAACCAAATGACCAGTTACATACTACAATGTCAGAAGAGGGTCAAAAAAGAGAGAGAGAGAGAGAAGGAGATAATTAATGAACCAACCAACCTGGCATTTCTCGACCCTTTGATCCCAAAGCAAAACAGTTCGATCAAGAGAACCGGAGATGAAGGATTCCCCACCAGAACACAAGCTAAGCGAAACAACTCTTTGTGTACAAAATTAAAAAAAGAAGAGAAGGTTAACTAAACCCCTACTTGGCAGGCTACTAGTACAAGTCGAGTTAATTAAAGAAGAATAAAAGACAAACCTGTCATGATGTCCTTTGAAATAGCGCAAATACTTGTTATCGTGCAAAGAGAGAAGGCGCAGAGAGTCTAACCATAACAGGGAGGGGGTGTTAGGGGGGTTGCAATCAATCATTACATATAAAAAAAAATAATACTGTGGAAGGGGATGCTCGCTCACCGTCCCAGCCGTTACGGGAAGAGTAGATAACAGTTGTAGGATGCGATGTGAAGCAAACCAGATCCACCCCATACTTTTTGCTGTTAACCGTCTTCATGCATCTGTCCCAAAAATCATAACCAAAAAATAAACTTCTTTTACTTTTTTACTATACTCATTCAACACCAACGAACCAAGTTAAAAACCAAGTTAAAGTTTGGGAATATGGAAACTAACGTAGCGGTAGCGACATCGTAGAGACGAATGGAGTCATCGTCGCTTGCCGTCACCATATAACTCGAATTTTTGTTAAAGTCTATCGAGCTGATCCTGCAATTCTGCATAACACTAACTTTTCTAAATCAACGAATAAACAATTATTCGAGTTTCAAGAAACTTACATAGTCTCTGAAAACAGCGCCAGGTTCCATGCTCCGTACTAACTCTTCGCTCAGTTCCAACGATACTCGTTCCTCTCTCTCCGCTTGCGCCCCTCCTCCTGCACACAATTCCACACCTCCACCAAATTAGATTATACTCACGTTGAACTTCCCCCATTCGATTTATCTCATAGATACTCACCAACCATTGCTCCGCCGGTGATCGCTAGACTCCCGGAACAATCCCTAACAATATTCCCTCCCGCCGATTCTCGATTTGGGGATGCATTTTCACTATGGGCTTGAATGAGTAATAAATATGAGGCCCATATGGTACACTTCAACATTAATTGGGCCTGACAAATAACAGGCCTTACGAGTCTGAGTCGGGTAGACCGCCGATCATATTTGACTTAGACCATCCACCGTGTTACAAACTTGTTATTATTGGTGATTGCAAGAGTCACGATCGCTCTTTGGCATCAATCATCTTCCACAATGTCTTCTTCATCTTCACTCTGTCATACACATTTTTCTCATTCTCTCACACAACACATTGAAATCTATACGAAGAACACCCTTTTGTGTCACCGGAGCAGGTGGAGGAGGCTATGGGATCGGCACGTGTCATTCCACAAGGTCCTATTTTAATGGGTGGAGGGAGACAAAAGAAAGATAGATTCCAGCTGTAATTTGATTCTTACATATTATTTTTTTCCATTCTTCTGATAATAATAATAATAATTATTATTATTATTAGTTGTATATGTGAGAGAAAGAAGCATTTTGCTATTGTTTTCCCATATGATCCTCCTCCAGCCAGGATATCTGATCAGTGACTCTACTCTCTTCAATCAACTGAATAGAAAATAATGATCTAATATCGGCGAGCAATGGCTGTAGCTGGTTCCTTTTTTTTGTCAAGGTTGGGTGAATTAGAATGGACGTGGTGGTCACCACAACTTTGTTTCCACAGTCCAAAGACCTTGGTCAGAAAGCAAAACACACATAAAAAGTAAGAAGGGAATAGAGAGTGTAAAAGTCAGAAAGTCATGCGGAAGGGTATACTAGTCATTTCGAACTGACTAAAGACCGAAGGAAGACTTTTTTTTACAGTGATTAACAGCCGCGTTTGACATTTTCTCTAGAGATTCAGAAAGAAATTAGTATTCTTCTCCGATTCGTCCCTCCCTCCAATCTCAATCGATTCGCTTCCATTCTCCCTTCTCATCTCAGATCCAACCAGTTTCTTTGTTCTTCACGATAAGAACTACCAACCTCTGTTTGTACGCCATTGATCCGAGATGGCAGATATCGTGAAGCAAATCCTAGCGAAGCCGATCCAACTCTCTGACCAAGTAGTCAAAGCCGCCGACGAGGCCAGTTCCTTCAAGCAGGAATGCGCCGAACTCAAAGCCAAGACCGAGAAACTCGCCGGCCTCCTCCGCCAAGCCGCACGCGCTAGCTCCGATCTCTACGAGCGTCCCACTCGCCGCATCATCGACGACACCGAGCAGATGCTCGACAAGGCCTTCTCCCTAGTCCTCAAGTGCCGAGCCAACGGCATCATGAAGCGAATGTTCACAATCATCCCCGCCGCCGCCTTCCGCAAGATGTCCGCTCAGCTCGAGAACTCAATCAGCGACGTCTCCTGGCTCCTCCGCGTCTCCGCTCCCGCCGAGGATCGCGGCGACGCCGGTTACCTCGGTCTCCCCCCGATCGCCGCCAACGAGCCGATCCTCTGCCTCATCTGGGAGCAGATCGCCCTCCTCCACACCGGATCCCTCGAGGACCGCTCCGACGCCGCCGCCTCGCTAGTCTCCCTCGCGCGCGACAACGATCGGTACACGAAGCTCATCATCGAGGAAGGAGGCGTGGGGCCGTTGCTGAAACTTCTCAAGGAAGGGAAGCCAGAGGGGCAGGAGAACGCTGCTCGCGCGCTGGGGTTGTTAGGTAGAGATCCGGAGAGCGTGGAGCATATGATCCACGGAGGCGCGTGTTCGGTGTTCGGAAAGGTGCTTAAAGAAGGACCTATGAAGGTCCAGGCGGTTGTTGCTTGGGCTACTTCGGAGCTCGTATCGAATCACCCCAAGTGTCAGGATATGTTCGCTCAGCACAACGCGATTCGGCTGCTGGTAGGACACCTGGCGTTTGAGACGGTCCAGGAGCATAGCAAGTACGCAATTGCTAACAGCAAAGCTACTTCCATTCACCATGCTGTGGTTCTCGCCAAGGAGAACCCTAATTCTAATTCTAATTCGACCCCTGGGCACTCCACATCCTTGTCCAAGGGTGGGGAGGATGATCATCAGAGCTCTAGTATTCCACACCCCACGGGGAAGCAAATGCCTAATCATATGCATAGTGTGGTTGTCAGCACCATGGCAAACCCTCCCAAGAAGTCCACGAGCAATGGTTTGTTGCAGAGTAAAGGTGTTGGGGTTGTTAAGCCGCCTTCCAGTCTACAGCAGCACCAGAACTCTACGACGACGGGTTCCAAGACTCGAGAGCTGGAGGACTCAGCCACCAAGTGTCACATGAAGGCCATGGCGGCGAGGGCGTTGTGGAAGCTGGCGAAAGGCAACTCCACCATCTGCAAAAGCATCACGGAGTCGAGAGCTCTGCTCTGCTTCGCTGTTCTGATTGAGAAGGGTACTGAAGAGGTTAGATACAACTCGGCTATGGCGTTGATGGAGATCACGGCTGTTGCTGAGCAGGACGCTGACCTGAGACGCTCCGCGTTCAAGCCGAATTCGCCGGCCTGCAAGGCTGTGGTTGACCAAGTGCTTAAAATCATCGAGATTGCGGATTCTGAGCTGCTCATCCCGTGCATGAGAACCATTGGGAACCTTGCGAGAACGTTCAGAGCGACGGAGTCGAGGATGATTGGGCCTTTGGTGAAGCTTCTGGATGAGAGGGAGCCTGAGGTGACCGGGGAAGCAGCGATCGCCCTAACGAAATTCGCCTGCACGGAGAATTACTTGTGCAAAGATCACTCGAGGAGTATAATAGAAGCTGGAGGAGGGAAACATCTGGTTCAGTTGGCTTACTTTGGAGAGAGTGGAGTTCAGATTCCGGCGTTAGAGCTCCTGTGTTACATAGCACTTAATGTACCGGACAGTGAGCAGCTGGCAAAGGACGAGGTGCTGGCAGTGTTGGAGTGGGCTTCGAAACAGTCTTGGGTGACGCAGCTGGAGAGCTTAGAAGCTCTGTTGCAGGAGGCTAAGGGGAGACTGGACCTGTACCAGTCAAAAGGGTCAAGGGGTTTCAATTTCAGTTGATTCATTTTGTTTTGCTTTCCATTTTGGATATATATATATCTTTTGTATTCTCTGCTTGTGTTTCAATTGCACCAAACCGTTTCAGTTGTTTCTCTATGCTATGTTTAATAGCACACCTACGTGTAAAGCAAGAAGATTAAAGGATGGAGCTTTTTGTAGCTGGTCTTCTCTCTGTTTGTTATTTTTCTGTACATTATTACTATATCTGCAAGACGATATCAATGATTTGTTTGAGCCCTTGTTTGAAGAATAGTTCTCCTGGAATTGGCATGAGATTGAGAGGGATGACTACGTCTGTCAAAAGTATACTGTGATGGGATATAGCCACTGATGTGTGTGTTTTTTAATTGGGTTGGATATGTAGACAGACAATTAGTACAAATGATAAGCTGTAATAACTTATCCTCATACACTTGGCCACTTATTTTCCTTCACACACATCCTATCACAACCTCATCATATCATAGCTTCCTCTAACCTCTGCACTTTGATCTTCTTTTTTTTGCCATCCTTACTTCTTTCTTCTTCTTACATTTTATTGATCCAACATGGCTGCTGCTATAGGTGCTGCAGTCTCTTATCCATCCTCAAAGTCCTCGTCTCTCCACACCAAAAGCTCTTTCGTTTCCCCTCAAAGAATTTTCCTCAACAACAAGGTACCCTGTGCTTTCTATCATCTTTTGTTTCTACAGAGTGACAAAAGAGTCTTAGCATGATGCATAATTGGTATATCTACAGAGCACAGTGTGCTACAGAGACGCGTGTGTTTATGGGGGAAGAGTGAAGGCTCAGGTGTCAACAGAGGCTCCAGTGAAAGTAGCCAAGGAGTCGAAGAAACAGGAAGAAGGAATTGTTGTCAACAAATTCAAACCAAAGGACCCTTACACTGGTCGATGCCTCTTGAACACCAGGATCACTGGCGATGATGCTCCCGGTGAAACCTGGCACATTGTCTTCACCACCGAAGGTACGCTAGTTCTCCCCACCACAAAATTCAAATATAGTCAACTGGAATGTTTTGATTTTTTTTCAACTCAAGTTGTTTGGTAAAAAAAATATGAATGGAATAGGTGAGGTTCCATACAGAGAAGGGCAGTCGATAGGAGTGATTCCAGAAGGAATTGACAAGAACGGGAAGCCCCACAAGCTGAGGTTATACTCTATCGCCAGTAGTGCCATTGGTGACTTCGGTGACTCCAAAACCGTGAGCTTTTTTCCTCTCTAACAATGATTTCCAATTCATAGACTTGATCTTCTCTTATATCCTTCAATGCAGGTTTCTCTCTGTGTCAAGAGATTGGTTTACACTAACGAAAGTGGAGAGGTTGTTAAGGGAGTCTGCTCCAACTTTTTGTGTAAGACCAAGAAGAAAGCACAAATAATGGGTTTTGATGGAACTCTTCTTAGTGTTTGTTTATTTCTTACAGGTGACTTGAAGCCGGGTGATGAGGCAAAGATCACTGGACCGGTTGGAAAGGAAATGCTTATGCCTAAAGACCCAAATGCCACCATCATCATGGTATTGTCATATAATATAAATGGATAAGTGAAGATTTCAAGTTCCATAATCAACATTCCTAGTGATTACTTGTTTGTTTTCGGTTTGCTTAGCTTGGAACAGGAACTGGAATTGCTCCATTTAGATCATTTTTGTGGAAAATGTTCTTTGAGGAGCACGAAGACTACAAGGTGAAAACGAAGTTATCAAACTCTCTCACACTCACTTGTTTCCAATTATATAGTAACTCAGTCACCAGTTGACTCTCTCTACATGTAGTTCAACGGTTTGGCATGGCTCTTCTTGGGTGTACCCACAAGCAGCTCACTGCTATACAAGGAGGTAATCCTAGTCAGAGTAAACTAATCTTGTCTTGTACGGAGTTGGTTGACATTTGGTGTGGATAAATAATTGACAGGAGTTTGAGAAGATGAAGGAGAAGAACCCGGAAAACTTCAGGCTGGACTTTGCTGTGAGCAGAGAGCAGACAAACGAGAAAGGAGAGAAAATGTACATACAAACAAGAATGGCAGAGTATGCAGAAGAGTTGTGGGAGTTGCTGAAGAAAGACAACACCTTCGTTTACATGTGTGGTCTCAAGGGTATGGAGAAGGGTATAGATGAGATCATGGTCTCACTTGCTGCTAAAGATGGTAAGCAATGCACATTCATTTCATTTTTTTGGGAGGCAAACAAAGTCTGGTCTTTAATGAACTGGGGGGCTTTGAACAGGTATCGATTGGTTGGAGTACAAGAAGCAACTGAAGAAGAGTGAGCAGTGGAATGTGGAAGTCTACTAAGCTTGCTAGTGAGGGGTTTATTACTATGTAGATAAAGGAGCTGATGCCATTGTCAATTACTCATTTTCTGCATCTTTCCTTTTTTTTCTTGCAAGAATATTATCATGCGTTTTTATTGGAATACATGCTCTGTATCATATAGTACAGAACAATTTGACATTTGAAAAGTGGCAAGTTCTAGTGGACACAAATCAGCTCCAGTTAATGAATTGGGATTTGGCAAATTATAAAACTTGATTGTTGTAAGCTAACTACTTTCTATTCTTCACAGTCGAGAGCTTTGGATAGAGTCATCAACCTCACAACCCTTTTTTAAGTGAGATTATAACAGCGGCATCACAACACGTTCTTCTCTGCTTCTTTGGGTGGCATTTTCTTGATTCTCGCAACAAAGAGACCGCTGGTTGCTGAGGTGGAAGGGTCAAAACGCACTGTTTTTGGAGTGCGTCCGCTTCTACACGGCCATTCCTTGGCCATTTCAATCTCCTGCAGCTCTGCATCATCACTCAGTTTTCTGTTACTTAGTCTCACTAGTCCATTAAGTAACTCTGACCTCAAAAAGTTTGATTCATTTGTTCAAAATTATGTACCTGCGGAGGAGCTTTCAGCAAGGAACTGATCCACCACATCTTCGTTTTGGGCATGCGTCAAACTGTTGAGTTGCACAACTTAGATCATTGGTTCATGCCAAAAGATTTTTTACAAAAAACATACAGATAGAGCGTAATGTAGTCTACCTGCAGGTGCTGTATACGAGAATGCCACCTTGTTTCAACAACCTGAATCCATTTCTTAGTAGATTTAACTACAGACAAAAGCCCCTGTAAGTGATTGCCACATAGGTAATAAATATAAAAAAGGACAGATGCACAAGCGGTCTTACCTGAAGAGCTGTCAAGTTGGTATCCGTTCTCTCAGCATCCAGTACACGGCGTTCCAATGTTGTCCAACCCCATTGCTCAAATTTCTGGATATGCTTGATTGAACCATCATGTGTGCACTCTGCGTCTACAAGAACCTTGCAAAAAATCATACACACACACATTTGAGGTCTTTAGTTTACGTTGCCTTTTTTAAAGTGGCTATTACTATCTTGCATATCACACAAGTTTACCTTGTCATACCCGCAATTTGCATAATCATTTTGGTCAAGGGATCTAAAAAGCTCCTTCTTTGTTAGCCCTATCACTCCAGAACTCTGTCCGTAGAAAATAATCTCCGGAAGGGCATCATGCGGCAAAACAAAGTTATTCCTGGTCTTGGCTGCTTGTTTCCTTTCTTTGTAAGGTCTACGAGAAGTCCACTCCTTGAATGTTTCTTCATCACATGACCCACCTGGATAAATGAACTCTTTAGCATAGGTACACGAACAATTAAAAAACAAAAGGGAAGTCTTTGTAAGTGTTAAAAAAGTGTTGCTTGCTGTACAAGGTAGGTTTGGGGTAGGTGGAAGTGAGAAAGTAGTCCCATCAGCGAGGAAAAGTCGACTCCTATCACCGAGACCGTATTTTTGAAGCATGGTTCTGCAGGCAGAGAGGCGATGCCTTGCTACATCGACACCAGTTGCAGTGCCCTTGTCACCAAGTAGGTCTAGCATCATACACAGTTTAGCACCTGAGAGAGTGAGAGAGGGTATTTGTTATGTTAAATAAACCTACAACAAAAAAAAAAAAGAGGATTGGTAAAAAATAGTGACCAGGAGCAGCACAAAGATCCAAGACATGGTCTCCAGGGGAGATACCAAGAGCTGAAACAGCAGCACCTGAAGCTGCGTCGATTCCGTACATCTGAAATAAAATAAATTAGGCTGCTTTGACATCAGATATTAACTTTGGTTGCTCTCTCTCTCTCTCTCAGCTTACTCACCTTGCCTTGCTGATAAGCTTTGGATCTAGCTATATGAACATGTGGAGGAATGGAGTAGAATCCAGGTAACCAATTCAGCTGCTCCAGCTTGCAGTTAATTTCAGATTCAATCTCTTGTACAGCATCCTCGAACCCAGGTTTCAACCTTTCAAACGGACACTCTTTTGATTTCAATACCCCAAAAAACGGATTCATGGACAAGGAGCAAAAGAGAGGAGGTCTGTCTAGTTACCTTACATAGCGTGGAAGTGAATCTCCGTGATTGTAGATTGAAGGATCGATGCCGTTGGCCTCTAAGAAGCTAAGGAAAGTCTCCGGCAACTGCAGCTGCTTCGACATGAGAAACCGCCGCTGAGTTCAGAGAAAGAGAGCGCTTTGGGTCTGGTCGGGACGAGATAACAGAAAACTATATGGGCTTTTATTGGGTCTTAGTTTATTATATCTATATCTACTCAAAAGCCTAAATATTATGGCTCAGTTCTGTTTGTTTAAATTTGAGATCATCGCAAGGGTACGTATTTATTGAAAAGATTATGTTATTTTAAAACACTGTATTTTTTTTATTTTTTTTATAACCACGGCAACACACTGCAAATTCTAAATACAGAGAGATATATAGCTATTATTATTACATCACAGTTTGCATTATATTAAAAGAAAATTTTTAAGAGGGTGCGTGCATGCATATTCTCTTAGTTTGCAGATTGCTGCTGCTCCTTGATGATGGGAAAGTTGTGCTCCACCCAAGCCAGATAGCCACCTCCTACGTTTCTCACTTTCTTGAAACCCTATTTTTAAAATGAAAGATGGTATGAATGATTCAGTGCTTAACACACTATCATCGGAGTGGGTCGAGTTTTATCATTGTATATAAAAAAATTAGGGGATGACTTACAGCAGCAAGAAGTTCAGTTGTTGCATTTAATGATCTGGCCCCACTCTGACAACCCTGTGCGTATCATGATCGATTCCAAACTAATGAGCACATGACTAACATCAAATGTTTGACTTTCCATGTGATTTTAGTACTCTCCGATCTTACCAAGGCTTTTTTTAAAAAAAAAACAACTAAAGAAGAAAAAACACAAGTGATCTGATCTAGTGGAGGGGTGTGTATGTGTGGTGAGGAAGAAAAGGGATATTACCACAAGGATATCATCAGTTGGTTTGAGAAGAGAAAACACTTGATCCAAGAAGTCTGGATTCTTCACTCTTCCTATTGTATCACATTAATATCACACGGGGTCTCAAATATCTTAGTTTATTAATTGACAATGACTAAAAAGTTGATTACCTTGAGGCGAGTTGAGCATGTAGGGAACGTTGAGGATCTTAGATACAAAACAATGGCCTCTCCGAAACTCTTCCTCAGTCCTGCATGTGCAATTAGTGAATAACAGCTTGAATTGCGGATACATGCATATATAGATAGATCTATAGTGATGATGAGCCCTACCTAACATCAAGATATTGATGGTCTGATTGGAGGAGAGTCTTGGCTTGGCTCACATCAACATTAACAACTTCTTCTGGCTTTGAGCTGCAGACTGATGGAAACATCTTCTCTACCTTCTTGTCTGGAAAAATAAGGATGAAGCTTTAGGAAGAGAGCAGAGAGTCATAAATAACCCGCAAAGTAGAGACCATTAACAGAAAAATGTTATTTTAAAAGTAAACTACTATTATTTTTCCATTCATACTTACACCGTGTAAGTTACACGTGGTCAAATACTGAATAGAAAATATATAAATGGTAATATGATTTAATCACCATAAATTGGTTGGCAAATTGAAATCTAGAATAAATAATACAAAGATAAGCCTCGCAGACCATGGACAGGTAGGTAAAGTGGATCCAAAAGCCTACATAACGTGTTCAGTTCCCACTAATTTAGAATATTGAAAGAAAATGAGTGAGAATATCAGTCAACATGTAGCGCCCAAAACTAATACTTTTAATTGATGACCAAACTCAACCCCCTATAAAAGAAGGAAACATACAGAAAAAGAAACAAACTGATGACCCTATACACAAGTTTCTCATGTTGCTGATCAAATGAATCCAGCTGAGATAGAAAGAAAATGAAATAAGGGGAGGAACGAAAGTGAAGACCCATCTGGAATAGGAAAACAAAGTTAGATGGTGATGGAATTGCGCAACGAACGACCCCATGAAGGAATCATTGTATTGGATGCGACGTTAGGTAGGGATGAGGACGATGATGGCGTACGTATTCTTCTTCCTCTCTTTATCTTTCATTACGTAAAAGACAAAAAATAAAGTAAAAGTCAAATCCACGTTCAATGGATTCCACTCCATCATGCATGGGATTCGAATTCAATATTTTTAAAATATACAAACTTTCGGACAAGAGATATTCCATTTAGAATCAACAAGTTAACATAAAAAAAAATATTGTCCTGGATCTAGCTATCTAGTATCACATTTGCCATGATGCATTAGTTTCTCCAACTCATGGGAGAGAAAGTACAGTTAATTTAATCTAATCTCTAATCTAATTTATCTCAAAACATTGTTCCTATCGATTTGTTTGCCACACACGTCTTATTTAACTCGAAAACATTAACTGATATATAGCAGACAAATTATCACAAAACAACAACAACACACATAACAATCATATCATTTATATGAAAAACAAAGCAAAAATGACTACGAGCTTATGTACATAAATAACATACACATATTATGTAAGCTTGAAGCCAGTAGAAGAAAGAGGGCGGTGGCTTGGCCAACAACTCTATTCCCTCCTCTTCAAATGACAATCACGCACGACGCAAAGGAGAATGGAATGCCTCCACTTCTGCCATGGGTCCTCTCTGCTAATAATACTTGTCCCAATCTCCTTGTCTCCTTAATGCTTCATCCTTACAAATTACTATTTAGCCTTTCTAACTAATCCATTAACTAGAATACCTTAATTTCCACAATTTACTGTTTAGCCATTACGATGGTTCCCCCGTTAGCATCTACCGTGTCATCATCCCAAAAACCCACTGCGGTCGCAAGTGCATGTATCTCCCGTTATAGCTACGGTGAGAATGGTTCCCACTCTGGAAGTTGCGCCTGTTTTCAATAGTGAAGCCCATCCCCATGCGGGTAAGAGCTGCTGTTGCGATACCTTTAAGAATTATGGGACTGGGTAGTTCCTGAACCGTAAGAGGCGCTCCTTTGGCTATTATGATTCCGTGCAGCGTTACTGGTACTGGATGATGATGTAGAGTTGTTCCTTTTAAAAGGTTGCCTTTGGTCGTTAACATTATGGTTATGAGATGAAGTAGCAGAAGCACTCGGGCCAGTATTGGCGTTGAGACAGAAACTGAGAGGAGTTCAGAATGTAGCATGTTGACAAGAAAAGGCACCAGAATAACATACGGCAGCTGCTGGTCAATCCCTAAATATTATCTGATCATACAAAACCAAAATGCCAGCTACACTAAAGATAACCCTGCGCCTGCTACGTGCGTCGGTGCGTGCCAGCAAATTCGTCATCAGATCTGTGCATTGGGCTTATATAAGGTGACCTTTTGTCCTAATTGACCCAACACGTTAATAACTAGGTGTAACTACTTTGGAACGGAGTATAGAGTTACGGAGAAACAACCACAAAGGACATACATAACATGTCTGGATACAAGCATCTCACATTTCGACCCATTCTCTCTAGTCTCTGCTATGCGTTTCCACGGACAATACATAAAAGAACGATTGAGAAACAGCCAAGGAAGCGTAGGAGGACAAGACAAAGACAAGCAAATCTTTTGGGCATGGTTAAGAACTTGGATGGGTTGAAAATTCACAAGGGCAAGAGGAGGACGGGGCAGGGGATGAACTCAGCAAGCAAATTGGCGTCGATGAACTTAGAGTGGATGGCTTCCATGCTCATAACAACCATCTCCGTCCCAAGCTCATCCGCCACCTCTCCTATAACAGCAGTCGCCTTCTTCCCTTCCCCAAGCCTCTCCAACAGCTTGAACTCCTCGAAACCACCTGAGCCAAACAACAACAACAAAACCATTCCAATTTATTCTTCAATCTCATTTACTCTTTTCTCTCTCCTTTCTAGTTAAAAATTTCTTTTTTTAAAAAAAATTTCTTAATTACCTTCTGCTAGATGCCACCGGATGTTGGATACTTGAGTCTCGTGCTCCGAAGATGACTCTCTCTTTTCTTCGTCTATGACTGAATCAAAACGGCCGTGAGTGAGTGAGTGAACTCAAACGAGAAACTCAGTGCTTAAAAAAAGAAGTTGGGTTATATTTTACCTACAACTGTGATTTCAGCTCCGTATTTGTTTGCCAAACTAGTTGTTGTAGCAGCAGCCTATCACACCAAGTGACAAAATATTTCTTTCATCCATTTTTCACAAGAGAACACACAAGTGAAGTGAGAGGGTGGAGAATGAAACCTGTCGGGTGCCTTCAGAGAGATAAGGATTCCGATCAATCACAGGCAGGAGAAGGTGCTTGATACTACTAAATGCATCTCCCGCAGGAGGAAGATTTGCTTCTTTCGACGACTGCGCCTTTATCGCTCGCCCTAACAACAATAATCAGGAATCAGTCAGCAAACGTCCAATCCTATCCCTATCAACAACTACTACTCTCGATAATTCACCATTCTCGACACAATTCATCTCTAGATGGTGATGCATAATACCTTTGAGCGCGACCCTGCGATGGTGGTTTGGGAATATAGAGAGCTCGCGGGGTTTAAATCGTAGAGAAGAGAGAGGGTGGAGGAGAGTAGAGGAGGAACAAGACGAAGCAGCAATTGATGTTCCTTTAAGGTCGGCTGTATGGATAATAGAAACGGCGGCGAGGGAGTGAAGAGATGCCATTGGAACTCGACGGAACGAAGCTAGCTAGCAAAGATTACGAGACCACGACGATTCTAGAGATAAATCTCCTTTTTTCCTTCCAGAAGACACGCGATTTCCTGCGGCGAGGTTCTCTTTCTCGATAAATCAAGGCCCACTGAGGCCCAATATGGTATGTATCAACTGGCATTGTCTTTAGTTAAACCCTTTTAATTTTTCATTAACGATTTGATTTAGGATAAAATAACAATGAGACCCAGCTATGTATACTATCCACATTGGGTAGGGCGGAGGTTAGAGCATCATTATCCCCGTCTCTTAGTTGAAGTCTCTTAAGCATAAAGTCCCTTAACTTTAACTAAAAACGCTAAGGAACGTTCCTTAAATAAGAGATTTATGGAACGTTCCTTAGCGTTTTTAGTTAAAAGTTAAGGGATTTTACGCTAAGGGATGCTACTTAAGGGACGGAGATAATGATGCTCTTACTACACTTTAGGCTTGGGACTTGTGGGAGTGTTTTATTGTTTATCGATCTTTTTTTTAATAGGGATTTGTGGAACTTGCGGAGTGTTTAATGTGTGATGGAAATGGCAGATCAACAAGTGTCTAGCACAACAGCAACAACAACAGAGGCGAGTCTAGGTGCGGAAAATGAAGGTTCAGGTCTATCTCTTTTCTCATTTTTCTGTTTGGGTGGGCGCTGGACACTGGAGACAAGAACATTCTTTTTTGGGGGCCAAGACAAGTAGGACCTACACCATATATGACTCCCTTTTTGTAATCAATTAACGTAAAAGTCAAGAAAACACCTTGTTCAAATGTTTTGTTAAGCCAAGCCAGTGAACTGAGGTGGATAATTAAAATCACATTAAGAAAAATTTATTAGAATCGGATAAAAATATAATTAATAATGCAAATTAACATAAAATGTGTTTTATGGAAAAGTAGTTCGGTTCATTCATGGGATCAAAATGGAAATAATCCCTAGCCCTTTTTTCAAAAAAAATTGAAATAATCCCATAAAGGATAAATATTGGGCCAATTAGAGAGAATCTCCAATGGAATTCTACAATCTTCTCTATATGTTAGAGTTATTATATTTTTGAGGTAAACATAGAGATGGTTATAGAGTTCCATGGATATGCTCTTACAACGTCCAATATACTAATGAAACCAATACATATCGAAAGTTGTTATTTTTTTTTGGTTTAGGCTTAAGGCAAGCAATTGATTGATAGCTTTGCTGCAAGGTCTCGGTTACCTACCACTGCGAGCCTTTGCTTATAAGATCCTGTAAATTACACTGGTTGGATTTGGATACTTTGAGCTACAAGGCCACTTAATGTGAAGTAGGCGAAAGGGACGGTTTTGAAGTGGTGGCGTTGGAAGGCCGCTCAAGTTTGGTCGCTTTTATACTTCTTCTGTTTCTAGGCCTATCCTCTTTTTAATGTGTAGGTTGGCTTCTCTTTGTTGGCAGTCTAGAACTGCCCTAGTGTTGGCAAGTATAAAGTGGACATTGCATCATTTGAGTCTATATAATTGCATGAGCTCCAGGGACCTTTCTTTGGCTAGCTTATTAATTGATCATTTGAAACTGGTTTATTAGAATGGTTTTCTAGGTCAAAGACGTCACGTATTTTTCAATCATTGATCATTTTAGTGCATCCTTCTAGTACTTGACTCTATTATTAGCTGTTTGCTTATTTAGAACAATTTGTTTAAAAATTTAATAAATATAAAAAAGAATTACAGAACGATATAGTAAAGGCGGGAGGAAAAGTGCGTAGAAAACGTAGAAGTTTCTGAAATGAGTGAAGAGGTGCGAACCACTAGCAGCAAAAGTAACATTGGAAGATCCAACCGCACACATTTCTTTCTTTATGTGCCCAACTTCAACACACCTCTCCTCCTACTTGGTTCTCAATGACTCTATGGGCCATCATTTCTAGAAAAAAAAAAAACATAGACAAGACTTCTTCGTATACTTAGGTCTTTCGTCTCTGTTTTATTTTGCAACATGAATAAACTGGTACTCAAACAAACCAAACATAGTACTTAATATACACCAATACAACCATTTGCAGTTTCAGGAGAGGATGGAGAGGAATATGGTTGACCACACTGTGAGGGCTAAGGATGCAACCAAATAGGTCCACAAAAAGATGACCGAGCACTCATCTTGAGCGACGTCGAACAGCTGTGCCATTGTACCTGTTGTTTTGATTGATTGATTATTTCTCTGTTAATATATTATATCAGCTGAAAAACATTTAAAAAGGGGTTGAGAAATTACTGATATTCATGGCAGGCGGCAGTGTGAACTGAAGCATGAGAACGTATCGGAAGAGAGGGTCGGGGGGAAGGTAACCTAAATTCCATGCTAACTGAACCACCCCTACACCCACCACGGGAAGGATTATATACCTCACACAGATCACTCCCACAATCACTGACGTTTTCACTGCTGAGGAACGCAGACCCTGAATCAGGTTTCCCCCCAGTATGAGTGTGATGCAAGGTATTGTGCCGTCCCTGCCAGTGCCAAATTAACTTACATATTAGTCGTCATGCATGCACGTTTCCATATCTTAAAAAAAACGTGCTCGCAAGCAAGTTCATACCCTAGTAGTTTCACTGAATCTTGGATGACTCGTAACGGCGCATTCTCTCCGATTATAAGATTCCTCAGCCAATTGGTTGCTCCGAAGACGAAACCAAGAATCTGAAAAATGCAACAGAAAACATATGAAACCATGCATCTTTTTAGTCTTGATTTGAGAAATGAAATCATGTATCTTTCTTTTATATATATATTTTTTTTTGTTTTACTTACGGCACCAATAGTGGGTGGCGCAAAGAGTTCTTCAAGAATCTGATGGAGCAAGTCCTTGATGTATGTTCCCGTAGACACCTTTTCTTTCACTTGGATTTCAAGATCTTGGTTTTGCTGCGGCTTCAAGAGAAGAGTCCGGGGATCAGAGTCGATGTCCTTGTTGGGAGACTTGACCAAGCCGGCGGCTTCAAGAGCTCTGAACTGTGTAGCAGAGCTTCTCACAAGTTGGTAACTGTATGTCCAAATATAGAAACCCCCGAGCTGCATGAGACCCCCCAACAAAAATAAAGTCACGGTTATCATTACAAAACTCTAACCAGAGAAGATGATATATATATATATATATATATATATATGTTTGGTTTGACTTACGGCCATAGAGAAAGATGCATAGGATAGTCCAATAGATCTGCAGACACTTCGATTCCCAAAAGGACTGCCTTCCTCATCACAGATGGCAGGAACCAGAATCAGCATAAGGTTTCCCATATTACCTGTAATATATTATATCATTCATCCATGTTAGATTTCATATATATGAATCTCCTTTGATATATAGATTTTGAGGAGCTAATGTTACCTGAGGCACATGTTGCGATTATGAGACCATGAAGTTGAGGTTTTGGGTTGAGCAGTTTGACAACCAACCATCCAAGAATACCTCCTACTAGAAAGGTGATTCCAACATTTATTGGCATGAACCACCTGAAAATAAACTCGATTTTTTTTAGAAAAATATATAAAAAAGAATAAGGCACAAAATAGATTTCTCATGAAGAAGGATGCCTACCATGAAATAATGTCTTGCAATGTGACAGTTTGGGCAAGATTGGCAAACATGATGCAGGGGGTGAAGACCACGAAGACAAGCTGCAAAGGAAATATATATGCTCGTTAATTATTAGTGCATGCATGAATGATCATAAAACGAGTAGGGAGGGAGGGAGGGAGGGAGGGAGGGAGGGAAGGAGGGAAGGAGGATGTAGTACCTTATTTACGGATCTTCGGGTATCAGCGGAGAGAAGAGAGCAGTAATCGGTTGCTAAGAAAGCACCAAGGACGCTGATTAGGAGAACTTGGACAATTGGCATCGAAGCCACTTCCAATAACTCTAAGAAACCCATCCCAAAATTTGTTTTTTGTGTTTATTTTATTTTCTGGTTTCTTGGAGAAGAAGAGAAACAGCCAATGTAAGATACAGATGATGATATCTCTGGCTGTCGGTGAAGAATGGTGGAGATGGGGAGAGTCGATAGGATATATATTAAGGAGTGGGGTCAAGAAGGGTTCAACTTTTCAACATGAGACAAGTTGGCTTCTGGGAAATGTTTGCGTTCAGCTGGTGCAAAATCACATGTGAATTACATGAAAGAGGCTTTTGGGATCCTCTCAGGTTAATTTTGACAAAATCAAAGCAAGACTTGTCATTGTCTAGTTGCTCCTCGCATATATATGTATAAACAAATCCCCCTTCTTGATCATCTTTTTTTTGTTTTTTATTTGTCGCAACCCCTTCTTGATCATCTATCCAGCTCAAAAGAGCCTCCAGTTGAAATTTTAACAAAAAAACAAGCTGTCACAAACTAACATTTTCCCTAAAATGGTCCATTAACTTATAGATTGATATTTGTTAAAAATATCTAACAACATAAAATATATGAACACGTCATTCTTTCAAGTTGATGCCCTCTGCATTGCGATGACAGGTCCACAGCACACATCATGCTCTTTTCAAATTTTTATTTAATTAAATCATTTTAATTGATTTATACTTTATTGCATAAATCAAATATTAAATGTCAACTATGATTTTGTAGACTTTCGCAAGCCACTCTGCTAAGCTGATCCCGACACAGCACATACATACAGACATGGAAAACAGTTACATATAATCTGAGGAAAACAATCTAAAAAGCTTATTGGCTTAGAAACCGTCGTTTGCTTGTACACTTATGTCTCTGATAATTACGTATTTAGATCAGGATAAGATTATAGTATATTAGACTAATAGATAGTCAAATCACTATTTATATTTAACTAGAAAAGGTAAGAATAGATCCTGTAGAACTAGTCCTTGGAGATAAGATGCGTGACTAGAGTTGTGATCAGTGAAGGATCGTCACGTAGAGATGAATGTTATTGGGGGGGGGGATCATCAAGATCATTTACAGAATTATTATGTATAGAACTGCAAATAATGATGTACATTATCAAAATTGTACATGAAGTTTTACGTGTATGGAGTAGAGACATTGTGAAGCCTAAAAATGGGGGACACATGTCCAGCTAAGCTGATTAAAGCTTGAGGTGAAATGGGATGATCAGAGGCAAGCCGAGAGATGAAGTGCAGTTAATCATTGCTATTCTTAAAAAGCTTTTAATTATAGACCCAACACAAAGACCCAACAATACACGAAGGCTCTAAAACATAAAAAGGCCTAACAAAATGAAAAGCCTAACTCAAAAGCTTTCAATCTTATCTTGTTCTTCCATCACTTCATTGTGAATCCGAAGCAAGCAAGACCTCGATATCATTTTCCCCTCGATCCAGTTGGTGCTCTCTGGTAAATATCCTGGAGGATCGTTGTTAGAAAGAAAGAGAAGGATAAGAGGAGATGGCCTCTCACTCTCAGGTCTCTTTTTCCTCTTCTTTCCATTGATGATCAATTCTTCCCTCCCTCCCTGAACCAATCTTTTTTGTAAAACAGGTTTTGGTGGAAGAGAAATCGAGTGTTAGAATCTTGACACTTAACAGACCAAAGCAGCTGAATGCTCTCTCATTCGAAATGGTATTTTAATCTTCTTTTTTCCGTCTTGTTTTCTTCCTCTATATTGCGCAATTGGTTTCGTCATGATGAATGACTCAAATCTTCTCTTAGATCTCTCGGTTGCTGCAACTGTTCCTTGCATATGAGGAGGACCCTAGTGTGAAACTTGTTATCCTTAAGGTAATTATTATTATTTCTTCTGTTTGCAAACACACAGACACACAAAGTGGAATAACTTTTTTGGCTGACAGGGTCAGGGAAGAGCCTTTTGTGCTGGTGGTGATGTTTCAGCTGTTGTTCGTGACATTGGACAAGGCAATTGGAGACTGGGTGCCAAGTTCTTCTCAGATGAATACATGCTCAACTATGTTATGGCCACCTATACCAAACCTCAGGTCTCTCACCCTGCCCTACTCTCTCCGTCCCTTTTGAGTGAAATCACTCAAAGCTCATGTGTTCGTTTTTTTCTGATTAGGTTTCGATTTTGAATGGTATTGTCATGGGAGGCGGAGCTGGTGTCTCTGTCCATGGTCCTTTTCGTATTGCTACTGAGAACACGGTACTCTTTATTTTCTTCATGTTAAATGATAATATAGATTGCTCTCAAGTATGCTCATTATCTTTTTTTCGTTTTTTTATTCCCAAGGTTTTTGCCATGCCCGAGACAGTTCTTGGGCTCTTTCCGGATGTAGGCGCCTCCTACTTCTTGTCTAGGCTCCCTGGATTTTTTGGTAACCAAAAAAAAAGTCTTTTGTTTTTGCATTTCCTTCAAACCAAATATCTCCCTCTCTCACCTTTCTTTTCTTCTTTGTTCAGGAGAGTATGTTGGCCTCACGGGAGCTAGGTTAGATGGCGCTGACATGCTTGCTTGTGGTCTTGCAACTCATTTTGTGCATTCAACGGTATGGAATTTCCCAATCTTATATACCTTTCTCATCGCCCGGCCTAATAGGAACTTGACATGCTAAAAAACGAGAATACCGTTGGGTTATTTATTTGGACATTTGAAAACTCTGTTAAAATTTATGTCTCTCTTAATCATTTTCATACCAAGGAATGTTGGAGGAAGTGTCTGTCCTGTCTTACACTGTAGGCATACGTTTTTGCAATAGTCTTGTTCATCATGTTTATTTTCTCCAGCGTGATTGGCTGTTAAAACTTATAGTGGATTACCAAACTCGTGGACTGTAATTTTCTTGTATCGTTTCTACTACATTCTTGAGTGAGTTTTTACACTTTGAGGTTTCTTATTGTGAGCGACTAGCGTCAAGCAATATTTACTCTACAAAGGATTGTTACTAAGTCAGGTTACTCCTTGTACAGAGATTGACTGCATTGGAAGCAGAACTTTGCAGAGTTGATTCAAGTGATCCAACCTTGGTCTCAACAATTCTCGATGCATACACACAGAATCCGCACCTGAAACAGCAGAGTGCTTACCACAGGCACGTGTATATGATCATATCTTTAACTCTTTCTATTGTACCGTATTTTTCTGAGTATCTTTTGTCATGCCAAACTTTCAAGCATTCTATGTCATGTGCTAAAACATTTGGTCTGTTATTTATTATCATCACGTTACATATTCATCATGTTTTAGGTAATTCATTTCTCATTAGAACAGAGGCCAGCTGTTTCTTATCTACCGTTTGTTTTTTTGGGCAGGTTGGATGTTATTGATAGGTGCTTCTCGGCGAGAACAGTGGAAGAAATTATAGCTGCACTTGTGAGTTTTTTTTCATCGATATAGTTGATATGTTTGGCTTGCGATGCTAAGTTAACTGATATAACCTTTGACGATGCTCTCTATCATTTCGTATGTGCTGCTTAGGAGAGAGAGGCCACTCATGGAGGCGACGATTGGATCTCAGCCACTATTAGCGCATTGAATAAGGCTTCACCAGCAAGCCTTAAAATCTCTCTCAAATCGGTTAGTTGCATCACACCTATTCAGAGAGAATGATGGAAAGAGCTGACTGTGCGTATATATATATATATTTTCAGATAAGAGAAGGACGATTGCAGGGGGTGGGGCAATGCCTCAGCCGTGAGTATAGAATGGTGTGTCATGTTCTAAAGGGAGATATAAGCAAAGATTTTGTGGAGGTTCTGTCAGCTTCTCCCATTGTATATTCCTACTTTTGAAAATGTACAACGTAACTACAACTTGTCTTTCTTATGCAGGGGTGCAGGGCCATATTGATTGACAAAGATAAGAATCCAAAGGTTTAACACAAAAAGAGATCACTGTCTATTTATTATTTTCTCTGCGGTGTAGATGTCATATTATAACTAGTTAAATTACAGTGGGAGCCATGGCGACTGGAGGAGATGAAAGATAGGATGGTAGAGCAGTACTTCGAGAGAGTGGAGGAAGAAGAGGATCTAAAGCTTCCACCAAGGAAAAATTTGCCTGCCTTAGCAATGGCAAAGCTGTGAGAAATGGAGAAGGTGATGGAGAGCACTATTGTTTAGGTCTGAAAAAGGAAAATAAATGTAATACACTACGCTTGCGTTGAATTGGCCCTGCATAATTATACATTCATGTAATAGCATTGTTAATTTGAACTGGCCATTTATACATTCACGTATATATACATACATGAAAGAAAGAAAATAAAATATTATTGTAATGAAACATGACATCAAAGCAGAGGGATGTAAGAAGATTTTGTTGTTTTTGGTGTTGGAGGCACAACTATAATGGACGTGGATGCACGTCTTTTTTTTTTCTTCAGCAACCCATTCATTTATTTAGTTTCAAACATTCAACCCAGACAATGACAACGACCGTGAGTGATCCCTCCATGAGATAAACACTTTCATCTTTCAGAGAAGAAAAGAAAACCATCAGCTGAATCGTGAAGTGGTATTAAATGGGAAGAAAAGGCAATTAAATATCTCCCGTGACTCTCTTTGGTCAAATTGTGCTCCACATTGTATTGGTCAAATTGTGCTCCAGATCTACAAATCTCTCCCTGTAATGGAGGGCCAACGAGGAAGTAATTCTTCATTGAGCTCTGGCAATGGTAACGAAGTTGGAGCCGATCCTTCTTCCTCTTCTTCTTGCTTTTATGTTCCCAATCCCTCTGGGACCGACTTCGATGCCGAATCCTCTTCTCTTCCTCCTCTGTAAGTCTTTCGCTTCCCCCCCCCCCCCCTCTGAATTTTGCCTAACATTATTATTAATTTTATTACTGTTTCTGTTTTGATAATGTAGCAGCTCCCCAGCTGCTCCTCCTCAAGTGGCGGCGCTGTCAATCCCCGCCGACCTAGCTGCCGCCATTCCCCTCATCGATCGCTTCCAGGTCGAAGCTTTCCTTCGGCTAATGCAGAAGCAAATCCAGTCTGGTGGCAAGCGTGGCTTCTTCTATTCCAAAAAGTCTTCCGGCTCTCATCTCTCAAAAGAGCGCTTCACTTTCGAGGACATGCTTTGCTTCCAGAAGGTCCTTTTCCTCCTCTGCTCCACTAACTAACAAAACAACATATATTTGACTTTATGCTTTTTTTTCTTTAGGATCCAATCCCCACATCTCTGCTAAAGATCAACAGTGATCTCGTCAGCCGTGCAACCAAGTTGTTTAACCTCATCTTAAAGTACATGGGCGTCGATTCATCTGATCGTCCCCCTTCTCTAGACGAACGCATTGACCTTGTCGCCAAGCTTTTCAAGAAAACCTTGAAGCGCGTTGAGCTCAGGGACGAACTCTTCGCCCAAATCTCCAAACAGACTAGACATAATCCTGACAGGCAGTACTTGATAAGAGCGTGGGAGCTCATGTACTTGTGCGCATCCTCGATGCCTCCTAGCAAAGACATCGGTGGTTATCTCTCTGAGTATATTCACAATGTCGGGCACGATCCGACTACTGAACCGGAGGCTCAGGTTCTTTCTGTTAATACTCTGAAGGCCTTGAAGCGTTCCATCAAAGCTGGTCCTAGGCATACCACCCCTGGCCGTGAAGAGATCGAAGCTCTTTTGACCGGTCGGAAGCTTACGACCATTGTCTTTTTTCTCGACGAAACTTTTGAAGAAATATCGTATGACATGGCTACTACAGTCTCTGATGCTGTTGAGGAGCTAGCTGGGACAATTAAACTATCAGCCTTTTCTAGCTTCAGTTTGTTTGAATGTCGTAAGGTGGTTTCGAGTTCCAAATCGTCTGATCCTGGAAATGGTATGCCTTCGTATTATTTCTTCATCTTAAAAAGCCTGAGTCCTACTGTTGATACATTATCGATTGTTTTTTTCTATCTGTCATTTGCAGAGGAGTATATAGGATTGGATGATAACAAGTATATTGGAGATCTCCTCGCGGAATTCAAAGCTATAAAAGATAGAAATAAAGGGGAGATACTGCACTGCAAACTAGTATTTAAAAAGAAATTATTCCGGGAGTCTGATGAAGCTGTAACAGATCTGATGTTTGTGCAGCTGTCCTATGTACAAGTGAGCAGTTTCTTCACTAATCGCACATTTAGTTTTTGTTTAAAAACTTGAATTTCCTTTGCTGACACATACATGCATGCAGCTGCAACATGACTATTTGCTAGGAAACTATCCTGTTGGAAGGGATGATGCTGCTCAGCTTTGTGCCTTACAAATTCTTGTTGGCATTGGGTTTGTCAATAGTCCCGAGTCATGCATGTTAGTATACTCTAAACTCCTTAGAATGCTTGTTTCCGAAAGTAACGTTTATTAATATCGGTTTCTTTCTCATTGGGTCACGGATCAGTGACTGGACATCACTTCTTGAGCGGTTTTTGCCGAGACAAATAGCAATAACCCGAGCCAAGCGTGAATGGGAATTGGATATCCTTGCTCGATACAGTTCAATGGTAGGAATGATCCCATGATGCATTTTTATTCAAGTTTGATCTTACCCTTATCAGATACCTTTGTCAAATACTATCCGATTTAAGTGATTTGCATGCTAAAATGTTCCATTGTATTTGTGTCTGTGGAAAAATGTAGGAGAACGTGACGAAAGATGATGCAAGACAACAGTTTCTACGGATATTGAAGGCACTGCCGTATGGGAATTCTGTATTTTTCAGCGTACGCAAAATAGATGATCCGATTGGTCTTTTACCTGGACGAATCATTTTGGGTATCAACAAACGTGGGGTCAGTTTCAATGCTATACTTTGTGATTTTGTCTTGTTAATTGTTCTGTGGCATTCTAATGTATTTTTGTTGGATTCGAACTTGTTGTTTGCTTTCTTATAGGTTCACTTTTTTCGACCGGTTCCTAAAGAGTATCTGCACTCAGCTGAATTACGTGACATAATGCAATTTGGCAGCAGCAACACTGCTGTGTTTTTCAAAATGAGAGTTGCTGGTGTTCTTCACATATTTCAGTTTGAGACAAAACAGGTTCAGTCATCATTGTTCTTAGGATCATTATTATTGCACTTCTTTACGAGATAATAGATTTGGGCAAACTTTGTAAATGTGATCCACCGGTTTATTCTTTCTAGGGAGAAGAGATCTGTGTTGCATTACAAACACATATAAATGATGTTATGTTGCGTCGTTACTCCAAAGCCCGACATGGTGCCAATAGCTTGGGTAATGGAGATATATCCTGCAGTTCCAAGCCGCAAAATGTTGAAGTGTATGATAAACGTGTACAAGATTTGTCTAAAGCTTTTGAAGAGTCTCAGAAAAAGAATGATAAGGTACAAATTCTTTGAGATTTCATGTTTTTCTTGGTCGTGTAAAATTGAATTTATAGAGGGAAAACTAACTCTGTTGGAACACATGAAATAACATAGTACAGTTGATTTATCATGGATCGTTATCTCTGCCAGTTGTGAGATAATGCAATACTTTTGACCCTTCCTCACCATTTTCATTGTAGTGTCTATAGAATGTTATTATCTGGCCTCTTTTTTTTTTCTTTAGAGTTGATGCTGATGAACTACTGCCACATTTCATGTTGTTGTATAGTTGATGGATGAACTGCGAGAGAAACATCTGCAAGAAGTTACTCTGCGTGAAGAGTTAGAAGCTATGCGTAATAACTTAGAGCCTGAACGGAAAAAAATCTTGGAGGTTACTTTAGACCGTGATAGACTTAAGTCGTTGTGTGACGAGAAGGAAGAAACTATTCAAGTTAGTTATACCATAACTCTCTCTGTTCATTTTATATACTGTAGACCTTGATGTCTGAGCTTGGTAGGAGTTGTTTATTTATTCATTTTATATACTGTAGACCTTGATGTCTGAGCTGCGAGGAATGGAAGCAAGGTTGGCAAAGTCGGGCAACACAAAATCAAGTAAAGAGACAAAATCAGAATCAGCTGAAATGAATAATCAGGTGAATGTATATCATGTGTTAAAATGTGGTTCGTAGTCAGTGTGCTATAATTACTGAGTATATTGTGCTGTTCTTTGTAATCGATTCTGTTTTTTTTAACAATTAATTTTCTGTCACAGAGATTATACAAAATCCAATCCGAGTTAGAAGTTCGGAATAAGGAATTGCACATAGCAGTTGAGAATTCAAAGAGGTTGTTGAGTCAGAACAAAATACTGGAGCAAAATGTTTTCAATATTGAAAATAAGAAAACAGAGGAGGTGAATATTATGTATTAGATTTACGGTCGATTCAAATTGATAAGTAGGAGATACTAGCGTGTTGTTGACTCTTCAACATTTCAGGTTGAAAACCAAAAAAGATATGAACAAGAAAGAAAGGTGCTAAAGCTTCGAGTTTCTGAACTTGAAAATAAGCTTGATGTCCTTACCCAAGACTTGGATAGGGCTAAGGGTACAATTGAAAGTAAGAATTCTGATATGAAGCTGTTGCAGAATAATTTGAAAGAGCTTGAGGAGTTAAGAGAAATGAAAGAGGTATTTGTACTCTTAAAAGTTCTATTCATCGTTGTAATATTATTTTTATCTAAACGATGGAAATGCATTTTCATGATTTAGCTAAAAGTTTAAAGTAAAAGTGAGATGTTCCATTCCAATATTTGTAGGACATTGATAGAAAGAATGAGCAAACGGCTGCCATTTTGAAGATGCAAGGAGCTCAACTTGCTGAACTAGAAATACTTTACAAGGAAGAACAAGTTCTAAGGAAAAGATACTACAATACCATAGAAGGTAACATGATGATTAAGTGGCAATAAGATTCATTTCTCTTTTTTTTGGCATTTGTTTATATTTTTTGTTTGTTTGAATTTGATTGTAGATATGAAAGGAAAAATTAGAGTATACTGTCGGATAAGACCTCTAAATGAAAAAGAGAGTTCAGAGAGGGAAAGACAGATGCTAACAAGTGTGGATGAGTTTACAGTCGAACATCCGTGGAAAGACGACAAACGAAAACAACACATATATGATCGTGTTTTTGACATGCACGCTAGCCAAGATGATGTCTTTGAAGACACAAAGGTATTATTGTGATATTTAACTATGTTCATTTCTATTTCATCCTTTGCATTTTGTTTTAGGAACTAATATCATTTTTTTCTTATATAGTATTTGATACAGTCGGCTGTAGATGGATACAATGTTTGCATCTTCGCTTATGGTCAAACTGGTTCTGGAAAAACTTTCACAATATATGGGCATGAGAACAATCCTGGACTCACACCTCGAGCTACGAAGGAGCTTTTCAAAATATTAAAGCGAGATAGCAAGAGATTTTCATTTTCTCTAAAGGTAAATTTGTATACTAATATGCATGTTGTGGTCAAAGATTATGGCATCTAATGACAAGAAGAAATGATGCAGGCGTATATGGTGGAACTTTATCAAGACACACTTGTAGACCTTCTGTTACCAAAAAGTGCAAGACGCTTGAAGCTAGATATTAAAAAAGATTCTAAGGTAATGTGATATGTATATATATTTACTTTATTTATTTAATTGGTTTGTGGCAAAATTTGATATCATGCATAAAATATTTTCTCAGGGTATGGTTTTTGTCGAGAATGTGACAACTATACCTATATCAACTTTGGAGGAACTGAGGATGATTATTGAAAGAGGATCTGAACGACGACATGTTTCTGGAACAAATATGAATGAAGAGAGCTCAAGATCTCACCTAATACTTTCGGTTGTTATCGAAAGTATTGATCTTCAAACCCAGTCTGCTGCGAGGGGCAAGGTGACTATTTTCATGTTTATTGACACAATTTTTTTTTCTCAAAATTTTCACAACATTGACTGTCAAGGAAATAGGAGTTCTTTAACTTTTCATGCTTTCCACCATATCTGAAAGGAAATATAAGTTACATTTCTCGTACTACAGAAAAATAGTTCAAAGTCTTTAGCCGTATGTGCTCAAATCATTAGGTATGTTACACGATAATAAACATTATTGCTGTAACACAATCAGCATGAAATAGATTCATATTATGAGACAATGATTATATTTCTCTTTTTTTTGTGCACGGACAGTGATTATATTTCTCATTGTACATAAATTGTGGCTCACTTTATCCTTTGCTGACTATATGAGAATTATTTTCATGGTGGAAAATTCTGATCGTTTACATGTTAATTTGCAGTTGAGCTTTGTGGATCTTGCTGGTTCTGAGAGAGTTAAAAAGTCGGGCTCTGCTGGTAGCCAACTCAAAGAAGCTCAAAGTATCAACAAATCACTTTCTGCATTAGGCGATGTCATTGGTGCTTTATCTTCGGGCAACCAACATATTCCTTACCGGAATCACAAGTTAACAATGTTGATGAGCGATTCATTGGGCGGCAATGCGAAGACGCTAATGTTTGTCAATGTGTCTCCCGTGGAATCAAATTTGGACGAGACATACAATTCTCTTCTGTAAGTCTGACTTCCTATATTTTTATAATTTTGAAGCTCACATATATAATGTAGATACAGTTGTCAATTATGGTTCTTGAAATGGTTCTTGTCAGGTATGCATCGAGAGTGAGAACAATCGTGAATGATCCGAGCAAACATATTTCATCCAAAGAAATGGTGCGGTTGAAAAAGTTAGTATCATATTGGAAAGAGCAAGCCGGTAAAAAAAGTGAGGAAGAAGACTTGTTGGAGATCGAAGAATACCGAACGGTAAGAGAGGAGGGAGATGGTTGAACAATGCTTTGAAATTTGTGTTGTTGACATTGAGATGATTTTATCACTGCTTTTCACTTCTTCTTCTGTAGAAAGTTCATACTCTAAAGTAGAGTCCCTCTATTGAAAATGTAATGTTATGTCTCAAACTCTCTCTTTTGACGAGATTTTCAGTAGTGAGAAACAGATTGTTGTTAAATACTACACAAAGTCGGCTAGAACCATAAAAATAAGAAAGTGAACCAGAAAATACCAGAAAAAAAAATCCTCTCATTTGGTTCCGGTTCCAGTTTAGATAGTTCAGATAGTTCTGATAATTTGGATAGATTATCAGTTATTTAGAATAAAATATCAAATAATTAGGATAATTTAGATAAAAATTGGATTATTTTGGATATTTCGAATAAAATTATCAGGATCCTTTTAGATAGTTCAAGTTGTTAGGATATTCTACAATAATTTCGTTATTTTCAAATATTTTTGGAATTTTTAATAATGTTATTAGACTATAAATATATATATATATATATGTATTGATGTTATATGCATATATAATTGATATTTTTGTATATTCATGTATCTATTTGGTTCTCAGTTCGGTTTCGATTCGATTTTGTTATTTCGGATATAAAAATATAGAAATCATTCGGGTACTTGAGGATCCTTAGTTCGGTTCAGGTTCGGGTATTTCAGTTCGGTTTTTCGGTTCCAATTTTTCTGTCCATGCCTAATTAGTACAGTACATCTCCTACATCTCACCCCACCTTGATAAATTACACTCTCAATCCAGTACACGTAGCAAACTTCTCTTCCCGATTTTATCCAATTACACGACGCCATGTCATCATCAACCAAGACCGAATGTCTCTGATCGATGATGATCTCTCTCACACCTTTTTTTAGAGTTCATTTCTCGTCCAAAGGATCGAACCCTAACTCTGAGAACATGGAAGGAGGAGAGCTTCAAGAAGACTGGGAAGTGGTGATCGAGAGGTCTCGAGCAACTCAAGAGGAGGAGGAGGAGAATCCGAAGAGCTTGGAGGAGATTGGAGATGGCACGCAAGGTATCGTTACCTTCGATTACTTCTCAATCGAGAACTCAAACTGTGTGGGTCACGTCGGTGAGATCGATGAAGATGGGGGCTCTGTTCAATCGGGTAGTCCGGGCTGGATCGAACCTAGCTGCGACGCTCCTTATGGCCCTAAGCTTTTTAGCGAGTTATGGTCGGATTCTAGCAGCGATCGGCCCGATGATGTGAACAACGAGTTGGGTCTGGAGAAATCAGAGGAATACAGCAAAAGTATAGAGGAGAGAGAAGAGGAATCGCCAGTTTCAGTAGAAGGAAAGTCTGTTTCTGCTGATTCGTCTGGTGGTGGTGGTGATGGTGGAGGAGGAGGAGAAGAAAGCGTGTTTGTGTGGTGGAAGATTCCGATTGACGTTTTGAAGTACTGTGTTTTCAGAGTTAATCCTGTTTGGTCTTTCTCCATGGCAGCAGCAGTGGTGGGTTTTGTTATGTTAGGGCGCAGATTGTATCATATGAAGAAGAGGAAGACCTCTACCTTGCAGCTTAAGGTCCTCCTTGATGATAAGGTTAACCCTCTTTCTTTTTACTTTTATTTATTGTCTATCTTCTTAAAGTCTTGTTCAGATGTTTTGTGTGTTCAGTTAGATGTTTAGTAAATTTCATTGTTGATTTGATGAAAGGAATCAGATTATTACCAGATACTCTTTTGTTATTTCTTTGCGGTTGTTGGTTGAGTTACAGCTGTTTGTCCTTAGACTAGTTCTTACTTTGTTGTCGTTCAAGAGATTGCCTTTTTTTTTGATTATTTCAGAACACAAATTGGAATATTTTCTATCCACACCATCTGGTTCTTCTTATTTGGTGTTTCTTTTTTTTGAATGAATTTGTTTCCCAGAAGGTGGCGAATCATGCTGCTCGGTTGAATGAAGCAGCAATCTCATTAGTGAAACGTGTACCCATAATCAGGCCAGCACTCCCATCATCGGTGGTGGGTATGAACCAGTGGTCTATGATGAGTTTAAGGTGAAATATGATGCATATTTATTTATGCAAGATAAATGATTGTTGTGGTTGGCATGTATTATATGATTGTGTTATATGACAAGTCTCAAAATGTTACAAAAATATGCTTGTAAGTTTGTACGGTGTGTGTGTATATAAATATCTGTTTGATGTACAAATTGGATGGAAAGAGGTTTGATGGTTACGAAAATGTGATGAACGGTAAGATATAACTAGAATCATAATTATCATTTACTCTCTCTCTCGGGTCCGAGTTTGATGAGGTTATCAAAGACGAGACTGTCTTTACGTTCTTTTGGGGACTCATGTTAAAATTGTCTTTAAATACTTAACCAACTTAAATCTCCTTATGCTATATAGACCATGATAACCAAATGTTGAGAGAAACCTTTAGAACAGAACAGAACTAAAGAGGGATGGGTCTATGTTTATTATGCATGTGACAAACAACACAAGTCCACACCGTTAATGATAGATTAAACAGAATTTGATTCTTTCATAGTTTTAAAACTAGAAAACCTCCAACATCATGGGATTCTAACCACCAGAACATCATGTATAGTGAGAAACAATAATGGATAAATACATGCGTTCTTTCAGGCGTTCTTCCTCACAGAGTAACGCTCGGAAACTTGCAGCGATCATTTCCTGTGAAAAAAGGCTTTATTATTTACAATATATTCCACAAATACCTTACACTGTCACATGATTTGTGACCATACAAGGGGGGAGGGGGGGGTTTATGTTCACTTTTGGAGAAAAAATAAATAAAAGACTCACCAGGGTTAGTCGTTGTCTCATGAGCCAATCCATTGAAGTAACACTGGACGTTTTGGCTGCGGAACTGAGCCCAGTACGAGTTAAGCGCGAAGCTTGCGTGCCAAAAAACAGAGACCGGCTCGTAACAGTCTCTGCCAGGAGCTAAAGCCGCACAAGTCGTGTTACTTCGAGCACAAGCCATCCTCAAAGCTTCCTCAAGCTCAGTCTCGTTGGCCCCTTCGACTGGTACGCACCACACTTGACCTTTGTAAGGAACGTTATTCGTCGGTTTAGGCAAAGGGCTAAAACCGGTTAAGGGTTTTTGACCGGTAAAATCAATGTCGTAGATCGGTGTACCGTCTGGATGCAAGATTCCCCAATGTCTCTGTGTTCCCGAACCGGGTTTCCGGTTTTCATTAAACAAGGAGAAAAGAAATGTCGGTATAGGTGAACCGGGTCTAGCCGGTGTACCGATTGGTGGAATTGCGGTCATCTTCTTGATCAGATTCCGGCTATACGTCGCGGCGTTGAAGACGTTAGCTCCGGTTTCGTCGATGTCTCCCGAGTTAGGCCATCCGGTTTCAGAGATCGCGATACGGATGTATGGATAACCGAGCTTGGTCATGGCGAAGATAACCGAATCCAACATTTGGTCCACAAGATTATGGTAAACCAAACCGGAATGAGGATCGGTATAAGTTGAGTTTCCTTGGAACAGAGCGAAATCCAACGTGGCGTTATTAGGGTTTCTTGACCAACGGAAGTAAGGTTGAAGATTGACGAAGAAGTAAGAGTTTGTTCCGTTGAGAAACTTGAGCAACGGCGACATTAACGGCAAGGCGATGTCTTCCCGGAACGTTGAGTTCGATGGGGGAAACGTTGATCGAAGAGAATCCATAGCCAAAGGTGTGCCGACTTTGATGTTGTGAATCCCATGGGATCTGAGAGAGTTCACGATTTTCCGCATTGCTGGTACGACATTGGCGGTTATGTTCCTGTCTTGAACGGAGAGGATCTCGTTTCCGACAAGGACAAACCGGATTTGAGTTTGTGGGTAATAGGGGAGGATATTGGTTCTGACCCAATCATCAGCTGTGGTTTGGTTGGTGCTGAGGTAAGTGATCTGGTGGTTTGGGACCGCTATGGTGACGTAGAGATTTGTTTGAGAGAGGAGTGTTAGACTCTCTGGATCGGCGTCGTAGAGCTTGACATGGCCGGCTTTGATGGATTTGATGAAATTGATGGATTGGTAAGGAGATGGGAGGTTGTTTCCTTGTCTGCCATAGTTAATACCAATCTTGCTGGCTAAGTCTAGCATCGTTTTTCTCTGTATATTATACGTGTGAGGATGGTGGAACCAAATCGCGGAGGAGCAACATGCATCTGTAAAAATCAAGAAAGTTATGTTCAGTATGAACCGAAAACTGTAAAGCATCATGGGGCACTACGCCTACGATTCTTTTAATGGAAAAGATGGCTTACTTGAAAAGACAAGGAGGGTGAAGAGGAAGAAAGCAAGAAGAGCCATGTCTTTTGTTGTTTGGTTCGCAGTGTATTAATTAGTGGTGGTCAGATTGTGGTTTGAATAGGAATGGTGTGGAAATTGGTGATGATGCATCTAGGTATTAAGTAGGTGTAAGGTGAAAGTTTAGTGGTGTAAAAGATTATAGCTTTATATTGAGTCATGCAAGAGTAGCTTTTTTTTTGGCTTTTGTGTTATGATTTTAATCTAAAAGATTGTTGGTTAGATGGTTCACATTGTGAGTGTTGTATAAAATACATTGGTGACTGTAGACTGAAAAAAATACTTCGACTATGAAAGACCTTTTTGTACATTGAGTTGAGAAGACTAATGAAATGTTGTTAAGTTAGATAATCGGAACCTGTTACAGGGCAGCAAAGTACCATGAACCTGAGAATTGGAAAGTTGGAGAGTTAGTTAACAAATTGTATTTTTTTTAATATATGTTAAATTTGTTCAAAAGAAAAAAATGTACATTGTTTTGCAATTTGTGCTACATATTTCATATCCTAAGAGATGCTAGAGAAAATAGGTCGTCTTGTGGCTAGGCCACAACCTCAGACTTGGAATGTAAGTTTGATCTCCCACTTGCCTAAAAGTAAGACAGGGGTTCCTTATTTGCCTATCCAACATTCGGACGCTAGAGAGACTGTATAGAGAGCTGAAAAGCATAAATTGACACTCCTAAATTCCTAATCCTAACCCATAAAATATCGAAATGTCGAGGGAAATTAAAAATATTTAATTAGATAAAATGAGGATATGTTTGACCAAAAAAAAAAAAAAGAAAAGATAATATGAGGAGGAAGCAAAACATCACAAGCGTACAGAAATCGAAATGGCTATCAGACGACCACCACCGATACTAATCATCCTCATCTTCCTCGTCTTTGCCCAAATCGCTACCTCCGCTGATGAGCAGCCGGTCCCTGCGCAATGGCCAGACCAATTCCACGCGCTACTGTTCATGAATTACTCAGGAGACCTCTCGATGATTGACCTTTGGTACGACTGGCCCAACGGTCGTAATTTCAATATCATACAGGAGCAGCTCGGTGGCATCACCTACGACCTCGAATGGAACAACGGCACTTCCTTCCTCTACTCCCTCGACGACTCAAAATCCTGCCGCTCCGCTCAACTTGAGGTCAATTTTTATTTTTTTATCTAGACACGATTCTGTCACAGTCTCTTGTTTGATTTGGATAATAGTCAAGTCAAGCTCACCTAGAGCGGTCTTGTATGATCATGTAATAAATTAGTTAGGCTTAGAATTGTTTTTTGGTTTGAATAAAGGTTGGAATCCTACGACCCAACTGGCTAGATGGAGCCGAGTATCTAGGGCAACAACATGTGAATGGGTTTCACTGCAATGTGTGGGAGAAAGTTGACTTTATATGGTACTATGAGGATGTCCAAACCAAGAGACCCGTTCAATGGATCTTCTATACAGGGAGGGAGGCTCATGTGATGACATTCGAGGTTGGCGCGGTACTTGAGGATGAGAAATGGCAAGCGCCCGTTTATTGTTTCAACAACAAAGAGAAGAAGAGTTTATCAACTGAAGGAGCTTTTAGAGAATTTAGAGGATACAAAGAAAAGGCTGTTTTGTAATATGTTATTACTGAGACCTTTCTTTTTTTTTTCTAAGGATCAAAATAATAAGATGCAGCAGCAGCAGCAGCTCAAGAGCAGAAGAAGGGTGAAATAAATTGTGGATTGTTGTTATTATGAGCCCGTCTTAAGTCTTTGTACACAGACTTGAACTGTTTTTATTTGATATCTCTGAGGCTTGATCATCGTTCGTTGGTGTGAACACAATAATATAGGCCTTGAGCTTGAAAATAAAAAGAGTCAATGTTGTTTAAACTTTTGTTCCCCTGTGGATGTGAGGGCTTAGTCTTAGCTCAATAACCGCATTGCTTCTTCAATGAGTTCATTGATGGTTAAGCCATGGCGTGCCAGGCCAACGGTACCCGAAAATGTATCAAAGTTCTCAACCTCAGCTGAAGTCTCAAAGACTGTCTCTAGCTCATTCTTCATCCTAAGTCTTTGGAAAGTCTTGACCGTCGTAGGGTTTGTTTTCATCATCTGAATGGTCAGGTCTATTGCAAACCTCCTGATTCTTGGAACTTTTGGCACTGGTTGTTCATATCTCTTGAGAATGTTGACTAATGCCTCGGCTACTTCTTCCCTGCTTACTCCCGCTTCCTCGAACATTTCTCTTGTTTCTTCAGCACTCATTAACATGAATATGTGCGGTGCTAATCCCACCATAACTTCTTGTGGTTTGCTTTCTTCAGAGTTTATTATTGCCTTGAGAACCTGTGGTGACAACAAGATAACATTCAGTGATCAAGATGCATTCTATCTAATCAGATGAAGATAAGACTTACTGTTGCTCCTGCAGATTTAACTTCCTTCAGCTGTTGCTTAACTTGATTAGGATCTGTATATGCACATAGATTCCGCAAGATTCTCGCTGCATTCAACTGAATCAACGGGTTGTTCGGGTTGTTCAATACCTTAACAAGGCCCTCAAGAACATCTGATCTCAACATCCGCTGGCAATTGCTCTGACTTCCTTGAGCTAGCATTGCTATTGTCTTACCAACAGAGTCTCTCACGACACTAGTCTGATTCCCTGGGACATCATCACTCAAGAATATGGTGAGAAGTCCATTTAGAACCCCGCCCGTGCCGCCAATCATCTCAGTTGCACCTTCGTCAAGCGCAAGGAACGTCAAGATCTCTGCACCGAGCTTCTGTAAACCAGGCTGCTTCTTTCCATGGCGTAGCGTTTCCCTGATGTTGCTCACTGTGAAGACAATCGCAGAGATATCTCTCCTCAGGTTTCTCCCTGTTGCACCCGTTGTTTTCACCAGCTTCCTTAGCAGCTTCAAAGACCGTTTCACAGCCAAGATCTTGTTTGACTCCGCCGCAAGATTTGGATCTTTCAGCAGCCTCTTGTCAGCATAAGTGAAGTCAACGATCTTTGAGAGCAACCCTTTTGTTTTCCAAATCTTCACACAGTTTATATGATCTCTAGCTATCCGTTTCAGAATCAGCAATCCAAGATTGTTGAACGTCCAACGATCGGTTTGATTGATACTGTTCTCTCCAATCTCATCTGTGGCTTGACCCGAATCTCTCGTGCTATCTAGAATAGAAGATATGGACTCAATCGCTCCAGGGATCCCTGCAACTCTCAGAGAGTTCTGCTTCTTGCTAGCTAATCTTGAGAGAATCTCTGCAGACGACATTCTCATACCTTCTTGATTCTTGCTTCTCCAGTTCAACATCTCAACTAACCTCTCTATGATCTCCAAGTTAGTCCCAATCTTCTGGAGAGTATCAACCGAGTAGTTTTCGTTTGTTGAGAATCTGTAGAGAATCTCTGCTCCAGTGAGCTGCTCATCAGTAGAATTCGACACCAAGAGCTCCATGGCGAAAACGACCATATCCATCTTCAATCCATCAAAGATGCTCCCATTTAGACATCTTGAGTAGGCATTGTAGAAGAATCTTCTCACGGAGTCAGTTCCAGACCTCTCGAGACCGCATTCTTGATTCACTTTGTCAAGGATCTTGTAAACGCTGATCATCCATTCCCAGTAAGCTTTCTCAACAAGAAAGAGAAGAGCCTCGGCAAGGGCTAGAGAGTAGAAGAGAGTTAGAGCAGAGTGGAGATTGGTGCTTCTGGATCTCAACTCGTTGCCTCCATAGTCTTGCCTGATGAGCTTGATCATGGAGATGATAATGCTGGCGAAAGCAGAAGCGATCTGGAGCCAGTAGCAGACTCGGCTCACGTTTCTTGAAACGAAAACCCATCCTGTGTAAGGCAACATGGGAACATCTGAGGTTGTCCATGTCCTAGTCCGCTCGATCTGCCTCGGAGTCGTCGTCCTCTGCTCTCTTTTCGTTTCCTGAACCGATGATGATCTATCGACGTTGTTCCCAGCAGAAGCAATCTTGTGGAATATACTGGTAACTTGTCTGACAAGTAACCGGAAGGTGTTGATTCCAGAGATTGTGTAGTTAGACTGATGCTGCATTTCAAGCTCATGGCTTCTGCTGAAAATCCGAGCTCCTTCGACAACAAGAATCACAGTAACAAACCAAAAGTCTGATGTCTCTAAACTTGCAGCGAAACCACCAAGAAGAACAACCGTGGCCCATACGAATCCTAACGATCCCAACCGTGAAGCAATCTGTCGTTACAAGTTGATTAACAACACATTAAATACTCAAAAATATTACAACAAAAAAAAAGAGAAGAAGAATATATATTATAATAAAAAAACAACCTTCTCAAGAACAGCGAGTCGTAAGGCAAAAAGAGTTAGTTTTTTCTCCGGAGCAGGAGCTGACAAGTGTGTCGGTCTCCTAGGTTCTGGGGTCAATGCGTTGTCTGGCTGGAAAATATTTCCGACAGAAGAACTGACATGTACAACCACCTCCGTAGTTTGATCAACCATTTGAGACAAAACAGAGGGAAAGAAGTGTGTTCTTGTTTTGGTTTTGACGCATATAATTTGATTTATAGCTAAAAGAAACTATGTAGTTGCGTTTTTTTAAGTCTTGGAGTTTCACCATGCACGTCTTTGAGTTCGATCCATTGACTTTTGCTAGAGAATGCGTCTAAACAACAACCTTGGACGAACCATTGGTTTATCTGTTACATTATTGCATTTTAATCTTATTTATTGTTAAATAGTAACTTTTCTTAATCTTTTTATTATTATTTTTAATAATGCATACCAAATAATCATTGAAAGTGTTGTTAACTAGAAGCATTGAAGTATTGAACGTTTAGGAACGATCATATCATTGTGAATCTTGTAATGGTTGAGCTGGATATATCAAATCATAGGGTCATAATCATGTCAATGTATTCATTTTCTTTTCTAAAACAATTGAATTAGTCAAAAGATCATGGTCACTTATTTTGCTAGAGTTGCAAACGTTTTGACGCACGTCGTTTGCAATTTGATAATACATGGCGAGACATGTTCAGACACCAATATTAATCAATTAATTATTAACTGCAACTAGCTAAACAAAATTTTAGTATGTAATAGTGATCGCTATATAGTGCTTGAGAAAATCCTATGAATCATATAGCAACTTTTTAATCAATATATACTGGTTTCAGAGTTATCTTGATACATATTGGACCTTCACATTCGATGCAAGCCTTATGCTTGCATAATATCAGTCTCGTTGTACAGATTGTGGTGTCATGATTCACTATATAGTGGATCTCGTTGTACAGAGCTAGCTGACTTCGATAACTCCGCAGCCAGGTGTATGGCACGATTTCTCCGTGAAGATGAAATAATTTGCTCGGCTGAGCTGAGAGTGATTTAAGATTAGAATCACTCCAACTAAATCTCACTTGATGATCAGAAGATTTCAAGCTTCACTTGCAGAAGGTGGGACGATGATGAATATGATTGACTCTCTCAATCTGGTGAGCTGAATGACTCTCTCAGACTCTGAACCAATGGATGCTGAATCACAGAAACAATGTATGACACACGGTTCAATAGAACACAAAGAATAACGAAATGAATTCTAAAGACATTTGATTTTATGCAAAGACATTCTTTGATAAAAAAAGTTAAATGATTATATTTCTTAAAGATTGAAAGGTGAAATAATACAAAGGCCAAAGATGAGCTTATATATTTGTGGTCCAGTGAAAAAGGAACTATAAAACGAGGAAATAAATCAAGAATCTAAAAACTAGCCATTGGAGTCTTTTGTGCGATTTTGGCTCCAAGTAAAGAACTTAGGTATTCTTGAACCTGAACAGTTTGAATGGATATGTTAGCTTCCTGGGCATCCTTTTTATGGCTTTGAATGTTCTGATCTCGTGTGTCAACTGAAGGGAAAATAGCTGTTGGAGTTTTAATGATTGGAACTCCAAATAAGGCAAGTGTGAGTAAATGTAGTTCTTCTTGTTCTTATGCTTGCTGGTCCATGTTAAGCTAATGATAAGGTCTCCTGATTGGCTCGATTGGTCTTCTGGACTTCTTGGTTCATGAAGAATGTTTTATGGTCGGTTTAATAGGCTTGGAACAGAATAAACCAAAATATTGTCCATCTCTCTATAAATATCTCTGGTTAGGTTTGATAACTTTTTGAAGGATCCGCCTGATCCTATGGATAATGGTGTAGCTACTGACGTCTGGAACGTCTTCTGAATGGTTAATATGATTTTCTGTCTTCCATAAATAAGTATGGGGCGAACGAAGTTGAACTGGTGTCGGTTTGGTTTGTTCTGGGAAATTAATCACAACTTCATAATTCCGTGACCAGTTCTCATGGTTTTGAGCTTTCTGGAAATCTGAGAGATCTATCTTCAATTATATGATTGGATTTGGTTCACGCCACTCCTTTGAATCCACTTCTAAAATTAGGTACTACTACTCGCAGATAAACATTTTGGGACACCTCCGTTTTGTATGAATAGCTTTAGGGATAATTCAACTTGGAAAGAAATCTTATTGAGTGTAGCATCCATGAAAAATATTTTTTGGTGAAAAATATTTCTTGGTGAAAACCCTTTGGTTTGTAATATATGGCAACTTTGGTGCACATACGTCCTGGTTGGCGCCTTGGCTGATTGAGTGGAGTGTTGAGGCGAGTTCTGATTCAGATACTGGTTTGATGACCGCATCATACCTTCCCCCCTGACAAAGCTTTGACCTCGATACTGGATAACATGCACTAAGATAGAACAAGTCAGTTTTTTTCTCTTTTGAGAGTATAGAACCTTACCTTGATAAGATATTGGTTTGGGGAGGCAAGGTGCAATGAAAACAGCTCAATGAAAACAGCTGTGGTTATAGCCAGTATTTCTTGTAGTGATTGAGTAATCTTAACAAAGATCATGTCAGTCAGTAAGTTTCAAAGTGCGCTGAACTTGGTAAATATAAACTAGAAAACTAATTGTCTCTCGTCTCTCTCATGTAAAAGTCCTACAAATGTTGTTGATCTGTCTTTGCTAGATGGAGAATTGTTGAATCTAAAAGTATTGAAGATCAAACATATTGAGGCTTATATGCTTCATTTGGGTTAGCTTCACAACCTAACCCTTCTTGAGCTAGTTTAATATTATGGGGTTTGATGTCAAAAAAAAATTGAGGCTTATATGTGGAGAGGAAGGATTGATGTATTAAAAATAATGTCTACGTGACCATAGGATTTCAGGACCATAAGAATAGCCGTTTGGCTCCTTCCTAAAAAGGCAAAACCAATTTGCCCTTCGACGGTATTATGAAAAGATAAGACTGAAACATTTTATTGACGTCGTACGAAGTAGTAATTTTGGATAAATGATCACAAGCTAAATAAGGTTTCTCATATAAAGGACACTGTATTGAGTATGATAGACAACTGAAACTAGAGAGCATTTCACAGAGTAAAAATGATTGCCGACTACACAAATAATACGCCACCATATGATGATATATATAGATGAAAAAAAAAACAATGTATGAAAAAACTAGCTGTATAAATCATATGATAACATCATGAGCTAATATGCGTATATTACTAATACTATAAACAAGTTTCGATATTTTGACGTTTGGGCTCCCGTGGTTCGCGAGAAGGAAAAAGTAAAAGTATGTCGGATTTAGTATTTGGCATCACCACCTAGTGAAACGTACTTTGAGAAACAAATCATAAAATTATCGATCTAACTGATCACAAAAAGTAACACATCAATTAAGCATTATAGAAATGAATATGTTACAAAATGTTTAAATATCATCAAAAATTGTCGGTTTACAAACTCTTTTTTTTAACATCTAATATCATTGATCACGAAAGAAGGAGTTTTAAAGTACAAGCATAACACCAAACAGAGCAAGGCAATTGCTTTCTTCATTTAGCACATTGCCAAACCCAACAACAACCTGGTTCATCAACCAGAAAAAGACAATCAGAAGAATTAGAGGTATCAACTTTCATCGACAAAGAACTCAAACATCCAGGCCGGTGGACCCGTAGCAACATAAGATCGAGATCGACCCTGTCGAGTGACACTTCGAGCAATGATAGTTGAACCTCTATTCTCCTCCTTCCTTGCATACTTGAGCTCGAACTCTTCCAACCCTGCAAGCTTTAGTCTCAGTTCATCTCTTTGGTGCCGAAGAGAAAGCCACTGATGAGGCTTCTGCATGCACAGCTGAAACCAAATCTCTAAAATCACCAACCACTATGATCTTAGCTTGTCGTAGACTCACCGTACTCTCAATGGCCCAGAGAAACGTCACAAATGTCGGTTTACAAACTCAAATATTTCGTTTACTTTTAAATCCATTACTTTTAGTTATGTCATGGTGGGTTATTCATGTAGGGTGACAATATTTTTAATACATAACTAGAGTTTGATCCATCCGTCTTTTGAAAAGACGGGCAATATTTTTTTTGTCATCATCCTATGTATTGATCTTCAGCGTTTGTTAAATGTCTGAGATTGGTTTAGTCGACAAATTTATTAACTCGTATTTTTGTTCACCAATATTTAAAAAAAATGTGCGGTTTTCGGTTTTTGTTTAAGGTTGTTTTTTTTTGGATTTTGGTTTCATTTCGATTATGGTTTTTTTTTGGTTCAATAGATATATATCGTTAACTTAATATATTTATACTTATGTTTACCCGATCCAGATCTATGGGATCAGCTTTTTTTCAAAAAAATATTTTCCGAAAACTAGAAATTTCATACATGTATTTTTATTTAAATTTTTATAGATAATTAAATTAAAATTAATAAAAAGAATTTAATAAAAATAAAATAATTCATTTATATAACCCGTCATTATTAATTTTATTTATATTTTAAAACTGTAAATTATTTTATATTGGTCAAACTTTATTTTATTATTACATAAATAAAATATGTTTCATTTAACCCGTATCATATTATATTGAATTATTTTTAATATTCTAATTTAAATATGTAATTATATATTATTTTATATATCTTGCTTTACTATTTTGTTTTAGTACGTTGAAGTATGTGGTAAAATTCATGAATGTATGTTATTCTTTAATTTTATGATTTATAAAATATTTCATAAATAAATTAAGTTACTTTATATTTATTAGTTGATGTATTAACTTAATTATGAACTAGATTATGACCCGCCCTTCGAAAGGGCGGGTACGGATATATAATTTTTATATGTAAATTTTTTTTGTAATCATATTATTTTATTTAATATTAATTTAATTTAATAGAACAATTCCTTAACTAAAATACATAATTAGACATAACATTTAAATAGAAGAAATTTTAAATGTAGTGGCAAATTATGTAAATAAAAAAAATATAATAGAGAATGCCTAATTTATTAGAAATACAATGGCTAATTATGTAAATAAAAAAGTATTTAATCTTCTATATATGTTTCCAAACAATATTCATTTATTCTTGTTATATATGTTTCCAAACAAAACCAAAATATACTTCAACTTTAATAATATAGATATAATTATTATGGGAATATTATTTCTTATTCTATAGTGAAAGAATTAATATTTGTTAATAATTTATTTAATATTAATTACAAATTTTACTATTTAAAAACAAATATTAAAATGAATTTATGTTTACATTTTAAATAAAAATATATTAAAAGATATTATTAAAATGCAATCTTAGAAAAGTATACTTGAGAATATCTTTTTAGATATCTTATTTTGAAAATATTAAAAGAATAGAATGAATATAGTATATATTTAATAATAATTAATTTAGTTGTAAGAGAAAAAATATGAGGTTAAATAAATATTTGTTAGTTTAGAAAAGCATTATATGATAATAACTAATGAATTTATTTTAGTTAGACTGTTATAGCTTATCTGATAATCCAAAACATAATCGATAAAAATTGTTTATGTTTTAATAGTATTGATATAATTTTATTATTGTTCTTGGAAATGTAGAGAAAAGTAGTCAAAATAATTAAATAAGCGTTGTACGGACTTTAAAGTATAACTTGTAATTTGGATTTGGGGAGGGGAATCCCGTCTTATCGTACCAGCTTTGTTAACAGGTGTAAACCAGGATAAACGTTAAGTATGTTCTTCCTTTTTTTTGCACCATTCTGTTTTTCTCTCTGTCTTCCACAAGTCAAAATACTCTCGTATTTCTTCTTTTAAATCATTTTTCACAGATCTTTATGGACCAATGGAGACGGTAACACCGCTTCGAAATCTAGATAGGTTTGTAATTGCATGATTGGGTTAGACTTAAAATTATAAAGAAACCAAAGAGTTAAACCAAAATTAATAATAGTACATTATGTATTTTTATTAATTTAAGCAGCAACACTTCCACCATTCAGTTAATATCTCCGTAACGTAATTTAATTATACACAACAGCCACATGACAGTTCAGTGGCGCTGCTGGTCAGTTTAAAACATTCTCCGCCAGAAAAGTGTTGTTCAACGCACTTATTATTGCAGTTTGGAATTTTTGAGCAAAGACCTATTACAAAAAGTCCACCTCTGGGTGAATCACAAGCATCCGCAGCACCTGAGATATTTATAAAACATGAATCAATTATTCAAATAAAAAAAACAAAAAGAAAGCACATGAATATATTATAATTTTGAATCTGTTGTTGCATACATGAAATCAAGGGAACAGTTAGACACAAGAACACAAAAACGAAACATTTGCTAGAAACCATTTTTAATTAGTTGTTTTTTTTTTGAATTTGGTAATGAAATATAATTGAATAGTTCAGAATCATTTGTGTGTATATATTTATATATCATATTATCTATGTTTGGAATTTTTTGGTCAGCAGATGTAATTGTCCATATATTTTTTTTGCCAAAAGAAATCGTCCAAATATTTAATTTCCTATAATATTTAGATTTTCTTTTGACCCAAAAAGAAGATTTTCTTCTTGTTTTGACTAACCTTTTTAAAAGAAGATTTTCTTTGTTGGTAAAATATAAAAATTTTGGATTTCTTGAATTATTTGAAACTTTTAGTCAAAACGTTTAATAATTTACTAGGTGTTCTCCTGCACCATACAATATAAATTATGTTTAAAAATATTTTTTTAATATTATAAATTTTCTTTTTGTCACTATTTTAATACAAAATTTTGTTTTAATAAACATAAAAATTAATATAAAAATATGTTTGTTTATTTAAAATTATATTTAAGAATATGCATGTATATATTTAAAATTATAATCTTAGATAGATTTTTATAACTATTTATTTTAATTAAATATATCAAATAAATTTGTATAAGATTTTATAATTATCAAAAAATAAAATCTGACAATACTTATTAAATTTATAAATATATAAGAAATTAATGATTTTACAATTAAATTTTAATAATTTTCAAAAAGTATACATTTTTGAAAAAAATTGTAATATTTTTTTTTTAATTTAAAAATATATATATTTAATTAAATGATATTTTCGAAATTTTAATGCCATATTTGAAATATTCATTTTAATAATGATTTATGAGTTATTCCCATATTTTAAAAATATTTCCAAAAATATAAATCGATATTAAATGTAAAATATGAGTTATTATTACCATATTTTATAAAGTTTTCCAAAAATATATATTAACATTAAATAAAAAAATTGTAAGATTTTTTTTTAATTTAAAAATATATATAGAATTAAATGACATTTTCGAAATTTTAGTTCCATATTTGAAATATTCATTTTAATAATGATTTATGAGTTATTCTCATATTTTAAAAATATTTCCAAAAATATAAATCGATATTAAATGTAAAATATGAGTTATTATTACCATATTTTATAAAGTTTTCCAAAAATATATATTAATATTAAATGTAATTGTCTATGTCATATTTAATTATATGACATGTCATCAATTTTAGTAGACATGTCATCATTTTTTTTGTGAATTTGATTATACAGAAGACATGTGACAAAATCACTTTGTAAATAATGTATAAGGGATATTCTATAGATCCCATGAAAAGTTGATTTTAAATGAAAACGTTGTGTAAATTTTAGGAGGAGTTGGTCATTATCAGCTTTTTGCGTGGAAAGTTTATCTTTTATGACTTTTTTTGTTTTATTCTTTACTAGTTTTCCACTAGAAGTTTTTGGACTAATTTTCCAAATGTCAATACTGAGAGACAAATTTTAAAGAATTTTTATTAAAAAAATCATAGAATAACCATGCAGTGATTGTGATATAAAAGTTGGCGCTTTGCCAAAAAAAAAAACTACCTTCTCTTTGTAGCACTTGAGTGCATAATATGCTGCCAAATGTCAATAATATGCTGCATAGTATCGATTAATAATATGTTGCATAGATAAAAAATTCAGAAAGGTGAGAAAGTACAAAAGAAAGAGAAAGAAATAAAGAGGTTTTTACCACAAAATAAAGTAAAGAAATAAAGAGTGTACAGATGAAAAAAAAGAATTAATTGTACATATGAAAAAGGATTGTACAGATGAAAAAAAAGACGAAAATAGTGTATCAATTTATTTTGGACCATTAAAGCATTAACTTTCCACCAAAAACAAAGTATCAATTTATTTTGACTAACCATTTAAAACCACAAGCTAATTTGATTAAACGAATTTTAAGACGTCATAAACTGACTAAACGAGGTTAATCTCTGTTAAAACAATATGACGTCTCATATTATAAATTGAAAAATGTCCTAAAATATTTTTTTTTCTCTAAACTTAAACTTTTAATTCTCTAATGTTCTTATACAAATCTTTGAATTTTTTTTTTTATTTTTTTCTCCAAACTAAAAACTTCTAAATAAATTTATCTTCTAAACAATGGCAAAAACTATAAATAATAAGTAGAGTCGATTAAATTGTTCTAAGACGTCCGATGCTGCGTTAGATTTTCTGGGAAAAAAAGACGAGCTCAAACGGTGTTTTTGGAGAAACGGCGAGGCAACAGAGCAACCAAGTTAGAAAAAATCGTCTTTTAGTGTTGGATTGAAAACCAGATCTGGGTTTTTCCTTTTCCAGATCTATGGCTTCTCTTCCTAAGCGGCGACGTATGATTCAATGGAGAGCATCTTTTGTTTCGTTTCCACCTTCCTAAGTGACGGTGAGAGGTTGGAGGATTGACGTGACGGCAGCTGAAGATGGTCATGTTTCTCGGTTCTCGGGAGAAGCGTGACGCAGAACCTTGTTTCGTCAGAGTGGTCAACTGATGAGGCGAGCTTTGCAGCTGGTTTGCGGTGAGGCTTAGCTTTCCAGCATCGGTGACAGTGTCTCCACCTTATCGACAGCGAAGCCCACACCATTGGAAACTTGAAGACTGTTCCGGTTTCGATGCTTCTGCCAAGGTCTGACTTTTCTTTTCTTCCAGTGCAGATTGTTTCTGTTTGCTGGCTAAAGAGTGAGATATGGTTGCCGGGGCAGCTATTTCGGTCAAGTATGCATCGTTTCGGTGTTGATAAGTACTGAATTCCTATCTCTTGGTGACTGGCACTTAGCTTTATTAGGTTAATCTTGATTAGGAATAGCTAATATCCGGGTTTATGTTTTTCACTGATGTGGTAGAATGATAAGGGTGGAAGAGACGGACTGTTTGTATGTGACATAATTTGTTCTCACTGGGTTTAATTACATCAAAGTATAGGATTTTGTAGCTTATAATCCAATCTAGTGATTTTTTGATGCTATTGAATAACTTTGTATGTAATATGGTTGAAAATTGTTGTCTTTAAAATCATGTAATCCTCCATTTGGTAAATAAAAATTTGATGTTGATAAAAAACAAGGGCGAATTGATTCATTACCCATAACAACCATCCAAATTAGCTAAGTACTCATTGGTTGACATTAATAACTTTACTCATACATTTTAGGCAACAAATAGACTAAAAAGTCATTGACTTCTGACAAATCTACAGGTGAAAGCACAGAATGTCAGGTTTGGAGAAGAGTGATCAAGGTCATATGTCTGCAAGTTTCTCTTCCATTTGTTTTTCCGTTGAGTTTTTAAATTAATTTTTGGATTATCTTCTTATCTTGGTAGAAATTGAGTTTTCTTTTTCATCATTTCCATTTTTCATTCAATTTTTTTTTTTTAAAGTCAGATTTAAACTTTTATTTTTCAATTTTTTCTTCTGAAGTTTTACTAAGATTTCGACAAAGATTCAAATAATTTGAAAAAAAAATCATGAAAGATGAAGCAAAGATCATGGATCCATAATAGTGAGCTTATGGAGAAAGAAAATAAGGTATATATTTTCTGTTTTTTCAGCACAATCTCTATTGTTCTCTCTTTTCTATTCATATTCATTATCTTGTATCAAATTTTATATCAGATAATAAAATGTGTATCATTTAATAAAACATGTATCAAATAACAAACTATGTAACAATAAATTTATAAGCTAGCAAACTAGATATCAAACAATGTACAGTCTTAAAAAAGGTGTCAAAAAATTTATCAATTACACGTAACAAGTATGAGTTACACAATTTTGTAACAACTTACCAATTATTTACCAATTCTCGTATTCGCTAACAAAATATGTATCATGTAACAAACAATTTAGCAGATAGCAAACCATTTATCAGTTTTCCCTACATCATCTAACAAAATATGTATTAGATAATAAATAATTTATCCGATAGCAAACTATTTATCACATAATTTATTAAGTCACAAACCATGTATTGAGCCATTTATAAGCTAATAAATCATGAATCAAACCATGTATTAACTGATAAACCATTAATCAAAACATTTATCAACTAATAAATTATGTATCGGTTAACAGTAAATATTTTATAAAATCTTACTAAACATTTATTCACTTATCAGCTAACAAATAATGTATCAACTAAATACAATTGCTTAAACATCTTACCATCATCCATTTATCAATTAGTGGCACCATGATTGTAACTGCTAACAAAACATGTATCTCGTATTGAATATAAAATTAAGGTTCTACTAATTTAAATAAAATTGTGTAATTGAGCAAATAATGAATGAAGTAAATGTTATCTAAATCGAACAAAAAAACTTTAGGAACACAAACATCTCTTGCAGGCAGTAGCTATGGTAATATATGTGAATTTTTGATGATAAAAAAAAAATGGTGAAGAATCATGAAAATTTGATCCATGGAAGATTAGGAGAGACGAAATCAATGCTTTTGTGATATATGATGATGAACAAGAACATTGTGTAATCGGTAGCAAATATATATTTAAAAGCAGAATTTAATTTGATGAAGATCACAATTACAGGAAAAAAAAATACATAAAATGAAGAGGAAAGAAGAAAACATAAATTCAAGAGGAAAAAGAAGAGTAATTGATCCAAAACGTAAGGAGAAGAAGATATGACAAAAGAAAATAGAAAACAATATAAAAAAGAAGAAAAAGATGTGTCAGTACTCTGATCCAAACACAGAGCTATAAAGGCAAGTTATACATGCTACATTAGGGGTAAAACGGGAATCAAAACAACATCGATCATTTCAGGTGTAGTCTCCTAATTAAGGGGTGTTTATGGATATAAATGCCAATTATCTCAAAAAAACAATAGAGTGATTAGAGATAATTTTGTAATTTGAAAATTTCTGACCCATGCATGATTTCCGGAAATAAAATCAGTATGTCTTGCACAGGTGTTGATTGCTAGTAAGAAGAGTATCTGTCGACAATTCTTCTATTTCTACTTATGAAGTGTTTTTACGAAGGGTTGAATCAAACCAGACCGAACAAAAAAAATGATGATAACCAGCCACCGATACTCAAGACTTTTTTTTTTTTGTGAAAACCGATACTCAAGAATAAAAATTGAAAACTTTTTATTTATGTTTCTGGGTTCAGACTTAGTTTTCATACAAAACTGTCTATGCGAATGCACCATTATATGAATGATTCAAGAGCAATTGCATGCAATATACAAGAAATAAAGTATAATTACCTATGTGGTATACACACTGTTTCACTTTCAAAATATATCTGCCATGCCCTTATGTAATCTAGTTATCTAAGATAAATAATTGTTTATTTTTTCTTCTCAGACATCAAAATATGTATTAAGCGAATTGTTCTCTGCGAACATGTGTCAATGTAAAAATTGTTTTGCATCTTCGTTCTCAAGAAGCAATATAATTACAATCAAACCAAGAATATCTCTTCTCTACCTATTTTCTTCTCCAAAATTTTCTCTCATGTCACCGTTATTTTTCTAGAGAATCATATGATTCATTCTCTGTTTTTCCCCAGATTCATTCTCTTTTTTTTTCCACAAATTCATTTCTTTTGCAATCATTCTACTCAAATTTCTTGATATAAATAAGGCAAATCATAGTGTTCACTTTGAGAGAAAGTAAATTACACACACCAGGCTTTTTCTCTCCCAAACTTTGTATCTTCAGGTTTGGTAAAGGCTTCTCTCCCAAACTTTTTACAGCTCCTCCGCGACGGCTCCGATTTATTGAAATTACTCCTCCGATGCTCCATCGTTTTGCTGAAATTACTCTTCCTCTTTTCGAAATTGCTCTTCTCGCTAAAATTGCTTTTCCTTCCTTCAAAATTACTCCTCCGATGCTCTGTTACCATCACATCGAAAACGCCATTGACGCTCGAGCTTCTCGCGGTGGAGAAAGAGCTCCTCGCACCAGAGTAAGACGACACGTCCTCTTCCGACCCGATAAAGTACATGTTTCCTCCTCGGAAGCTACAAAACGATCTCGGTCTCCAAACACTCTATTTCTTATAATCCAAAACGCAAGAATCGTCAGATTAATCTTCCCGAAGAACCTTCCAAGTCTTGAGAATCTGTGATGTTTCGTCATGTTGATCTCAATGCAGCTGCTCCTACTCCTCTTGAGCACCACAACCTCCTCTGTTCTCGTCACTTCCTCTGTTCTAGTTGTCTTCCTCTGTTTCGTCCCCGTCGTCTAAGGCTCGGTTTCGTTAAGCTTTTTTTTTTTGTTGTTACTCTGTTTTTTTTTTGCTGGATTGTTTTTAGTGTTTGATTTGATTTTTTTAGATTGAATTGACGGAAAGAGTTTGCGGTTAGATTCTGATGACTCCATGGTAGAAACGGTGCAGAGAACAATACATGACACATTTGTAAATTCTAAGAGCAAGAGCATTAGTGAACCCCTCTTTGGGGTTCATAAGTATTTTTTAATATTTTTTTAGTGGGTCCATGAATAGTTATAAACTTGCATCTATTGTTTGTTGCATTAGTGAACCCCTCTTTGGGGTTCATAAGTTATGATTATTCAGATGGAAGTTTATTCATCAAAATAGCATATCTTAAAGCAAAGAAGAAGGAAGAAGACGATCAGGCAGTATAAACTGGCAAACAAGGACAAAAGAATTAGGAAACGAAGCGTATTTATTGGTCCTTTAATAAAAGAACACCCAAGCTTGAGCCTTTGGTAAAATATTCAGTAAACGACAATAATTTCTTAGACAACCAACCTTCTGCATGGAGGAGAAGTCGATTCCAAAATGGGCCAGATGCTGAGCCAGGAGCGGGTCCAAAACACTGTCATCTTCTGCATAGGAATAAACATCTGCAAAATATTTGCACCGGTAGGTACTGAATATATTAAAACCCTCCACCGAACAATGAAAAATCTACACTTGTCAACATAAAGAAAAAAAAAACAAAGTGATGCGGTAAGTCCACCCTTATCCAACCAAAGAGATACCTAGCAACTGCCATGATCTATTCACAACAGTTAGGTCCAGTGACTAATCTGGTTCCTATGAAAACTGATTTCAACATCTTCATTTACTCCAAAGGGATCACCCCACGCTAACTTAAATTTAGAAAACAACTAAGACAACTTTACCTGCTGCTTCCAAGTCAGCAGTGATAGTCCCAAGCTTCACAATAAGAGGGTATCCTGTCTCCTTGTAGTGCTCAACCGCATGGTTGTTTCCACCAGTCCCATCCCAGTTCTTCCTTCCACAGAGAATCATTCCGTCGGTAAGATTAAGCCAGAGATTCTCTTTCTTATCACACTTGGCACATTTCCATCCCGAGGGAGGAACCACAACGCCGCTCTCGATCTGCTGCAGCGTCAACGCATGCTCACTAGCTTTCTTTTCCTCAGCTGTCCAAGCCGCAACTTGCTCTCTCCGCTCAGCACCTACTGCACTCAGTACAGTATCAACCGCAATCCTCACCTAACAATTAACAAAAAAAACACAAAAAGCTTAAATCATGTTACTGTAAATCCCTTTTTCACTAATAACAAAGCTATAGCACCTTCTCTGGTAGTTCAACAGAAGGGAAAGGAAGCGAAACGAAATCAGGAAGGATGACTATGCTATAAGACTCCTCGTACTCAGTCTCATTGGTATCGAATCCTCCATCAACTCCTGCGAAATTGCAATTCAGTTACGGAAATTGCAATTCAGTTACGGCAGTTACGGCCTCAAAGTGTAAATACCTATGGCGAGGAGAGTAGGTTTCTTGAGAGGGCGATCCTCGGGAACAGACTTGGGAGTCTCTTTGATGTGGAGATAAACAGGATTCCCAGTCTTCTGGTGATTCCAAGCAACTTAGTCTTTTCCGAAAGCGAGGAAGCTGTTCATGTCTACGAACAATCCTCCTTCCGATCTCTGCAAATAAGAAAAAAAATCACCATCGAACATCAGTCGCCGCCAGTTCGAGAGACTAGTCGGTGATTGGAGTTAATAAAGAGAGGTTTTACCGGAGTGTTGTAGATGCGGTGGGTGGGTGCGGGGATCTGAACCCTAGACAAGTTGGACAAAATCTCAGATTATGGTGTCCTGATGAACTTATGAGAAAATGAAGAGTCTCTCTCTCCTTGACATCTGGCTTGAACCGCATCATAGAGGTTCAGTAGTAAGAGGCGGTTCACAAAAATTATCCTATTTTTTATTTTTTTTTTTCTTTCTAAACCTATGAAACTGTGCCACAAACCCATTTAGAACCTTTGATGCGCTTGCCCTAAGGCCCAGGTTTCGCAACATACCTAAATTAAAAATTTTCCACTACCACACCTAATTAACTTTCGTTTTATGTATATTGAGCTAAATAGCTCATGATTCAAAGTCCTTAAGGATTCAAAGATATGTTCATTTGCATTGTTTACAATTTAAGGGCTCACTAGATTCTGACCCGTCCTTCAGTGGGCGGGTATATATTTTGTTGAAAATATTAATTTTATCTGGTGAATATTTTTATCCTTGATAAATTATATTTTGTTAAGAATTTTATGAAATTTATCTAAAATTATTGTATGAATAATTTTTGTTATTTTAAATATGACTAAAATTTTAAAGACTCCAAATAATTCTGACATGTATTTTATGATTTTTGTTATTAACCTGTTGTTAAACTTGTGAATTATTTCACAGTGATTTTATTTTTAGTATTTAATTTAAGAAAAGGTTTAATATTTTTAAACTATTGTTTTTTGTCATAGACCCGTTATGTATTGATAAAATCTGTTTTTGTGTATTTTAAAAAGTGTATATGATTTTTTATTTTAAATGAAACTATTTTTTCAAATATTTGAGAACATTCGGGTCTTCAGAATCTAGATTCTGACCCGCCCTTTTAAAAAGACATGTATATTTTTTGTTTAACTTTTTTTAGATATTTAATTGTAATACTTGTGTTTTTTTCTTAATCATATTTTTTTTGTAGTCATATATGTGTATAAATCTTAATCAAAACCTATTTGATTTACTGTAGAAATAATAGTAATTTGAAGTTGGCCGGCATATACTCGTTTCTTTATAACTATAAATCCATTTTTTGTAATCATATTTATCTATTTAGATTAGGCCTAGGCATTCGGTCCTCGGATCAGGTCTTATCGGGTCCGCATCTTTCGGTTCCTGAAAATTTAGATTCATATAGACATCTATAGTTTTTCTGGTCTGCTCGGCCTGGATCTTGTCGAACTCTTGTTGGTCCAGATATATAATTCTAATATACGTAAAACACTCGTAATTTCAATTTTATTTCGAATTCGGATTGATTTGGGTATATAGGATCCGAAAAAAACCTGACATATCCAAACTTAATTTGAAAACTCAAAAAGTACATGCAAATCCTAAAAATACCTGGAGAAAATAATTTATTGAAGAATACATATTTATTCTTTGAATAAACTAACAAAAGAGAGACAACCAAATGGCGGTAGCTGGATCCGAAAACCCGTAACTACACAAACAAAAGACCTGATCCATTTCAGTATAAATTTTTAGCTGTTTCAAAAGAGAGACAACCAAAAGAGAGACAACCAAACATAATACAGTTAGAATAAATCTATGAATATATATTTATTCATAGATTTTAACCCGCCCTTTGTATTTTTTGTTTACATAATAAAAATGAGATTTTAAATAAATTGTATATTTGATTAAGTTATGAAATTTATCTTTAATTTATTTATATGACTTATTTTTGTTATTTAAGATATGACTAAATTTTTAAAGACTCCCAATAATTCTAACTGTATTATGTTCTGTTTATTTAACATGTTGTTTAACTTATTTCACATTGGCTTTATTTTTAATAGAAAAAAATATTATAACCCGCTCCGTAGTGATAAAATTTATTTTGAGTGTTTTCAAATTTTCTATAATTTTATTAAATTTAATTTATATGATTTATTTTTTATTTTAAATGAAACTATTTTTTAAAGACTTGAGATAATTCAGATCCGTCTAGTGGTTTTGTTGATTTAATAATTTGTTATTTCAACTTGATTTTATCTTAGTGTTTATATATGGACCTGCTTAAGAGCGTGTTTTTTTTCTCATGCAAGTTATATATAATGTAAGACCACCTTCATTGGAGGGTTTTAAGGAGGGGTTCTACAAAAAAGACAATAAAAAATAAATAAAAAATGAGCTAAATCAAGAGGACCGGTACTTCATATGACATCTCTAGGATTGGTTAGAACCTCTTACGTGTCACTTTAGTATTGGTAATCAGTTTTTCTCCGTGTCTCTCTCGTCGATGTTTTTGACGGAAACAATTTCTCACTTCCTCCTCCGATCCCAACCCCTCCTTCTCTCTTGCTTCTGATCTCCATCTCCTTCTTGGTAACTCTTCATTTCAATTTCCAGTTTTTGTATAAGATCTAGTTAGGGCTTCGATAGATGTCCATTTGATCTGAGAGTGTTTGATTTCCTCGTTAGTTAGAACTCTGTTTTGTTTATCTCTGTTTTGATTTTGTTTTCATGGTAGATTCTGGATAAGCAGCTTTTGATGGTGGCGGTTTTGAGAGAGGAGGAGTCTGCAGCAGATGAAGAGAATGGTGGAGAAACGGAAATTAAATTATATGTTTGTTAGTTTTTAGATTCATGATGGGAAAAGCATATAGACAAGAGCATGTCTACAAAGCACCCGTGGGAGCAGGTCAGTGCTGCCTCGTGTTGGAAGTTTGCCGACCCTGAAAACAAACGCATACTTTCTCATATCCTCGAAGTCGACACCTTGAACCGCAAGCTTGACGCTGAGACCGGGAGACTCCACACCACTTGCGCCCTCACCATCCACGCTCCTGGACCTTGGTTCCTTCAAAGGTATATATTCCGTATATCAATAAAGTCTCGCATATCATACAATAATCGGGCCTTTGATTGAATTGAGCATGTAGTGAATGTAGTTTATTGTGTCTCAGGCTCTCAGCCTTTGCGTATGATGGTTGTTCTTTCTCAGCCTTTGATTGAATTGAGCATGTAATGAATGTAGTTTATTGTGTCTCAGGCTCTCAGCCTTTGCGTATGATGGTTGTTCTTTCTCAGCCTTTGATTGAATGTAATTTGAGCATGTAATGAATATAATTTGTTCTGTCTCAGCCTTTGTGTATGAGGGTTGTTCTGTCTCAGCATCAAATTGTAAAAACCTTTGATTGAATGTACTGAATTGTGTCGTACGTTGCTTGTTCTGTCCCACTTTGATAAAAAAAAAGCCTTTTACTCCGCAATAGTTTGTGTTTCTATTTAGCAGCTCAATGTTGATACCAAACTACTTCGTTTACAGGAGCATCACCGTAGGAATCCTGCAAGAGAAAGAGAGAGGGATAGGAGACACGATAGTCATAGACACAGTTATCTGGATCCCTGCACTTTACAAATACCATCTCTAAAAATAATTTCCTTGAGATATGTTGGCTGCTTATGATTGTAGAAGCTGTTTGTACAAATCAAGATTACAACCAAAAAAAAATTATTTAAGAACCCTTATGGGGTTCTCCCATTGGAGGAGATAAAATTTATTTGCACTAACTAAGGTTCTTAACTTCACAAATCATCTTATTTATTTTTAATTTAATGATGAGAACCCAGTAGAGGTCCTAATGGATGGACTTGCTCTAAGGTTTCAAAAAAAAAGTTATATATAATGTAATAACTAATATAGTGTTTATGTATTGGGCTTAAATGACATCATATTAGGCCTAAAACAGGACGACGTCGTTCTGAAATCATATAATCATCTTCATCGTTGGAGTTCAAGTGTTCTTTATTGGGTAGCTTTCTGGGTTTACTCAACCATATAATCAAAAATTACAATCAAGTGAAAATAAGTCTGAGAATTTGAATAGGTAACGAACATGAAATTAACAAATCAAGTAAGAGAAAGAGGATGTGATTATATTCACAAACTAATATATTTGTATTTTAATATAACCCCAACAATGTTTTGTTCATCGAACCCACTGAATTTAATTGTACGCATTAAGTTATAGGATTAAAGCCAGTAGACATTACTTTTTACCTATCGAGAGAAGGGGATCTCGATTATCTATTATATTAAAACAGAAGTCATGACTTCTAATTCATGTGTGATTTTTAATAAAATGGACTATAACTAGAATTATTCACATGACATTTTCAATCATCATTAATCTTTATATTAAATAGAATATACTACATTATTCTATCATTAATAATCTTAATATTATATAAAAAATAATAACTTCCCAATATTTTAGGGATTTCATAAATAAGAATAACAATATATGAAATTCAACTTATATTTAAATCATATATATATATATATATATATCAAAATTTCGAAAAAAAACTCTTTATAAATATTTTAACACAACTTAATTTTCAAAAATTATATGTAAATATTTTAACTTATTTCTTTATTAATTTTGAAATATTATTATACACTAATATATTCAATTGTTGTATACAAACTGAAAAAAAAATATTATATCTTTTTTTATCAATTATACAATCCAAATAAATTATATTAAAATAAAATTAATATGTTTATTTAAATAATTTTAACAATATATTAATTTCTTAAAATATATATATATATATATATATATATATATATATGTAAATATTTCACTAATTTTTTAATTAGCAATGAAATATTATTATACAATATTTACAGGGCAGATAAAAATTCAACATAAATTAAATACAAAATAATTATCAAATATGTTTGTTCATGCACATATTAGTTTGTTTAAAAACTAAAGACAAATACAATAATATAAATATATAATAATAAGAATCAAATACATGTGATGGTTTTAGACATTTTACAACATGTAAACTATAAATTATTTTATTTGAAATATTTGAAGAAACATTAAAATATATGACTAAAATTAAATTTAATATATATATATATATATATATATATATATATATATATTTACATTAATTAAATTATTTATAATATTAATATATAAAGTTATAAATATAAATTTTTTAATTATCTTATTTAGTGAAAAATTACATTATCTTTGCAGATGATAATATTTTAATACTCTACCAAATTCTATTTCTATTTATTATTTATTTATTCAGTAATTAAATACTAATATAACAAATAAAAAAATAAATAAACAAATGCATGTGAAAGTTTGAAACAATATATTTGATGAAAAAAATATACTCTAATATTATTATGTGTGATTTTCTTTTTTAAATCAGTTAATATCATTTATTATTAATAATAATATAACTTATATATAACATGAATAATATAATTTGTTTTCTAATAAACCGGAAACATAACCATAATATCTTTTGATATCTTTTCATTTAAAAAAAAATCAAAAATATGTTTAAGAAGATTTTACAAAGATCTTAATTTTTAAAACTTATATGTAAATATTTTCACTAATTTTTTAGTTAGTTTTGAAATATAATTTAACATTAATATATTCAATTATCATTTATAAAATGAAATATAAATATTTTATTATATTTTTATCTATTATATAATCACAATCAATCATATTAAAATTTATTTGCTGATTTAAATATTATAACAATATCATAATTTTTACAAATTCATAATTAGAATTGAACTACATATTATTATGCATAAATAAGTATATTTTTATTGTTTACAATCCGTGACATTTTTTCTAATAAATAAAAATAAATACAATAAGATAAATATATAATAACAGACAAAAAATACATGTGACAGTTTTAAACAATTTATTATTTACAACATTCAAACTCTAAATTATTATATTTGAAATACATTAAAATTAAAAATGTATACCATTATCAATTTAAAATATATATATAATTCAAAATAACATCCGCACGGTTGTGCGGGTCGAAATCTAGTTTTGAAATTAAAGTGGAGGTTACTCAATACGTATTCAACGTAAAAACAGTTATGGTTATAGATAATAGGATAAAAAATATTTAAAGAAACACATATATAAATTGAATAAGGATTTTTAGTAATTTAAACCCTCAACTAAAGATGAATCGTAAAACAAACCCTCAACTAAAAATCCTGTGAAATAAACCTTCAAGTTTATGTCCGTTAATATTTTCGCCACTCCGTCCATTTTATCGTCAACTGTCGACGGAGAAACGTTAACTGTTGACGAAAAAGTTTACAGAGGGGCTAAAACACTAATAAACATAAAGATGAGGGTTTATTTCACAAGATTTTTAGTTCAGGGTCTGTTTTACGATATATCTTTAGTTGAGGGTTTAAATTACTAAAAAATTAAATTTAAACATGCAATAAAAAAACAAAACAGTGAATAAAATCATAGTTAAACCAATCATAAAGTGAATTAGTTTCATGAAATTTTTAAATAAGTCAAACCTCATCTTGTAAAGCTAAGTAGAATGTAGACTACCTAACTCTTTTAAATTGCCTAAACTTCCAAATCAATGGAGAACTTACTAATTTTAACATAAACACATACATAGATAAGACCACACTTAATGTGTAGAATGGTGGCTCAGTAAGTGTTTTCTAAAATATCTATAACTTAAGTAAGGACAAGCTATCCTTTAGTTACCTTTTGTTTTTTCAAAGAATGGTTGGTGTGTCGGATGGAAATGCAAGAGTGATTGGTTTAAGTGATGTAGCCACTGAAAATGGTATTAAAGACATTATCTTTATAGGACAACTACTGAAAGATGAACGTGAAGAAGATTTCACCATAGCATTGAAAGACTAAGATGATTTATTAAAGAAGAAAGAACAAGTTGATGGAGATTGGTTCACTTGATTTGTTTTCTGAGCTAATGTGGATTATCACTGAATGAGGATCGGATATCTGAAATTTGAACTTCGATCTTATGTTGTTCCTTTGTGTAAATTGATTAATGAAAAACTCAAACTAAACACTAATCTCAAAAACAAGTTCTTTTGTGAGAGAGCGAGCAGGGAAACAAGTATAGGTACAAGCTAGATTTACCAAAGGAATGCGAGGTCTCATTAAAAAAGAAGAGTGAGTTTGTATTAATAGTTGAGTCGATCGTTGAAATTTATGAAGCTTTAAATAATTACTAATTTATTAATACTTATAGAATTTTCTAAAAGAAAAAAAAATTATGTTTAGTAATTTAAACCCTCAACTAAAGATATATCGTAAAACAAATCCTGAACTAAAAATCTTGTGAAATAAACCCTTATCTTTATGTTTATTAGTGTTTTAGCCCCTCTGTAAACTTTTTCGTCAACAGTTAACGTTTCTCCGTCGACAGTTAACGATAAAATGGACGGAGGGGCAAAAATATTAACGGACATAAAGTTGATGGTTTATTTCACATGATTTTTAGTTGAGGGTTTGTTTTACGATTCATCTTTAGTTGATGGTTTAAATTACTAAAAATCCATTGAATAATAAATCATACTCCCTCCGTTTCATAATAAGTGTCATTGTAGAGGAATTTTTTCGTTGCAAAATAAGTGTCGTTTTATGTTTTCGATGCAGAATTTATTGATTTTATTCTGCAGATTGTTTTTCTATTGGTTGAAATAAGAGTAAGTGTATGGGTAATAGTGTTTTTATATGGAAAACATGCAAAATTAAATGATTTCTTAATCTGCGTGAAAAATGTCAGAATGACACTTATTCAGAAACAGAGGGAGTATATATAATGAGACACTTTCTTCTCTTCTGAAAGTGTCCACGTCAGCTTTTTTTAAATGTTTTTGGGACCCACATTTTACCGGTTTGGTTATCACGTTTCTTTTGGTTACTAAATGCAAATGATTTATAATGGTCCGATTTTGGTTATCACGTGGAGATGATGAAGACGAGACGTTTGCTTTTGTTCTTCTTATTTACATAATTTCTCTGATATTTTTGATTTTGTCTCTATCCTTCTCCTTCTCTATACCGGGAACAAGAGATCGAGGTTGAAAAAAATAGTGAGATATGGTTGAGACTAAGTGTAGCTCTTCATCTTCCAAGCGTTTGTGTTCTTCTTCTTCATCTCCTGAACCGTCTTCTATCATTCCCACGCCTTACCAAGTGATCTAAGGTCAAGATCGATGCCGCTATTGAATCTGTACATTAGTTCTTATCCAAATCTGAGTTTTTTTTTTGTTTCGAATGTGATTTTTGATATTTTTATAACTTAGGGAGTGTGGCATGGTCTTTGTCAGCGAGCGAGGTTCCGATTGATAATCAGGACCGGTTCGGATTCCTGGATCGGAATCTGGAGAGTCGGGGCTTGGATCCTCTGATCTGTAAGCTATGAATGCGGAGAAGCCTGTTTTAACTGATGCGTATGTGATGGAGATCTCTCCTGAAGCGGACACAAACCCTGAAGCCGGTGTCACGGCGACACCTACAATAGCAGGTTTGGTGGTTTGTCTCATGAGTTTTTCTGATTAATGGATTTAGGTGAAGTGATGACGGATGGTGAGAAGTCGAAGGAGGGGAAGAAGCGATCTAAGGCTCCATTGGCAAAGTTACTTTCTCAGTATTCTCAGGTGGGTGAAAAGTTTCATTAGTGATTGCTTTTCTTGATCGGTTTGATCTAATATTCTGAAAATTGTGTCTTTAGGATTTAGCAGTTTGCAGATTGTGTTATATTTTTAGTAAAGGTTTGGTCTTTCAGTTCATAAGGAACGAATTTAATTGTCTGCATGTCCGGTTCTTTTATATTTTTTTCCTACATACCTTATAAGTATGTTGTTATGTATGTGTCTCTGTAACGCCATACGATACTTCTGTTTGTAACTGTCCCAATGCCTGTTTCTACTGAATTTCAGAATCCATACCGTATCATGAGGGATCATGTATTCACTGTTGGACACAATGATGTGATTTATCTATCAAAGAACAATCTGTTCCCAGCACCCTGTGTGAAATCAAGCAGTCTAATGTAAGGACATCTTATTATTCCATTTTTGATCTCAGTCTTTTTAAGACATGAGCCTTTTTCTTATGTAATTATTGTGCATCACGGAGGTCCATCGGTTGCAACTCTGGAGATATAGGTATGTCTCACCACCTTCTCTTCTCTGTTAAACAAAACTATATATGCTAAGCATTGTCCGAAACATTTCCACATAATTGACTTTACTTATTGCAGGTTTAGAAGAAGACGATGAGATTCATGAAAAAATCCTTACCTCCATCACAACCAACCACCAAGGTCAGCAATTCATAATAATAAACTACAATTGAAATTTTACTAACCAGCCAAATCTAATTTATTGAAATATGAAGGGGGCCTTGATCACAGATTCTCTAACGGACATCTCAAAGCTAGAAGAGAAGAAAGCTTCTATATACTTCATCAACAAACACTTATTTCTCCGTAGACACCGCCGTCACGTCACCGCCGCTGCCGTTATTATTGAGAGGGAGGTATCTCTCGGTGTGTTGTTATGGTATGACCAAACGGTTTAGCTTTCCGACGTCGTTTGGTGTGAGTGACTTATCAAACAAAGACTCTTTATGGTTGTTGTGGTGATGTTGCAGTGAGAGTGTATTGTGGTAGATGTCTCTTGAGCTATGGTTGACTCTGACATTTTGTGATTGTATTGTGGTAGATGTCTCTTGAGCTATGGTTGACTCTGACATTTTGTGATTGTTTTCTTGGAGAGTGAGAAAGAGAGAGGGGATGTACAGAGGTTTGGTGGTGAAAGAGAGATGGGAAATGGTACTAAATATAGTTTTGAGTTCAAACAAGCACTGCGAATTGTGAATAATAGTTGGTGTGCATGGGAAGTACGTGCATAGGTACCATAAATTGTGTTATTACATCCGTCTTTAGTCAATGCATCTGATACAAAATTAGCTCTTCTTAACGATTTTGTAAAGGAAGCAAGCACTGCGAATCTTTTGTCCCCACCACTTAATATTCAAGCAAAAACTCTGACATATAAAGTTGTATTACAAGAAGTAGTGCAAGTGCGTTAGCCTTCAATGCAGCAGATGCCATCCCCAAACATGAACTGCCTCAAAAGGTAGTACCACCATTGGAAGCCATTTACGGCGACTTCGGAGAAGAACAATATTTTTTTAAAAAATTAATGGTTACCAAAAAGGGTTGACATAATTTTAGAAATTTTAAAACTAAATGCCTACCATTTTATTCATGTTATCTTCCCTTCTGTGGTCTTCTAAAGCATTTCTGGTGAATTAATTATATACAAACTTATGGAAAACAACACACTCAATAAGTCACTCTCCTCTTCTCTTCACGTTCCATAATACACTTGAATTTTATCACCAACAACGCACCTTCATATAGTTTATGCCTTCTTCACCAATACTTGAAACTTTGACTTTTAAACAACAACAATACATGCATTTGTCAATGTCTCCGCGCTCGCGCGGAGCTACGCCCCTAGTGAATCTAGTTGGACATAACTTTTTATTAACCGGTCATGGAAAATTAATAAAATAGATTTATAATAGAGTTTGAATATAATGAAAAAAACACTAATGGATCATGTCATCATGCAACCTCGAAAGTTTACAAGATAATTAATTGTTATATATTTTGTTTATTTCGATGGCGAGAATCTTTTTACTCATCCACCCACTCACTCACTTTGGGATTTGACTTTCCTTTCATCTTCACTCCATCTCCCAAGTGATCATCACTCTTTCGATCTTCGTAAGCCCTTCTTCTCTTCGCTGTTCGTCTCTCGATCTCTCTGTCTTTTGGTTCTGTGTTATCACCATAGGTTTCTTCTTTCAATTGTAAAGTTCCATTCTTTGATCGATTTCTGTATCTTCTGTTCAATTTGGTTTCTTCTTTACATTGTCTGATTGTATATTGGGTTGGTTTTTAAAACTATCTGGATGAAAAATCTGATTACTGGAACTGTTTTGCAATATCATTAGACCATGGACTCTTATGGAACTGACAAGACGGTTAAGGAATTGCATGCTGGCTTAGACCAAACTAGTGAGGAAGAGTATGCAACACAGTCCAAGTTAATCAAAGAGTTTATGACTATTCCCAGCATTGACAAAGCTTGGATCTTCAACTCTGGTTCTGGTAATTAATTGAACTTTTCTCATATCCAAACTTCTTTGGAATCAAATTTTTTTTACTTTTATGAATGTTTTTAATACTCTGCACAGGTCCTCAGGCAATGGTTGCCATGAGTCAAGCAAACCTTTTGGCTAATAAGAGGAGGAAGTTTATGTTATCAGGACATATCTCAAAAGAAAGCAGTAACGTAAACTTTCACTGGGCCCCATTTCCTGTAGAGATGACTGGCGCATCTGCTTTTGTCCCCTCTCCATCTGGTCTGAAGCTCCTTGTTGTTTGGAATCCTGATGGTAACGAATCTCCTACAAAGTTTGAGATATGGAGTTCGTCTCAGCTAGAGAAGGAGTTTCATATTCCACAGAAAGTTCATGGCTCTGTCTACGTTGATGGATGGTACTGACTACTTTTCCTCTTTTTCTGGCTTATTTCAAAGTCAATGTCTTGGAGAAGTAGATGAGTGAGTATATGATGCAGGTTTGAAGGAATATCTTGGAACTCAGATGAGACCCGCGTTGCTTATGTTGCTGAGGAACCATCTCTTCCAAAACCTATGTTTGACCATCTTGGTTGTTATTACAAGAAAGAAAGTTCTTTGGACAAGGGTGATATTGGAAGCTGGAAAGGTCAAGGAGATTGGGAAGAGGAATGGGGAGAAGCATATGCTGGAAAAAGGCAGCCTGCCCTGTTTGTTATCAATGTTGACAGGTTTCATCAATCTCTCTCTCCATAGTAAAAATAAAATAAATAATAATTACTCTTTGCATTGTCTGATTGATGTCTCTCTGTTTTTGCTATGCAGTGGAGAGGTTGAGCATATCAATGGAGTTCCAAGATCCATAAGTGTTGGACAGGTTGTTTGGAGTCCAAGCAGTACAGGCTCATCAGCTAAGTATCTAGTTTTTGCCGGATGGTTAGGAGATAAAAGAAAGCTTGGTATTAAGTACTGCGCCAACAGACCATGTGCTGTTTATGCGATTAGACTCACAGATGACTCAAAGTGAGTATTTCGCTTCTATAACTCACTAGAATACAACTCCATCATTACTTATTTGAATTTCCGAAATATATAGTTGATAGAGTTTGCCCTTGTGTTCCCAGAGATGATGCTAACGAAGCATTCCCTATTCATAATTTGACTAAAAGCATTGGCAGTGGTTTTTCCCCACGATTCAGGTTTCATCTTATGAACTTCTTTCTTTGCCTTTTTCAAATTACAGCCATCTTACATAACATACATGTTAAGCTTTACCTTTATTTATTGCGGTGTTGATGTGAAATGTTCAATTTTATGTTCTTTCTTTTTCTCCCTCACAGTAAAGATGGTAACTTTCTTCTGTTTCTATCGGCAAAGACCGCTGTTGATTCTGGGGCGCATGGGGCAACTGAGTCACTTCACAAGATTAACTGGCCAAGTGATGGGAAACTTCCTGAGTCAACAGATATTGTTACTTTGGTGAGATAATACAGACCTTTTAGAGGCTTCAAACTTTCTTTGAGCTCACAACTTTTTGTTTCTTTACAACTTATAAATCTTTCTACACCTGTCTTCAGAATAGTAATTAAACTAAACAACTGTTATTTGATGCAGATTCAAGTTGTGAATTGTCCTGATGACGGTGGTTTTCCTGGCCTCTATGCTACCGGCCTTCTTGGTGATCCGTGGCTCTCAGATGGACATACTCTTATATTGTCTTCCTACTGGCGCAGTTGTAGAGTGATACTCAGCCTGAATTTGCTAAGGTGTGACTAATGAATAGATATATATGAAACGCTTTGGAAGTTATCTTCTGCTGATGTGTTAACTGATGATTAAAAAATTATCTTGTGGAATTACAGTGGCGAACTGTCACGTGTCAGCCCTAGTGATTCAGATCATTCATGGAATGTTCTTGCGCTAGATGGTGATGATATTGTTGCTGGTAACACCTTTGAGCAAACTCTCATATCTCAGTTACTACCTGTGACAATGTCATCTTACACAACTGTGTGTTGTTGTTTTTTTCTTTTTTTCTGAGCAGTGTCTAGCAGTCCAGTGAGTGTTCCTGAAATTAAGTATGGAAAGAATGTTCTTGATTCAGCTGGGAAGCCTTCATGGCAGTGGTCAAATATCCAAAAACCAATAATGACATGCTCTGAGAAGGTTGAATCCTGCCTATTTGCCAAATCCTCTTGTTGCAAACGATGTTAAGCGTTTTGTTTATTAATCTTCTTGTCTAAACCGACGCAGGTCACGTCAAGGCTTTCATCTCTTCAGTTTGAAATTCTGAAAGTTCCAGTCAGTAATGTTTCTGAGTGTCTTACCGAAGGTACCTTTAACACACACTCACTCTTGTTTTTACAAACAAGAAATTTATTTCAAAAGTTGGTTTGCTGATTTCGTTTTCGGTTGATAAACTTCCTGGCTGATTTCTATAAGGAGCCAAAAAACCTATTGAAGCAATATATGTATCATCTTCAAAGACCAAGGAGAATGGGAAATGTGATCCTTTAGTTGTTGTGGTCCATGGAGGCCCTCACTCGGTTGCAACATGCAGCTTCTCCAAGTCTTTGGCCTATCTCTCCTCAATCGGATACAGTCTACTGATTGTAAATTACAGGTTCGCTTACCAAGTAGTATACAGCTCAAATTTTCACTAAGTTCATCAACAACCTTCTGGAGATCCTAACTTTAGTGTATTTGGTGATTCATTTTGGGTTGAAAGGGGTTCGTTGGGATATGGGGAAGATGCGTTGCAGTCTCTACCTGGAAAAGTTGGATCACAGGACGTGAACGATGTACTCTCGGCTGTAGACCATGCTGTCGAAACAGGACTTGCAGACCCGTCTAGAATAACCGTGCTAGGTGGTTCTCATGGTGGGTTTCTGACTACACACTTGATTGGCCAGGTACTCTTTGTTGCTCAAATCACACACACCTTTTGAAAGTGGTGCAGTATCATCATCCTGATACCCCAAAGTCTTTGCTATAGGCTCCAGATAAATTTGTGGCAGCAGCTGCAAGGAATCCTGTATGCAACCTTGCATCAATGGTTGGGATTACGGATATACCTGATTGGTGTTTCTTTGAAGCCTATGGTGACCGGAGTAACTATACAGAAGCTCCATCACCGGAACATATGTCTCGGCTTCATCAAATGTCTCCTATAGCACACATCTCAAAGGTCAAAACCACACACCACTTGCCTCTCTTCATTCACCGAGAACTTTGTAGACAATTCACTTTTTTGTGTGTTTTTACTTTGTGCAGGTGAAAACACCCACTTTGTTTCTATTGGGAACTATGGATCTTCGTGTTCCCATTTCAAACGGATTTCAAGTAAGATCAGTCTGCAATTCGTTCAAGTTTGCAGATCCAAAACATTATTTGGTAATTTTGTTTTATTCATGTATTCTTTCTTGATTTTGGATAGTACGTGAGAGCGTTAAAGGAGAAGGGAGTTGAGGTTAAAGTGTTAGTCTTTCCCAATGACAATCATCCCTTAGACAGGTAAACACAAACAAACAAATGTATTTTTTTTACTGCTGTAGCATCTCTTTGAGATAGTTTGTTCATATAGCTAAAGCATCTTGTGATTGGTTTATTACGCAGACCGCAGACGGATTATGAAAGCTTTCTCAACATTGCTGTATGGTTCAACAAGTACTGCAAGCTGTGAACACCTCGTTTCTTTTCTTTTTTTTAATTTCCTGAATACTGAGTTTATTTAACTGAAGTGAAAATAAAATGAACTTTTAAATCAAAGAGACTTGGGTCCACTGCGTTTATATAGCCTTGGCTTTATCTTCGATTACTTGCAAGTTGCAACAAAGACGTGACTTCCGATTTAGACTTTAGAACAAGGGTACTTTCAGCTCATACCATAAAATATTTTGACATAAGAGAATGAGATGCATGGATAACATATTAACATATATCGACCTAAGCGGCTGGAATACATCAGCTGGTGGGTCAAGTCAGTGACTTTCCCGAACGAGGATGTCCCTGTTAACCTTTTCATCTCATCTTCCCCCAAAAGCATTTAGGGTCCAACTGGTGAACACTTTAGGAATATGAAAAACAAATAGGAAAGGAACAATGAGGAATAAAATTGCAGGAATGAAAAGGAAATGTTGTTCCATACCAAATTTGATAAAGAATGATTTTGTTCTTTATTTCTCTACAAAAAAAGGAATGGTAGGGAACAAGAAGAAAAAACTATTCCTTATGAATGGTAATTTTTTTAAGGAATCTCAAGGAATGCATTATTCCTCTCCATTCCTTGGTCACCAGTTGGACCCTTAGTTTCTTTAGTAAATGTAATTTTATATTATTCCGATATTTCCTTTTTTTTTCTTTTTTTTTTCTTTTTTTTCGTTCCTTTTTTTTATATCCTCTATGTTTTTTGTTTCCGGAGACTTTTCAAGGAGACCACCGAGATCGATAAGCAAGCAAGCAACCTACGTAACTAAAGATTAATCGGATCACCGTCACCGTCATCGTCACTTTTAAGCTAAATCCAGGTTTGATCTCCGTATTTCGGATCGATTTCTTGCTTTCGACTGTTCTCCCCCAAAATTATTGGAGATATATATATTTTTGATCTGAGATTGTAAGAAATCAAAACTGCATCTTTAGAGTTTCCTTCAAAAGAAATAAATTTCAATTTTTTTTTTTATATGCGATTAATTAGAGAGAAGAGAGAGAGGATGGGAGCATTTGCATCGAGGTTTTGGTACATGATGTTCCCTGCAAAAGAGCACAAGATCGTCGTCGTTGGTCTGGATAACGCCGGCAAAACGACGACGCTTTATAAACTCCACTTAGGTGAAGTCGTCACCACTCACCCCACCGTTGGAAGCAATGTCGAAGAGCTCGTCTACAAGAACATCCGCTTCGAGGTCCTTACCCCCTCACACTTTCTTGAATTAGCATCTTTTAAGTTGATACATTCCTCCTATTTACTTACCATTTTTGTTTTGTCTCTTAAAAGGTTTGGGATCTTGGTGGGCAAGATAGGTTGAGAACATCGTGGGCAACGTATTACAAGGGAACAGACGCTGTGATCGCGGTTATTGACAGCACGGACAGAGCCAGGATCTCTTTGATGAAAGACGAGCTTTTCAGGTTACTCGGGCATGAGGATCTTCAGAGCTCGGTGATACTCGTGTTTGCTAACAAACAGGACTTGAAAGACGCCATGACCCCTGCTGAGATCACGGACGCGCTTAACCTTCACAGTATTAAGAACCATGATTGGCACATTCAAGCTAGCTGTGCAGTTACTGGAGAGGGGTTGCATGATGGGCTTGGTTGGATTGCCCAGAAAGTTACTGACAAAGCTCCAAAATAAAAAAGATAAAATGTCAGAAACTGAATTCTCTTTATGTTTCATTAAATGTTTTTTTCTTTACAGTATCGATTCCACTCTTCATATGATGAGCTTCATCTATTTGGTTTTTACTCTGATTGAATTGTATGCATTTCTATAAAAAAACTAACCATCTCATGTTTGGTTATAGAGAATATCTCAAAGAAAGATTTGGGCTACCACTCTTCTAAGCCTGAGGTCTCGTGGTGTTAACAGAGGCAGCAGTGTCTATATAAATCTCGAAAGAGTTTGGAATAGTGTAAAAAGGTAGATAGCTAATTAGTCATAAGTTTATGTGTTGAGGGTGCAAATACTCCTAAGAAAAAGATGGTCAACATTTACACATACTACAGACCGGAAAAAAATTTCCCGTCGATATCTTTTTCTCTATGCTTAAACAAACATCTCCCTCGCTAAACTAACTCTAAACTACTTTCCAAAAAAGAAATTAAACACAGGGACCAAGCAACAATGATAATCGAGATCACGAGACGTCTCCTCCAGCTCAATCTTCAATCCATCTTTCCTGCTACACATTAAACGAGACATCATTTCCTTTTGTACATGGCACTTTGTTACATAAAGAACATCAACTGTTCTTCTTCTCATTGAGCTTAACCCGCCTTTTGATATCTTATCTCCAGTTTTAGGCATCGCTTTAAACATCTAGAAACACAGGCAATGAGAAGGAAAATCATTTGTTTCAAAGTTTCACATGTCACTGATCATTTTTTTTACCTTCACTGTTAGGGTCACTATTCAGATCAACTGAGAAATTGGGACTTCTTGTCTGATCTTCAGGTGACTCGTGGTGGTGTTCTCCTCCTGTGCGCCCCCCGCTAAGGTTTTGTGAATATGCAGCAGCGTTCATCGTTGTCCGGGGCTGACTACGATTCAGATACATCTCCAAGCTAGAGGATGCAACTCCTGGAGCCTTTTTCGTCTTAAACAATCTCCTGCTCAGAAAGAGAAGACATTAGTATTCCGGCTATTCGGAGTTAGTTAGGGCAGGTATTTGTATATTGTTTCTTTTGAAACAACCTGTCCTTCCGCTTTTCAAGATATCTTTGCAACGACACTTTTCTATTCGCCTGGCCCTCCGCATCTTCAGAAACACCAACAAAAATACACAAGAACAATGGTTCACATTGGCAAAATTTCATGTCTAGTAGAAGAACCAAGTCAAGTTTATCTGCCTAACGTAAACAAGAACAGCATAGCATGCACAAATGAAAGCAGGTGTTCATTAGAATAATAGGTTTCTATTTTATTGAAGGCAATAAGAGAGCATAATTTTGGTACCAGAATCACGAGAAGCATTTGGTTTGTCAAGGCCATAATGGGGAAGTTCCACCATCTTCTCTGCAAAATGAAATCACAATATTATTATTATTGCTAGTTCGAACTCGATTCTATAGATAGAAAGTTGGATTATTAAACAAGATGAGCCATCTGGCACAAAAAAAAGGTGCAAGATGTAACTAAGCTGGAGATGCAAGGTCCATTCACTTTTTTCCAGTTTGATCATATACACTCAGAAACAAAATCATTTCAAGTTTCAATCATCTAAGTATCTAACTATCAACTGACAAAAAAGCAAACCAGATAACTTTGGTAAAAGCTTACCTTTAATCATGGGCGGCCTTGAAATCATTCTACTAGAAGCAAAAACACCATTTTCAGGAAAATCAACAGGATTGGCTGCAAAGTGCATGATTGAACTTGCCTGCAAAACCAATATACTACATGCCATCAAGGTTTTTCCTTTCCATGCAGGTCAAAATAATAATCTTATACCTTTTCAGGAGGTACTCCATCATACACACACACTTTCCCACTATAGAATATCGTCATTTGCCCAACCAGCGCACTTGTTTCAGCAGGGCTTCTGATGCAAGGAATTACAGACAAAACAAAACAACTTGCTTTCAACCGGAATTCGAATAGTAATTCGTTTATATAATAACAACAAGCACATAATAGAAACACTGGTGTATTAGAGCATTTTGTGCATGGACCAGTGAAATAAGCAACTGTTTTCTTTTCTCATTAACTAGCAATCATGACATCAACTCATTTCACCAAAAACCAGAAGACTAGGACAGAACCAAAAAGACAAACTATCGAGAAATAGTCTTGGTCTGACCAAAACCACCATCAAAAGCCTTCATTATTGTGTCTACTTCCTAAACAATACACTCTTGACATGAACGCATGTAAAGCAAAAAGATACCACAATTGAGGTTTCAAAGAGCAGTGTAGAAAAAAAAACCTGGGCGAGAGTGTCTTGTAGCTATTATTGTCGGCTAAAAAACGAGTAGAACCACCGGAAAACTCAGCAGATGTTGGAGAATCATCATCCCTTCTGTGGTATGATGAGCCGCCGTCATCTTCTTCCCGAGAAGGAACCGTACCACAAGCTCCAGGCTCATTAAAGGTTTGTGCAACCTAAAAACACACACACACAGCAAACAGAATCAGCACACCAACAAAGGAAAGGAAGTAACTTTTTGAAGTAATAATGCTCACGGAAGTGGGGTTCAGAGGCTGAGAGACGAGGATCTTGCGGAGGATTCCGGCGCCGGAATCTTCGCCGGGGGGCTCGAAGAGAGCTTTGAGGGACAAAACTTGCTCGATCGCCTGAGATTTGTTCCAAGAAGGCTTTCGCATTCCTGTCAAAGAACACGTGTCAGCCACCATTATAACAAAAGAAAAAAGATTTAAATAGAAAGAAGGAACCTTTGTCCTTGAGGAATTTGCGGCAGTCCTCGCGGGTTAGCTGAGAAATGTCATCTTCGGTGAGTAGCTTCAGAGGCTTCTCCAGTATTGACTTCGCCGAAGACACTCCTCCTCCCTCCATCTCTGCTCTCTTTTTGTTATTAATTGGAGGATTTGAGGGTAAATGTCGGAGAGAGAGCGGAAAGAGTGAAGGGGGGAGTGTAATAGTGAGTGGGTGAGTCCTATGGGCTTCAGTTTAGGGGAATGGTTTTCCGGAACAGGGAAGCTCCCTAGACTGCCACCTCAGATTCTTTGCCTTTGTTATATTTTTTAATTATTATAACCTAATCATGCCTCCTAATAAGTCCCTATACTATCCTATTTTTTTATTATTATTATGATTATGATTTTGCTGGTTAGTTTTGTGTGCTTCAAACAGTGGATTTAAATAAAGGTATCCCTCGTTTCACAAATGACGATGTTCCAAAAAAGATTTGTTATTTCAAAATATATGTTTTCGAAATTTCTATATCAATTTTAAATTTGTTGAAAAATGTTTAACCAAGATTATACATCCCTTTGTCATTTGGTTACATTATTTTTTTTTTATATATTTAAAAAGTGCATTTGTTGTTTTTTTTTCAAAAAAAAAATCATATATAATAAATCAGAAAGATTATTATTTGTAGAAAATATAATTTTTGTTCAGCTTTTTTTTAAAGAGTTCTTTGACTATTAACAATGGTTAAATCATTTAATATCATCTTTTTTTTACCTTCTCCATTTCACCTCATATTCTTTTTTCTTTCACATAATCATTCAACATTTATATGTTATAATAATTTTGTTAAAAAAAACTAAACACACTCAGTTCTATTTTTTATTTCGGATTTTTCTATTTTTATTCCATACATACATATCATCAATAATTATCAGCGAAAACTAAAATTAATATATAATTAATTTTAAGTATTTTAATTATAGATCTGTTTTACTATAATACTTAAATAGATCAATATTATAGTAATAGTTATATGTCCAGATCAAATAAACTCAGTTTCTATATTTAGATTACACAAAATAATAAATCTTTATTTAAATTTGTTTTTTGGAAGTCTATTTTTATAATATTATTCATTTGAACAATTAGGATGAATTAAAATAAGTCACTTAATCAATGTAGACACCACTTTTATTTTTTTCATTTTTTATGAATCTACAAATGAATCTACATTTTCTTTTTCATTTTTTAACATCATAGTGCAACCACTTCAACAGTTGAATAATATATTTAACTATTTTAAAGTATATATTTCCAGAGTATCTCCAACAATTTCCTTATTTTGAAAGATTAGACTCTTAAAATAAATGTATGATGGGTGGTTCTCGAATGATTGTTCTGAAATATTTTCTCTAAAAATTGTATATTTTACATTTTAGTCATCTATATTATTAATAATTCATTATAATAAAAATTATAAACTAATAATAAAGATATTAAAATAAAATATTTATGAAAATATAATAATTTATAACCAAATATAACAATAAATTCTATAAGAAGGGTAAGTACAATATTTTTAACTGAAATATTTGTAAGAAAATATAGCGACACATGTTAAAATATTTCATTTATGCAACTGTTAAGCATATATAATTATAAGGACTAAAGTGAAAAAGCCAATATATATTTATTTTTATATATTTTATTGACAATAATAAACTATATTTAATAATATATTTACACATGTTTTAAATATGAAATATTATTCTTCCAAATTTTTTATACTAACTTATTTAGAATTTGTTTTTTAATATAAATTTAATTTTGGATAATTTTGTGATTTTTTAAATATAATAGATAATATTTTATATATTTTAAATGCAATTAACAAAATCTTCATATGGAAATATTGTGCAAAGAACGTTTGGAGCACATTTGCATATGCTAAATACTATTCTAAATAATTTATAATAATTGTTGATAATGATGAGAATAATGTTTATTTTAGTGTTGTGCCGATCGAAGCCTAGTTTGAGATAGAAACAAATAAAAACGTTTCCACAAAATCAGCATGAAAGAAACAGCTTCTCATTCCGTGATTTACTCTCCATCTCTCTTCCAACGTTTGCTAAGCCTTCTTTTGGTTGTAATCTTCTCTGATTCCCTCTCTCTCTCTCTCTCTGAGTCATTCTCTGTTTTTTTCATCCACACACAAAAATAAGAGGAGACTTTTGAGAAAAGTTTCGGAAACCATCATTAAAATTCGATTTTGAGAATTTTTCAATAATCTTATTGCGTGTCTTTGGTTCTTTGTTTCTGCATGTCCTACTGCATGATTCAGATGACTTCTGGATTTGTTTTCTCTATTGATTAAGTTTTAGTATTAGTTTCCCTGATTATTATTGTGTTATATTAGATAGATCATACGTATAGTAAGCAAACGTTTTCTTAGGGTTTACTTTTTCATATTGTAGGGTACGAATTTTCTCTCGGGAAATTTTTTTTTGTTGGTTCAGAAAAAAATGAGTTTGAGAGCATATGCATGATCTTTAGTTTGGTGAAAATAGTTCTTATCAAAATCTAAACTTTTTATTCATTTAATTTAGGCCACATTTGTTTAACCTGCTTATCAAAAAAAAATCTGCTTATCAAAAGATTGTTTTAAGCAACTCCTTCATAGTTTCATTTAATTGACTATTAATCTGAAGAAAAACTTGATTTTGTGACGATAATGATGAATAAATAAGATTTGAGTTAAAACCTTTGCTTTCTGAAAGTTGCGTGGTCTGTGTTGGAGTCTTTAATTTGAATGCAAAACATGGAGAAAAGATCAGGCGAAGAAGACAGGATCTTTCGAGCAGATAAGATCGATTTGAAGAGTTTAGATAAACAGCTTGAGAAACATCTGAGTAGGGTTTGGTCGAGGAACCTTGAGACAACTCATAAAGCTAAGGAGGAAGAATGGGAGATTGATTTGGCTAAGTTGGAAACAAGGAATGTTATTGCTCGTGGTACTTTTGGAACGGTCTATAAAGGCATATATGATGGTGAAGCTGTTGCAGGTATAATTCAAAAGAATAAAAAAAAAACAATAAAGTAGGTCTCATGTTAGATTATGACATTGTTTGGTGCTTGTTTGAGTAATGGCAGTGAAGGTGCTTGACTGGGAAGATGATGGCAAAGAAAGCACAACAAATCGGGCTTTATTTCGTCAAGAGGTCACTGTTTGGCACAAACTAAACCACCCAAATGTCACAAAGGTTAGTTTAAAGTAAGTTTTCTTAGGTCACATAATTGAGGAAAGTGTATGGATAATATATTTTCATCTGTGAATTGTAACAGTTTGTTGGAGCATCAATGGGAACAACGAATCTGAAAATACCAATGGCTGACTCAGAAAACTCGTTACCTCAACGAGCTTGTTGTGTAGTTGTGGAATATGTTTCTGGTGGAACGTTGAAACAGTACTTGATTCGTAATCGACACAAGAAACTCGCGTTTAAAGTTGTTATCAAACTCGCTCTCGACCTCTCTCGAGGGTAATCAATCACTGATTTTTTCTTACACTACTACTCTTAATAGATTTTTAGGATGATACCGAAAAATCAAAACCGCAAATATGTGTTTCTTGTTGCAAGGCTAAGCTATTTGCATTCAGAGAAGATTGTGCACCGTGATGTGAAAACAGAGAATATGCTTTTGGATGTTCAAAGTAATCTGAAAATAGCAGATTTTGGAGTAGCGAGAGTGGAAGCTCTGAATCCGAAGGACATGACCGGAGAAACTGGTACTCTTGGATACATGGCTCCTGAGGTAAAAGTTTAAACCATTCTCTATGGTCTATTTCTAAAACAGGAATCGAATTATAAAATCAGAGTTTTGTTCAGAGCCGTCTAACAGCACGTGCAAGTGGTGCGGTCGAACAGGGCCCAAATCAAAATATAAATTTTTTGAGATAAAAACATGGTCCGAACTAAATATAATACGATAATATTCATTGTTAAATATATTTTTAATATTTTTTAAACAGGGTCCATATATAATTTGAGACGGCCCTGGTTTTGTTCATAGGTTATCGATGGCAAGCCATACAACAGAAGGTGTGATGTTTATAGCTTTGGGATATGCTTATGGGAAATCTACTGCTGTGACATGCCTTATCCTGATCTTAGCTTTGTCGATGTTTCTTCCGCTGTTGTCTTACATGTAAGTTTTTAAATACATAAAGGTCAAAATGAAATGCCGAACAAAAACTAAGTAACTTTGTTTTCTATGTTTTCGGTTTTCTAACAGAATCTGAGACCGGAGATTCCTAGATGCTGTCCTACGGTATTGGCGAATATAATGAAGAAATGCTGGGATGGGAATCCGCAGAGACGACCGGAGATGGAGGACGTGGTGAAGATGCTCGAAGGAATTGATACCAGTAGAGGTGGCGGTATGATACCTGAAGATCAGAGTCCCGGCGGCTGCTTTTGCTTTGCTCCACCTCGTGGCCCCTAAAGCTCCCTTCCCTTCTCTTTTCTTTATTCGTCTGGTTTTCTTCGTTCATTTTCCTTCACATTAATTGATATTTGTTTCTTCAACTCCAAGAAACATCCTTTATTTTCTCAATTTAATTTGCGAATATTCAAAGCTGAACAAAAATACTAATTCATATGGGGTTTGTGTGGTGTGAACAAAAGTAAAAGAAACAAGGAAAAATTGGCTAAGTGGCCCTAATGGAATAGATTTGTCCCTTTATAGCTTTGTATATCCACTCTTGTTTCCGGCCGTGATTTCAAAAGAGACGTACGTTCTCTTCCAACTTAAACCAGTATTATTGTTTGTGTGACTAGTACTACTGCCAACACTTAAACATTACGTTCAACATATATTCCACCTCTATTTCATGTTAATCGATTACAAAAGTGCTAAATCCAAAATAAATCCTAAACCAAACACATCCGAAACTGAAAAGTCAACAATAGTCAATACATCAAGATCAACCGGTAGAGCAGCAGTCTGCGGAACCGCGGTCTGCACATGTACATCTCCATCCTACTTAGCAGTTTTGGTGGTCTGATGAATATAATTAGCTCTTCTCTTTGGAGGCATATGAAAAGAAGACAAATAAGATAACTTCTGCTAAATACTGATTAAAGGAGTGGTACTTAACGGAAATGTACTATTTGATTTGATTTTTAAAATACCCGAATCTCCATAAATATTTTGAAATCATATAAAATCGAATTAAAACTGAATATCATCAAATCGCCATCGTGAATCGGAACCGGTATGGAACCCCGCTCTGATACAAAATATGTAGTGATCCTATTATCGGAGTAAAATAAATAAATAACAACAGAAATGAAAATAATAATAAATATTAATCTCCACTTATAAATACTCAAAGTCGACATACACACTGAAATCGAATGATTATAAACATCTGAAATATAGATAATAACATAAATCCAAAGTTTGAAATATATAAAAACTAAATTGTCCAAAAGTCTAAAACAAAAATCCAATAGCACCTAAAAGTATCCGTCCGGTATAAAATTCCTCGTGATCTCACCTCAAAGGGAGAAGGAAGGGTGAGTAACAAGAGAGTTACTTAGTGGGATATAAAATGCCATCTCGAAATTCATAGTCCCACACATAACAGTCTGAATACATACAACTTAATCCTTACTAACACATGTCAAACATAAAGTAGCCAACTAACCAACGACGGTCACACCATCCGTAGACGATTTATCGACATTTCCAGACTATGGCTAAACCGGTCGTCTAGAGATGACTGTAACCTCATACAGAAGCACTTATCTCTCTCAATGTATCCATCTCAAACAATTCTAACTGAGAATTCACATTAAGTGAAACAATCAATACTGAATCACCTGACACTGTAGTTCTGTTTTAAACAAAGAAGCTAAATAACTAAACAAAGCAATGATAGATTCGATTTCAAACGAACTGAACATATACAAAATAATTTAAATATTGAAATCTCAAACCAAGTATGAGAAGTTCGAGAATAATCATCACCTTAGCAATAAGGAAAAGTGGTGTCTATGAACAAATTTCTGATCAAAACAAATTTCTGAGTCGGAATGCTCTTGAACGATTAAAAACGAGTCTTGTTAACTACAGAAAAGTCAATTCGTTGGTCAAAAAAAAAATCCGGTCAACCCTTAACCAGAAACTAATTTAATTACCGGCCGGTTTACCCTAACTGAATCACAATTAATTTAAACCGTGTCATTCGTGTTTCTGTTGCCCTCTGTTCGTTCGATTGCAAGGGGAAATAAATAAGAACAGGCGGAAGGAAGAGCTTTTGTGATTTAGGTATTTTTGTGTGTGTGGGTCTGATTCCGATGGCAATAGCGCGAACTGGAGTTTACGTTGATGATTACCTTGAGTGTAAAGATCCCACTCTCTCCTTTTTTTTCTGATTCGTTTCGATTTAGGTCTTCATTTTGTTTTTGTTCGTGTAGATGCGAGCACTTTCCCTGCGGAGCTTCAGAGATTGCTAAATACAGTTCGCGAACTGGACGAGAGATCCCAATGTAAAAAAAAGATCGATAAATATTCCTTAATGTGTGTTGTTGTTTTCGTGAATTGATGATTGATTTTTCTTTCTTTTGTTTTTGAAGCGCTCATAAACCAGACGAGGCAGCAAACTAAGTATTGTCTAGGGCTTGCCTCCAAAAAGGGCAATGGCAATAATAGTAATAATCATTACAACAACACTGGTGGTCTTGACGAAGACGAAACCATTGAAAAAATGCGTAAGGAGATCGAGTCCAGCCAGGAGAATGCGTTGAGTTTGTGTACGGAGAAGGTCTTATTGGCCCGGCAAGCTTATGATCTTGTAAGCTCCTCTTAAAATCTTCCTTTCCTCGCTGCAATTATGCTTCATCATTGTCATGAAATGGAAGTTGTGTTTACATCCGTTTTGGTTGAGAACACTCCTGTTGGATGATGTTTCAGCCAATTTTTATTTAATTGCGGTTGTGAATGTTAGTTATGCTTATTCCTGGTTGCAGATTGATAGTCACGTAAAACGACTTGATGAAGATCTCAATAATTTTGCTGAAGACTTGAAACAAGGTATGTTATTATGTCTAACTACTGTCTTGTCTTCTCAAGGAGATTTGATTAGAACTATGTCTTTTCATATTCTATGTGATTCAATCTGACTTGGATTGATTGAGATTTGTCGGTTGGAAGTGAAATGAAGCTATGAAAAGAAAGTAGTTAAAACCTGTTCAATGTCGGGGTCCTCTTTTATTTCTAATATTTTATTATTCTTTATCAGAGGGGAAAATTCCACCAGAGGAGCCCTCTGTTCTTCCTCCACTACCCATAGTTCCTAAGCAGGAAAAGCGCAAGTCTATTTACGGCACACCTCAGCCTAAGAAGATGGATTACAGAGATAGAGAGTGGGATCGTGATAGGGACTTCGAGCTCATGCCTCCTCCTGGAAGCCATCGCAAAGACTTCGCCCCTATTGATGAGCAGCCTATCGATCCAAACGAACCGACTTACTGTGTCTGCCATCAGGTCCTGAATACATAAATAAATTCTGCAAATTGCTGATCTTGTTGTGTTCTTTGATTTACGCTTGTTGTTTTGTTTTTTGTTCAGGTGTCCTTTGGGGACATGATTGCCTGTGACAATGAGAATGTGAGTCTTCTCTGTTACCATCTTATTTTCTATTTCATGTTTAGTTATTACGAAACCCATGTGATCGTTTTTTTTTCCTTTATCGATAGTGTCAAGGAGGTGAATGGTTTCACTATACATGCGTTGGCCTCACCCCTGAAACCAGATTCAAAGGGAAATGGTATTGCCCTACCTGTAGGCTTCTCCCACAGTCACATTAGTATCATTCCTACTTGTGACACAAGGTAGTGCTTTTTTGTCGATACCCCTTAGTTTTTGCTTTATCTAATTATGGAGATCTGTATGAACTTATGATTATTTTGTCTCGTAGGTGGCAACGACATCTTCTTTGGTGTACCTTCTCTTCTAGAGTCTCCACTCTTTATTGCAATTATATCATGTTTTATACAACTTCGGATTAATCCTAATTTTGCAAATACTAAATGCTACTCTCTGTCATTTCCTGTTACAATGGATAAGACTTTGTAGTCAAATGGAGATGTATTATTTGAAGAATATAATGTGGAGCAAAAACACAAGTCAGAAGAATAAAATTCTTCTTCATCAGCATATTTGAATATAGCATTCTTAGTCCAAGCATCACACGTGTCACATATATCAAAAGATGGCTTGGAACAGTTGACATACCACTCTTAGTCCAAGCTTAACATAGGTTGACAAACCAACTATAATCAGTTCATTTTCCCAAACCAAGAAACATGATACGCATTTTGGAAAATCAATTATTATTATTATTTTTTTTTTTTAGAAAATCAATTATACAAGGCAACATTATGCTTCTAGTTCTTAAATCAATTGTACAAGGCAACATTATGCTTCCAATCGCATCCAACGACATGGTGCTTCCTATGCATAACCATTAGTTTATATGATTACACCATTGTCAAGGTCTACAAGTGATGAATACGATGCTTCTGGTATAAAACAATCAAAGTATAGATTATGAAGTCTACATGTGTTTAGTTTCAACATGGTAGGAATTCTAAAAAACAACCATATTACTCGGTTGAAATGTACAGTTTATGCCGCTACGGGTAGAAAACAATTCTCTAGATGTAAATGTTCTTCTTTCAATGTTTCCGACTTGGATATTCTCTTGAGGATGTAGATCCGTTGTGGAAACCCCAGCTATTAGATCCCATATTGTAGCTATGGATCACTCATAATATCCTGCAAAAAGGGAAAATATAGCTAACTAACCAATTGGATTGTTTAAAACATGTAAAAAACACCTTAATGGACTCGTACATATAGTGAAGTCGTGGAAACCGGACGTTCGATGTGGCAGTTGTTCTGGTTCGTAGTAGTATTTGGCGAAGGTCGATGGCTTCTGCCAAAGTTAACTGATGGCATGATTTTTTCGGCTATTGCTCTTAGTCTGTTAAGCTCAGGCAAAACAGCGTTACCCAAGTCAGGCCTGTCTTTGCGTCTTAACTCTGCACATTTTAGAGCAAGTTTCGCGGCAACCAAGGCCTCCTCGAGTGGCCAGTCAGGCACAACAGGGTCCAACATCTCGGCGAAAGTTCCGTTTTGGATTGCTCTCTCGACGTGATGTGTCAAACCCATTGGTGGCTTAGCTGTAAGTATCTGCAAAAGCATAATCCCGAACGAGTAGATGTCGGACTTAGTCCCCAGCATGCCGGTCTGCTGGTACTCTGGATCTATGTAACAGAATGTTCCGGCTGTTGACGTCATTCTATATTGTGTCACAGTGTCGGCAACCGATGGAGGGACTAGCCTGGCCAAGCCAACATCAGAGATCTTGCTGACGAAATGCTGGTCAAGTAAAATGTTTCCCGGTTTAAGGTCACGGTGAACCAAAGGCTCGGGTTTCATCTGGTGGAGGAAATGCAGACCGGTCGCGATTTCAGCTGCTATGCGGAATCTTAGCTGCCAAGAAAGAATTGGAGAGTTTCCTCGTCTGAACAGACAGTCATCTAAGCTACCATTTGCCATGTATTCGTAGACTAGACATCCGTATTCCGGACAGGCTCCAAGTAAGAGAACCATGTTCGGATGTCTCATAGAGGTTAGTACTTCAACCTCTTGCTGGAACTGAGACCTTCCTTGTGCCGCGTCTGGTCTTAGAACCTTTATTGCCACTTGTGTATAATCTAGTGATCCCTTGTAAACAGGTCCATAGCCTCCTTCTCCAATCTTGCGACTGGGAGAGAAATCTTCTGTGGCTTCTTCAATCTCCTCGATTGTGTATTTTTTGTATCTTATAGTTTTCGCCAAAGGACTCGCCACCCTCTTCTTTTCCACTATATGCTTTCTCTTCTGAGCTTCAAATTCTGCTCTCCTGTGAGATGCCATTGCACTTTCCATAGATGCTCTACTCTTTTCTTTCTCACTCTCCGCCATTGCCATCGCTGCTTCCTTGGCAAGACTTTCCTCTTCTAATTTCAGTTCCTTATCTGCTTTCCACTTGTGTAACTCAGTTGCCTGATTGGAAATTAATTTATATATGAGTTGGGTGTGCATATCTAACTAGAAATTAATTATTAATATTTTATTGTTCAATAACTTGAACATACCGCCTTCTTTGCAGAGATTGCTTCCTTGCAGGCACTATTATACATGTCCATTGTATGCTTTAGTTCCATCTTCAGCCTTCTCATCTCGGCTTCAATCTCATCCTGTCATATTTCAGTTTAAACAAATGAATTTTTTATTTTTTTTTGTATACAGGTATCATCACAGTGGTGAAAATGATAGCTAACCTGCTGGCTCGATAGGGAACATGATTGTCTCCCACTTTCAAGGGAGCTTGATGAAAATGCTGTATATGAAGAGCCAATATCTATGGACTGCTTATCTGATGAGCATGATGTCTCATGACTAATTCGATTTTGTTCGTATTCAGAGTTGAGTGAGAGGCGGTGAACATCATCGACATGGTCATGGAAGGAAGGGAACATAAGATCCACGCTAGGTCTTCCACCACTACTCACAAAGGATATATCGGAGTCCATCATCGAGGGCTGGTATGTGCCTTCGTATCCTCTTCTCGTAAAGGGAGACCTAATTAATCAAACATTAGTAGTAATTTTCATAAGTTAAAACTTTTTTTATGGACAAGAATGAAACATGTTACATATAGGTAATTAATTAACCAGCTTACTTGATATCGATCTCGTCATGTTTTCGTTGCATTGTACGTTGCCTCCTTTCAACTGGGACATGAAAGCCATTATTTGATTAATAAGGTTAACAAAAGAGATGTTCGAACAAGTTCAAAAAAAGGAGGTAATATAAGACCATTCATATTGCTCGTTTGAGTTTGTACACGATGCCGCATAGTGGAACTCGGAAGTACCGAAGATGTCGATGATTTCACGGAGGAGATTTTTCCTCTTGAGATTGAATATACTGTACAGAAACTAGGTGCCTTTTTCATGACGGTGCTTGAAACATCCGGTGCTTTGAACCTTCTACCAAAGAAATGTAATGAATATAAAAGTATGCTCATGTCCTGTGTCTAAAGTGGGAGAAAGCAGTTTGCCTAATTACCTTAAAAGAGTCATCTTGGATGCACCGAGTACTAGAGTCTCGACAGCATACTTTTGCACAAAGTCAAGTATTCCTTTAGCCGCATTCATGTCCTCCACAATCACGTCATGGCATAGGACCTGTTACAAGAGTCAGTCAAATGAAATAAGAAATGTTTGAAAGAAAGAAGAGAGAAAGAGAAACGAAAACGCACTTCTTTTCTAGCACAGTAGCAGCGGAATGGAAGAAACAATTCTGCGACATCATCGCTAGACTTATTCCCTGCATTAACAACAAACAACAAAAATCAATCAAAGATAGTTAGGATTTTGAAAGAAGAAATTAAGATGGTGTACATACCTGAAGAAAGTGAAGATGATTGTTTGAGTTTGACATGAAGAAGAGTGAGAGTCTGTCCTTTGCTAACAAGGTTGTCGACTATCCATTTCAATGCGTTCTGGCTCTCTTTGTCTCTGTCGATGGCCAACGTAATGCTTACTTCTCTTTTCTCGCACATTTCTTCTGTTTTGATTCTGCAATAAACACAAACTCAGATGAGTTTATATATGAATCATCAGATAGACACGCGTTTAAATATGCTAATTTTAGGAAACACAGTCCAACAAAAAAACCTTCTACTCTCTTTTTAATCATCTTTTTATAGTTTGTTTTTATCATTTCAAACTAATTTTATATCCATCACGAAAAATCTTTTTTTTTTTAATTTAAAAGAAGGTACTTTAATTTATTTTTAGAGAAACTATATTACAGAATCTTCTATTTTCTTCGTATGTTCATAGAGAGGTGTACATGTATAGGTCTAATAGTTTTTTTTGTTAGCAGGTTTAACAGTTACCAGAGTTGGAACCGTGCGCCTGCATGGATTTTTGTTTCACATTTAGATTCAATATTTTTTATATTTTTTGGTAAATACTGAATTATAATTTTAACAGTTAACTAAGACATAGATTTGTTTAATTTGATTTTTGATTTTTTCATACATTTATTCATTTGTTTCTAGTCATGAATTGCATAAGTGACTTGTTTATATATTTTTATTGAATTAGAAATTCCTTTGGACTGATATTATATGAAATATATATGCAGTATAATATTTTTTATATTTAACATATCTTTTACAAAAAAATAATTATTTACATGCGCTATACCATTTTAGTTATTAGTAATTTATAATGAATAATATCCTAGAATAATAAATGAATGATAACTTGATTCATGTGTTATTTTATTAAAAAAATAGACATTCACTAGAAATCAGTTATCATTCATTTATTACTAATAATGTGGCTTCAAAATATATCATAACTAATGAGGTTTGATTGGTGATGGCTATGAATGCTCCACACAGCTCTTTAAAGCAATAAAACCAAAGCAATCAAGTTTTATTAATTAAATCTAAAGCTACAGCCCAAAATCTTTAAAAGGAAATATATTGGTTATAGAAATCAAATTTTCTACAGGTTTTGGGGGTGATTGGTAGATGCTGTAGCTTTCTTTTTTTTGCTCTAAGATTTAGGCTTTAGATTTTTAGATTTTGCTTTAATTTAATTTGCTGTAGAAAATTTTCTAAGCACTGAATAAATTCTCTAGAGAAAGTGCTTTCTAAAACTAATATATTTCCTTTTATAATGTTTTGGCTGTAGATTAAGTTTTGGAAATAAAAGCATGATTTCTTTTAAAAAGGGCTGTGAAAATTAAAATGACTGTCTACAATTCCTACAGCCTCTACCAATATATTTTGAAAAATATCCAAAGCCAAAAAATTTATAGCCAAAGCAAAAATCTTACAGCCTATTTTCTAAAGCAAAAAATCTAAAGCTAGAGCAACAACCAATCAACCCTAATATAATCATCAACTTCTATAAAACCGAAATGATAAACATGCATGACATATTTTTAGTTTTTATTAGATGTAAAATTAATTTATAGATAACCAAGATATAAACCATTATCAAACCAGTATGTGGACAAATACATTACCTTATTATTATTATTATTCTGTACATGCAATATAAACCAAATTTCGATTAACCCTTTAAAAATTAATCATCATATGTATACTGCATTTAATTATAAAACAAATTATATACACCAAATCTGAATTATAGACTAACTAATTGCACTGTAATATTTATTCAGACACAATATATTATAGTGTTAAAAATTTGATGCTTTTTAACAGTATCCCAAAAAAATATATATTACCAATTTGATTTAGTTTTTAACAGTAGGTCCAATTTGATTTAAATTTTATATAAATTTCAATTTTTTTTAAAAAATATGTAAAATAGTACTGTTACGTAGTTATGTTTTCAAAACAAAATTTGCTACAAGAATACAAAATTTGAAATTTTTATAATAATAACATCATAAATTACATAAACACAGGTATAATAGAGTTAGATAATAAATAATACTAAACTATATTAATTTATTGATAAATTATATTTTATAAACTAAAATAATTTAGTACAGAAAATAAAACACGTACGGTTGTGCGAATCGAGATCTAGTGAAAATTAAAAGAGCTAAACAAAGCTTTCTCCTAAAAGACGCTTGCTTAATACAGATATGAGTTTATAACATAAACTCTGAATCAATGGGTATATCATAAAAAGGGAATGTAAATCTTCAAATTATTCATTATTTATTTTCCATCTATTTGATGCTATATGGAAAATATATATTCTGGTGATATATTTGTGGTTAATGTGGTAACTGAAAATTAGGATCTTGTTAAATTAAGTTAATAGGTAGGCGGTTGATTTTAGGAATATTTTTAAAGCTACAAATATATTATGTGCAATACACTTAGTAAAAAACTCCACTATTATATACACTGTCCATATTTTCAAAACTTTTTTTTGCTCTAAAATATATATTTTTATAACTTAACACTAAACTTGAACCAAATTTCACAATTGGATGTAAACCGAGTCATATTATAAATATGCATTTCTTTTATGGTAGATGTACTTAATGTTGCACATAAAAGGTTTGGTAATGCTTCTGTCTTTAAGTTAATAAATTGGACCGAGTTGTAGCTTGGTACGAGGCTCAAAAAATGATTGGCTATATATTGAGAAGTTGTCGAGGTCCATTTAGTCGAGTGGTTTGACTAAAAATTCATTAATATTTTTATATCATGAGATTTAGATTTTAATTTTTAGAAAAACAAAATTATACGAATTAATGAAAAATATCTTAAAAGAGATTTGCAATATAGCAAAAGAAGTACCGTCCATGATGGATCTGCTCAGGTGATGCGATCAGGCGTAAAAATCTTCATTGAATATGTATATAGTTATCGGTTGTAGAATTGTCTGAAATATTTCTCCGAGTTTATAATAACATAATATATCTAACATTAAAAAAATATATAAAGAGGTCTTCTAGTTGGGATGGTAAGGCTTCGTTGAAAAAAAATGCGAAAGCCTAATTATTTTCGTAAAGAACTATACTTAATGTAGATGACACAATATGTAATTATAATAGTAAAATAAAAGTTAATTTCCAACTGTACTTATACGTTTAATAGATTAGATGACAGGTAAATATTTTCTGTCTCTATCCAGTGTCTTTCTCTTGGCAAACTACTACTTTCTCTGTTTTATATTAGGTGTTGCTGAAGAAGAATTTTTTTGTTTGCAAAATAACTGTCGTTTTAACATTTTGATGCAAAATTTATTAATTTGATTATCCAGTTTATTTTCTTATTGGCGAAAATATGAATATACATATGTGTAATGATATTTTTATATGGAACATATGTAAAATTAAATAATTTTTAATATATGTGAAAAACTCTCAAACGACATTTAATATAAAATAAAGGAAGTATATTTCACTCGTAGAAGCCGAAAAATATTTATTTTCACAACCATGTATAACCATATATGAAAAATATTTATTTTCATAAATGGTAGTAAATTTTTAAGAAAAAGTAGAAATTGATTATTTTCCTTAGTTTCCTATATCATCATTTAGACCCTTGTTATTCATGCAATACAATAAACACAATTCCATCTTCTTCTTTATTTTTAATACGCAACAACAAGCATCAAACTTAATACATAAAAATGGTGTGAGCCGATCACATACTTCGGAGTCGGAATGGTCGAGTGGACGCGTTACCTAAAGAAGCAAAATCAAATGATATTTTTTTTTCATATAGATCAGATCTAGAAATGTCAAGAAAAAAATAATCAGATTCGGACAAACGGAAAGGCTTGTCGGAGAATCGGCACGTCTGCCACCACTTGATATGATTTGGCATATACAATACGGGGAGTCAGAACAAAAAATGGTGTGAGCCGATCTTGGCAGCCCAAGCTTGGCCCATTTACCTTTTGTGTCTACCTCTCTCTTCCCCATCGTAACTTCTTAACTGACCCTGAATTATTTCTTCTGCAATCTGCAAATTGCATCGCTCTTCATCCTCTTCTTCTCTACCACTTAACTTTCTAGGGTTCTCGGATTTGTCTTCAAAATCTAGGATTGGATTAATAATCCTCCATGGATTCACGAGATTCGGCATCATCCGACGCCGCTAGAGATGGCGACGAATCAATCGTTCAATCTGTCACTTCTGCACTCGCCAAAGACGCGCTCTCCTATTTCCAATCTGGCAAATTCCATGAGTGTATCGACATTCTGATTCAGCTCAATCACAAGAAACATAACGATCCCAAGGTCTGACTTCTTTGATACTAATAATCCTCACTCGTTTTTAGATCGAGAACGAACCAAACAATTTGAGTCACAGTTTACTAGTTTAGATCTGACTTTTCACCGTTTATTAGATATCATTTCTCGATGTCGCTTTGAATGTTGTGATGATGTATTATATTCTTCTTTAGATACTTGACTGACTCTCAATTGCAAAGTAGAGATGGTCTTTTAAGCTTTATTTACAACCTAATCAGTAGATTTAAGAATTATGTGATGCTTGTTTTTCTCTTCTTTCGGAATACGCATGTCTTTTGAATTGTTTTAATTGATTGGAGCAGGTTCTTCACAACATGGCAATTGCAGAGTATTTCAAAAATGCTTGCTCGAATTCCAAGAAACTACTGGAAGATCTTAACACTGTCAAGGTATTGTGTTGAAACTTCAATTTTGGGTTCTCTCTTACTCTCCCAATGTTATGTGCATCAACATTTTATTTAAGAAGCCGCTGTTTTTCTTTGTTACTCTTACTTTTGTAATCTTTATGTTCATGTCTATAAGATGGTTTCTCCTTCTCTTTTTTATTTCAGAAACAGAGTGAAGAATTTGCTTCTGCTGCAAAAGAACCACCGGAAGCTGCTGTAAACCCTGGATCTAATGTCTCTGTGTCAAAGGATCAGTTTGACACTACTCTAACAACTCTCAACATTGTATGTTCTCTCCCATGTTTCTTACTCTCAGCTCTGTCTTTCACATTTTTCAAGGTTTTGATGTTCACTTGTCTTCTGCAGGCAGTTACCTGGTTTCATCTGCATCAGTTTGCAAAATGTTTATCCATTCTAGATCCTCTGTTTCTAGATATTGAGCCGCTAGACGAGGTATTGTTTTCCATCTTTTCTGTCTACTTTTGTTAATTTCCTTTCCTACTGCCAGCCAACTTGGTTGCTATTTATTTTGCAGACAATTGCACTTCAAATCTGCTTCTTGATGCTGGATTGTGCGCTGGCTTGTCATGATGCTGTCAAATTTTTGGTAAGTATTGTTTGTACTTCAAATCTACTTCTCCAACCAATATCCATGGTTCTTTCTTCTGCTTGCCATTTCACTTTTAAACAGGTTCCCGAGCAGAACTTGTTGTTTTCCTAGCTTTCTTGTTTTTATAGCTGAATTTTTGTCTTTATTTGCGAACAATTTTTGTCTTCCAACCAATTTTTGTTTTTCTCTTAGTAAGAAATTATTTTCTTGCGTATTACCTGTCACATAAACAAATAGTATGCTATATCTACAGCGTGCCCAATATGAGATGCCAAATGGGAAATCAGTTGGTGTCTAAATCTGTATACTAGAATACAAGTTAAATGGTTACAGCAAATTGTATATAGCTATAGTCTGATGGAAGGTTGTACATTTAGTTCGATGTTAGGAACTCGGTTTTCGCTTTAGTGATATACAGTGGTATCATTGAAAGAGTTTTTTTTTTTTGCATTGATTAGATTGTATTTTCATTGCATCGATCCTCTGTGTAGATGTCTCGTTTTCCATCTGTATCTGACAAGTATTTATTTACAGGAGGTGTTTGGCCATCTGGACAAATCTTTTGGTGTTGGTTTTGGAACACATGAAGAAATTGGAAGCACAATGCAACTTTCTTCAAATCAGGTATCAAAAACATCTTCTCTCCTGAGCAGCTCGGCGGCCTCGGATGCTTTGAAGTCTGATTTAGCAGCTACTGAAAGTGGTTTGTGTGAGGAATCTCTAGAGTATGATGACAACGTTCTGGCGGAATTTGAGGCCGAGAAACGAATGAAGCCAGTTGGCCATATTCCAGCAAACAATCTTCTCAAGACAATAGGAGAAAGGTCGATCTTGACGGTTGATGTGAAGCTTGAGTTGCAGCTTTACAAGGTCCGGTTCTTACTTCTTACGAGAAACATGAAACTGGCTAAGCGGGAAGTTAAACATGCGATGAACATCGCTCAAAAAAGGGACTCCTCTATGGCTCTCCTCTTGAAATCTCAGCTTGAGTATGCTCATGGGAATCATCGAAAGGCTATAAAGCTTTTGTTGGTCTCCGGTATACAAAACGAATTGAGGACTTCAGGAATCTTCAACAACAACCTTGGTTGCATATACTATCAGCTTGGAAAGTATCAAGCCGCCTCTGTGTTATTTTCGAAAGCTCTAAGGAATTGTTCATCACTGAGGAAGGATAATCCGGTGAAGTTGTTTTCTCTCTCACAGGATAAGTCTCTGTTGATCACTTACAACTGCGGTGTGCTTTATTTAGCTTGTGGAAAGCCTATACTTGCTTTTCAGTGCTTCCAGAAGGCAAGCCTAGTTTTCTGCAGACAGCCCCTCCTTTGGCTCCGTATAGCTGAATGCTGCATACTGGCTTTACAAAAGGGTCTTTTGGAAGAGGGAAAGACTTCTTCGGATCGATCGGAAATCAGAGTCCATGTGATTGGGAAAGGGAAGTGGAGACAGCTTATGATGGAAGAGAATGGATTCGTGGAACTTGGTGGCAGTGCCCAGTGGCCAAAGCTTTCACTACCACTAGCACGGGTCTGTCTCTCGAATAGCATGTATTTGCTCAACGTGTCTCTCATGAATGACTCTAAATCAGATCTCGAGTCACCAGCATCCGTGATGATAAATGAGACCAAGGAGGCATCATGGTCTGATCATGGCGATGCTAGTACCAACGCAGAATTGAAGGAGGCAAAAGGAGGAGTGAACCTGGACATAATCCAAAACTCTCTCTCCGCTTACAAGGATAACCGTAGAAGAGAGAATCATTTGCTCAAACAGGCTCTTCTTGCCAATATGGCTTACGTAGAATTGGAGTTGGAGAATCCTATCAAAGCCTTGTCAGCTGCTAACTCACTCCTGCAACTTCCAGATTGTTCAAAGGTGTATGTATTCTTAGGCCATATTTACGCAGCGGAGGCTCTCTGCCTGCTCAACAGACCCGGTGAAGCTGGTGCGCATTTATCTACCTATCTACTCGGACAGGAAGATTTTAAACTGCCATTTGCGCAAGAAGACTTTGACCCCTGGCGGATGAACATGAGTTCCGACTGCGAGGAGACATCGGATTGTTCCACAGGAAATGGGGATTCGCTCAAGCCAGAAGAAGCTCGTGGAGCACTATTTGCAAACCTTGCCGCCCTCTTTGCAACGCAAGGGCATTATGACCAGGCCAAATCTTTCGTTCTGCACGCTTTAACTGTCCTACCGAACAATGTACAAGCTACGATTACAGCGGTCTACATCGACCTCATGGTGGGTAGGTCGCAAGATGCCGTTGCTCGGTTAAAACAGTGTACCCGTGTGAGCTTTGTCCCTGGCAGATTGGAGGTGAGAGCCTCGTAAATGGTTTGTACTCTGTTCTTTAAAACCAAGCTTTAGAACTTAGTTCCTTCCCCTCTATAAATATCAGAGAAGTACTCTCTTTTTTTTATAATTACTTCATGTATTGGTGCTGTGCAATGATGTTTGCATTCTTGTCTTAGATTTGGGTCGTCGATGGTTTATTGGTTACTTGTTTATGGACAACATAGAGTGGGAACTAAACACAGGTTTTTGTAATTTCTTTCAGAGCAGACCGTTTTCCAATCAATTTTTTTCCTTCTGGTTTTCTTTTGTTATACTAAACATTATGTGGAAGTTCCCTTCGTTCCATAACTTTGCAAGGTTTTATGTTGTACTTTATAGATATCAAATAAGTGGGAAGTATAGGGGTTTGTTAACGACAACTGGCTTGTAAGATTCCGATTTTAAGTACTTTATCCAGCGTTCGCTTTAGTCGATGACTAAAATCGTAGCGTCAATGGTTCGTGGATAAGTAATTTGAATTGATGTTGTCGTGGAAACCAGAGCGGAGCGCGTCGGATTCTTCCTGTCTTGTACACCTTACCACAGATTAAAGTAAAACTAGCGCGGGGAGGGTTATGTTTCGTTTTTATTTGATTTACAAAAAGTTAAATCAAAATAGCAATGACAAACTTAAAGACAATAATTTTGATATATTTTTTTCTTGCTACTACCTTTTCGTAAGACATGCGAGTATGCATATGCTATGTTCTCTTATGCACATCATAAATTAGAACCCGAAAAATCAAAAAGTGAGATTTTCAACTGATTTATTTACTAAACTGCTTTCCACAACAAATATTGGACAATATGATTATAACATTTAATGTGTGTCATTCGGGTGATCTATAAAGAATATGTTATGTCTATCTCATGTTTTCTGACAATTATTTCAATAAACAAATATTTATATATATTAATATTTGTATCTCCATCTAATAAATATATAAAATATGAGTTGTGAAAAAAAAATAATAGACCGAGAGCGAAATCTTTCGAAACTTAATCTGAAGGCAAGCATTTCAAGTTGTTTTTCTTTACTTCTCAAAGATGCTTGCTAGATTTGAATCTATAAAACCTGAAACGGAAGTTATACCGCGGCATATAAGAATTTTATTTTAGGACAGTCTTTTTTATCTACAAAACGTTGTTTGTTTATTACATTAGCTGTCAGAAATTGTTGTCTTTTAATTTTAATTAATTACTAAGAAAATAAGCTTTGGGATATACTAACAATAATCTACGTGTACGCTAGAAGCTTCCTCAAAGTGCGAAAAAGAGCCTAGAAGTTTCAACCATAACACGTGGCTCTTCATCATCCTTCCACTGTTATCAGTTCCTCCAGCTTTTTTACATTTTTTGAAACAATTAAATTAATTACTGCTTATCAAATGCTTAAAAGAATAATATTCTATCCAATTCCCAAGAGGAAATAACGTGCAAAGCTAGAAATGGACGATGTTGTAAAATTTAGAAAATATGGACAACAAAAGCAAAATATGCAATAAGTTTAGTTATGATATTTTAATTTATTTTTAGATATCATATAAGTAATTAATTGGTCTGTTCTGGTGTTTTACGTTTTCTACACCACAATAATGGCTAACAACGAGGAACACTGGGAAGATTCGAACTCCAATGGAGAAGGCGACTCGTTCGAGTCTGTCAAACAACGTCTCAAGGATCGATCAAAGGTAGTCTACCGCCCTCCTCCTCCGTAGGTTCAATTTTGGGGCAAATATGTATTGATACGGTTTTGTTTTTCATCTTTACAGAAAGTGGTTCAGACGAGAGAGTTATTGTCTAAACAAGCGGTGCAGACACGCGAGATCTTATCGAAACAAGCCGTTAAGATCGCAAAACAAGCCGAAGAACACGAAAGATTCATCAATAAGGTATATCATTCATTCATTCTTCCATCATCATCCGTCTCCTATTTACCTTTTCCCTTGTGGAGAAATTCACTTAATTTAGTTAGGGCTTGATTGGTAGAATTGAATGATCCATTAGGGCATCTCCAACCCATCTATATTTTTTCCTCTATAATTTACACAAAAAATAGAGTAACTCTATTATAGAATAAGTTTTGTTCCAATGGTTTACTCTATAATAGAGTTACTCTATTTTTTGTAGAGAAAATAGAGTAAACCCAATATTTCACTCCAAATATAGAGTCAAAAGTGGTTTTACTCTATAATTCACACAAAAATAGAGTAACTCTATTATAGAGTAAACTATTGGAGCAAAACTTACTCTATAATAGAGTTACTTTATTTTTGTGGAAATTATAAAAGAGAAAATAGAGTGGGGTTGGAGATGGTCTTAAACAAAATAGTTGATTGTTTTGAAAATGTGACATCACTTTGTTTTGAAATGTTATTATTTTTGGTGTGAAGGTTACACATCTTGTTGGGGTGCTCGGATTTGGAGGATTTTGTTTCCTACTTGGGGCAAGTGAGTTCAACATATTTAGTTACCAAAGTTGATCTTTTGATTAAAATCAAAGTTTGCTAATAACTTTAATTGTTTTTTGTTATCAGGGCCACAGGACGTTCCTCTCGTTTACTGCTTCTTCTATGTCATCTTTGTTCCTCTCAGATGGATATATTACCGGTTTAAGAAATGGCATTATTATCTTCTGGTAACTTCCCTTTTTGAGCTCTGGTAATCAAATCCAAAACAGCATCTTTTTATTATCTTTAAAGCATTTATTTTTGTAATGATAGGACTTTTGCTACTACGCCAACACAATCTTCTTGGTTGATCTTCTTCTGTACCCTAAAAATGAAAAGCTTTTCATGGTTTGCTTCTCCTTTGCAGAGGTATATGCTTTTTGAGTCTTGTCTCTAACTGTGTAAAAAAGCTGATTGATTAAAACTTGGTTGTGTTCTTGTTACTGCGGGGTTTATCTGCAGGGACCACTAGCATGGGCGCTTATTGTCTGGCGTTGCAGCCTTGTTTTTAGTTCCCTCGACAAGATTGTTAGTGTTCTTATACATCTTTTACCTGGTGAGTTGTGTATATCTTTCTATTCAAAGCTTCTTAATCTTAAATTGGGCTGTGTTTTGCTTAAGCATGCATATGTTGCAGGGCTCGTGTTCTTCACGATTAGGTGGTGGAATCCAGCGACATTTGCAGCTATGCACCCTGTCGGCACTGCTCGTAGGGTTTCATGGCCTTACGTGGAAGATAAATCTTACCTTTTCACATGGCTGTTTCTCATCCCCTTGGTGGTCTACACTCTTTGGCAAGTGCTCTATTTTCTCATCGTCAATGTCTTGCGTAGGCAGAGACTCCTGAGAGATCCTGAAGTTATGACTTCCTACAGGTATTCATCATGCATCTTGTCTTCTTACCTACCTTAGAGACTAAACGTGACCTTGATTGATGAAACCTTGTGGTCTCTCTCTGCAGAGAGCTGTCGAAGAAAGCTCAAAAGGCGAACAATAAGTTGTGGCAGCTAAGCGGTGTGCTAGGGGATCAGAATCGTATGTGGATGTACATCCTGTTCCAGGCCATCTTCACGGTAGCGACCATGGCGTTGACCGTACCTATCTTCTTATCGTATAGACTTCACGTCATCTTTCAGATACTGAAGATCTCGGCGGCTGTGTGGAACGGAGGTAGCTTTTTGCTAGAGGTGATGCCACGACAAGTGATCCAGAAAGAGAAGAAGAAAAAAACAGAGATGCAGCCGATAGAGGAGCAGCAGCTGCCCGCACAACATGAAACGGTGTCACCTCTAACTCAGAACGAGGCAACAAAATCGACCACTGAAACATGAGGGTACATATAAAATAAAGTTTCAGAGTCGTGACTTTTTTTTTTTCTTTCTGTTACGGTTTGTCCCTCCTGTTACATCATTTAATTTGTAGTTGCCTTTTCTTTTTGTTTCACTTCTCTTTACCACAAAGTTTACTTCGAGTATAATAGCAAGCAACTTACCGCAAAATCACAATCGCTTTAATAAGAGAGTGGAATCCTCAGACAACATCCGAGAGACCAAGATTAACAGTGTAACACTCGCCTCTTAGGGACACGTGAACCCCGTTTCCGGCTGGTGATTCTATGGATTCCAGACATGTTTAAAGTTGCCAATCTAACTATATCTCAACACTTTTATTCAGAACCTTGAAATAAAAAGAAACATAAAGGGGAGGGTGGGGAAATAGGTTACTCACTGAGATAACTTCTAAACTAGTCTTTCCAGATGAGCACTTATATATGGGTGGGCAAATAAATCGAACCGAACCGAGTCAAACTCAACCAGTCTATTATAAATAGTTTAATTTAAGATTTTCTCAATCCAAACCAACTGAACCGAAATCATTCATGATCGAACCGAATTAAACCGAATCGATAAAGTGTGTCTTGTTATTATTTGAAATAATCATACTTCATTATTATTTGAATTAGTCATACAATCAACATACAATATACTAAAATCTTAGGATTAAAGTCATTGTTAACTTTATTAATGATGTTAGTTTTTAAATTTTTTATTTACTTTAATTAACTTTGGTTTGATTATGTTCTTCTAAACCTTTTGTGTTTGTTTACGGTTTTTATTTCAGATTTATATTAAATTTAATTTATATAATTTATTTTTAAGAGGCATTATTAACATTTTTTTTCATTTTTTATTTGCTTTAGTTAATATTGATTTGATTGTATTTTATAAATTTTTTGTGTGTGTTTTAAATGGTTTTTGTTTACGTTTTATATTGAATTTAGTTTACATAATTTATTTTTTAATAGTCATCAACATGATGATTTCACAACCATGTGTTTATGTTTTAAAACATGATTTCTCTTAAAAGAACTAAATTAGAAGAACCAACTATCATGGTTTATTTCAATTAGAAAAATTCTAAAACCAAATTAATCCAACCGAGCAAATCCAAAACCAAACCGATAAAAAAACAGAAATGTCCACCCCTACTTATATTAATAAATAGTTCAAGAAGATACATTTAGAATTTCTAAAATTGGACTTTATACAATTTGCTGAAACTGTTGGGGATTTATAGTTTAATAGTAAAGGGCCTAATTAAATTTATAGTTTATGGCAGGCCTAACATTAATTATGGTTGCTCTAATAATGATTTCTTTACACTTCCGTTGATAAAACGGCTGCACATTCTAGGGATGGGCACTTCAGTTATTTTCTCGGTTCGGTTTGGGTTCGACTCAGTCTGGTTAGTTTGGTTTTTGTATTTTTCCAACTAAAACAAACCATAGTTAGTTTATATTTGGTTTGGTTTATATTCGATTTAGTTTGTATTCAGTTTGATTTTTTTGGATCAGTTTAATTAGGTTATTCTTTGTTTATTTTTAAGAGAAATTCTGTTTTAAAATATAAATTATGTAAACATAAACAATGTGAACTAAATTCAATAATGCGAACTAAATTAAATATAAAACTGAAATGAAAAATAAAAAAATGGTCACAGAAAGCATATAAAATTAAAACAAATGAAAGTTAACTAAGTAAAAAGACCAACATCATTAGTAATGTATATTATATCATTAAGATTAAAAAACCTACATTGAATCATTTTCCATATAATATCATCAAAAAACCTGCAACAAATCAATAACTAATATATGTATGTGGTACACAAACTATACTAGTATTAATTTATATCTTTACTGCTCTAAACCATTGATTCCATTATCTGTCAAACCGACAACTGAAGTAACCGAACCGAATAACCCGATTAAATCAGTATACTTTTGAAAAAGGGAAAATTCAAAAAAAAAAACCCAAAATCTCTATAGAAGGGTTGGAAGAAATAAATCGTGAGGGAGGGAGAAGGAATGGAAGGGAGCAAAGAGGAAGCGGTGTTCGATGCAATGAATTTGAATCCTCAGCTTTTCATCAACGCAACACTCAACGCCGTCGACGACGTTCTCGACGAAGCTTTCGACTTCTATACCCTGTACCTAATCAGCTAATCTCTCGATTCGTAGTTACCTTCGTTTTTTTTGTCTTCTTCTTCTTTTTCTAACTGAGCTCTCTACTTACATTTTGCAGTGAAGCATCCAATTTCCTCAAAATCGATGGACCTCCTGATAACAGTAACAGGAGGTCACGAGAGTTATCGAAAGTGAGTTTAATTAATCTTTCATTCTCCTTTTACTCCTTTTGTGCTTTGAGATTTCTTAGGGATCTCTCTATCTTTCCATGTTTTTCAGGGTATTGATCGTGTTCGTGGTATGATTGAATCGGATCTGGACTACAGCTTGAAGCTCTGGGAAGATTACTGCGTTCGACACACCTTTGCTGTTCCTCAAGATTTTGTCCTGCCACAGAGTGTGAGTGTGAGTCTCTCCTTCACTTTCTTTTTACTCTGCTTACAATGTCTGTGAGATTTGCTCAAGAGTCCTCTTCTTGTTGTTGTTCATCAAGGATAACATCCAACCTTTACCAAATGACCAAGAGTTGGATTCAGAATTGGATTCCCTTAGGCGTAACCTCCATTTGGTGAGTCCCAAAAAATAACGGTTTTTTTTACACAAATTTGGTTCCTTTGAATGAGATTAACTTTTTTTTTTTTTTTTCAGGCAAGAAACAGGTCTGTTGAGCTTAACTCGGAGCTCCAGGCTTTAGAAAGAAAATCTGTTTCAAATCAACACTCTGCTAGGCTCGTTGATGAAGCTTTAAAGCTCTTTGATGAATCATCAGTGGGTTTCAAAGGTAATCAAGATTTGAGCCTTTGATTTTATTGAGGATTCCAACCCGAGTGGGATGCTTTTGGATATGAGTTTCCAGGTTCCTGGACATACACCATATCGTTATTTTCTTGCTTTTAGCTATAGTTTAATGAATGTCCTGATCTCCAGTAGATATACTGCTTACTGGGGTTTTTGATAGGATTTTCCTGCTCTCATTCAGAATTTTTTTTGCTTACTAGCTAAAATATCAGTTTTATTTTTCTGCAGAAATGACAGAAGTGGCATCAGAACTTCGCACAGGGATCAATTGGCTGAAAACAAGAAGGATGAATGCTGGTGAAAGCGCTAAAGCAGAGAGGCTAAATAACAACAATGGATGTGATTTCTCGGCAACGGCTCCCGGTAATGATATATTGTTGTAATATTGACGAGTTAGTGTTCCATGTCTTTAACTCTTTTTTTTTTGGTTGATTCTCACTTCTCAGATGGAAAGATTGAAGACCTCGACAAATTCTTGGCCGAGTTAAAAAAGATGTGAATATGTTTTTAACAGTTGCCTGTGAACTCTGCCGTATTGTAAAACCACTAGCTTGGCTTGGAAGACTACGTTGTTTTTAGCTTTACCTAATGGCCACTTCTCCTCGTTTCTAATGTTTGTTTTGTAACATACAAAAAATATGTGCGCATTTTCTAGATAGAAAGCTTGGAAGCCGAGTTCGTTTGGTATGTGTTCCATGTACGCAAAAGAAAAGTTAAAAAGCTTTCATCATGTTTTAGTCAAAATTAACCGCACAATGTGTTCCATAAATTTGTTTGAAAATGTTCTTTATTTTTACTCCACAATAAACAAGGTCTTCTTTTTTTAAAAAAAAACTAATTTTTTGTTGATGTTATTATAATATAAAACCCAAACTTAAATTTTCTTGCAATTTTTATTTAATATAAATTATTATTATATCTTTTTTTTGATCAAAAATTATTATTATATCTATAATCTATGCATTTTAAGGTTTATACAATTTTGTTTAGATTCGTGAACATTTTCTTATCATAAAAGTTAAGCTTTGATTTTTAAGAAAAAAAATATATGTAGATTTTTTTTAAAATTAAAACATCTAAAATTCGATAACTGCTTGAGAAATGTCATCTTATAATTTGATTGAATATGTTACAAAAAAAATTTGTAAAAGAAAGAAAAGAAGATAACCTTATCCCAGCGAATCACACTTAGAAGTTCAGAAACAGCCACGTGGAACTCATATCTTCCCCCACTCCTCATATTACATATCTTTATGTTTCCTCCACCTTTTTTTGTCTTTTCAAAGCACAAACTCACATTCACACAAGTAAACTCGAGAGAGATCGAAGAAGAAGAGAGACTCAGAAATGGCTTCTACCTCCGCTGTTGCAATGGTCATGCCACTCACCCAAAACCGATCCTCTTCGGCCAAAACCGTTGCCTTCCTCAAGCCACTGCCTTTGAAACCATCTAAGAAGGCGGCGTCCTCCTTCTCCGTAGCCATGCCTTCACGGAAGTTTCAAGTGAATGCGTCTAACCTGAAGATGGAGAAGGCTGTGAGCGGCTTGGCCGCAGCAGCTCTCACCGTCTCCATGGTGATCCCTGAGGTGGCTGAAGCGGCAGGATCAGGTATCTCTCCTTCTCTCAAGAACTTCTTGCTTAGCATTGCTGCAGGAGGCGTGGTGCTCACGGTCATCATCGGTGTTGTTGTTGGTGTCTCCAACTTCGATCCTGTCAAGAGAGGCTAAGAGAGTGTGAGAGAGAGAGAGATATGATCTCTGTTGTTTCTCATTGTTGTCTTGTTATCGAATTGTGAATTCATGTAATGAACTTTTGGCATCCTTCTTCAATCTCATATGCTTCTTATATTAAGATATATCATGACCAGATTTGGCCTTCATAGTAAGGATTCTTCTTTGATTCTTAAGATTTATTTATGCGTTATCTTAGAAGTGGCTTCCAAGTAACCTACATTTCTAGGATACCAAGCCTCACGCATTTTCTGATGGCTTACACTTGCCGCATTCTCATAATCGTTAACTGAGCTTTAGGGACCAGAGCAGCCGGAGCAGATGTGTGGTTAATATTTTCTTCCGTCGGAGAAGGACATTGTACTTGCTTCACATCCTTAATTTAGCTCCTGTCTCCAAACAAACCAAGTTCTGTCTGTGCAACAAAACATTATGCAGTATCTTTACATTCTGAGATACAGATCGCAAAGCATTTCAACTTTCAAGTAAAGAAAGATACAAAACCTAATTCCTATTGTGATAATCACAAGTTGTAATTAAGTGTCCACTACACTAAGGCTGTACGACGCAGGTAACACAATCCACTTGTTTCTATGCTTTAAGCAATTGATTTTAAGACTATAAAATTGATTAAGGATTTGTTCTCTAGTCTAGATCAACTACATTAATACAGTCAAAGAACCATTCAAATAGCGATCTCCAATCTGGTAAGACACTATGAATGCTTGTTATACTGAATCGGCAGTGAAACACGTTAACTAGTACACTTTTTTCAAGATTCAATACATACAGATTGAAAAGACATTAAAATGCTTCCTCTCATTAGCTTATCTACATTAAGCACATCGTCTAAGGTTGATGTAACCCTGGCCAGCTATGCAACCAACCAAAACTACTCTTGATGGACAATGAAGAAGTTTGTCATGGAGAAAGACCAACCAAAGCTCAAAGGAGCGTTTGGAAACTACTTCACTCCACTAACTTACCATGAGGAATATTCGAACCAAAACAAGTTCAGATTGTGTAGTTTTTTAAGAGATGTTCGAAGATTTTACTTTTTCGGTCATATCGGGTCATGGAAGCCACCCGATGGTCTGATGAAGTTCTTGTTCATTCTCGGTGAGGCAATGCATTACTCTCTATCAAGCCTAAGTTAGGAAAACATGTCACACATGTCCAAGAAAATTTATGTTCTGAATCAAAAGGCCCAAGAAGAGAATGTTTCCGTCTAGGGGCACCATCTAGGCGCTTGTTAGTTGCTTTGTCTTAGGCGTCTGGTTTATTTATGACGTTCCATTAGGTTTTGCATCATGGCGGAAAGTCAAAGACATTGTTAAACACTGCTATGTTAATTACTGTAGAAAAGAAAGGAGAAAATAATAGGAAGATTTCAGAAATGACAGTAAGGGGTAATTGTGATACGAGACAAAAAGGCAAACAAAAAAGAAACTGGGATTATAAAACAAAAACGCCCGAACTACATCACATCACTATCATTATTGATGATATTATATAGAACATACCAACTCCCGTGAAAATACCTAGTAGCACAAATAAATCTTTTGTTTACTATGAAGATTCTCAAGATCAAATCCTTGTATGTATAGGGAAAGTCTTTTCTCCCATATACACTATTTCTCAAACAACAGGTTACAAATAACACAGAATTGATGGCACTTTTCTCACCAACAAGACATGCTTTTATTTATACATGTAGAGAGAGAGAGAGAGGAGTGCTATAGCTTCTGGATAAAGGAAAGAACAAGATCTGTATGTACAGAGAAGAGCTGTGTATCCAAGAATAGCTGTTCCCAATCACAACATCAGTTAGCAAAGTCCAGACTTCATCAAACTATTTTGTACAAAAAGAAAAGAATGTAAAAATGGGGGATCTAACCTTCATGAAGGGGCGATGACGACTAGGAAACGAGTCAATGAAACTTTCCTTTAGGAGAAGTGATACCTGACAAGATAATAAAACATATTGTTGTCTCAAAATGCTTCTAGAATGGAAATCTTTTTGAAGGAGAAAACAAACCTTATCATTGTTGGACTGCACATTTGTTATAGTGTGTGACTGCAGATTAGAGCAAAGAGAATCCAGGTACAACCTTAGGACATCCAGGAACCCTTTTGCAGCTTCCACCTTTTTGATTATAAAAACAGACAATTGATGACAAGTGGTAAGAGATAGTACGCCGAATGTCTAGGGAAAAGAGAATAAATGAGAGAGAGAGAGAGACGTCAGAGACCTGCACATCAGTACATTCATATACAGGTCTTTTCTTTGCAAGATAGCTTTCTCCAACGAGCTTTGAGTGATAAGGACTCAGTGCATTATATAAGTCTCGATACTGAGGCAGCTGAGGAATACTTGGGGACTTAACCTGAAACATAATTAGAAACCATAGATCACGAATCCTAGCTATAGGTTCATAGGCCAAGGAAAATATTAGTTGCTCTATCAACAAATCATGTGTAGTAAGGGACTCGGAATGTGTGGAGCTTTGCTACCAAAAGGCGGTAACGTGATGAGGGCAAAGTCAGAAACTGACCTGGTTCTTAATAACATCCACGACGATAACATTTGTTAGTTTTGACTGAACTTCGCTTGTTTTGTTCTTTACCCCAACCTAAAATGAGCATCATAGCTTGTTAAAATATATGATACGGATCTTAAAACCAAGGAATCATGTTCACAAACTCACTATGTAAGGAACTGGGGCATCCAAAAACTCCAGCATATCATCTGGCAAAACCTGGAAATCAACAAGACCATCTATTAGTTACAACCGACATATTGTAAGTGGAGATGCTAGAGACATAGACAGGATTATACCGGCATTAAAAGGCTCTGCCACCGAAAGGGACGGATTATAGGGATAATAGATAGAACTGATGCAGCTAAGATTCCCTATGTATTTTCCCAGAAACACACACATAAGTTAAATAGTAAAGAGGAAGATGCAATATTCAAAGGAAGAAAAAAGAAAAGTAGATATGATTTACCAAGTTGGAGCAAATAAATGCAATCTGTTTCTCAAGCAGTGCTCCTGCTAAAATCATCAAAACCTGCAAAGAAAATACAAAAGTATCAGAATTTGAGGTACAAAATCAAAATAGAAATAAGTCATTGTCATCATCATTAATTAGCACTGCAACTCGGAGACCATATGAGAATGAGACCACCACAAAAACAGGAATGTTATAGCTTTGGTATATTTGCAGAAACCACATTGTCATGAAACGGAACTCACGTTTTCAAGCCGCAGTGATCCACATAGGGAAGCGACAGCCCATGTTGATAGTGCAGCTGCTTCTTCCTCAGCCATGAGCGCAGTGTGTGCCTATAGACCAAGGAATATACGAGTTTGTAGAAATTCATATATGCAGCAAAAACTATATGATTGTCAGATACAGTTTGGGTTGGTACCTCTGCAAATTCTAGACTGGTGCTGCATGATCTTAGGTCAATTGCTGATCCGGGAGTATGCAACGCTGCTTCATCGGGTCTATTATATTTGACTGGATGAAGATGCTCCAAAGGATGAAATGTAATAGTTGAACCTCTTTCCGGGCATTTTGATTGGTAATACTCACTTAGTATCTGCAACGACCCATTCTTTTTGGACTGAAAAGAGAGTTGTTAAGCTTCTTAGTGTTTAGCAATGGCAAACACACAACACATAAAACTTTCAAGATCGCCAAACCTTTGCCCACTCAAGGATATCAAGGTTACTGCTTCCATCTTCTTGACCAGAAAAGGATGCTTCATTTTTCTCTGTGTCATCTGCATTGGTCCTAAAATGCCTCCTCTCGCAAGGCTCAACCTGAAAGCTGCAAAAAAAGCAAGTTACTTGCTTTGCAAAACTTTCAAATAAAAAAAGATATTAGATGCAAACCCTCTTAGTTTTCGGCCCTTAATCAACAAGATAATAGTCAGTCACATTATTAGTACTGCTAAGCGGCTAATCCATATTCTGGTGAAAGATGATCCAAAGAAAAATCTTAATCAACATACTAGAAAAGGGATTGCTTTTTGTGCAACTTAACAGATGAAGGAATAATATACATTGACGATGTACCTAGAGCTAGAATCAGAGACCTCATCCAAATAAGGGCATCGAAGAAGAGGCTCCGGATTTGGTAAGCAGCTTTCTCTGTCTTGCTTGATAATTAGCGAGGAATCATCAACTTCGGCCTTAGATTCTGGAAAACACATCTCAATCCTCTCAAGTTTCTGAGTCTCATCACAGGTCCCATTATCTGAAATTTCTTCAGCTTCACCAGATTGTTCTTTTGTGTCACCAGAGTCTCTTTGTTTGAGTGTTAAGTCATTTAAGCTTTCTCCAATGCTGAAATCTGTTGGGGGTTCTAAAGATGCACAACTAATGCCACTCATCAAATGCTCCAGTCTTTCTTCCAAGAAGATGCTACATCAAAAAACAAGTATCAATGTCAGGCACAACTTCAGAGAGCAGATATTTGCCACAAGATAAATCGTCCCAATAAGAGATGGATGATTAAAAGGCAAACATGTGCATTGATAAATTATGTTTCCGTGACACTGGACCGAGTCCACACGCACCTATTTAATACACCGAAATGCAATTCAAAAAATGGCAGCCTGGTAAGGATACAATAGCATCTGCGAGTTGTCATAACATAGCGACTTCGTGATGAGCAAGCAGGTTGTTTGTCCAAAACCGTGGAAAGCAATCTGGACGGTTTGTTCACTATTTCTTCCACTAGTAAGCAACATCCATACAGAGTCGAATTATCAGCAACCTGAAGCGGAAACAAATGACTCATCCAAATAGAAAAAGGGTACTAATGTAATAAAAGGTTTGAAACAAAAGGAGAGATAGTCTGGGTGGGCGTGATGATTCTTACCTGTAACCTAAATACAAATGAAAGGTCACTAGGCCTAAGATGTTCCTGCAAAGTTAGCATCGCCGTTTCTAAAATTAGTGTACGTTTTCGTGAATAAAGTAAGCTTAGCCTTACGAACTGAAGTTAGCAAAAATGAGGAAATCCACAATATAATTCCCACAGAGAGTTCACGAAAATACCTGACTGAGAATGATCTCATTCAACTCGCTCATGGAAGGGGTTCTCTCAACAGCATGGACCTGAAACCATTAATCACCAATATGAATTCAAAGACAAAGCAAACAAACAAGTTATCAAGGGTAAAGTGCACAGAAACATTTAAGTATTTGCTTATACTAGGCGATGCATTATGAAGACATCTCAGCTCAGAACTGTGAATTAACTTTTTTCCTTCTAAACGAGTTAAAGCTTAAAGAGCAACCAAGGAAACTGAATAAAGTACCTCAATGCCACCAGGGAAGCAGAATGAATGAAGATCCTTGTATTTAATTGGAGGTTCCTTGTCCGGAGGGTACACAAGTAAGACCTGAAAATAAAGATATACACTTAACAGCTTGCAGATGAGAAAAAAGGAGGAACAAAAAAATAAAAGATCATCTCACCTGAGGTTCGAGAGAGGGTTCTACACGGGAATGATTCTGAGAGGCCTGAAGTGCACTTCGCAATCTCCCGGTGGAGCCTTCGGATCTCCGTGCAATGTACTGCCTTTCAAGTGCTTGAGTATCACAATTAGGATGAAGTCCAACCACAACAACACTTTCAAAAAGCCTTGAGGGATCCTTTAATGGTTTATGATCCTGTTTGAGACCCAACAAAAAAAACTGTTTAAAGAGATCCATCCATCTATAGTTATTCAAAGGGACTGGTTCAAAAAACGTACCAAATACTGGACCTGGTATTTCGCCCACTGACGCTTCTGGCTGGTCAAAACCTCAGGGTTATACACTGTACTCTTCGCTTTAGGGGTTTCATAAAAGTTCCTAACTGCTTTGGAGACCTGCCTCTGTAGCCTCTCCAGAGGGCTATCGCCGCCTCCTCCTTCCTCTTTGGATGAAAAAACAACGGAAGGCCTACTTGGGGGGTTAATGGCAGAGGCAGCAGCAGCGAAAGCGGTGGCAACATCTTCTGAAGTTGGCATGAAAAAAGAAGCTCCCCAGCTCGGACTACTACTTCCTTCTTCCTTCTTGGCCATGATAACTTAAACTTCACTGCAAGGTATGAGCACAACAGTATCAGTGACAGCAAGCAGCTGGTACCTGAGATCATACAAAACCAAGTATATTGAATCAGCTTCGCGCTAACAGTGGACGAAGCTTTATAACACTATAGACTTTAACTGATAAAAGAAACATGTTTTTTTTTTTTAAACATGGTCCATTTTAAGTCAAACAAGATTAGTTTCGGACAAGAGAAGATAACTCGAGTTTGAGGAAATATTGTTTGTCCCCAACTACGTAACGATAGTGATAGGTAATATCCCTTTCCCTTCCGTTGCAATTAAAATCAGAAGCAAGTTTTCATTTTTTTTCTTAACCTATTTCAAGAGTTTTGATTAGGACAGAGACTTAGATCCATACATATATACTCAATTCAGAAACTCTAAAACCCTTCTGAAATCCCTAAAATAAGATCGGAAGGTGAAATTAGAAAAAAATAACATGAAATATTAATTCGTGGTGGTCAAACAGTACCGAGATAAGTAGAAAGGTAAAGAAGATCGCTCACCTACACACCAGAGCAATTAGAAGGGAGAAAAAATAAACGGCTATAGCATCAATGGAGGAAACGCTGAAAAGGGATTGGGAACTAAAAGAAAGAAAAAATAATTTAGTTGATTGAGAAGCAAAAGGATGATGATGATGATGATCCTCGTGGTGGTCTCAGAGAGAGAAAAGGGGGAAAAGGCTGCGTAGGACCATTGAAATGAAGAAGAAGCGCCGGTCAGTTTCTTTCTTTCTCTCTGACTAAAGTTACCTTGTCGTTTTGTCTCGTCTCTAATTATGTCTTTGTGTGCAACTATTATCTTTTTGACATGCTTAATATTTTTTTTTGTACATTACACATTCTTTTTTTTTACTTTTAAGAAAGAAACCAAATTTAAATAAAATGACCAATTTTATTTTGCTTTTTTATTTTTAAACATTTGTTATATAAACATATATATTTCAACCCTTTAACCCTTTAGAGTTAGACATATGCATTTTATATTTTTTTCATCGAACGACTGAATTTTTACTCAACTTAAAGTGATATACCGAATCACACCAGAATATAACAAGACATATTAATACAACTCCGTAATTTTGCTATCTTAACTAATAAATTTGAAGAACCAATTTCAGGAGGAAAATAAATAATATAAAAATAACTAAATCAAGCATTTAATTTTGTCATATTTTTTTAGTTTTGTAGAACAAAAACAAATAAACCCAAACACTAACCAAACCAAACTAATTTTTGTTGACTTTAATTAAAGTTTTCTTAAACTTAAACAAACAAACCAAACTGAATCCAAATTCAAATCAAAATTAATTAGTTGTATGAATGTGTTTCTATCAATATGTTTTAAATGCTATGAAATGTAGAGTTCATGCTAAAACAAGTTGCGCTTTGACTATCACAAAGAAACATATAAATATTCTTTTTGAAATTGATATCCTCAGCAAAGTTCTTAGTCCACATTAATTCTTACAAGTTTTATCTGCGGCTATGAATTCGGATTCAGTGATAAATATCACAATACATTGTTCTAACCTCAACTGCTGATGTGTTGTGTTTTTGACACTTTGAAACTTGTTTTGAAAAAAATATTGTTTGATTTTTAAGGTATCTTGGTATTTTGTGGTTCTTCAAGTATTTACGAGTTACAAATTAACTTATAAAAAATAGTGTATTTGCAGATAATTGTGATTGATTGATTAAAAAATAATGCAATGGTTTAATAGTACATTAATACTAACATAGTATAACATTATAAAATATAAAAAACTTACTATTTAGGTAACATATAACAATTATAAATATAATATAATTATTAATAATCTTACATTTATTTATTTATGTTTTTAATTAGATGAAAAATTATAATTTCGATAGAAATTTTTATAAAGATTTATACTAGAATTTTTAAATTAATATTTATTTTATTTATATGAACATATATATCTTTACATATGTGTATATATAATAATTTTTACAATTATAATAAATATTTTTGGTTTAAATTTAAAAAATGAATTATGATAACCTTGGTAAATTTAAATTAAAATAAAAACTGCAGATATACTATTATTTGCAAAATTTCAGTTACAAAATTTAAATATATAATTTTAAAATATTTTTTAAAAAATATTTTATATTTATTTATCTACTCGTAATCCCAAATGTTAATAGGAATGATTTTTGATTTAAATATTTAGAACGGTTTAAAATAATTTATAGCATTTTGTGATTGTTACAAAACTCGAACAAGTGCTATCAACCGGCTGTATTTGAGAACCAGTCGGTCAGATACTAACAACCTAGCGGTCAAATTCGTGCGACAAAACCATGTATTTAGAGCCAAATTTTGTTGATAGTTAGCTGCGATTGGCCACATAACTTCCCCATAACTTATTGTCATTTGTCACTATAAGACTCGAATGAAATTTCTTGTCGTGGTGGGACATAGGCTGCTTGTCTGGTGTTGCATATCATATCTAGACAACTTTTGGTGATTATCTTCAGACATTACAAAATCAATTAATTAATAGTGTATTTCTTAGTACTTATTTTGTATCATTAAAGTACTAAGAAATAATTAAACAGTTTTGGGATCAATCTTGCATCTGATACTTGTTATTAAACCGTGTGACCTTCTAAAATACGCTGTTAAGTAGGAGGGAGGGCATTATGCAGCAATAAATCTTCTATGTTATTAATGCGTGTGAAAGAACAAAAGTTGATTTGGAGTTAAAAACAAAACAAAAAAAAATATAATGAAAATTGTACTGTTACAAACAATGAATCTTTGTTTATCCACTTTCACAAATCACCATGGCATGGCTCAATGCCAACTTTGTCGTGATAGCATTTTTGACTTGGGGATGGACATACCTTCCGAGTCTATGTAGTTTTTGTCTTTGAAACCATTTTCTCAATCTTGGGCTTTTGGTAATCATCACTCTTCGGCTTCACGAGACAACAAAATCACAATCCCTCTCTTCTTCTTTCTGTTAACTGTAAACTAAAAACGATTACCAGAAGCATATCCTCATATTTATGTCCGCCGCATCGTGCTCTCTTCTTCATCTTCTTCAGTAGTCTCGCAAATACACCCGGGAAGAGGATTTGCATAGAAACTCTCTTCTAGCTTCGGAAACTCCCCTGATTCTCTGTTATATGGAGCTCCGTTTCGATCTTTGTGTAGCTTTTTAACTTTGGAGCTGAACTTTTTCCAAGATATTCTCCCTTCATCCAATGCATCAACAAGTTTCACAAAGCTCATCCTGCATCCAACAACAGATACAGATGTGTCAAAAAATTATATATAACTTTATCCTACAAACTAGTGGGTGTACTCAGGTGCATTTACTTGTCTGGGTTTATCGTCTTTTTGAAGTTCTCGAATCGCCTGTGACCTTGAACAGCTTTTGCCATGTTCCCATCATAAGTGTAGAGAAACACCTCGCTCTGAAGTGCAACAATATAGTCTAGACCAGCCAACATGTTCTGGTGATTATTAAAAGGACTCAGCTCTTCTTTGGTGGCTAGTGTTGAATGTGAGAAAATGTTGGGGTAGTCTGTGTTGAGGGGATCCATGCTTCCGTTTCCATAAGCTTCACCAGCTACGAGGTAAATCCGAGAGCTTGATGGGAATTCCAAAGCCCTCAGCAGAAGCGAGGTTTCTCTTGGAGTCAATGGACAACCACCTTGCAGTCTTCTCTCTGTTCCGTTTATCTCCTTTTCTTTCCAGTGAGCCACCTCATACCGCATCTGCCGTAATTCTTCGTCTTCTTCAGCTGTCAAACTGTGACTGCACCCTGTGAAAGCCAGCATATCCTTCTCATACCTGTAGAGGATGGATATATGTCATGAGCTAATCCACCAAACCAAGTCAAACTTGTCTTCCATATAGATTTATAAAAATAAACTTGCATATGGTACAGTGTCATATCAATTACAAATTTGACAGAATAAAAAAAAGCAACTTGCCTTAAATGAAGAGCAAGGTATGGACCTCTGTTCTGCCTCATCCTAGAAACCAGAACATTTCCCAGTTCCTCTATTGGAGCTGAATATTTCAGCGCCCTGTAGTTTACTCGGCAACGAAGCTTTTGTACAGAATCAGGCAGGTCATTGTTGGCGAGCCGGGAGTCAGTGTGAGTTAAGTACATTACGGTGTGCTGTTTCAACAACGGAAGGACCTCTTTCTTGTAGTAAGAAACCTGTAAAAAGATATTAAATTGTCAACCGAGGGTCTTCTTGGAAACAATTCTGTACAGTTACTAGTAATAACCAAATATCAAGAAAGTAATATTTACCTTAGACCACGAGATGGGTGTCTTCACAAAAGGCTCGACACCGGCTAATTCTGGTGGCAACGTCTCAACTATGTGAATATCATCCTTCAACTCCTCAATGAAATGTTGCCAATCAAATAGATCCTTAAAGCCACTGCGAACAGGGTGGAACAAGAAAATAAAGCTAAAAGCATACAACAAAACGAACAGAAAGTTCATTTATCATTAATATGGTAGTGTTGTCACTATCTTTTCTCTCGTATGATAATGTTTGATTAGCAAAACTTCTATATCCAGACGAATTATACAGAATGGATACCAGGAGGAGGTAAGAAAAACAAAAAGCTAAATAAGAAAGTTAAGAACTAACCTGTCATCTGCCCAATACGAGCTGTGGTCAAGTGAGGGAAGAACTAAAGTCGCCTTCATAATCTTGGCCACTGCAACCATATCACATATCTGCATTCTAAAATGGTTAAACACATCAGCCTAGAACAAAATTAAAACAAAAAAAGATAAAGTTCATAAAACATTGAAAATAAAAAGAAAAAAAAAGACAAAAAAGCCTGACCCCAAATCTCATTTGGTTCAGCCCTCCATTAGCATTTATGAGAAGGTATCCATTCGTAGTAGCAGCTAACTCTACACACAACATTACACATATGTAATATGATTAAAAAAAAAAGAACTGCAAAGGAACAAAAAAAAAAGCTATTAATAGTATGTGTATACTTTTGCGTCTCCTTAAACTGTCAATGCACTGCGAGTAATTTCCACTCTCAGGTTTCGCCCACACGCCTGAATACTGAAACAAAGAAATAATGAAAGATTTCAAGATTGTGTAACCAACGAACGCAACAGTAGAAGTAGAGAAGATACTTACTTCAACAACCACACTGTTTCCATCACCAAGCGAACTTGGATCAACATCAGATTTATACATGTAATCATGATCTAACAGATTCACTCGTGGAATTGACTCAGATAAATCCTACATAGAGAAAAACACTAACTATTAGCATCATCAATAATAGTAATAATAATAAATGTGAAACAAAATCTAAGGAAACCTGATGATCATTAGCAGCAGCATCAATGGCGGATCCAAACCAACCAGTAGCACAAATCTTGAAAACTCCCATAAACAAACACACACCACAGAAAGCGAAGAACATCCAGTGCCCTAGCTTCTTCCTCTCTCTCAAGCTAAACTCCGAAACCATCGGCTTCCTCAGCAAACCTCTCACCACTCTCTCCCTCAACTGACCTCCGTACGTGTAGTGCTGCTTCCTATTGATCGCAGATTCGAATCCAGCGCCGCTCGGATCTAAACCCGAGCCCGAAGCGATCTCCGATCTAGGCGAGTTAAGCGGTAGATCGATCTCGTGGTGAACTCTCAAGGATGAGGAGTTGTTGTTATCGCCGCCGATGTGAGTGTTGCCGGTGCTGCTGCCGCCTCCGGAGCCGCCGCGTTTGAATGATTGAGCGCGGCGAGTCATCGGACCGGAGAAGCGTGGGCTGTTGACGTGTTGAGGGACGCCATCGCCACCGTCGTGATGGTGGTGCCCCATCTCAAGCTCTTCTTCGATTGTTGCTATCTTTTTCCCCCTTCTCTGAGAAAAAATGCAAAAGCTTTTCTGTTTTATCTTTTTTTTTATCTTACAATTTTTTTTCCTCGAAATCAATTATTGTCTTTCGTGAGATTCAAGTGGGAACTGAGATTTGAGAGTCTAGAAGAATTTCGTTAATTAGCAGTATCACTATGATTTTTCTCTTTTTTTTTCTTTTTTATTTTATTTTATTTATTACATAAGGGAGACTTTTGATTGGAGAATGAATAAACAAAAGAAAGGGAGAAAGCTGAATAAATACTACCAGTTGCCAAGCTGGGAGTTTGTGACCAAGGAAAAAAAAACAGAGAGAGAATCAGCTGCTGCCAAGCTGGTAGCTGTATATATTTACATGTTCCTAATTTTTATGTTAATTTGGGTGGTTTCAAGTTTTTTTTATGGATTCTTAGTGGGAGTTACATTTATTATAAGAATTTAATGAATGTTGTGTTATTAATCTATATATATTTTCATATCCTTATTAAAATCTAGTGTTATTTGGATGATGATTTTTATTATATACAAAAAAATGTTATGTAAAAGTTTTATAATCTAATTATTTTATAAATATATTAAAGTTCATGATATTAGAAGTTTTATTCTTAAATGTTTAACTCATATAACAAAATTTTGAGAATACTACATATATTTTTAGATTCTTAAAATCGTTATATTAATATATTTTCACAATATACAAAATTTTCACCAATTCTTTCAAAATCGAATAAATCTATCAATTTTTAAAATCAACAAATTATTTATAAATCGTACCCACTCCCTTAAATACCATCATAACCACACAAAAATGTTATTAAAAATAGTAGAAAAAAATGTTGAAGATAATTAATCTAGAAAGTAGTTATTAATGCCTAGAGAAATCCCGATATTTTTAGACAATATGTGTATGTTTTATCTCTGTAATTAAATAGTTTGGATTTTTGAAAAAAAATCAAAACATGGATGAGAAAATATTGTATATTATATCTAGTTATCCCTAGTAATTAGACATTATTTACCAAGTTATTTGTATATGTCATCACCACAATCATTCTAACAAAAAATGATATGGCTTACTTAAATAATAACATGGATTATACATAATTATGATATGGCCTGCCACATTTATTACACAAAATTCAATTAAAGAAATTAAAATATAAAATATTAAGCATGTAGTTATTACGATAACTAAAAGATTAAGTACATAATTATTACCATAACTAAAATTATAAATAAAATAATTTAAATCTGAAATCATTAACTTACACTTTGAACAATTTAATAAAAACAACAAAATCATTGTTTACTAACCCTAGTATTACCACATGACTTTTTCTGTACTTTGGTCTCATTTGCATGTCGTATGGTATTGCAAATCATTTTTTTACTAGGTTTTTTCATATATCACAATTCAAAATGTTACTACACACGGACTTTTAGTCTTCTTGATGCATATAAACAGGTGGGTACTTCACACTGATTCTAGGAATCACAAAATATAAAGTGCTTCAGGAAGCCGGGGTTTGTTTTACTTGCCAAACTTTCATTTTATGGTACAAGCTTGAGCAGTGATATGTTCTTAGTTGCACTAGATGTAAAAAAAAATTGATGAATATAATCTAGCATTCATTCAAGTTTGCTTTCTTAATTTTTCAGGCATTCTCTGTGCACGAGTTGCCTTTACTCTCTCGACTAAATATCCGTGGAAACCCATTGGACCATAATTCTGCTGGAGACCTGTTGTCTTTTCATATTTGGATACAAGTTGAGGTTACCATACAATGTTAACTAAAATGTATTTATGCTGACATGTGCTGGCATACCTGGACCTCTTTGAAACATTGCTGTAGAGATTCTTGAATCTCTCCCAAACCTTTCTTTGTTAAATGGGCGTTGACACAGCTAAAATTAATATTTGAAAATGGAAAGCATGTGGTTGACTCGATGATTCAACCACGGCTCAGGAAACCCGAGGATAGTCTAATTGACCGTGATCTTGGTGCAATGTGATTGTATGTGATGAATTGTCATCTTGCGGATGAGGAAAAGATTGATAAAACGTCTTGTGGCATGCAATGTTTTCCTTTCTGTTACATTATTATAAGTGGCTTTGTTTGACACAAGAAATCCTTAATGACTATTTTTGTATGTGCTGCATGTACTGCAATGCGATTTTGAACTTACCCCCATAAGTTCCAGCTTTTTAGTTATCTTTCGTCAATTATCTTTGTTGTTTTCTGAGTTGTGTCAACTACCTATTTGCAGCAAATGAACCAAAAGATGCAGACATTATATGGACGAGTATGCAGGTGGACGAGGAGCTAGCTGAAGAAAGCGGTGGGACTAACAGATGACCAGTAGATTAATCAGTTTTCCTTTGAGGCTTGTCTTGTTATGAAGCATCATCTTGCGGAGACCATTCAAAAGGTAAATTCAGCAGATTTCACCATTATCTTATGTTAAACACCATTAGTAAAACTTGTATACCTGATCTGTTTGTTTTGTGGTCAGTGGTCACAAATAACTACTGACCACAAAATATAACTAAGACGTACATATCAAGGTTAAGGTTTAGCTAATATTAGCTTTTGATGTTCTGCTATACATGCTTATGGATCTCCAGAAGGGTTACAACCAGGGGTGGATTTACAGTGACACCTACGGGAGCACGTACCCCCAACTACTTTGTAAAATTTATTTAGTTATCAGAAAAGTTTAGTTTTTGTATGATATTGATAAAGATGTCTTACCAAGTTTAAATACTCGTAGTCTGTTATCTTTTTATTTTTACCATCTTGCTGTACAGTTGATATGTTGTCTGGCGCGTTCACTTTTACAGTATCATTATTTTATTGTTAATAATATCATATTTCCCATTTTATTATTAACATAATTATTTTTCTCTGTTAACAAACCTTTTGTTTTGTTTATTTGTCTTACTAGGTGATTTTCTCGTGCTCATACACGGATATAGTAATATTTATAAATTAAACATATTATAATAATTGAATGACAGTTACTTTTATTTTAATATTAATTTGTTTGTATAGTTTATATTAATAATATTATATCAATTTAATTATACATATGATTTTATATATTTTATATCTTAATAGCTTCTAATGTTTTCGTAGTCGATTTAGTTATCATTTGGATATATTAATTTCTTTCTATTTTTTGAATTCAACTATAATATTTTTTATTCTAAATATATTATTTTTTTATTAGTTTTCTTCTTTCCATTTAGGTTGATTGTTGTCTTAGATATGTAGTAAAAACATGCATTTATTTGAATATGTCTTAAAATATGAAGTAAAAATGTGTTTGTTTTTGAGAAATTATATTATATAAGTAAAATATAATTTATATAAAATATAATATATATTTTTTCTGTAATTTTAAGATATTATAGTCAACTAAATATATGAAAATTATATATATATATTTCAAATACTAATTATAAATTATTTTTTTTGCCAATTAAACATATATCAGTTTATGTTACTTAGTTATTTTATGTAATCATCTAATAAAATAAATAGATATATAAAAACCAATTCTATTACTTTGAACATATATATTCACACTGTGTAAAATTGTGTTTTAAAAGAAAAATACTTATTTTTTTCTAATACCAAGAGTATATGTGCGAACCTTTTTTTATCAAATCACATCGTATACAAATATTTTTTCATCTAAGAATATATAGATATATGAAAAGTATTTTATTACTTCAAAAATACATTTTATGTTTTTTTTTAAAATATCTTTTAAAGAAAATATTACTATTTTGTGAACTTTCCTTATTTATGAAATCATATTATATATACATATATTTTCGTTTTAAATTTTTTTTTTAAACTTTACAAATATTTCTTTTTTACTTATATTGTTATTTTCATCTAAGAATATATAGATATAAGAAAAGTATTTTATTGCTTCAAATATACATTTTATGTTTTTTAAAATATCTTTTAAAGAAAATATTACTATTTTGGGAACTTTCTTTTTTTATGAAATCATATAATATATACATATATTTTCGTTTTGAAATTTTTTTATACTTAACAAATATTTATTTTTTTATTTATATTGTTATTTGGAAAATTTTAAAAAGAAAATAATAGTATTTAAATGTTTTAGTTCATTAAGGGTATCAATGTAATCAACCATCGTGAGAGTTAACGTGAGCGCGACACATAGAAAACTGACTTCTCAAATAATATTATAGAGATTTTGATATTTTCATCTTAGATTTCAATATTTTCTGCGGCACATCTTAAGTCTAGTGTTTTAATTGTAGACATTCACAACTGATAGCAAACCAATAAAAGTAATTGATAATAAAATAATGCATTCATTTCATCTTAATATTTTAGAGTATATTTCCTTGTAATATAATGACTAAAAAGTTATGAATCATATTGACATATTGTTTCTTATATATATAGATATAATTTGAAGACAATTTTCTATATATTTTAATTAAATTTGTTTGTAACAATGTATTATTGCGTTTAATGACATTTGTAAAATACTTGTAAACTAAAAACTATTTTACAAAATATATCATGGGTTTAAGAAATTGTTTATTATTTGTTGCTGTTTATAAAAGATGATATTTTATGATTAATATTTTACAATACAATATATTCATTATATTTATTTTATTAAAATAATTTAATATTATTAAATATATTTATTAATGTGTCTCCATCAAATAATTGGTCTGGATCCGCCACTGGTTACAGCCTACTTACAATCTTGAAACAGAGCTGACCCAATTTATTGGGGACTATTGTGTACGCAAACGTGATGGGTTTGTGGATCTTGAAACCATGGAATACGGCAAGGACAATCGACACAAGTATAACCGATAATTTATCAGCTATCATCCGCATGATGGAAACTGGTCCAAAGATCAGCCAGAAGTACATAGAGCATCCTGCTCTGTTCAATGGGAAGAAGTTGACCTGCGATACGTTGTCCTGCTGTGGAGCATTGACCCGCTGGAGATTTACCTGACAGATATCTTTTGGGTAATAATGCTTATTCATAGCAGCCACTGATATTTAAATTACGGAACATATATGACAAATATCCTACTTGTTTGATTTCAGGTTAGGTTGTCGAACAACCCATATTCATTGGAGAAGCAGTTTCTTTGAATATGAAACCCACTTCACTCTCATGGTAACATTCTTTCCACTTCAAAGTTCAGTTCTGATAAAGATTGCAAGTTGCAACATCCTATATAACAACAACTCATGTTTCCCTTTCTTCTTTATGTGTTTCAGAACTATGGACGGAAGTTGAATCACAAGGCCACAGCAGAGTTTGTGAGAGAGTTTGAACAAGAACATAACGGTCTGTATTTGTATTTTTTTTGTCACGATATTTCCTCCCTCCATATATAAAATTTATCTTTGTGCTTTAGTTTCTATCAATAACACAATTCTACTCTTTGATAGTTAAATGGATAGATATTCTTTTTTTTTGGTAATCAAAATAGATATTAATGTAGCAGAAGCTACAAATAATGCAAATAATCTATTGATTCTTATAATACCTAAAATAATTGCTTTTTTGAGATCGTTGAGATTCGAAGATCTATCAGATAACAAGGTTAAATAATAAGCTTTAAAGCTCTGAATATAATTTCAATAAAAAGGTAATTCAATACATGAGACGTGAAGTCTATATATAAGAATATAAAACAAATATCTAATATGAAAAGGACTTATCTACTAATAATAGGAAGTGTGTGTTTTTATAGGTATCTCAAATCTTGTGAAAAGTTGTGATTGTTCGGCAAATGTGTCATCTTATAAAAAGTTGTGTCTCTTCATTATTAAAAGATTCGACTACTTAAAATGTTGTGTCTCTTTTTTAATAAAAGTTGCAACTATTTAAATTGAAAATATGTGACTTTTTTAGAGAGTTTTCAAAATATATAAATAGTTAATGTTTATAATTTTCTGAAAGTAATTTTTTTGTTAATCTAATTGATAATTAAGTCTAAAGGTTGTGAACTTCATTTAAGTTGAAAAATTATGTGTTTTCAACAGTTAAAAGTTGTGTCCTTTTATTTTAAAATAATTGTTTATATTAAAAGAATGTGACCATTTATATTGAAAAGTTGTGACTCTTTATATAAGTATTATTTAAGAAAACAACATTTAAACTAAAAATATGTGACTTTTCAAATAAATTTTTGAAAGTTTATAAATAGCATATATATGTCTATGCCTTCTCAAAACATAATTTTACTAATATCGAAGCATTTAAACTAGACAGCCATTCACCATGAGAAAAAAAGATCTATCGGGCTTGGCCTGGAAAATTTGAAAAGAGTCCCTATTATCGTCTTCTTGCCCTTTCTTTGACATATATAAAAATCTCGTGTTTTGCTTAATGGGTTATCTCTAATTCTTTATCATTTGTTCTATATGTTACTATGTTTATGTTGTTTTTTTCTATAATACCAAGTACTACGAAGAAAATATTATTACATTCAGTTCTGTCTGAAAGTTCATCTACATTTTTACTTATTTGTCTTAGATATATATTCATAGTTTTTGTAGGTTCACTATAAAAAAGAATTATGTCTTTTCACTAAAAACTGAACTCTATTGTTTTTGAGAGTTGTGTCTTTTTATAAAAAAAATATATTAGTTTTAAGAGTTGTAACTTTTCACTATTAAAAATCAATTAGTTTAAAAAGTAGTTAAAATATCTCAATAGGTATATTTTTACAATTAATTAATAGTTTTAAGGGTTGTGTCTTTTATTATAAAAGAAAAACTAATAATAAGAATCTCAATTAATAATAAAAATCGAGTTTTTCATATAAAAGCCTAAAATGTATTAGTTTAAAAGTTGTGTTTTATATTATTAAAAATTTATGTATTTTCATAAAAAATTCAGTTAATCATATAAAAATATATAATAATTTTTAATTTATAAATATAAATGAATTTATAAATTTATAATAAGTTTTATTTATTTGTTTTTTTCATGAAAAAATTGAAACTTTATTATTTTAAATTAGATTAAAAGATACTTAAAATATTTCAATAAGTGTCTTTCTACTATTATTTAGTTTAAAGAGTCTTGTTCACTCATCAAAAAATATAATTTATTTTTGTAACACACTTATTTCTTCAAAAAAAATTGTAAATGTTTTTTTTTATAAAAGATAAACTTATAAAATATGAAATATTTATTTTTAAAAATGAGTTTCCTTGTGATATCGTACGGGTTCCTTACCTAGTCTAACTAATAAGAAAAACCAATAACTAAAAGATAACACCAAAGTCAACTTAAATAAAGGACTACGCTCTACCTTGGTTTATTAATGAACCAAGGTGAAAGCAAGTGATACGGCAAGTGTTTGAGGCGGCGGCTCTTGTGCATCCGGAAATGAAATCTGACAAATCTAGGGCCATGTACGGAGTAGATGTGATGCTCGATAGCTCCTTCCAGCCAAAAATCTTGGTGGTACGTCTCAGCTGACTTTTAATCGTTTTTGACGAGTAAACAAGAAAAGCTTTTGGGAAACGCAACTTGCCGTATCCATGATAGTCTATGCTACTACATAGGTTACATACTGTCCTGACTGCATGAGGGCTTGCACCTACGACATGGAACCCATGGAAAAGGAATCGTGAAAGCCAGAGATTTTTTCAACTATGTATTTGGATGTCTCTTCTTAGGCGAGACTGCTCACGTGACTCCCTTGTGATCTCAGCAGCTACCGAAGATTGGTTATTTATAGTTGCAAATTATAGAACTGTTTTGATTAATTTGGAACCATGCATGTCTTTTCTTTTTGTAGTGTTTTTTCTATGCACCATGAGAATCATTTCTTAAACCTTTTCTTTTGTGTGTTTTGGTGATTGAAAATGTATTGAGGCTTCATTGTTGAGATTGAAATCCTAATATGCAGCGGTTTTTATTTACTACTAATTCAGTTATTTCTTTATTTGCAGCCTGATTCATGTTATTGTGATATAATAAGGTTACATTGTTCTTTTTAAAGGTTACATTATTTCTTTCTTTTTTAACGAAGTTACATTGTTTCATTGCATATAAGAGTTTACAACCATTAGTTTAGCCCTCCCAAGAAATTACATCAAATACGAATTATTCTTAATTTTGAAAGTCGAAAATCAATAGTCTGAAATTTTTCTAGAAAATCTTTGGTTTGAAAAATAGAGCGTAAGTTTGTGGGACCAAGCAAATAAAATGTCAACTCAATCTGAAGACGAAGCAATTTTTAAGTTATATGTTTGGTTTGGACATTGTGAACAAGTCGCCTTCTTCGACAACGCGGTGGCTAGTCGCTTTCATACTTTTTATTTTATTTATTTTTATAACAGGATGACATAGCTTGCATAACAATTTGGTTGAAAACACACAGTCATGTATTATAATCTATCTGAGTATTCTAGAAGCTTGACTCACTCCTAATGTGCACTTATACCAACTAATTTTTAGTCTAATGAAATTTGCGCGGCATTTCCCAATTGATTTTGACCTTAATTTTAAGTTAAAAAAGGGAGAAGATGAAGTGCAATTCTTCTAGAACATATGCACAGTTTCAAACCCAATATGTTTTAAGTTTTCGTACATATTCAAAAATATTAAAATTTTAATTTTTAAATATATTATCTTTTGTGACTAACTCTTTTTATAATTTTTATCCAATCAAAGTTCAATAAACATAACTAATTTCTCAAATAAAAAACACAACTAGTTTCTTCAAATTTTATAGTTTACCAATGTTACCTGATAAAAAGTATTAAAATGGGTAAAAATGTATTTTTAAACATTTAATAAAAAATCGTTTTGAAACATGGTGAGTATTCCACTATTAATACTAGGTAAGGAACCCGTGCGATATCGCACGGGAACTCGATTTGTAAATATAATATGCACATTTTATATCATTACTTTTAAGATTGTATATGTGGTATAAAATTATTTTGTATGAACTATTTTCTTTTATTGATAATACTAAAAATCTATATTTTGTTTACGGGTTAGTTATAACAAAACTACAAATATGTCAATACTAAATAAAATATATGTCTTATTATCTGTTTACTTAAGTTATTTAGAAATCTTGAAAACTGAATATTTTAAAATAATTAAAAAGTAAACACATTCCAATGTAATTATTTACTAAATTTATAAGGTAAATTATAACGATAGTTCGAATATTCATGATTTATTTGCAACTATGTAAGACTTATGTGGTTAAAATCATGATTACCTGTTAATTTTAAGAGATCTTATTTCTTAACATTTTTTAAACAAATCATATACACAATCTTATATTTTAAACAAATCATTTTCTTCTTCCTAGCTGTATCTCCTATAAAAAAAATCAAATAATCACATGCTTACAAATTTAGAAAGAGATTTTGGTATAACAACACTTTATTTATAATATTACTTTGATTTTTCAGGAAAGTTCTTATAAAAACACTAACCTTATTATATTAAACTAACACTAGAATTAAATTAAACCAGCTAAATTTATATAAATATTTACCTTTTAAAATCATTAAATGCTTTTATTGGACATTTAAATTGTATTTTGAATTCGAGGTTGTATTGAGATATAAATATTCTAGAATTCTATCCGTACACGTAGAACTCTTCATAATATTTTTTGCTGACAACGTTTCATTTGAACTTCTTTTAAAAATTTGTAACTAACTAACTTCATAGAACTATTTTTTTCACCATTTTACTATCAATTAGATTAGCGAAAATTTTACTTTCAGAAAAGTAAAAACATAGATTATTTATAGATTTTTAAAAGTTCTCTTTGAAAAGTCACATCTTTTCAATTTAAACAGTTGCAATTTTTACCAAAGAAGAGACACAATCTTTTACTTAATTGCATCTTTTCATAAAGAAGAGTCACAACTTTTTAACGAACAATCGCAACTTTTCACAAGATTTAAACTACCTATAAAAACACACACCCTTTCAATTTAAACAGTTACAACTTTTATCGAAGAAGAGACACAACCTTTCATTTGAACATCTTCAAAAATTTGTAACCAAGTAACTTCGTAGAACTATTTTTTTTCACCATTTTACTAACCATTAGAGTAGCGAAAAATTTTAGTGTCAGAAGTGTATAAACATAGACTATTTATAGATTTTGAAAAGCTCTTTTTGAAAAGTCACATATTTTCAATTTAAGTAGTCGCATCTTTTCATAAAGAAGAGACGCAACTTTTTAACGAACAGTCGCAATTTTTCACAACATTAAAGCTACTCGCATCTTTTCATAAAGAAAAGACGCAACTTTTTAACGAACAATCGCAATTTTTCACAACATTTAACCTACATAAAAACAATTTAAGTAGTCGCATCTTTTCGTAAAGAAGAGACGCAACTTTTTAACGAACAGTCGTAATTTTTCACAACATTTAAGCTAGTCGCATCTTTTCATAAAGAAGAGACGCAACTTTTTAATGAACAGTCGCAATTTTTCGCAACGTTTAAACTACATAAAAAAACACACACCCTTTCAATTTAAACAGTTGCAACTTTTAACGATGAAGAGACACAACCATTTAAGTAGTCGTGTCTTTTCGTAAAGAAGAGACGCAACTGTTTAACGAACAGTCGCAACTTTTCACAAGATCCGAGAGACCTATAAAAACACAAACCCTTTCGAATTAATTGAGATTCCTATTATTAATAGATTATAAATTTTTAATAAATTTAAAATTACTTAACAATTTCAGAAAATATATTATAAAATATCAAAAACTTTCTTTGGGAAACAACTATCAAAAACTTTGAGTTAAAAAAAAACAACTATCACAAACTTTCTAAAAAATTATAGTATGTTATCAAATGGAGTGAAGAAGCTCGTTATCCTTTTTTTGAGCAAAAGAAGCTCATTATCCAATTCTTTCATTTTCTCCCTTGGAGCCAACCACTCACGACTAAGAAGAACTTGTCTAAGTATGAATTAAATGACAATGTCAGGCGCAGTTAAAGGTTTAGAAAGCGGTATAAACCCACGGAACGAAGTCGTCGCCCTCTTTCTCTTAAGTTAAGTATTTATTTTGCCTTTTTGGTAAGAAATGTTCTTGAGAAAGAAAACGAGTAGTTAGATTAAAATATAAAACTGAAAAAAATTAGAAAGTCGTGGTCTTTCCCCCGTAGACTTTAAAAGCTCTTCCTCCCATTACAAACCAAAACCACTGGAAAAAAACAACAACCAAAAGAAAAAAACAAAAAACAATGGCCGTGAAGAAGAAACTATCCTGGAGATCACTCATGGTTTTATGTTTCCTGGATCCAGACAACACATGTTCATCAAAAAAGGCAAAGAAAAATGATGGTGATGGTGGTGTAATAACAAAACAGAAATCATTTCTCGGGTTATCGATCTTAGACATAAGCGATCCAAGTTCCTCAACCTTGTCTGAAGATCTTTCAATCTCTCTAGCCGGTTCGGATCTCCACGTTTTCACACAGGCAGAGCTCAAAGTCATAACACAAAGTTTCTCTTCAAGCAACTTCCTGGGCGAAGGAGGGTTCGGTCCGGTTCACAAAGGGTTCATAGACGACAAGTTACGGCCTGGTCTTAAAGCTCAGCCTGTCGCCGTTAAACTTCTCGATCTCGAAGGCCTTCAGGGTCACCGTGAATGGCTGGTTCGTATATTCATTCGTATCCCATAAGCATCTGTTCCTTTACAAAATATTGAGTATTAAAATGTTTTATTATTTATTTTTTATTCAGACGGAGGTTATATTTCTAGGGAAGTTAAAGCACCCAAATCTGGTGAAGCTGATCGGGTATTGCTGCGAGGAAGAACATAGACTTCTTGTCTATGAGTTCATGCCTCGTGGGAGTTTAGAGTCTCAACTATTCAGAAGTAACGTTCTAAATCATTTAATAATACTAATCATTAGATGATTGATTCGTTGTTAGAATAGGAAGTGCTGATGAAAATTAATTATTAAAAATATGCAGGGTGTTCTATATCGCTGCCATGGCTAACGAGGATGAAGATCGCTCACGGAGCTGCAAAGGGTTTGCAGTTTCTTCATGAAGCAGAAAAGCCTGTCATCTACCGCGATTTCAAGGCCTCCAATATCTTGTTAGATTCTGTAAGCAGCCATGTCTCAAAATTAATTATCATTTTAAACTTTTTTTAAGTGTTGGATTTGAATAATGGTAATGATCTTTTCATCCTATTATTATTTCAGGATTACACAGCAAAGCTCTCTGATTTCGGGCTAGCGAAAGACGGACCAGAAGGTGACGAAACTCACGTGTCAACACGCGTGATGGGCACGCAAGGGTACGCCGCTCCTGAGTATATCATGACAGGTCATCTAACGGCAAAGAGCGACGTGTACAGCTTTGGGGTTGTGTTACTTGAGCTGTTGACAGGTCGAAGGTCGGTAGACAAGAAGAGATCGTCAAGGGAACAAAACCTCGTTGATTGGGCTCGTCCAATGCTCAACGACCCACGAAAACTCGGGAGAATAATGGACCCGAGGCTCGAAGATCAGTACTCAGAGACGGGTGTAAGGAAGGCAGCAGCTTTGGCTTACCAATGCCTAAGCTACCGACCAAACAGAAGGCCATCCATCAGCACCGTTGTTTCAGTTCTCCAAGACATTAAAGATTACGGCGAAGATATTCCCATTGGGACGTTTACTTACACGGTCTCTTCCTCGCCTACCAAGCCAAGCCTTGAAGCTAAAGAGACAAGTGTTCAAAAATTTTCGGACAAGCCTCGCAACGTTCATAAGAGTGATCAACATCATAATAAGAACCGGTCTCCGGTGCATACAGCACGAAACCACCGGTTAACTTTGAGACACGGATTGAATTCACCACTGCGTAATGAGGCCGGAGGGGAACGGTACTGAGTTTCTTTTTACATTGGTAGTTTCTCTTTTCAAAACATAAGATGTAGATAATATTGTTTTTCGTCCATCAAAAATCTAAAACAAAAATTCTAGAATAGGTTTTGTTTAAAAGGGTCTTTTTCGTGGGGTTAAGTTGATTATTTTTAAGCCAAGTTGCAAAAAAAAAGTTGATTGTTTTGTTTATTTGTTTTTCTTTGGTTTGATCCATTCAAAGCAAGAAGAAGTGCTATTGTAACACAACTTGGTCTAAAGAAGTTAATAAAAAACTAGATTTGGTCTTAACAAAGACGCGTTATGGTTCACTTCTTTCCTATTTATGATTGTTTATTCATATGAAAACGTGCATCAGACACGTCCAGTATTTGGAATTTGATACTCCTTCCAAAATTACAATCATTATATGATTCTAGTGCTTGACACGAAACAATATAGTGGACATATGTCTTTTTCGGCGATGTACATAGTCCACTTTTTAAATGATTGTGTTGTAGTGGGTGTGACTCGGTAACAATCAAATCGTCAACAACGTTTAGGAGGTGAAGGCATAATGATCATCTCAACTGAAAGAGGATTATAGAAGTTTTAAATTCAGGGAATGTCCCAATTTTGAGAATCTGCAAATAATGATTTGAGAACACGATTTTAGTTGGATCTCTCAAGTAACTCCTTTTTAACACTTAATTGAAACGATTATTGATAAGTACATAGTTCATGAAAAGCCTCAAAACAGAGAGAGATACCAGTAGCCAGAAGGTATCAAAGAGCAGACCACCACATGTGATGAGTACATAAGACAATATCCTAACAATGTGAGACTTGAGCTAAGAATACAAAGGCCAAGATAGTATATGAGAGGATATGCAGTACGGGTGCACAAAAAAAAAGGATATGCAGTACGACACGAATAAGGCAAAAGCAAGATATCATCTCAATATCCTAACAATGTGACTCCCTCATGTGACGCCCATCATCCTTAGGGCAAGCCCATCAAAGGTTCAAGAGAAAAGTTCTCCAATTTTCCAAAAAAAAATAATATTATAAAAATCAAATCGTACGACCTCGTCTCTCTTCGCCTCTTGCGGATGTATCGGTTCATGGCTGAAACGCGGGCCCCACGTCACGTGGCAGCCCGCAATTGGTCCTTTTTTTTTAAATAAACAAAAAAATTAAAAAAAAAAATATTAAAAAACTTACCGGACGAACCTGGCGTGCGCATCGCTGATGCATATGCCCTTAATGGATCCTATATGAGAGGATATGCAGTACTACACAATTAATGTATACTATCTCTATTTTGTTATATTCAAAAAATTTGAGACATTAATTGTAAAAATAAATAAATATAATAATTGAAACTGTAAATCATTTGTTTTTTTAGTTTCAGTTCACAGAATACTATTCAGTTTTTACTATATATATATATATATATAATTAAATTTATGTTTGTTGTTTATTTTTAGTTAATAAAAAAAATAGAGAATGTATATATGTAGAAATAAAGTATAAATTATAATTATATATATATATATATATATATATATATATATATATATATTTACTTTCATGAATACAAAATCCGGTTTAACTAATTGAACCGATCCAACCAGTCAACTAGTAGCTACACCGAATTGGTGTTCAGTCCGGTTTTCAAAACATTGATTAACACCATCTACTCGAACCCAATGTCCCAACCAGAATGGGCCAGACCGAAACCCAAACCGGAGCTAGGATGAAGAAAAACAAGAAACATGTGCGCAAAAGTTTTACTAGAGCTGTCGAAGACTGCAACATCCAGTAAAGTTCTCACCGTTGTAGTCTCTGAAAAACACTGAACCGAAAACAACATAACTTCCACCAGGAAGCAAACCACCGGGCTTGACCGTAGAGTAGTCCAGGAGAGAAAGCAGCAGGAGGACAACAAGATCGAAATACATGAATAGGAGAAGCAACCGGAGAGACCCTAACCCTAGAACCGCTCGCTGTCTTCAAAGTAAACGAGAAACCAACGAAGAATTCCAGTCTGTCACTTAACCGCACCGCAGTGTCACGATTTCTCTACGGGAGTCCCCACCAACGGAAGATCGGAGCTTCTTACACCAATGTGTATCTACTGGAGCAGAAAGCGGAAAGCTTGGGGGTCACGACACAAACTCTGCCCCCACAGCGTCTGAGACTGATGAAGCAGCTGATGTGGCAGTAAGAACGTCATCAAGTTACATGGAATAGAAGAGGTGACATGTTTTGTTTAGTTATTTACTTGTTCAATAAGAAAGCTAGTCTTTAGGAAAATTAGCTTTGCATTTCTACTGCGTCCTGTTTTGTTAGGAGTTGTTAAACTCCACTTTTCATTATTCTCATTTGTAAGGAGTCCATGACTACATTTGCTTCTGTTGTTTCTTACATAAAAGAACACATCTTCAATTACATAAAGTGAGTAGTTTTGTTTTGTGGTGGCATTAACCACATCTTCATACCATACAGCTTAAACAATTGTCCTTTTTTGGAATGTCACAATGAAGATATAAAATAGCATAAAAATCAGACATTTGAATTTAATAAAAGTGTGTCCAAAATTTGATGCTTCCAAAAAGATATAACTGAACTTAATATTGAAAAAAAAAACTTCTTTCCAGTGAAAGTAAAACTTTGTAGAGTTACACCTCAAAGTGAGTGTCCCTAAAGGTCTCAGCTATGAGCAACCCCGACAGAATAATGCAAGACAAAGCAATATTGCATCTTCCCCAGGTCTCACCACACTTGCGTCATTTCTCTTCAGACAGTGAACCGAGTTCTTCTAGAATCATCCTGCATACAAGTAAACCACATTTTAGAAAAGGTACGCGAGAAGATAAAGATGAACAAAAAGATGATTAGCTTCTATGTAGAGAAAGTAAAGTTACATGGTTAGTGAAAGTTATCTTGTCAGCGACATCAAGTATCTCCTTCCACTTCTTCCCAATACCCATCTGGATTTTACAAATAACAAACAACAAAGTAGTAAATTTCACCAGACAGATTCATAAACCAAAACCACACTTCAACATATTACATTACAGCCACGTTCTAAAGAGATGGCCACTAATAAATAGAGCTACGTTATATACTGCAAACTAACTATAGAAAAGCAAGCCTAATAAATATATACATTCAATAGCAAATCATACCAGAACAGCTTCATTAGATTTGGTCCTTGTCCACAAGGAGAGCTTGTCCTGCTTAGGGCGAACACTAGCAACAACACCACAAATCTCATCAGCCTCATCAAATTGCTCTCCGACAAGAGCCATCAACTGCCAGAGAAAAAAAAAACATGTCATTATACCAGATGCAAAATTGTCTAAAAGAGGACGAGAGAGAGATGAGTAAAGTACAGTTTCAAGCCAAGCCTTGTCTAAAGCAGGCTTCCTGTTGTTGGTAACGACATAAGTCCACTTCCCGCCATTAGCACACTCAGGATCTTCCCACTTGGGCTCAACACCACCTTTGAACATGTGAATCTCCGCATTCGCCGTCAATTTGCTAGGGATGAATATTGTCTCGTGCAAACTGCAAAAAGAAGATCTAGCTTTAACAGAAAAATCACCAGATCGATGACAATTAATAAGTGAAGAAGACAAGACAAGACAAACCCCCAGAAATCTTCGACGGTGTCGAAGGTAGAGGCTTTGCGAAGGGAGGCTCCCCAGGCGGCGCCTTGTTTGGGTTTCGATTGGTTATCGAACCAGAAACTCCACTTTCTCTCGAGCTTGTGAGGAGTGGTCTGCTGCTGATTCTCCGTCGTCTCTGTTGCAGGTACTTCCGCCGCCGCCGCAAGGGATTCGTTCACATCCTCTGTCGCCATCGCACTTGGATTGATTCTCTCTATCGGTCAAAGAAAGAGAGAGATTGTTGTTGTTAAAGAGTTATGGCAAAGTTTGGAATGTTACTTTTGAAGGGTTCCACTAGTCTTCATATAGGACCCTCTTTGGGTTTGTTTTGGGCCGGTCCAATAGAGAGCATTGCCAGAGGAAAAAATCACTTGGAACTAGCAAAGAAAAAACACAATAGTCAGTTTTGAGTTTTGGAGACCTACCCTTCTAAACTTTTTTTTTTATTGAAAAGGTTTTACATTTGAAAGCATATTAATTTAAGTTTTAAAGGATTTTACGCTCACGTCTGGGTTTGAATCTCAGTTTATGAAATTTTTTTTGCAGATTTTAAAAAATCTAGGTCTCAAGTCTCGAAAAAACAATTTATTAATGCAGACTGCAAAAGAAAGACATATAAAAAAATCTTCAACATAATATAAGTAAATTTGGTTAGGAGTAGATTTTCATGGACAACTCAGATGATACAGTTAGGTGTCGATTTCATAAGGCATGTAGTATTATCGGTTGTCAGATCGTCTTTATAATTTATCTCATAGTTATAATGTCATAATAAATCAGCGTTAGAAAAATGTTTACCTACCTTCCAGTTTCCAAACTTAACTAATTGATATATTTTCAGAGCCGGCTTTGGAAAATGCTTAAATAAATATTTGTAACAGACTTTCGACATTTTAAAAAAAAAACTACATAGACATCGTCCTTTAGAAAAATGTTTTAAGCCCGCAAATTTATATAAAAGAAAAATTATATAGACATTGCAACAAACCCCCAAAATCTCAAGATATATTTCCATAACTAATTGAAACAAGGAAATATGTCGATTGAGTCATTTTTATTTTATTTTGATTTGGTTAACTGTACAGTATGTAGATTATTCACGTCTGCGTTTAGTCTTTTCAAATTCTTCACTTCTAGTGTCAGAATGTCAATTTTTTCGAAACTACGTAAACAATAATTGAAGTGAACAACACTATGAATATATGTATTTGTGGGTCTTGTCTTGTTGATCGGTTGTTGGGGTAAAATAATTAAATAATGCATAGCTCTTCGTGATACTACAGAAACAGGAAATAAGCAGTTAAACAAATACAAGTATCAAATAAATGTTTTATTAATCTTTTAACTAGTTAAGCGTAGATATTTGGGTACTACGGATATGGATCGTTTTTTTTTAAATATCAAGTTTTTTGGGATTTTAAATATGATCAAGTCTGGATAAATTCTAGATGAGTTTCAAGTCGGATCCTCTTGAACATGGATGAATTTGGTTATAATGTATAGAAACCTAACAATATCCAAATAGTCAATGTATAAGACACATGTTAAATATTTATATCAAAATAATCATATTATCTTATTCGGCATAGATTTTTTGAATATAATTGGTTATATAACGACAGTTCTAAATATTTAACACTTATCATTATCATGAAAAAATACATATAAAACAAAATATAAAAAACAATTGGACGAATCAAAATCTAGTATTTTTTTTACTCAAGTAAATATAGTAAAATTAATTATTTTCTAAACTGGTTGCTTTAACTTGAAAAAGTTCTATATTTCATTTGACAGGAAGAATTGCTTGACTCAAAATCTAGAATCAAAACAAAAAAAAATCAAAATCCAGCAGACGTCAGACTCTTAACCAATGGGACAGTTCCTAAAGTATATTCTTTCTCACACTGCTTAATTAATCATAAATTGATTTGACCATTATTTATAATAAAATTCACAAAATTAATGTCATTATAGATAAAATATGAAATGCATATTGTAAATATGATTTTAAATGGTATTTTTATTTTGGTAAGCACTAAGATAATTTTTTTGACTACTTAAAATTAAATATTTGATAATTTAGTGTTCAAAAAAGAAATCTGATAATTTTGGTAAGAGATCTGGCCAAATCATGGAACAGTTTTAAGATTCTCCGGACTATCATTATTAGTTATAGTATCTATTATAAAATAGAATAAAATTAATCTGATTCTCATTAACTCTCAGAACATGAACAAGAGTTTACATATTCTTCGATGTACATGTCTACACGTATTATGTATGTATCAACACGTGTGTACATACAAGATTTGATACATTGTAGTATTGAAGTTGAGAGGCCGAAGAACACCCTTATCTGCAGAGCGTTTATCAAAAAACAAAAAGAAAACTGAAACTCAAATTTGCACCACTCGTAGAGCACACCCCTATCTCTTTTGCAAAAGCCACTTCATTATATCCCTTCTTTTAAAAGGAAAAAAATATTATATTTATTTCGAGAAAAGCATATTATAATTCTAAGGCTTCTCTTTCATATTTGTCAACTCTTCCTTTGCCATTTGTTGCAAACACTCAAGTCTTCTGAAATCAGAGTTAGAGTCTTCTTCAAGTTCCAGGTATTTCCTCTGTTCTCATTACCTCTTTCCTGCATTTGATCCGATCTTGTTACTGGATTTAGAAACCCATCTGTTTCTGGTAAGAGAATCTTTTAAACAAGTAATGTAATAAAAAGTTGAACTCTGTATTTCTTTGCTAATTTGCTTCTAAAAAGGTGGATTACAGTAGATCTCGGGTCCACCCACCACTTACTAATTTATATACAATTCTCTTCCTGTTGAGTTAATATCAACAAGGATCATCACACTTTTTGGTATTTTAATTGAATCTCTTTGTCTTTTCTCTTTGACTTAATGCATTTTGGTTACTTTATAATTACTAATCAGTGTTGGTCAAGAATCTTGACGATTCAGAACAAAAAGTCACAAATCTTGATCCCATTTTAGTCTTATTGGATAAAGTTGTGGAATCTTGATTTGGGTTTGGATACTACTTTTTTATTTTTTTTGAACAGGGATCCAAATGGCGCAGATCTTGGCAGCTTCTCCAACATGTCAAATGAGATTGGCTAAACCCAGCTCCACTCCATCGTCAAAGTTATGGAACTCGGTTGTGTTGAAACAGAAGAAACAGAGCAGCGGCAGCAAAGTCAGAAGCTTCAAAGTGATGGCTCTCCAATCTGATAACAGTACGATCAACAGAGTTGAGAGTCTTCTCAACCTAGACACCAAACCTTTTACTGACCGGATCATCGCTGAGTACATCTGGTATGGTATTACAACCAGCAATTTTTATAAACCTGATTTGTCAATGAGTGAATGGTGTAAGTTTCTCATCTCATTCCTAATATAAAGAATCTTGTCCTTTTGTTTGAATAGGATTGGCGGATCTGGAATTGACCTTAGGAGCAAGTCAAGGGTATGATACTACTGTAAATATACTTTGTAGTAAATTTATAATAGAGCCTATGATCGTAATAGATAAATTAATTGTTTCTTGAAAATTTCAGACTCTTGAAAAGCCTGTGGAAGATCCTTCTGAGCTTCCCAAGTGGAACTATGATGGTTCAAGTACCGGACAAGCACCTGGTGAAGATAGTGAAGTGATTCTCTAGTAAGTCTTTTCTCAAGGCAATGTTAACATTTCTCTCGCTTGATATTTATTTCATTAACTCATATTCGTGTACTGATGCTGTGTTATTCAGTCCTCAAGCTATCTTCAGAGATCCTTTCCGTGGAGGCAATAACATATTGGTATGTGTGTCATTTGACTTTGATAATTTAGTAAAATGAAATCTCTATAACGTTAAGACTATGAAATTTTATTAATTTATAGAATTATCAATTTATCAGAAGTTTTTTTGTTCGATTTCTCTATTTTAGAATATATTTTTATAAAATAAGAAAATAGTTGATTTTATCTTATATATATATTAATTAAATTTTAGAAATTTGACTTTGAATTTTTTTGTTATAACTATTTAGTGTATACAAAATATGTTTCATAGAATTTAAATATAGTTTAGATATAATTTACTAAATATTATCAAAATATACTGAAGTGTAGAAAAATAGAGAGAAATTTCATTGTAAAATAAACAAATAATACAAACTTTTGTACTTCTATAAACCTTATAAATACTGAAATTATTAGTTTATGATTTTAGTGGGACTAGATATTTACATAGGATTTTATAAAAATTATTATTTTATTATTTCATTGATTTGTGTCTGGCATAACTCGGAATTCGTGTATTAGTTAATTTAGTCTTAGTTTAAAGAGTTTCCACTGTATATGAAACATTTGTTTTGTACTTACTCTCTGAGTATTGAGCCTTATTTATGTGAAGGTTATCTGTGATACCTACACTCCAGCTGGTGAGCCAATTCCAACAAACAAACGTGCAAGAGCTGCTGAGATTTTCAGCAACAAGAAGGTCAATGAGGAGATTCCATGGTTTGTCATTACACGAAAAATCTCATTTATTTTATGTTTACCTCTCCAATCCCATTTAAGTCTGAATACTCTTTTATCATGATTTCAGGTTTGGAATCGAACAAGAGTACACTTTACTTCAGCCAAACGTGAACTGGCCTTTGGGTTGGCCCGTTGGAGCGTATCCTGGTCCTCAGGTGATTACCAAGTCAAGCTAAAACTTTTGTTTGGTTCACAAAAAAAACAAATAATAACCAATTTGTCTGGATGGCGTGTGCAGGGTCCTTACTACTGTGGAGTTGGAGCTGAAAAGTCCTGGGGACGTGACATTTCAGATGCTCATTACAAAGCTTGTTTATATGCTGGAATTAACATCAGTGGTACCAATGGTGAAGTCATGCCAGGACAGGTACTCTTTCCTCAACGAACCTTCTGATTCAAAAATTATGTTTTTATATTATTGTTGCCAACTCTCTGATGTTAATTATAAAACACTTATTGTGTGCAGTGGGAATTCCAAGTTGGTCCGAGCGTAGGAATCGAAGCAGGTGATCATGTTTGGTGTGCTAGATACCTTCTTGAGGTAAATTAAGAGTAGAGAAACAATGAGTGAGAGTTAAGCTATTATTATAGCTAACTGTTGTTTACGTTTGTTTGTTTTTTTTGCAGAGGATCACAGAACAAGCTGGTGTTGTCCTGACACTTGATCCCAAACCGATTGAGGGTGACTGGAACGGTGCTGGTTGCCACACCAACTACAGTACAAAGAGCATGAGAGAGGATGGAGGATTTGAGGTGATCAAAAAGGCAATCTTGAACCTCTCGCTTCGTCACATGGATCACATCAGTGCCTATGGTGAAGGCAATGAGAGAAGGTTGACCGGAAAGCACGAGACAGCCAGTATCGACCAATTCTCATGGGTAATATATTAATATGCAAATAAGAGTCTAGCTACAAGATTATCTTCACGTTTTCATATGGTTCATTTGCAATTAAACATTTGACAGGGAGTGGCTAACCGTGGATGCTCAATTCGTGTGGGACGTGATACCGAGAAGAAAGGAAAAGGTACTTTATTATCCATTGTTTTTTTTGTTCTTATAAATACCTATATATATTTTGCTAATATATTATATATATCGTTGTGAGTATAGGTTACTTGGAAGATAGGCGTCCAGCGTCTAACATGGACCCATACATTGTGACTTCACTGTTGGCAGAGACCACACTTCTGTGGGAGCCAACCCTTGAGGCTGAAGCGCTTGCTGCTCAGAAGCTTTCTTTGAAAGTTTAATTTATTCCAGAACACGCACGTCTGTCTATTTATGTGGTCTTCACGGGATCATTAATGTTGTTTAGAACACTGGTTCGGACTAAGACATTCGTGTCTCCTTTTTTTTTCATTTGCACTGTTGAAAAATACCCATAATTTCATGGACAATGTTTCATCCTTTTCTATTGGTTATTTATGGTCTTACTGTAAGATCTTGTCCTAGGGTCATCATGGCTAAATGTGATTTTATTATATGCCTTCGAATTAACCAGCCTGGTTACTTCACCCAATCTCACCTCCACCGCAAATATGTCTGAAGCGTCCATGGGTTTCATTGAAGGCCTTCCAAAATCTGAAGAGGCAAATATGATGATACTTGTGGTCATTGATCATCTGAGAACTATCTTCTTTCTTTTCTATTAATATTTTACCCTTTTTCTTCTACCTTGGCTTTTATCTGATTTTTCTCTTTTGTGATTATCCTCTCAACTTTATCTTTTGGCTGTTATTCTCTCTGGTTTTTGCAACATTAGTCTTATCATTTGGTCCAGATTGTGGCTTTCGTGTGAAACGAATTATCTTCCGATTTACGCTTTAATTTTGAGAAAAAAAAGACCAAAAGGATTTAAGGAAAAGAAGATGGTGGCTTGGTCGAAGTTATCTGAGAGGAGGAAATTTGGGGAGTGTATTTGTTGCAGCTAACTGCAAGAAGAAGCTTTGGGAGAGACCATGGTTGCATCAAAGAGACCTACAAATAAAGCTAAAACCGCACTAGCAAGCTGTAAATTATTTGGGGGAATCAAATGACATTAATAAATAGATACGAAACACACAACAATTTTCTTTATTTTAAACATATCACCAAGTTTTCTCATAAGATGTTGCGCACATCATCGAAACTTTCAGATATTACAAAAGCCAAGGCCAAAAGCACAAACTCAGATCCTATCGATATCCTCGTCCTCAAACTCAACGTAATCATCAGCAGCATTATCGTCATCCTCATCAACATCACCAACAATGCCTTCGTTAAGACGCGTATTCTCAGGGAGCTCACCATAGGCCTTGAGAAGCCTTGCCTCGTCAGACATGTACTTGAGGATGACGTCGGCTTTGTCGTCCTGGTAGTCCCTCAGGCCGACGAGGACGATGTCGCCAGCCGCGATCCAGACCTTCTTGTGCATCTTGCCGCGGATGTGGCAGAGACGTTTGGTGCCGTCGATGCACATGGCTTCGCATCGGCCGTTGCCGAGCATGCGGAGGACTTGAGCGTACTCTTGGCCGTCTTCTTTGAAGATGAGCTCACGCTTCTCGTCGTCTGCTTCGTTCTTTCCTCTCTTCCTGTTCTTTCCTCCCTTTCCCTTGTTCTTCGGCATGATGCTCTCTTCTGTTTCTTTTTAAATTTTAAATTGTTTAACAACACAAAGACACACATATATATATATAAGAAAGAATATTAAAATTGTATTAGTTGCGTGATATGTTACAAAAAGTTGGAAGAATAAATTCTTCTCGATCCAAAGAGAATCAAAGAATATAAGCAAAGGGGTCTGATTCCACAAATTTCTAAAAAGTAATTTCTTCGGTAAATAATAATTACGCCTTCATCACAGAACACAAATAGAGTTACGGAATAAGAAATGATCTCAGATCCCTTAACAACTGCGCGTTATTGTGTCTAACAATATATTCGTCTTACTAATTTAAACAAAAACAAATAAAAAATTGGCACAATTCAATTTACCGACGAGATTTGAAAATCAGAAACAATTATTCTTCGGGGAACAAGAATTGATTGTCGAAATATGATCCTAATCAAAATCACTAGGTGCCCTAAATTAAAGAGTAAAATCAAGAGCGTAAGAGAGAGGATTAGAATCAAAGAAAACGAGAGCTTACCGAACTACGGATGGATGGATGGATGGAATTTAAAGCTAATCACGACGATCGTCGAAGTGAATCGATTTTCTCAAAAAGCTCTCTCTTTCCTTCTTTTTATAGGAATTTGAGTTTCTGTGTAGCTGCGTGTTGCTCTGGTTCTCGCGAGATGACTTTTCTAATTAGATATAAGCTACTCTCTTATAAATGCCCTTCCTTAGTATGTTTTATTACCAGGTGATGCCATTTCAACAACTAGAAGTGAGAAAGAAAATACAAATCGAACCGAGTCAAAACCAAACCCGAACGACCTAAATCAAACCAGAGTTTTACATCCAAAACTGTTTGGTTGAAGTTTTTCTTTTTAAAACCCAAACAGTTTGGTCTAAAACAAACCAAACTTTTTGACCCTAAAAGAAAACAAACCAAACCGACAAAAGAATATACTTATTTAGTTGATGGTTTCAATAAATCTACTCTTTATTAGTTTAGTTTGGCTTAAGAGTTTAATGCATTGGTAATTCAAAAATGTTACTAACCATACATTATTTGAAGTTTGATTTTATCATATGTTGTAATTAAATTACAAATTTGGTATATACGCAAGAGTAGGAATGACAATATTTACAAAATAAAAAACAACCACATGATATTTTTGCGTATAGTGGAAACTATGAGCTTTTATAAGGCTCAACTTTTAGAGGTAAATCCCAAGAGGAGGTTCATGTGAGTCAGCCATTAGGAAGTACTAGTTGGTGTTATATTGACACAGCTTAGAGAGAAAAGGATTATTTTGCAGGTTAAAGATGGTTTTGTTTCAAAAGCTCACATACACATATGATGAGGGCTAGAACATTTACATGCAGAATGTAAAATTTTGATTTGAAGTATGGAATGTATGAAGTGGCTTTCACAACAAACTGGTTATTAGTCAGTGAAGATGGTGTCGACACAAAAACAGCCATCTTTTACTATCCATTTACCAAGAACATATAATGTTATGACAGATAAGTTTGCATGGTGCTTAGAAATCACCTTTTGTTTTGATATATGATGATTCAATATTCCCAATTCAGATAAGTTTGCATGTGGTGCTTAGAAATCACCTTTTAGTTTTAACATAAGTGTTTTATAGTTTCCCAATTTGTTTAGTTTACTTTTAACGTAAGTGTTTAATAGTTTCGTCGTTTTTTTCTGAATTATTTAGTATAATTTTTTTGTTTTCATTAATAATTAATTGATTATGTTTTTCTGCCTGTAAATTAATTTTCCAACCAAAATTAATAAAAATAATCCCAGCTGAACCAGAATTAACTAGATATATTGAGTTTTATCAAAACTAGTTAACCTGGCCAAATAAAATTTAACCGGGACTAAACTAAAATTTTAACTGAAATGTCCACCCCCTAGTAAGTCATCCTAAGGAAGTATTGGTTTGCGGAATTGCATCAGCTTCATCTCTCCACCTTTTCATATAATTGTTCGGCTTTACAATCAACAGATGCACATTCCATTTGAAGGAAATGTTATGTTTCTGCACACTGTTACAGAACCACGCTTCTTATATAATCAGAGTCTCAAATTTTCTTACATTTATGACAGTTTTTAATGAGTAAAAATGACGTAATATATTACAAATATCTAGGAACATATGGTGTGTGATTCGATCATGGACTTGGCAATCCACAAGAGGCCTGGGTCATTACGTTTCAGTACCAAATATGGTTCTGGTGCTCCTGTGCCTTCCGATACCATCTCTTCCACAAAGCCAACCACGGAAAGGATCTCAACCGCAGCTGCAAAACAATCCAGGATTAACACACTAATGTCATACACAATCAGTGATCACAAGATGGAGAATGAAAAGAAAAAACCTGGTAAGTTGAGTATCTTGCGCTTAATTGCAGGGTTTCCCTGAAATATAGTCGAACGAACATATCAGAGGTTTGATATATTAACTCAAATAAGGAAGTATTATGCTACATGAGAGCCTATGAGTCCACATACCTTACGCAGCCTTTTGAATTTCATTTCATTTGGTTGCTCAATGATGTTCCTGGACCATACCAAAAAAAAGAGAAGAAATGAGATTCACATAAAAACGGACTTCAATATCTAAACAAGCTTGAAAGTTTCCAAGAGTGAGTGTACCTCACTATTTTAAGAAGCATCTGTAGCACATTGGTTGCTTCACCGGAGCTGGCTCCAGTTTTCAAGGCATATATGGCTTTCTTGAGACGGTTAGAGACGATGGTAACAGAGTCTTGGATCCTCTGAATCTCCATATCATCTGGATCTGGCTCATCAACCTCGATGATTGCTTCATCTGCATTGCTTTCTGCAGGAAGTCTATTCAAGTTACCATCCGACATAACTGTATCATTTGATGTTTCCATGTTTTCAACTTCCGCTATACTTATGCGCGCCTCCACATCATCTGGAACAGGTTCAGCAGGATGGGCAACACCACTAGCGATTTCAAGCGATCCCGAGTGATGTTCTTCTGGTGTTGATGCATCTTCAGTAGTGTCGTCAGGATCAGGCTCAAACTCACTCCTAGAATCAGTCAGCGTTTCAGGGAGAATTGGCTGTTTATTCTCATCCTGAACATCAACAGAGTCATCAGGATCAGGTTCTTCTCTGAGTTTCGAAGTATCCACGTCACTAGTGTGGGAGAGACGGCGATAAGCAGCAGCAACAGACGATTCACGAGCATTTCCCAGATGATCGTACTGATTTCCACCAAGCTTCTGTGCAAAGTTTTCATCTCCAATTTCATCAAACAAATCATCTTCATCATCAAAGTCCTTTGTACCTTTCGCTCCATTCAAAGTGTGACCCCTTGATTTAGTCCAATCTAAGCTCTCAGCTTCTTTGTTCAACTGCCAACACAAACACACACTTGTTTGTAAATTCTTAAACAAAATCAAAACTGAGATAGCAGAAACATATATACCTTCACCTATTTTTATATAAATATTACCTGGCTATCAAGAGCATAAAATTTTTCATCGTGCTCCGTGTATACCATGTGAGCCTGTCAATTTTGATTTGATGTATTGGCTCTCAAATCAGAGTTGAGCAGAAATATTCAGATATTAGTAGCAGAGTAATTAATGAACTTTACCAGCTCATGGAGTAGTGTCTTTTTAATGCTCTGGTACTTCCTGAATCCCTTTAGATCATCAGTCCGAAGACGTAAAGAAATCTCTTCTCCTTGATTCTATCGGCCAAAGCAAGAGAACATTTGAGAAACTCAAAAGCAAGAACAGACTATACTAAACAATTAAACAGACAAGAAGTTGATAGTGTACCTTGTTAAAGCCAAGAAGACATTTTGGACTAACACCAACATAACCAACAGGAGCAAGTTCTGTCATAATCCCAACTCTCCAGCGATGCTACAGAATATATAAAGCGAAATCAATTGGTCCAATTTTAACGGTTTATGCAAGAATAAAGTTTATATAAAAATAATAAATATAAAATAACAACCTTGTTCATAATAGCGATAATACCAGGGTCGGATGCAAGCATGTGCATTCTCTTTAAAGCATCAGAAGCAGGAGGGTTCAGCTGCAAGGAGCAAACAATCCTTAACAGGTCAAAATCAAACAAGCAGCAACAAGTTGATAAGAGAGTCCATATTAAAGCTTATTAGTAAAACATAGTGACAAACCTCGATACCGGGGAGTTGAAGAGTACGGAAAGCGCAGAAGATGTAAGGCCCCTGAGGGAGCTTGATCATTGAAGTGCTGGAGAACTTCTTCTTAAGCCTAAGCCTTCTCTCTTCATCCTCGAAGCCAAGTATTCTCATGTCGGGCATTGCGTCTTTTTGAACTCCATTGACCTCTTCTTCAGTCACTCCCATCATTCTGATCGTTTTTCCCTAAAAATAAACAAAGAGGGAAGAAGAATTTACAAAAACACAATTTTTTTTATCAATCAGAGAAAAGAACATTTTGTAATCATGCAAAAACCTCAACGATGGAGGATTCGTGCAAGGTCAAGGAGGAGTGGTCGTGGGAGAAGGGAAGTATCAAGTTTGAGCCTTTTTCATTCAATTTAGGAACGATCAGACGGAGCGTCTCCGCCGTAACCCCCGTTAGGTTTTTCAATTGGTCACCCAAGTCCTTAAGGTTAGCCTTGGGATCGTCGATCTCGATGGTGTGTTTGTTTCCTCTCCACGTAACAGAGACTTTCATTCTTCTTTCTTCTTGCAGCAGATGAGATTAACTCTAAATTGGATCAGGAGAAGGAATCGACCAATAAGAAATAAAGTCGAATGTTCAATTTCGAATCAGGAAAAGATGATTGATTGATTGGATCATACCTCAATTTCGGAATTGGATGAGGGTTTGTGGCGGCGAAGGCGAATTATAACTAACAAAAACTCCAATCAGACACAACACCGAGATTAGATTTGTAGGAACGAATTATCCTTCCGACTTGTCGAAGAAGAAATATGGATGGATGTCTCTAGAGAGAGAAGTCTTTTTGCCTTATTTTATAATGACGTATGCACATACGATGAGTGACGACGACTTCAAAGGGAACATATGTTCAAGGACGATTTTTTCTTAACTCACTCAATCAAAACTATGTAAATCAGACATGAAACGATGGACTCCACGTACTGCGTACCAAATTATTCACATTTGTATTTTTAGTTTGGTGTACATGTGTAATCATAAAAATGTTAAAACTTTTTTTTTATATCTGCTACTCTTTTCTACCTACTAGATATGGACCCGTATGTTGCACGGATTTGATTAAATGTTTATTTCATGAAACACACAAAATGAAAACAAAAATAGTGTAATTGTAGAATTTTTCATATATTGATTGAAACTTATTAAAGAATATAAATTTTCTTTTCCACGTAAATTATTAGTATTTTTTTATTTAAGACTAGAGAAAAAGCGAGACCCGAAAATTTAAACCGAACTCAATCACGAAAAGTATGAGTTAGAGTGAAATACAACGAATTTGAAATTTGAATCGTACTAATCGAATCGATGATATCATACACATTATTATGCTCTTAATTTAAAAATATTTCAAGCATGTTCTAATGTTTACATGGTTATTTAGTATTGTTTATATTGTCATTATAGATCTCGAAGTTTTTATGTTCATTTGTTATCATCTATATATTTTTTTGCATGATCTATTAACATTTAAAGTATCTCTAACCCAACTCTATATAATTTTTATATTTTCTCTTAAAATTTTGAAACTCTGTTAGAGCGATGAGTTTCACCTATGACTATATTATAGATTTTATCTACTTTAAGCAAAAAATGTAGTGAAAGATATTTCAGTTTCTATATCTAGAGATAAAAATAGCATAACTATATTTTCTTACAAAAAATAGAGAAATTATATTACAAATCATAAATTGAATCAAATCCACCAATATAATATTATTTATCAATTTTAATAGAATATATAGAAATAAAATTCAGGTGAACTGGAAATGATTTCTGTTTTTAACCAATAGAAAACATTGGATCAACATTTTTATCATGTAATTTAGAGGTAATAAAATTATTATTACCTTATGCAATTTGATACTTCTTTAATTTTTTTAGCCACAAATATATATATATGTGCATGATACCATATTTCTGAATCTCGATTGTGTGAATAATATTTATGAAAATAACTTGGTTAATTGAAGTGTCATGGTGATAAATCTTAAACTAATAATAAATTGTATTATTATATAATGTAATAGAGCTGAAGAAGGCACAATCATTAAAAAAATTGTGATTTCATTTCAAATATACAATATTCGATATCAAATACATAATTTGATTCTAGATTTTTCTAGATCATCTTCATTAAATATAACAAAATTGGAGAATTATTTCCATCATCTACTATTTCTTCTATTTTGAAACTGAAAAAATGATAATATATTTAAAATTTAATAATAGATCAATATGTATTTATATATTTATGTGTAACTATTTATTGATTATATATTTATTTATAAATATATTAATTTTAAACTTATAGATCAATATAAATATAAATCAATTTATTGATAGTTTAAAACAATTGTTTTTTTTGTTAATATCTGTTAATTGTTTTATTACCAACTATGGGAAACATTACATAGAGAACTCTATAGCCAACATTTTTACCTACTTTATGAGGATTCACGTCTTATAAAACTATCATGTGTTGTTATATAAGATCCATGTCAGATGGTATTCTTTTCACAATGTTGAAAATATCCTATAAGATTTCTCTAGAATTCGAAACTCACTCAGACATTATTGGGTTAAAAATACTAACCCTTAGACAAATTACTTGTCCAAGAGGCATTCAAAAGAAAATTAGTTATTTATAAGAACAATAATAAGATTACAGTTCTCTTTCGTTTAAGATTTTTAAAAAGGAAAATAATTGTTTTATTATTCATTTCCTTTTAAAAAAATAATTTATTGTATTTTAGGGTTTTATAAATTTTTAAGATAAATCTTCAACTACAATTTTTATTTTATAATTGCTCCTTTCAAGGAATTTAGAAAGGGGAAATTAATATTTCTTAAAAAAGAGAGAAAAACTACTTTCATATATGTTGAACAATTATTATATGATTTAAAAGGGAAAACTACTATCAAATTTGTTTATTAAATATAGATATGGATCCGTGCTTTGCACTGGTTTTGATTGATGTTTTAATTTAATAAAGACATAAAAAGGAGAAAAAAATATAGTGCAATTTTATGATTTCGCATATGTTGTGTGAATATTATTCTTGGTATAAAAATTATTTTTCTCACATAAATTTTGGTTAATATTCGTATTTCAATAATCATGACGCATAAGCGAGTTATTAACAACTATATACATAGGGTTAGAGTAAAAATCATACCCGGAAATTCAAATCAAACTCAACATAAAGTAATACGAAATATAGCAAAATACAAAGAATTTAAAAGTTGAATCAAGCCAATTGAGGTTATGACAGTCATACACTTTCTTATGGTCTTAAATTAATGCATGTTTGTATTAATTTTCTATGTTATTCTTCTTGCTCAAACATATTCTAATTCTTTTATGACAATTTAGTAATGTTTGTGTTATCATTGTAGGATTTCGAAAAAAAAATTGTGTATTCGTTAGCATTTATATATTTTGGTCGGTTTGGCTATTCATCTTTAAAATATCTTCAATTCCCACCTACATATATTTATCTATCTTTTTCATAAAATAGAAAAATTCTATTATAATGTGAGTATCTCCATTGTATGACTCTGCTATAAAGTTCATATATTATAAGGAAAAGGTGTAATGAGATGATATTTTATCTCAATATCTAAAAACAAAAATACCATATCTCTATTTTTCTCTTAAATAAAAGAATTCTATTGCATAATCACACATTAGAGGTAATGTTTTTCTATAATATAATTTATATATTTTAAAAGAGAATATAGATAGTAATATATCAATGAATTGGAAATAATCTTAGTTTTTTAATCAATAAATAACATGATGGATCAACATTTTTATCATGCAATTTAGAGATAATGAAACTATTAATACTTTATGCAATTTGATACTGCTTTGATTCTTATGATATGTGTATGATAAATACCATGTTTATGAATCTCAATTGTGTCAATAAATGTTTATGAAAATAATATGCAGAACATGTTGTAATAGACATGAATAAGACACAATCATTAAGAAGGTTTCATAATTTTATTTCATATATATGATATTAAATATCAGATACATATTTTGAAGTCTCGTTTATTAATAGTTATTTATTTTATAACTATTAGTTGTTGACTTATAGATCATTATATATCGATAATATAAAAAATTCTCGTTTCGTGAACACTGATTAATTATGTTAATATAAATTATGAAACATTACATAGACATATCTAAAAATAATAATTTACATATTTTATGAGGATAAACGTCTAACTACACTATCATGAATTGTTTTATAAGATCCACACCAGACGATGTTCTTTGGAAAATATCATATAAGCCTATTCTCCAATTAACCCTTAGTCAAACATGAATAAATGTGGCTTTCAATGAAACTTAGCTAACTATAGGAAAATTATAAGATTATTTTTAAAATTCTCTTTCGCTTAGAATTTTAATAAGGAAAAATATTTAGATTTATTATAAAATACTTGGTTGTTTGTATTCTCAGGTTTTTTTAATTCTTTTTAAAGATTTTTAAACTACTATTTTCTTTCATAATTATATTTTTCTAGACCACATAGTGTAAAAACATTAGCCTTAAGTCAAACATGAACCAATGACGCTTCCATAGAAAATTAGCTAAATAATAAAATTAATTTTACAACTCTCTTTTAGTTAGAATCTCTATAATATTATTTGAGAAGTCAGTTTCCTATATGTCGCGTTCACATTAACTCTCACGGTGATTGATTACATTGATATCATTAATGAATTAAAAAACATTTAAATACTATTATTCTCTTTTTAAAATTTTCTAAATAACAATAAAAATAAAAAGGAAATATTTGTAAAGTATAAAAAACAATTTTAAAACGAAAATATATGTATATATAATATGATTTCGTAAAAAAAGGAAAGTTCACAAAATAGTAATATTTTTTAAAAAATATATTTTTAAAAAACATAAAATATATTTTTGACGTAATAAAATACTTTTCTTATATCTATATATTCTTAGATGAACAAATATTTGTATACGATGTGATTTCATAAAAAGGGTACACACATATACTCTTGATATTAGAAAAAAAAGTATTTTTCTTATAAAACATAATTTTACACAGTGTGAATATATATTTTCAAACTAATACAATTGGTTTTTATATATCTATCTATTTTATTACATGATTACATAAAATAACTAAGTAACATAAATTAATATATGTTTAATTGACAATAAATAATTTATCTCTATAATATTATTTGAGAAGTCAGTTTCCTATGTGTCGCGGTCACATTAACTCTCAGGATGGTTGATTAGATTGATACCATTAATGAATTAAAAAAAAATTATATAGTATTATTCTCTTTTAAAAATTTTCCAAATAACAATATAAATAAAAAGGAAATATTTGTAAAGTATAGAAAACAATTTTAAAACGAAAATAAATGTATATATAATATGATTTCATAAAAAAAGAAAGTTCACAAAATAGTAATATTTTATTTAACAGATATTTTTAAAAAACATAAAATATATTTTTGACGTAATAAAATACTTTTCCTATATCTATATATTCTTAGATGAAAAAATATTTGTATACGGTGTGATTTCATAAAAAAAGGTTCACACATATACTCTTGATATTAAAAAAATATGTATTTTTCTTTTAAAACATAATTTTACACAGTTTGAGTATATATTTTCAAAGTAATAGAATTGGTTTTTATATATCTATCTATTTTATTAGATGATTACATTAAATAACTAAGTAACATAAACTAATATATGTTTAATTGACAAAAAATAATTTCAAATTAGTATTTAAAATATATATATATATATATATTTATTTTTTCATATATTTTGTTGACTATAATATCTTCAAATTACAGAAAAAAATATAAATTATATTTTATTTATATAATATAATTTCTCAAAAATAAACACATTTTACTACATATTTAAGAGATATTAAAATAAATGCACATTTGTACTACATATCTAAGACAGCAAACCTAAATGCAAATAAGAAAACTAATCCAAAAATTAATATATTTAGAATAAAAAATATTATAGTTGAATTTAAAAAATAGAAAAAAATTAATATATCCAAATGATATCTCAATTGATAACTAAATCGACTATGAAAACAACATAACCTATTAGATATAAAATATCTAAAATCATATGTATAATTAAATTAATATAAACTATACAAACAAATTATAAATTAATATTAAAATAAAATTTAATGTCATTCAATTACTATAATATATTTAATTTATAAATATTATGTCCGTGCATGAGCACGGGAAAATCACCTAGTTTTGATAAAGAAAAATATTTAAATTTATTGTAAAATAATCCATTGTATTCTCAGATTTTTATAATTCATTTTTATAGAATTTTAAACTACTAATTTCTTTCATAATTTGTTTTTTTTATGATTAGAAAAAGGAAAACTATAATTTCCTGAAAAGAAAAATAATTTCGTATAACTTTTAGAATTTTATTTGTTTACTATTTAAAACGGCAAAATTGCTATAAAGTAATTATTTGTATGGAGCTTTTTTCCTTTACAATGTTTTGTTTAAAACTTAAAAGAAAAAATACTAATAAATAACTATTACAATTCTATTTGTTCATGATTTTTCAAAAAGGGAAAATTATTTTCATATATCTTTACAGTTTTCTTTCTTTTGGATATAAAAAAGAAAATACTATTAAATAACTATTTGTATGAAAAAAATCTTTTGTTTACAATATTTTGTTTGAAACTTAAAAATAAAAAATGTAATTAAATAACTATTTATATAAACATTATTATTTAACACATGCCACAATCCTAAATATATAATTTCTTATTAAATGATTATTTGTATTTATTTTTATAACTATTATAATTGATGTCAAAAAAAAAAAAAAAAAAACTATTATAATTCTATTTGTTTATGATTTTTTTTTAAAACGAAATTTATTTTCATATATATTTTACAATTTTCTTTGTTTTGGATATAAGAAAAAAGAAAATACTATTAATAATTATTTGTATGAAAAAACAATTATTTACAATATTTGTTTGAAACTCAAAAGGGAAAAATACTAATAAATAATTATTTAGATAAAAGTTATTATTTAACATATGTCACAATCCTAAATATATAATTGATTATTAAATGATTTTTTTGTATGGACTTTTTTATTTACAATATTTTGTCTAAAAATTAAAAAAAAATACTATTAAATAACTATTATAATTCTATTTGTTCCTTTATTTTAAAAAAGGATATTTGTTTTCATATATCTTTTAGAATTTTCTTTGTTTTGGATTTTTTTTTAAAAAAAAAAGAAAATACTATTAGTAATTATTTTTGTGAAAAAAAAAATTGTTTACAATATTTTTTTGAGACTTAAAAAGGAAAAATACTAATAAATAATTATTTATTATTAAACACATGTCACAATCCTAAATATATAATTGACATGTGTCACAATCATGTTAATTAGTAACTTTGAAAACCAAGTTTTATATAATAAGATGCTGCAGACACAGTTTATTCATCTGCTTCATAAACCATTTTCACCAGTATAAAATATTAAATTGTCGGAAAATTATCAGCTGCTTTAGTGGCCAAATAAAAGCTTCAAATCCTAGTGCAATGGTGTGAGAGTTTGTCTTCTACTCCTTTTATCAATCCTTCAAAACCTTTTAAGTATACTATACCAACTCTATTCCAAAAGCTTTTTTTTTACCATCCATCATCCATCATTTGTTGGGTTTTTTTCTTTCTTCCTTAATAGAATTATGTCTGCCATTCCGGGATGAGATCTAAGTTTAGTCACATATAGATCACAGAAAGCTCGCATAATTCTTTGAAACATACAATCAAAGCCAAAATACTTTCACATACTATACACTAAATGGCCACCAAATCCAAAACACTGTAATATACTGAAGTAGATGGTCTCTCTTTCAGTTTAGCGGACGGACATCACTATCAAAATTTTCTACTCAGTATCTTCCTAAACTCTTTCCCAATCCCAACTTGGAAACAATTGCAATGTGTGTATTATTTTGTTATTCATGCCCCCATCTAATTTGTGTAGGAAAACTTTTTAATAAACATATCTCAAGGAAAAGCTTGGACATTAATAATACAAAATATCACAAACCAACATAAACTGTTTCACAGGTTTCATCAACAAGTATTGGTATTGGTTCATTCTCAAAAATTATTTATTAATGTTCCATGAAGCAGTCAAAGCAAAACACGAACAATCTCATGCAATTGCCAATAAAAGAAACCAATGCAAAAATATCAAAAATGAAAAAAAAAACGATGCACAATTTCAAGGAGAAAAACAAAAAGAAACAGCAATAAAATTACCATTCAAACTCGCTATGCATCTTTATTATTCCCATCATCAACCTCAACCTCATCCTCATCTGCCTTTGTTACCAGATCTTGATCTTGGCCACTTGGAGAGGAGTCAGAGGCCTCATCAAGGGACAAGTTGGAGACCTCACCAGTAACAGAGTTTGCATCGCCTTCGTCAGCAGCATCGTCTGAGACATTCGACTCTGTGTCTGATTGTTGCTGAAGGCTCCAGTACATGATGCTAGCCGCCAAAATAAGCATCATTTTCTGGTTCACCTGTTTTACACAAGTAGACTGACTCAGCAAAAACCGGAAAAGCATTCAACCCTGCTTTCATATATAGATTATATTACCTCTATGATATCCTCAGGTAACAAGAATATGGAGCATCCGAGCTTCCTTGCAACACTGATGATGTATGTGGCATTCAACTTCTTATCCTCCTCTGTTTGCGTAACAATTACAGACAAACAGAACCCACTCTTCAGAACTGTATGATATGAAATTTATAGAGAATAAACACGCAGTGAACATAGTTTACCTGTTTCTCCACTGGTAACGAGGCTCCAGTTGACGACTCTTGGCTCTACGGCAGTCAGAAGTTCCAGAAAAAAGATTCCACTTGATAGATTCTTGTCCTAATATCAGAGAAAAGCAACCATAAAACAATTAGGTTTTGAAGATGTGTCTCCGTGAATCACATCCACACTTGGTTGCCACTTACTCTGAAGCTATCAGCCTGAGAAGTTCGGCCCACTTTCTTGACTTTCCTATTCGCCCAGTTTAGAATATCTGCATCTGTAATTTCTTTACCTTGCGAGTGAGATCTCAAGTTCTTCAGAAGTTGGAGCATTGTATATCTCATTAGTTGCCACAGAAAAGCTGCATAATCATTGATGGTACGAGAAATTACGTATTGTTTAGCCGATTAAAGTCAGGTCATGAGCAATACTAACAGTTAATGCGAGCCATATAAAGTAAATTTTCTTAAAGTTTGCCTTGAACTCACCAAGGAGGAGTTTCTTATTTCCTTGCACAATGTCATTTCCAGCTACATTGACAAGGGAGAATCGAAGTTCTTTGCCAATCTTTACAACTTCATTGCAGTTCTCAACCTTTTTGAATGGCATTTTTATGGGAGGTTTATTTGCATGTTTCCAGTTGACTGAGCCAGGTGAAACTTTGTCAAGAACTTCAAGAAGAACCCACCTGAATGTGATAAGGTTTAATTAGATACAAGCATATAAAAGAAACAAAGCGCAATCAAACAGAACTCCACAGCTTACCCATTCCTTAGATCCTCGAAAACATTGTTGACATAAGTGGCAGTACCAAGACTGTTAATCCAGAGGCGGAAACATCTTTCTTCTCGTGAAGTTTCCACATCATCTGTCATCATCTCAGCAAATGACGTCGACTTTGAACTGTCATCAGTTAATCCATTCCTGCAACAAAGATAATAGCACTAGTAAAGTAGCAAATACAGAAATAATTATCAGCTTTCTGATTCATTTAGAAACCCTGTCAAAACACCATTAGAGGCAAAATAATGTAAAGAACATCACAATTCATCAAGCAAAACCATTTTTGGATAATTAATACTTTAATGGTCGTGGTCCAAACCCCACTGGAACGATGCTATTTTTTTTAAGCAACCTGTCAAGTTTGCTACTAACCTGTGCTGAAATATTTGCGCCACAAATGCAAGGTTAAGATTTGCGGAGCCGTCCACTATATCTTTAGGAGAAAGGTATCTTTTACAATCCATCTTCTCAGCCTGCTCAAGAACCTTTTTTGCTCTTTCTGTGGGGTCTTTGGTCTCTAATGTAGAATGCGTAGAGTGTTCTGGAGCAAGAGCATTAAGCAGATATGCATATGCCTCGCCGTCCTGGAAACATAAAAGAAAGCTGAGGTTAGGATCAACGACAAAGTGGAAAGATGCATCACTGTCAAGACTATTGTAACTTTATAACTCAAGAGCAGTGCTGGGTTTCATAAAAGAGAATATATGTTATTGAGGGAGATAAGGGTAACCAGGGTCAAATTACCTTCACATCAGAAGAGAAATTTGTAACCTGCTTTTCATAACCAGCTTTCTTGAGATGAAAATTCATCCATTTTAGCAAAACTTTTTCAGGAGCTAACCCCATGAGTTCCTCCGCATCCTGCAACGTCATGAAGATTTATATGTAGTTTCAATCTCATGACAATAAATCCTCATAGAAAGCACTGCGAAACACGTCAAATATATATACATTACCTGAGTGTCGTCCACCAATTGGAAAAGTGAAGGAGTTTTCTTAAAATTGAGGTCAGCCAGCATTTGAATCTGATATTTTTCCACAAGAAGAACAAAAACAATCAGGAGTTGGTAAACTTTATAATAAGTCAATATTACACAAAATGTATCAGAATTCACATGAACTGGAAAAGTAATATGACACCTAGAAATGGAAAGTGAATACCTTTATAATCTGAGATATCAACCCAAGTACGAGATATGGCTGCAAAGAAGAAGGAAGGAAAAAAAGAAGAATGAAACTTAGCAGGTCATGTAAACAGAGTTAATCATCCTTGTTTCTTAAGACATTATATTGTACTCACCCTTCCTTCAGCAATGTCCTGTGTCCCAATGTTGACGACAGTGCAGCCAATAGCTTTGGCAGAGTTGAGACCAAGAGTAAGGTTCTCATTCCTCTCCCATGGGTTAAGAATCTTCTTAGTGTTGATAGCTCGTTCATCAATGGTCCCAGGAACAGCAAGATTGATAAGCTTACTGCACAAAAAGGAAACAAGGATGATTTCGAAAAAGGCTAAAAACTTGCAAGTAAAAAAATCGAATGAAGAAAGGCATGTGTAATACCAGAGAAGAACACCATCCTTAACAAGATCAAAGAAAGCATTAGTAGCAGGGTCGATAGGAAGGTAGCTCTTCAAGAAAGGGTCATCTCTCAAGTAACTATTGACATGTGAAACATAGGAAGCCTTCTCTGATTCGTTAATGGCATGGTGAACAGTGGTGGTGCCACTCTTGAGGAATGAAGAAGAAGAGGCCTTTGATCCTCCTGATTTCTCCACTCCTCGGGCTTGCACACTTAGAAAGGCCTGTAAAACAAAAACCAATCCATCAAAAAAGCTGATTATTAAACAAATTAAATTTAGAAAAAAAGAGACAGAACACACGCACCCGGAGAAAAGTCTCGAAATCGACTTCTTGATCAGCATCGGGATAAGACTTGTCCAGTACAGATCTGATCTCATCGGCATCAAAGGTGCCACTAAAAGCGTTGAGCTTAGCGAGAACAGGAGGTAAGTCTCCAACGGTGAAACGATCCAAGAGCGTTTTATTTGAATTAAACTATACAAGTAAATATTGGATTACTAATTTTAAAAAAATCTTTAAAAAAAAAAAAGAAAAGATCATGTGATGTTTGAGAAAATGAACCTTGGATTTAAGAGTTCGTAACTCGACTTGTGTGAATTGGCTGTGTAACTCTGGATCAGACACGACCACACCAACGTAACTTGACATGTTTTATGTTTTTTTTTTTGCTTCTAATCGTTTCTCAAAAAACAAATCCCTGGATCGATATATTAATCAAACAGTAACACAAATCAAAAGGAGAAATCTTAGAGAAAAACGAAATCGGCATCGGAACGCAAAGAAATGATCTAGATTAAACGACGTCGTGGATGCATCGATCAGATGCAATGGCGATGACAGGTGATTTGATTTGAAATATAGGAAAAATGGGATGATCAAATCTTTATATTATAGAGACTACGACAGATTGATGTTAACAGACCTTTTTAGAGAAGAGGAGATTGATGATGACAAGTCGTGTTCATATCTCGCTGGGGATTGATGATGATGATGATGAATGTGACTCCTTTATTCAATGCGCGATAGCCACGACCTGCGACGAGTGAAATTATATGACAACGAGACAAGAGAATGGTGAGGGTTTCTTCTGTTTAATTTTCTTTTTTTTTTCTTTTTTATCCTTCTCCTCTTTTTCCCAAAATCTCGGTCCAAATGGTTTTCTTTTTTCCTTTTTTGTCAATTATTTATTAATTTAAAACCCATTGGGCAAATTACATTTACATATTTAAGCCCAGAATACATTAGTGTTTACTTAATTAATAAAGAAAAAAACTAGTTTTTCATCTGCGGATCTGTTTTCGAAAAAAACTAAAATAAATTTTATATAAAATAGTGTATATGTTTGGATATATTTATCTATAATTTTGAATCAAACCGTACTAAACTAAAAAAACTGAACTGAATTTCAAAAAAATAATTGAATATATCATATACCTAAATTTTTAAAATATAGATTATATAATTACAAATATTAATTATATTAATTTTCTAAATAGCTAAATATATTATAAATAATATTTATAAACTGAATTACCAAAACAACAAAATACATGAATATCTTTTATTCCAAATATTACAAATTATCTGAATTATCTAATATTTTTATCTAAACAATCTGAGTTACTCGATATTTAAAATGAAAAAAATCTTAAATTGTCTGATATTTTTATCAACAATTCGATGATAGAAAGAAGTTCAATTGCAATGCAAAACAACTTCCAATTCATCCGTTAGGGAAATCACCCTTGAGGGAGCAATTGAAAATACTCCTGGAAATATACAATCTTAGAAGAAGCACAATGATGAACTAACTGATAAAATACTCATATCCAGGCAAGCGTTCCACTAAGATCGGATGGTCCTAAGAAAGGTCTTAGGAATAAAAACTCCTTGATTTTCACGATCAAAAACTTACCATCCGAGTTCCTATTGTGGACACCAACCGCTAAAATCAAGCGAGGAGGGTTGCCACAAGTTCATACCTACCAGACTTCACCGATATTGACCTAAAAATAGTAATGTCTTATAGAGTTAGAGGCACAAAATATCAGCAAAAGATCAATGACGGTTCAAACCGCGCTCATCATCAACTGAGAAACGATGATGCCATGCCTATATGATGGATCTCAAAGACTTAAAGAACAAGAAACAACAATAAACACATTTTTCTCTTCCTGTCCCTCATCCAAATACATCGACAACTATATATACATGAAAGACCAAGTAACTACCCTACTATTCCACTAACATTACACGTTAGACAATTCCACTATTATAGGAGAACACTAATTCACGTGAGAAGAAACACTAATATAGGTTTACTCTTATCAATACTTCATCCTCTAAACAACCTTGTCCTCAAGGTTCTTGTCACGTAATGGCGGTGGTCTCCCCAGGACTGGTTCATCTTCAACGACACATACCTTACATCGCAAGGAAAGGGATTGAGGAAGCTTACGCCATGTAAGAAGCTGCACATTACTGAAACCGCATCCACGCTTGGAAGAGATTGATCGGCTACACCTTCCTGATTTGTTGGCTCGAGCAGTGTGATGTTGATGTCTAATTGGAACCGGTCGAGCCTGGTTGTGTTCCCGTGATGAAGTTGCAGAGCGTTTGAGTGGTGAAGTCGCATGTCGACGAGATTCCTCATGGACCTGCGTATCCGTTGCGACCTCCACAATATGTTTAGCCGGTTGGGTTGATCTCTTCACCCTTCTCACCGTCTTTGCCGTCTCCATCTTCTTACGCCAAGCTGATGCCTGATCCTCCCAATATTGCGCCATCTTCTTCAGCTCTTCACGAAAAGCAACAAACTCCTTCATGGTTGCTTGCAAAGCCACCATTGATTGCTCACAAAAAAGAGCATAACACTCTTCATTCATGGTTTGATAAGTATGGATTTGATACCACAAGTGTGGTCCGGATCAAAACCAAAGTTTGCTTTGATGCCAATTAAGGCCCCTCTTCAAAGCTAAGAGATTTTGCTCTGATATCAAAATGATGGATCTCAAAGACTTAAAGAACAAGAAACAACAATAAACACATTTTTCTCTTCCTGTCCCTCATCCAAATACATCGACAACTATATATACATGAAAGACCAAGTAACTACCCTACTATTCCACTAACATTACACGTTAGACAATTCCACTATTATAGGAGAACACTAATTCACGTGAGAAGAAACACTAATATAGGTTTACTCTTATCACTATAGCAATACTCATATAAGCCCAAATCAAGCATCGTCAAAGATCAAGAAGGAACAATAGAACCACGAAGATCAAAGTTCACCCAAACTAAAAGAGTCTTACATGCCATTCTCGGAGATCCAAAGCAAAATATAAATAAATTAAAGACATTAAAGACTATCATAAAATTGCTCAAAAAAAAAAGAAAGACCACCATATAAAATACTTGATACATGTCGAATATCATGTGGGCATTATTACAATACGCTTTCAATGATCTATAAAAGGAGGAAAGCAAGTTAAAAAAAAAGAATCTGATCTTATGAATAGCTAAACTATAGTCTCAATACATTCATACTCTCTTTTCCCTAGACACTCTCTGCTCTTAATCTGAGTATCAGTACAGTAAAGCATACACTTTCCATAGTTAATCATGATCTCATGCTTTCCTCTTTAAAATAATTCGTTAGACAGGTTACCGAAATCTCAAACCGTATTTTCAAAGGGAATTTTAGGATTCTACACCCCTTTCTATATTTTGTTGTTTATAAAAGTGTTATTTCATCTATCATTCACTTGTTTTTTAACTATCAAGTATCAACATAACTCCACTGCATAACCCTCTTTTCCTTAGACACCTCTCTATTTAATGTTTGCTATTAATGAATATCAATAAAACATACACTTTCCATAGTTAATCATATCTCATCATGCTTTCCTCTTTAAAACAACTCGTTAGACAAGGTTACCGAAATCTCAAACCGTATTGCCTGAGTGAATTTTAGGATTCTACACCACTTTATATATTTTGTTGTTTATAAAAGTGTTATTTAAACACTCAACATAACTCCGCTGTATGCAAAGAAAGAAACAATGGTGGGCCTACAGGCTTTATTGAAGCCCATATAAATAAATTCCCAAAATGATGATGACAAAAAAATAATAAAAACAAGAAAAAAGAGTGTGTAAAAATCTTCTTAACGGAAAAGGAACGAAGGAGAGTTTCGCTTAATCTCTACTCAAATGCGTTGAAGATCTCTCTCTCTGTGCAGCCCATAAAGCCACCCTCCTCCCCAGATCAAATCCTCTTCCGCTCGATCGAGATCTCCTGTGAAGTGATGATGATACGCTTTCTGTAAGACTTGAAAAAAAAAATCATGAAACTGTCAGGTCATGTTTGAAAATCCAGTAACAAGCAGTCCTCATCTCCGCAAATCTGGTAGCAAATCTCTCTTCCTCGATCCTGGTAACACTCCAGATTCCATCTCAGCTCTGATTCAATAAATATAATGCATGTTTTTGGATTGCGTGGATCTAAAATGTTGTTAAGATTGCTGATCTGATCTGATTTTAATTTCTTAATAATTGGGGGGAGGGGCATTTTAGGTGGTGTATCAGAAATGGGAGACCTCAAGGGATCAAGTTCACCACTTCAGATTACAACTATGGTTCCTTCTCCTATCTTCCTTTGGAGATTTAAGGTTTGCTTCCTGAAAAATTAGAGACTAATTTACATCTCTGTAAAACGGCATCGTTTGATGAAGTTTTTTATTTTGTTCATTGAACAACACTTTTTTCAGGTTGTTTTGTTTCTTTTCTGGGCTTTGTGTTGCTGCAAGGTTAGTTTAGTGATCTTCTGTTAAACTTTTGAATGTTGATTTTTTTTTGCACGATCTTGATGTTTCTAATGATATGTTTGAAACAGATTGGATGGGATTCAGTTATGAGAATGAGTATTGACCTGCGAGATTTGTTTCTGTACGAAGCGTTTCTTTATTACAATCCTCTTCTTCTTGTGGTAAGAAGTTAAGATTCGTTTTACTCTAGACTTCTTTCTCTTTCTTTGTTATATCTTTTTCTCTCGCTTTTGTGGGGCCATTATTAGACCATGATGGTTTGGCTCTGGGGAGTCAACTTATGGGTGTTCTCTCAAGGAAGTGTCAACTATGCCAAAGTCTTTGATCTCGACCACAACCACCTCACTCATCGAGAGATGTGGAAGGTACTTTACTTTTGTTTTTAATATTTCAATGAATTGCAACACGCAACAGTAGAAACACGCTTCTCAGTTGTTGCTTTTGTGATTTTTGGGGCTGCAGTGTAGCATGTGGCTGACAATCATTGTCCCTACTAGCATGACTGCGTATCTATATCTCTATTCTCATGGTGAAGTATCATTGGCTGCTTCTCAACCGGTTAGCCTCGTCTCCCTATCTTTTTATGTCATTATTTCCAATGTTGTATACTGCTTTTCTCTGTTTCAGATTAAATCTGCTGGTTGTATCTCTGAGGTTTATTGTCTCTGCTGCAGGTGCTCCTGTACATTGCTTTTGCTTTGGTTCTGATATTTCCCTTCGACATTTTCTACTTGTCGAGTCGATATTTTCTGCTGAGAACATTATGGAGGATAGCTTTTCCACTTCAGGTAATATGTTAGTGACACCTATTGATTGTAATAGCTGGTAATAGAACTGCTGTGTTTGTTCAAACTCTTACATTATATAAGCTCATTCAAGCATGGAGATCTGATCTTAGCTTTTTGTTTAACAGCCAATAACATTTCCGGACTTCTTTTTGGCAGATATTCTGACCTCCATGGTAAAGGTATGAAATTCTAAATAATGTTGTGAGAAAGCTTCCTTTTGATAATCATGCTTAGAAATCAGGGCATTAGTAGCAGGAGTAGGCTTAGTGTAACTAACTAGTGCCTTCTTTTTGTATATCATATCTGATTTATAATTATGTTGATTGCGGTTTAGGGTTCTTTTATTTGTGTTTTGGGTAGTGTTTCTGTTTGAGCTGAGTTCGAGTAGAATTGCTAGTGTGGAGTTCCTCCTGATTCAGGAGATGCATGATAGGGCTTAATCTAAGCATCATGTCTCCATGTTGAACCGGTTTTTATGGAGAAGAGATTGTTTGCGTGTCAATTGATGTTCTTGTAATTGGATTGTTGGTCGTAAATTTGGACTCTTGGAGCCGAAAGTTTTAAATGTTTCGCTCGCTTGATGTGGTTTTTAGAGGTGTAAATTTCGTGGTCGTTGCTAGCATTATAATCTGATATATGCCAAGGAATGAATGTAATCCTTATTTCTCTTGTGCATCTGATTCTGTGCCGATTAATATTATTCGACTGATTTTCATTTATGATTGACATGGGTAATTTATATGCAGGTGTTTTCTGACTTAGAGCGCTCCGTCTGCCGGATGGTGCATAGACAGGTAAATACTGTACTTGATCAGTTAGTTATTTGTGACATCTAATATAGATTTGAAATATCTTATGCTGGAGAAACTAGTTCCATTCTTTCCTATGAAACTGGAAGAAGTATAGATCCATCAGCACTATCAAAAATTTACCCTACAAGACTGACAAATGCCAGTATTTGCTAAATCAGCTAATATAGATCGAAAATCTTTTAAGCTGGATTTGAAGTAGTTCGATTTTTCCTAAGACCTGAAATAAATAGCTAGATCTGTACTACGAACAATTTACCCTCCAAGACTTGACAAACGCTAAGATATGATGTATTAGCTAAATTTTATGGTATCCTAGTTTTGCTGATGAACCAATGAGAACCTGACTGTTTGTCAACAACCCTGCACGGGTTTCATAACTTGTTATCTGTAGTGAAATGGTGGGATATATCAATTTAATGAAGTTTCCTGTATTTTCAGGTCGCAACAATTGCGTGGTTTGAAGCTGACGCTGTCTGTGGCAGTCATCAAATTGCAATCCCATTGGTTCTTGTTTTCCCCTACATTTGTCGTCTTTTGCAATGTCTTCGACAGTACAAGGATACAAAGGAAAAGTCATCTCTTTTAAATGGTAAAAGCCTAATAATCTATGAGCATTGGTGTTCAGTTGTTCTGTATTATTTAGAAGTATTTTTCCTTTTCCTATCATCAATCTTACAGATAATCTGTGTGTTTTTTTTTCTTTAGCTCTGAAGTATTCAACAGCAGTGCCTGTGATCTTTCTGTCTGCGCTTAAATACCACGTGATGCCCGAGAGCTGGACATCGTTTTACCGACCTCTCTGGCTTTTCTCAAGTGTCATCAACTCACTCTACTCATTCTACTGGGATGTAACTCGAGATTGGGACTTGAGGTAATAGGTTGAAACTGCGTCTAACAATTTTTCATATCATAAGCATTTAGTCACACCACTTTGTTTCTGTTTTGTAGCGGTTTCACTAAGATATTCAAGTTTAGCCGTCCAAGTGCCATATCATATCTCTTCTATGGCCGACAATGGGTGAGATTCAGTTTCCACTTTCCAATTGAACGCCTTGGTGTTTTCCTTCATATTGTGATGTTTGGAACTGTTGATGCAGGTGTATTTCTGGGTGATAGGGAGCAATCTGGTGCTGAGGTGCGCATGGACATATAAGTTATCGGCGCATTTGAGGCACAACTACATAACGGTGTTCGCAGTGACAGCCATGGAGATGTTTAGACGATTTCAGTGGGTATTTTTCAGAGTAGAGAATGAGTGGAACAAGATCACCAAATCGCATCCATTGGCTGAGATTTCACTTGAAGAAGACAAACTACTTGGTTCTACTACACCCCATGATGTCTAGTTTTCTTTCCTCTAGTCCTAAGCAAAAGAGAGAAAAAGAAAAGATTCTTGTTTTCGTATCGGTACACTATACACTTTCTCCTAATATAATACACTTTTTTGAGAATTGGACCAATTTTACCAGACTTCTTTAGAAATGTACTTTTGGCTATGACATGAAAATATTCAACGGAACTCGTTGCAGGTTGTTAGGAGGATTTAGATCCAATGAATTAGTGTTGAAAGGTTTAAACGGGTAAGGTCAATAAACATGTCATTTTGTGAGATAATTAAACGTAAGATGTAGAGCTCGGAGAAATTTGTTATCAATAAAGTTGTACTTAAGCGAAGGTAAAGATATTGAGGGTATTCGGTAATTATGGGTGCACTTTATGAAAATGTTGTTTATATATTCTCATGAGAGAGATCAAACTATTCGTAATCTATTTTGTGGATGATTTGAGTTTACTACCAAAGAACGAGGTAGGTGTTTACACTAATATAAGGTAGGAAAGACGAGATCATGGACAAGTAGACAACACCATCAGGATAATATCACTGGACGATGACATATGAATATCTACAGGTTTATAAAAATTTACAACTTCTGTTGTATGAATTCGGTTTATTATGATCTCATGCACATATTGAAATAAATTTTGATCTGAGAATTTTGAATATATCTGGATATTCAGCTGTGGAACAATGAACAAAATAAGATCAAATGGCACTTCAAACATTGTGCTTCTATAAATATTCAGACATACGCACAAACTTGATTGGTAGAAATGATATGCCATCGAGATCAAATCTTAGATATCTAACCTATTGTTTTGTCTCTTTAGGTTTTTCAGTCAATTATTTACCTAAAGATTATCTTAGCTTTATATAACTATTACACAGTAACCTAGTCAATTATTTAGAACATAGTGATGTAATCAGATTCCGGTAAATAAAAATATTTTTTTATTGATAAACATTAATCAAATATTTCTTTAGATCCAATTAACAACTCAACCAACACCCACGACTTGCTTCCTTCCGAGCTCGTAGCGACCGATTCCTTTAATCGGCCTGAACCGTTGGCCTTCTTTTCCGAGTCAAGCTATTGAGTCAAACATTTATCGATTACATAACTTTTCTCACGTACTTATAACAATGTTTCATCATCTAAATAAAAATTTCAAAAGCTGTTTGGGTCCCATATCCCTAGTACAAATAAATATGTATGATGGATGATCACCTAATCGTGAGAGTAATAATAGAGGGCAAGGGAGGGAATTTATCCTACAATTTTTCTGATTGTTATTAAACAAACAGAAAGATAAGAAATATATAGGTAAGAAAATAAAATATAAAGATGATAAAGAGTGGGCACTAATAATGAAAAGCAAATTCCAAGTTGCCCACTTGCAAATCTTTCTCTAAATAAAAAGAAGCCCATACGGTGCCTTTCTCCCAACTCCTATCTCATCAACTCAAAAGAGAGAAAAGAGAGAGAGAGAGATAGCAAACTAAAACGAGATCAGAGATGACGCAGATGCTTTCCATGCTCCGCCGCAACCTCCAAAACTTTCGTAAGAGCCCGCGCGTAGCTGACGAGACTGAAATGGCTTCGACAACACAAGGAGCAGCTCATCATAACGAAAGACGAGACGGGTCTAATGCCGTTATGATGCGATTCCCTTTCTCGATCATCTCGTGCTTTGCCGTGCCACGTGTCAGTGGGACAGATGGACTATGGATGTCTGGAGATTATGCCAGCGTATCAGAGGTTAACCATCTTATGGTTAGTGATGGCATGAGATACGCCATTTTAATGTAATAACCCCATGTTCGTAGAGTTTCGTTTTTTTTTTTCTTATGTTAACAATACACTTATTTATCTTCTCGATCTTATATGTGTACAGTGTTAAATCTGTTGAGATGTAGAACACAGTTTGTTCTTGTATAGATGGATATTGATGAAGTTTTTTGTGTTTGTAGCATAAGTTATGCTTCTAAAATATTTTCTCCACAGTTATTCTTCTTTTTGTTCAACTTTTTCCCATTTATTCCTGCCTACTTTTTTCTTTGCATTATTTTAGCCAATCATGAAATACATATTTCCTTTTTTTTCAAACACATTTCTTACTTTCTCCTGCCTAATTCATTCTAAGTAAATAACACAATTCACTCGCTCTTAAAAATGAAGTTTAATCATACATGCTTCCCTTCACCTCTAGCTCTATGATATTTATCTGAAGTTTTCAAATCGCAATCGGAAAGATAACTAAGAAAGTGACAGCAGTGTGAAATATTTTGCCATTTACTTATGTTTCTATTTTTTCAGTTTTAACTTTCATTAACTAATACTCGTTCTGATTATTTTGCTATGTGGACGTCAAAACTATCAGATAGACTTCTAAATTATCAATAGGCGTTCTAATCTATCGCATAGTGCTTTAGAAAACTGAACCATAAACTCGAATTTTAAACCTCATTTAAAAAAAAAAAGAATTTTAAACCCTCAATTTATTTTCACATATTAGCTGCCTCGCAATCCTCAAGTAGGAAATAACAAGTAACAAAAAAGTCATTTGTCTCCTTATAATTAATAATCATTCCTATATTTGTTATATGATTTCATTTGGATTATTTAGAAAATAATTGTGACCTTATAACATTCATGAAAATATCACATGAAACCATGACATTTTTTATATCTTAATTTAATCAGAAATTCATACAAAGAATTTTTCAATTGAAATAAGATGTTTTAAAACTACAAAGGTCACCCAAAAGGTCCCAAACCACATTAGTATAAAAAAAATCACATTAGTATATAATAAATATTATTCGACAAAAATATATACTGAATATTATTAGAACGAAAAAAGTTTCTTAAACTCTAATATTTCAATATTAAAAAAATTATGTTCCATTCACCTAGGTTGACACCAAGTCTGCTGATCGGATTGGTCCAACGATCCTATTGAGAAAACTTATGGTGGCGACAAAAATAAGAACCGTGTCCATGATTACCGGTGACGGTACAATTCTTGTAGGATTGGTCATTGGTCATGCTATCCCAATTGTAATAACTAAAATAGTAAGGAAAACGGTAAAAAGGAGTTTTAGAATGATAATTGAGATCTTTAAAAGGAGATTTGGTTCGACTGGTGATGGAATAGTTTACTTTTATTTTTGAACTACATAGAATAGTTTACTAAGTAAACGAATATTTATCTTTATCTTACCTTAGTGGATAGTAGTCAGTAGTCACACTTTCAGTTTTGGTCCCCTTTCACCTTTTGTTGCCCTCTCTTTGTAACATCAATGGAATATGTTCCGCAGAAGCTATCATTATAATCACACGAAATTATCCTTCTTACAGAAGTGGATGGTGTACATATATATTCTACTCTTGATATATCGCGACTACATTTTTAGATTAATCAACAGCGAATCATCTTTTTTCTTACACTACATTAAAAGTAGAATACCAAGATGATCTTACAAATCGTTCTCTTTCAATAGACTTTATTAAATGGAATGTTAAGCCAGATAACTATGATGTACCTCTAATAAAATTCAAAGGCCATTAAACCAGAGAAAAATACGGCAAGATATAAAAACTGGTGAAGAAAAAAGATAGTAAAAAAATGTGAAAATGAGACATTGTTTTGTTTTTTAACGGAGCTATTACAGCTTTAAATATTACACTGGTGCAAATCAAATAGCCAAATATCAAGCAGGGGACCCATAGAAAGAGGAGGCGTGGCAAGTATCCCACCGTGATTTGTTATTTCTTATATATTAAGTAAAAAATATTATAACATTTTATATAACTAATACAAAAAAATCTATAATATTTCTTTAAATAAAAATTACAGAATTATCTGATAATAATATTTAACATATATATGACAATTAATGTTTTTATAATAAATATTTGATAATAGCTTTTGTATCATCCATCATTTTTATTTTAATTTAATATTATTTAAAAATTAAACAATTACATTAGCTATATAATAAAATTTATAATTTATAGTGTTATATTTAAAATTTATTAAAACGACCATAAATTATTACTACTGTGAACAGTCTAACATTGAATTTAATGATTTTTTTTGTTATAACAATATACAAATGATCAAAAATTCATATGAATATGAAATATCATTTAATATATATTCATATATATAATATTTTTTAAATTAAATTAAACATCATATAAAATACATATATATGTTAATTTTGAAATTTACAATGAAAAGTATTGATATCTTTATATTTTAATTTCAAATAAAAATTAATTTTTTAAAATCAATTATTAAAATTGAAAATCTCACATGATATTTTATAATTAACGATTTAAATTTATCGTTACAAAAAATGTTAATAAAATCATTTTAACAGTTATTTAGCTTATATAATATATAATATTACACATAAAATAAGTAAAATACAACCAAATGCAAAACTAAAATTAAAGATAAAATTGCAATACATATAATAGAATTGAAGAAACTTTCTTCTGAATTTTCTTTAAAAAAATCATGTTTCGATATCGACTATACGATGTAACTCCAAACTTGTCTTCCTTGTTTTCTTTGTTGTATAACATTAATCATAAAATATATTATACTAAATATAATTATTTATAAATATAATATATATTTTTAAATATATATTAAATTTAATTAAATACAATATAAAATAAATTAAACGATTGTGTTGATTTATTTACAATAAAAATTATTGTAAATATACAAGATTGATTATTTTGATTTATGTGCTTACTTCAATTTAATTATATACGTTATAATTTTTCTTTGTCAATTATTCAATATACTTCTTATGTTATGTTATGTATATGAACACAATAATAATATGCAAAATTAATTTGTATATATAATGTAGCAAGTTGCAGATCTTAAATTATTTTCCATTATCCAATTAAACTAAGCATTTTTTTTTGTCATTAAGCCTTCTAGGCAAAGAGTTATAAACAATGAGAACCAACAAAACAACATAGAAAATGAATATACTAGGGATCCAAAATAAACTAACACATTTATTTTGCGTATGGATGACTAAAGATCTTCGTATAAGAGCATCATATCTGCTTCTAGAATAGATAAATCTCAATGGAGATAATCTTCATATTAATCCAAAAGCATCATGCTTCAGAGTGAGTTGAAAACGATTGTCATTCTCTTGTTATTACTCCAGTAGGAGCTACCGAGATAAGACAATTCTCTATTTTGCTCTATTAACAGATTCAAAAAGATTACCGTTCTATAGAACCTCATGCTGCCTTTCGAAGTAACCATAGTTTGCAGCAAGAACTCTATTACCATCGAATGAAGAATCATCAACGATTGAAGCCGGTAAGACCTGTCGCCACCATCCGCAGTAGATCTGTCAATTATCTTTTCTAAACAGTTCAATCGAACTGAAAGTTTTGTCTTCCCAAACCAATTGGAAGAAGCATATAAAAGAACAATAAAAAACTTTACCAGATTCATAATAAATTGACAATAAAATAATGACTAGAAACAAAACAGATCAAAGAAAAAGAAGGAAAACGAATTAAACAAGCCGATGTCGGAGCAGGAAAATCCTCCGATCATCGGCTTGCATCTATGAAAAATCTCTATTTTTTTCTTTTTACGGCTAGGGTTTTCGAAGAGTAGGAATTCTATTTGTTTTGAAAAAACTAAGCATTAGTTACAGGAAAATAATGTGGATATATGCATCCTACCAAAGCAAGCTTGCATCCGCCCCTATATAGTAAGTCAATTACACCATTTTTTGGTGTGCATGTCTTCGTGCATGTTTCCTTTGTTTTGCTTTTGTTATATCAGAGGCCGACCACAACATCACAAAAGGCTTTTAATTGTTTCAAACCCTTTTTAGAAGTTAGAAAATGTAACACCCAAAATTTCTAATGCTGGTTGCGCCAAACATTATTATTTCTGTTAGGTATGAACTCTGCATCTTCATAAAAATATTAATTAATACCAACCTAAATTGGATTGTTTTCAGGGTTTAGGGATTGATATCAGTCTGAATTTAATTGGTTTCAAAGGAAATGCATACTCGATTTATAAAGAGTATAACTAAGGAAAATATGATATAGGGGGATTTCATTCACAACCCTTGCTCAGTATTTTCTTTCATTTGGCTGACGACGTAATAACTTACGACAGTCTAACTTTATAATTTCCAGAGTTACGGTTTTCATCAACTTTTATTTTTAGTCATGACTTATTTTAGTTACAACGGGAACACGCTTCACCACGATGATGATACTGAGGAACACCAGCGTTAAGAACCAGCTAACGATTCGATTGTTCAAACTCATATTTTTATATCAATACAGCTCTGGTCTTCTTAATTAGTCTCTACATTGTTATTTTGATTATGCATGTGTAATTAATTTATCTCTTAACTATGTTTTTCAGTAGTTGTTAACTTGATATGAAATTCTGTTAATGCTTAACTATTTATTAGTTCTTACATAAACCGCAACTGTAAACACTTCAGCACTATAATCTCAAGTCGTTATTCGAGTACAAGTATACATGAAGCATATAACAACTACGTCGGAACACACATATAAATGATTAATGACAGTAAATTAATACACCTATAACACAATGAATAAAATCATAATACATGCATATGCCTAAAATATAATCAAACTGAAAAAAAGAATCCAAAATTGCGCAGAAGTACAAAAAAAAACAAGTATATAAAGAAAAGTGAAACTAGGCGTCTTGGTGATGCTGTCCGGTGGTGCTAGTGGTACCATTGACGCCATTCGAATACTTGTTTGAAATCGGTGCAGCAACTGTGTTTCCTCCACGGTTCTTACGGCGAATAACGATAAACCATGTAAGTGGCTCAAGAATCACGACGCAGGCACCAAGAAAGATGAGAATTCCAATATAAGCCCATCGCCATTTATCTTCCGGATCCAAGATATCTAATCCTTTAAAGATGTTAATAATGGATAGGATAATAGTTGTGTATCCCACGGTGTGATGGTACACATTCCAGTAAAATCGATACTTGTGGTCTGGCTTTGGCCTTAGAAGCAGAGCAAAGACTTGAAGTGTAGCGAAAGTGAAAAGTGCGATCCCAAGATTACGATGGGTTGAGTATGATGTGCCTGGTGAATCGTTGCCAAGCTTGATTCCGGTGGCCCAACCGGCTACACCAATGGCATAGCCGGAGACTTGGAACGCGATGTGGAGGTAGAACCAGGTTGGAGCGGTGAAGACTTTCATGTACCGAGCCATCATTGCTCCCATCGGCATAAGCACTCCCCAGCTTACCGCATTTAGTATCCCGTGTGTCTGTTTTATCAATTAGTTGGCATCGGTTAGTTTTGGAGATAAATTTCATATTTCAAAAATGAAATGAAAAATAAGTGAAGTAATTGAAAATTACGGATTTCTAGCAAATACGACATTTTTATATGTCAATTTAGATTTGAATGGTATAAAGGTTTTTCTGATATTATATACAAAATCAGTTTTATTTTTCTCTAATTTTGTCAATTAAAATAGCAGAGAATATTCAATGGCTGTCGACAAAGAATAAAAGTTGTTTAAAAGACTCGAGAGAGATAAATAAGGACCCGTAACTGAATTTTCATGAATTCAGTTGATCAAAAAAAAAAAAACTGAATTTTCATGAATTCTGGAACGTGGAGAAGTCTACTCTCTTTTCAACGGAAATCTAGCAAATGCGTCGTTGATATTTGACTAATCACTTAAAAGAAATAAATTAATAATTTAATTTAATGCGTAGCTTAAAAATACGCCATCATTTCATTATCTTGCTTGTTGACAAACACGTCAATTTTGTCATATATAAATATTTATTAAACTTATAATTCGTCTCCTCCACTCAATAATATTATTTCTGTGAGCACACTTATCTTATCATATTAGGTATTTTTAGTAGGCTATTTTAAGAAACATTATATTAACAACAAAAATTGCTTAAAAGATTACCATTAAAACACTCTTCAGGTATCAAAAATTTAAAAGTTTCTTAAAGAACTTTTTTATTGGATGCCTCAAAGGACATGTTTTGTAAAAATCATTCAAATTTGGAGAAAAAAATACAAATTCCCTAAATAATATTGGGTAAAATGTCAAGATTAAACTACTTTGTTGAGGAATCATTTATATATAAAGCCTAAATGTATTGTGTCATTTTATAAGTTTTACCAAAATGGTTAATACATTTGGAACTAAAGCTTATGGAATCTTTTACCGTATGTTAATCAACTTAAGTGTTCTTAAACTATTTTTTTGGTATACTCAACTAATGTTATTTTGGTTCGTTGTTATTTGTTAACGTAGAAGCAAACACAAACAGAAAAGAAAGTTGAACTTACATTTCTCCTCCTCAGCCTGTTACCAGAACCTCCACCACTAGCCGATGACTGACCTGTCCTGAAATCTATCCTACCTATCGATCTCATATTATCTCCTGTTCTTGGATGAATCTGAGGAACACCATTAGCAACCGGACCTTCTTGCCAAACCTGGTTGGTCATGACCAAATTGGCCGGTAACTCAAGAGTCGCAAAGATCGTAGCCTCTCCGTTGACCAGAGACGCGGAAACGAGGCTGACCCCAAAACTAAGGCTTCCACGTGTTAGCTGCGTCCCGTACGTATCGACCGAAGAGGTGTAGGCTTGGAAATCTCCACTAGAATTGGTGAATGCGACGAGAGCTTGCGTCCCGGACATCCGAGCCCCGCTTGGGTTAAGCCCCCAAGCAATCCATGAAGAAGAGGAAGTTCCCGGGTGGCGATAGGCAATTGAAACGGTATTGTTTTGGTCGTTGTAGTTCCAGTGAAGGAACGAGCCGAGGGCCGTGAGAGGAGTGCAAGAGGTGAAAGCGATGTTATTGGCGAACCTGTGGGTATCGCAACCTGATTGGCCGTTCACATTTAAGACAAGGAGTATTGTCCAAACAGCAAGCAGAGATAGCTTTGCAGACTTTGTTCGATCCATTTCCTTTTATTTATCTCTATGCTCTTGACAATTTGTGTTCTGTTTCGAAAGTTGGATGAGAGTTGGAGTGTTTGAGGTTCTTGAGAGGCTTTATAGAAATGTGTAACGCGGATGCTTTTTCAAGTCTACGGAAGTCGGAAGCCGGTTTTTGTTGACTAACAATTACTTTCTCTTCTGTTTACTTTTTCTTTTCCAATTATGACGTGAGAAAGCCATCACAATTTGTCATAATTTCAGGGTTTTGTTTCATTTTTCTTTTGTTTTTTCCAAATAATAATGATTGGATGATTTAAGTTGATGATTATAGTAGGAGCCTAAATATGAAAATTAGGTCTGGACATTTTTCGGGTCGGGTTTTGTCGGGTCCGAGTCTTTCGGATCTTCAAAATTTAGACCTATATGAATATTTATAATATTCGGGTCGGTTTTGGATCGGATCTTGTCCGAGTCGATTCGGATCTAGAATTTCAATATTCTAATTTTTTGGATTCAAATCGGATATTTTTTGGGTCAAGGTCGGTTCAGGTATTTAGGACCCAAAAATACTCTAAATACTCGTATTGGACCTGAAAATTCAAAATATACCCAAAGAACCACCAAAATACCCAAAAATTTACCTAAAATCAGACGTGAAAACCCAAAGGATATCCAAATATTCAAATTATATTTTCTGAAAATCTAAAATTATACCTAAAACTTAAAATTATTCAGGAAAAAAAAACTTAAAAAAAAATATCTGAAATACCAAAAATATACTCAATCAGCCAAATGTACTTAATATATAAAATAATTTTCAGGTACTTCGGGTACCTGATCAGGTCTCGGTTCGGGTCCTGGTCCTATCTGAAACCCACGGATCCAAAATAAAAAGACCCATATAGATATTTATAATTTTTTGGATTGGTTATGAATCAGATATTTTGGTATCAGTTCCGGTTCGGATCCTCAGGTCTGGATAAAATACCCAGGTTTAATGAAAATCATAGATTATTTCATAACCTAATATTTTATGCACAAACAAAAAAAAGAGAACTATATAATAGGAAATCTGCACAATCAGATTAGATAAAATTTACATGTTCAAGAATTGAACTTAACTTATTTACAATCTTATCATTCTAATAAATTGTTCAGAATAAATGATCGCAAGCAAGCAATAGCAATAGTTGTGATTTGCATCAAGAAACAAGAGTCGCTACGTGACATAATAAATAAAGTTGAAAAGAATACGTATTATAGGTGATACAACTTGCAAATTCTTTTGATTTTTAAACGATGAGACCATTTCCAATGACTTGCATCATTTTTTTTTCTCTTGAAATGATGTAAACTCAAAATATATTCATGATTTGCTTTAATAGTTTTTCTTATTTTTCTATTTAGTTCTTAATATATTTATTTTTAACTTTTTATATTGCATATAATATTTTATTTGATAGTATTTAATTTTTTTGATAGTCTTTAAAATTATGTTCACTTATTTTATAATATTAAATTTTAAACTAAATTCTAACATTACTAAAATAAATTATAATTGCATTAATAAAACTGTATAGCCTCATACAATAATATAATTTTATTTAATAGTACCATTACTATATTTTTCACAAATAATAAATCAAAGGTTTTTTTATATTGCATGAGGTTTGTATGTGTTTTTTTTTTTTAATTTTATATTAATTATATATCAAATTATTATCAAAATATAAGTTAAAGAAGTGTATTTGGTGTGTGTAGTAAATATATCAGACAAAAGTTTTACAAGGAAAATTTTGTGTAAATATTTTTATACATAAAAATAATTTTTTTATCAAAATCGAGAGAACATTGTTATACAAATAAAAAAGTTTAAACATTAAAATAAGTTTCTGAATAGTGTTTGCACAAATATGATGTAACACTATTTACATACTGATTTTTCACTAAAACTGATATATTATTAGAAATAAAATTTCTTCGTCTTTTTTATTTTTTTTATTTCAGATAACTTATTGCGAATGCCCCAACCGAATTAGGACGTACTATACTACTTTTTTTCACTTTTTGTTTGTATATTTTACTATTTCTTACGTACCAATTGTGGAAATACATTAAGACAACTTTTTTTACATTAAAAAATCTTATGTAGCACCTTTTCTGAAAAAGTCTCCATAATACTTTCTCCTTTTCATATTAAGTGTCGATGTACATAATTTTTTTCGTTGCAAAATAAGTGTCGTTTTCGTATTTTAGTGTAGAATTTATTATTTTTATTCTCTATTTTATTTTTCTGTTGGTTGAAATTTATGGGTAACGATATTTTTATATAGAAAATATATAAAATTAAATAATTTATTAATCTGTATGTATGAGATTAAAGTGATATTTATAATGAAACAGAAGAAATACTAGTTATGAAATATATTGGAGGTTAAAGAAAGAATAAACAAGGTTGGCGTCTCCTTCGTTCTTAAAGAAAAGGAGCGAAAAGGAGAAATGCTAAACAGTTTTTCATCCTTTCATTAATAAACAAACAGTGGATTAGGTAGATTGGTTGGAAATTATCGTCTAATTTACACCCACGTGACTCGGTTCTGATTTCGTGGAGCATTATTTTGTAAATAGATCACAAGATATCATGATGAATTTATTTAGTTCTTTATAAGAAAACTATTACTCGCTTGTTTGAGAAATGATAGTCAAATGTGTCGTAGTACTCAACGTCTTAACCGTTCACATGTGGTCTTTTTAATTCCTTAATAGAGTATGAAAAGAATCAAAGATACCATATAGTTAAATTAGAAAAAGGATTAGCTAATTGGTTATTTAGTTCGGAATTCTTTTATACAAAATAAAGTATCATCAAATTTAACAAAACAAATATCTTTGAAAACCTTTCTATATGGTCTCAAAATTAATATGACTAAACCGTTTTTAATAAATTATTTTTCTTATTTCTTTTCGAAGTTGCCGGAGCTTTTAGCTTTTATATTTGGCGATTATTTTTTCAGCTAGTAGGACGACGTGGTTTGTCTGCTTGGAGGAAAATTGACAGTTAAGCAACTCAGTTTTCTTTCTTTCTCGGCAGAGGCTGCTCTAGACTCTAGACGTTGTGCTTTCTATAGGTCTGTTTGCTTTATACAGGCTCTCGGTTCAGTGGATGTATGGTTGGGAGGCTTGGAGATCTTTGAGTGTTTCACCTGAATGGTTTCACTTCCTCATATTGTTATGTCAATGTCCGGTTTGTTAGCAAGATTGTGTTTGTGATTCAGTGGTTAGTGTTCGGTTGTCTTCTTGAAAGCTATAAAAACCGTATTATCAAGGTTTGGAGAGTTTTTTTTTCTCAGTAACTCTTGGAAACCGTTTAGTCTTCTCAATCCTTACCATTATTGGTTTAAGCTGGCTTCGTTGGTTTCTGCTTCTAAGTTTCAACTTCTTTTATTTTTTTATTTTTGGTAAAAATCAACTTCTTTTATTTGTTTTAGTGTTAGTGTTGTGAGCATTTTTGTTTAGCTTAGTTTCTATATCTTCGTTAGTAGTAGACTGTAATCGCTATCAAATTTTAAAAATGTGGTATAATAATTTAATTTATCAAAAAGAGCTCTGTTTTTAATTTTTCAACCAATAATAAGTTTTCAAAAGTGTTACTTTCCTAAAGACTTTGGGACAACCGAACAACGGAACAAGTGACTAAGCTGAATAAACTTTGCAAAAAATGATAATAGGAGAAAATATCTCAAGGAAGATGGGAAGCACTTTCTTATGGAACGAATGCAGAGTTAATGATACGACGCCGTCAACACCGTGGCCATGAAGTTAACGATGCGCCACCACTTTGAGACCCACCAAAAAAAGTTCTTCTAGAAGGTGAACTTCCTTTGATACGTTAGACAAAGTAGCATTTCTCTTGTTCCTTTTCTTATTTGATTATATTTACTCAAATTATTTGTATATATAATAACATAAGCCAACTAATATAACCTGACTCACAAATCACCACACCCCACCCATAAACTTTTGAATAGTAGTTTGAAACCAAGTGGATCACCACATAATTAAGAGAATTTACTCTATATATGTAAATGAACACGTTGATATTAAGAAAACAACAAAACTCGTCCATTTTCTAGCGAACAAGAGTGAATTTCGGCCATTTTAAACGATTTTACCCATTTCATACAGTTCAAGTGTTGCAGAATAAGTTTTTTTTTTAATTGCTGAATGCGTCGCAGAATAAGTTGAGATACACGTAACTGACTACAATTTATCTTCACAATACAAAATGCGTAAAAAAAGGTTGTGAAGACCTTGACGAGTCAACTCTTCACCAAACTCTTACTTGTAAAGAAAAGTTATGAAACAAAGGCAAGAAAAGTTCTTCACCTAAAATAACGATATAGCTTCACACCAACGAAATATAAATAATGTTTTGACAAAAATTACCACAAGACAAAAGTCGTGGAGGTGACTCGACAAAGAGAGAAATGCACCGTGTCAATCCTGCCGTCTGTCTGCATGCCAGACTTTGTTTTCTTAATTAGTAACTTCTCGACAGGGTTAGGTGAACATGAACGCGAGAAACTTTTAGTTTAAGTCAGCCTGAAAAACAGATAACACAGTTTGATATCAATTTGCTGTTGCAAGTCTGGTTTAATTGCATCTGTTTTTACGTGAAGTATATTGTTTTCCATATGGAGCCATATATATGTTTTGTTTTTGTTAATTTGTTTGCATTTAGGTTTCATATATAGAATTTTCTAAGCTTTGATTTTTTTGGTTTTGTATTTTCAATTATTCTTTTAAATTGGTTTTGTTTGACAAACATGAATTTAGCCACAGTATAATTTTAGCACAATCTAGTTTTAGAACTGTACCATTAGCTCATATCCATTTGTCCATTTATTATTAATACAACTTTATGATCGTATATATTGCCACTTTTTTATGGTGTTCTGTAGCTAAAAATCTTTGAATAGCCACGGAAAAAATCGTGACTATACTTTTTTTTACCAGTGGATGGTTTTTTTTTTTTTTTTTTTGAACACTGATAAGATTAATAGAGAAGGCCCGATCAAACTAGTTGATGGGTAGGGAGTTCAATACAGATTTGGCGAGAGCATCCGCCACAAAGTTTTGGCTCCTCGGAATGAAAGTAAAAGAAATACAAGGAAAGCAAGAGGATAGAAATTCGACGTCCCGAGAGATTCCGTAGAGATCCGCCGGAGGACACTTCGAGGTGAGCGCTGCAACAAGCGCTTGACAGTCTGTTTTGATACAGATTTCAGAGATACCTGCTTCGAGAGCATGGAAAAGTGCAGAACGTACTGCTAGACCTTCAGCCACCAGTGGAGAGGATACAGAGTCAAAAGCCTTCATGCCTTGCAAAGTAGTTTGGTGTTGGGGTTCTGGAAAGTGCCAACCGCAGCCTGCTCTGTTTGTAGAAGCTGTCCAGGCTGCATCCGTGAAGCATACAACGCCCGTGGTCCTTGCAGGTGGGAGAGAAGGAGGAGTAACTCTTGAAGGAGCGGTCCGTGGGTGAGGGAGTTGCGCTTGGTGCCATTCCCTAGCATTAACAATGGCTTTTGCCAAAATCTCTGCTGGTGTGAAACTCCTGTTCTCGAAGATTTTAAGGTTCCGTGCTGTCCAAATTCCCCAACAAATCCAAGGAAACAGCACCTCAACAACTCCTAGAGGAGGAAGGTTTGTAAGCTGTACCGACGCCAAGAAAGCTGTAGCGAAGGCTTCATAATCTGAAGGGGAGAAGGTTTGTTTCCACAAATACTCCGACCAGATTTGTCTAGTGAAGCTGCAGTGGAGGAAGATATGTTCTTTGGTCTCCACCTCCCCACAGCGACAGCACGCTATGTTGGATATCAGACCCCTCTTCGCCAGATTCTCTCCTAAAGGGAGAGCTCCCTGCACCACTTTCCATAGAAAAATTTGAAGCTTGGGGGAGACTTTACTAGACCAGATAGATTTAAAGATTGCATCTTCTTCACTTTGTTGAGGGTTATGACCAGATCTCTGAGCTTCGAGGTCAAGAGAAGATGCGACAAAGTAACCCGATTTGGCCGAGTAGTTCCCAGATTTTGCAGCTAGCCACACGAAGGAATCTGGAGCACCTGTTACACTTGGTTTCAGTCGCAGGATATCCTGTAGGAGGTGGGGGAGAGTACTCTGGATTTTCGTGACATTCCACTCTCTTGTGCCACGACGTAACAGGTCGGCTACCACTAGATCTCTGTTCTCTTCCGTAGGAGGTCCTATGGGAGTTACTGGCATGTGTGTACTTATCCATGGGTCTTTCCAGACTCGTGTCGATTCACCATCACCAATGACCTTGGACAGGTTAGTAACTAAGAGATCTCTACCTGCGAGAATGCTCTTCCAGCCATGAGAGGAAGAGGAAGCCTGATCAACTTGGAGGAAGGAGGTTCTTGTGCAGTACTTCCCTTTCAAGACACGAGCTAGGAGACACTCGGGTTTTGTAACGATTCTCCAAGCCTGTTTGGCCAGGAGAGCAACGTTGAAAGCTTGAATTTCCCGAATGCCCAGTCCTCCCATAGCCTTTGGTACTGTTATCTTATCCCAAGCTATCCAGCACATACTTCTCTTGTCCGGTGCTGAATCCCAGAAAAAGCGGGTGAGGGCCGACTGGATCCTGTTACATAAGCTAATAAGCAGCAAGAAGCAAGTCATAGCGTAAGAGGGAATGGCCGAAAGAACAGCTTTCAACATCACGAGTTTCCCTGCACTTGAGAGGTGTCGAGATGCCCAGGAAACAGCTTTCATCCTAATGCGGTCCACTATGCTGGTAAACAGATCTTTCTTTCGACGTCCGAAGAGTTCGGGTAACCCAAGGTATTTACCGGCTCCTCCTTCGTTCGCAATCCCGAGGTGAAGTTTAACACGGTCCCGTATTACCTGCGGGGTCTTTGCGGAGAAGGAAATCGAAGATTTAGAGGTATTAATGAGTTGACCAGAAGAAAGTCTGTACTTCTCCAAGATAGTTAGCAGGGAGGAGCAACTGTCTTCGTTTGTATCCAGGAAGAACATAGTATCATCCGCAAACAGGAGATGATTGAGACGATGTGCGTGTGTCACTACTCTCAGTCCAGCTAGGTGTCCGCTTCGCTGTGCTCGCTTACAAAGGCCTGAGAGGACTTCTCCGCAGAGAATAAATATGTAGGGTGAGAGCGGGTCACCTTGTCTTATTCCCCTCGATGGGAGAATCTTGTCATGTACTGAGTCGTTCACTAAGAAGGAATATGATACCGATGTAATGCACTGCATGATTAAGTTAACCAGCAACGACGGAAAGCCGAAGCGCTCAAGGACTGCTCTGATGAAATCCCACTCCAAGCGATCATACGCTTTGCTCATGTCGGTTTTGACTGCCATGGAACAATTAACCACCGCCTCAGAAGTCTTGAGCGTGTGTAAGATCTCATGAGTAATCAAAACATTGTCGGAAATGGCACGTCCCGGTACGAAGGCAGATTGATTTTCTGAGATGATGTCTTGGAGGATGGATTTAATCCGCAGGGACAGTATCTTCGTGATAACCTTGTAGGTGACGTTGCAGAGAGCTATCGGCCGGTAGTCTGAGATAAGTTTAGCTCCAGTAAACTTCGGTATTAACCTGACGAAAGTAGTATTGGTCTCCGCTGGCATTTGACCCGAAATGAAGAAAGCTTGGATATCAGAGACAAGAGCAGAGCCAATAGTGTCCCAGTTCGAATGGAAGAAGCTAGCCGAGAATCCGTCTGGCCCCGGAGCTTTGTCTGGATGAATGAGGAATAAAGCATTCTTGATCTCCTTTCGGTCCGGTGGGTTAGATAAGTAGTCAAACTCTCCAGTAGTCAGTGTCGGGTTGATAGCTGATTCGACAGTAGCTAGCATCTGTAGCATTGATCTGCTATTGCTTTCTGAGGTGTAGATGTTCGCAAAGTAAGCTGAGATTTGGCCAGCTATCTGATCTTCCTCATAATAAGCGATACCCTCAGAGTCTTCAATCACTGAGAGTCTATTTCTAGCTCTACGTCCCTTGGCAACAGCATGAAAATATCCAGAGTTCTTATCACCAGCAGAAAGCCACATGATCCTTGAGCGTTGTCTCCAAAATTCCTCTTCCGCCTTGTAGGCCAGTAGAAGCTTCGAGTTCAAGGAAGTCACCAGCTCATTATCACCATTAGGATCTGACATAGCTGTATCTAAACTTGTTTTCAGTTTGTTGATTTCCTCCTTGCTATTTGTGAACTGTGTTTTAGACCAGGCAGAGATGGCGCGTCGGCAAAGACCCAACCTGGCATCGACGGATAGTTCTGGGTCTGCGTTCCAAACCTCCTCAATGATCTTTTTGACCTCCTCATTATCCCGGAGCCTGCGATCATATCTGAAGAGGCGGTTTCTCTGTCGCTTCTTGGAATCAAAGAAGGTGAGGACAGGTCTGTGGTCCGAAGTCTCAAACTTTAGATATTGGCAGCGACCTGTGGGAAATCGATCAGACCATGCTGGATTAACAAGGACTCTGTCTAGTCTGCAGAAGACTAGGTGTGTCCGCCTGCTTCCCCTCCAAGACAAGCTGTTTCCTGAATGTTTAAGATCAAACAGGTCGCAGCAGCTCAAAAAATTACGAAAAGCCCCGAATGTTCCCTCTGCACGTTCCGGACCACCAGATTTTTCGCTATTATCAACTATTTCATTGAAATCTCCAGTCAAAAACCAAGCATTATTTCTCGAGACGGAGAGATCAATAAGATAATCCCAAACTGCAGCTCTATTTGGAACCTCTGGAGCTCCATAAACGAAGGTAGCAAAGAAAGATATTCCTTTATGTTTAACCATTGTATCAATTACATTCTTTGAAGAAGAGAGAATTTGGAGATTAATGTCCTGCTTCCAGAAGAGAGCGAGTCCACCAGAATTTGGTCTCTCCGGGGGAACAAGAAAGCTATGATCCGTGCTTAAGAAGTCAAGTTCCTTGCGCACAAACGAGTCCGGGTTCTTCGTCTCCATGAGAAAAATAATATCAAGAGAAGCTTGTTGATTAAGCTCCTTGATATGCTGGACTATTGCGGGGTTCCCCAGCCCGCGACAGTTCCAGCTCAGCGTCGCTAAGGAAGATCGGGACTTCGCAGAGGAAAATCCAGCTGCTGCCTCGGGCTTGGTGGGATTCGAACTGCAGGTGGCGCAGTAGGTAGTGTAGGCTGCTGTCTCGAGGACTGACGGCTAGAGTTTCCCGGGGAAGGTCCAGTGGATGGTTAATTATACTTTTTTTACTAGTGGGATGGTTAGTAATTAAACCCTTAGTATTTTACAACGTTATCTTGAGCCACTAGAGTCAGTGGGTTCGAATAGGAGAGTTCACAAGTTGTAGTCCTGTAATATATTGCTAACTCGTATGATGTATAGGAACTTGACCCAACTACTTATGTATTTCCATTAAATGTTTGGTAAAAAACTTGTTCTTTCACTTCCGTGAACAGAAAGACCAACGTTGGGGTCAAGTCAGTCTATATTGGCAATTCAGAGACCCTGGTGAAGAGAAATAATACCAGGTATAGAAAAAAATGAAATAATACCAGGTTGATTGATTCAATCGAAAACCTCAATACACACAAGTTGTGCCATTAGCTTCTGAAGAAAGCTCAGTGTTTTTTAACCGAAGACTGAAGAGTAATGAGAGAACAGTCTATTGGTCGCATGTTACATGAATACTTCTTTGGGATGAAAACATTGCATAGTGAGAAAAAAAAATATCAATACAAAATCATAGCTGTTTATTCTTGCTGCATATCTGGTCTTTGCTGCCTCATTTAAATCACGGTTTATACTCATATTGGCAAGAACCATGACCTGTTCCAATCATATACAGATCAGTCTACTGTTGGTTCACTATCAGCTAAGTTTCAAAGGATTGAGAGAGAGAGAGAGAGAGAGAGAGAGAGAGAGAGAGAGAGAGAGAGAGAGAGAGAGAGAGAGAGAGAGAGAGAGAGAACTTACTTGGGTCAAGCTCAGTGATCATAGCAGCACCTTTGAAGTAACAAGAACCACCTTTGTGCTTATAAGTTTGGTAATAACTGTTAAAGGCAACCGAGGCATGATCCCTGATTGTGTTGGGCAAGAAGCAAGGCTGGTCTTGCTGCTGCATTTTGCTGCAGTCTGCTCCACCTTTCGAGCAAGCCCAGTCTAAGGCTGCCTGCAACTCATCGTCTGGCGTTTGTTCATCTGCTATGCACCATTGTTCCGACTCTGCCTCTGTGTGTATACATACATACACCTTTCATCAGAAGAAATAAAAAAAGACAACATATAGTTGCACACGTCTGAACATTTCAGTGATGTATTTTTTACCTGACTGTTGAGGAATTGTCAATGCTAAGACAAGCAAAGCAAGAAGTATCCTCATCAAGAAAGCTGACATATTTTCCCAAGGAAGAGGCAATGAGTGGAGCAGAGAGATTCAGATCTAATCTTGTTAGGAAGTCTTGAGAGAGCTACAAAACAAAGTGAGTGCAACTTGACCCTCCCTTTATAGTAGTTCTAGAGAATCAATCACTAGTCCAAGATCTATAATTTTAGTTCTTAAATGTGAACATGATGACTTGGGAATCTTGGTTTGCTTCAGATGCAATCATGTGCCAAATGTGAAGCTTTACAGATTACAGAGTGTCATCCATACGGTTCCCATAAAGGGCGGTTACTATTACTCCACAACATGCAAAAGCAGTTTTCCTTAACAGTTAGAGTAGAGACAGTCTATACAAAATATAAATGGAGGTAGACACCAGGAATCTGCTATACACACAAGCGGAGATCAAATGCGACACACTGTCTATACAAAGACAAAGGTTGCGGTTTTGCAAGTTTTCTCTCGTACTAAACCAGTAGAGGTCTTGAAGGGAAAGACAAGAGTGAAGAAGAATGGATAATGAACTGGTTCTTGGCTTCTTCTTGCCCTGATATGAAGTTGAACTGCAGGCCATTGATGTTTTAAGATAATACTACCCGACGTCAAAAACCTTTCGGGTTGATATATATATATACAAATCCTACAAGGGGGCAAAACAATAGCTTTCTAATCTTTTAACGGAGATTCAAAGAACTTTGCTACAGCAGCATAGAGAGCTTCTTCTTCAAACGGTTTCGATACATAACCATCCATCCCACATTTCACACATTCCTCGTTAGTAGCCTGAATCACATCAGCTGTCATTGCTAATATTGGAACGTGCCAGCTAGCAGAAACTCCTTCAGAAGCTATTTTCTTCTTCTCCAGATCACGGACTCTCCTTGTTGCTTCAAATCTGTAAACAACAACAATGATTTTAAAAAATTATCAAAAGCTTGAATGAGGATGATGAGAAGATATGTAAAGTGATTATTAGCTAGCTAGGTACCCGTCCATTTCAGGCATCTGGAGATCCATGAAGCAAGCATCAAAGTTGTGAGGCGGCTTGAGCATTGCCAACGCAGCCTTCCCACTCTCAACGCATGTAACGATAGCTCCATACTTCTTAAGTGCGCCTTCGGCGACTCTTCTGTTCACCAGATTGTCGTCCACAACCAGAATCCTCTTTTCTCTCAGTAAGTGTCCAAGATCTACTCGCTTTCTGCTTGGTTGCCTCTTCATGCCGTTTTTGACCAGGCTTTCTTGCAAACAGCATATTAGGACACTCATCCGAAGGGGCTTTATTACCACCTCGTCCACCAGACCAGAAGACTTCATCTCACTCCGCTCACCTAGAGTTGCAGAGGTTGCCAAAAGTAAAATCTTTGTTGGTCTTGTGGTGGTTTCTCTACTACCGTTAAGCAACCCATCAAGTAGTTCAAAGTCTTTCTTGTTCCAGGCATCTTTGTCTATTAGAACCATAGCCAAACCTCCTAATTTGCTGCAAAGAACACAGAAACATAACTATAATCTCTACAAGTGGAATAAACATTTCATGTCATAGTAACATAGCAAAGTTAATTGGAAGAAGTAAAGAAATGTATGTAAAGTACCTGACACATGTACATGCTGTTGACAGACTTGAAACAATGTCTGCAGATATTCCCAATCTCTGCAGATGGTATCTGGTCACCTCTGCTCGAATGTTTCTGCTATCAATAACCAATGCCCTCAATCCTCTGAACTCCTGAATAGCTAGATCAAACTTAGAAACCAACGAACTAGTATCTGCTTTACCAAAAACTCCCGTGAATGAAAAAGTACTCCCTATCCCAGGCTTGCTCACAAACCCCATTTCTCCTTCCATGAGTTCAACCAAACGCTTGCTTATGCTCAAACCTATGCCGGTCCCACCATAGGTACGAGATGTAGAACTGTCGGCTTGCATAAAAGGAGTGAATATTCGTCCTTGCGCATCCAAAGGTATGCCCACTCCAGTGTCCTCCACTGTGACTAGCAATTTGATTCTATCAGAACTATGATTCTCACTGCTGTCAATTGTCTTGAAACCCTCCCAGCTTCCCCGCGCATTTACAGCAGGAAACCCACTTACTGTCTCACCGGACTCACTGCACTCCACAGCTAATCTCTGTCTTAGTACTCCATCTTTAATGTTATCACTCTCCCTAACCTCTTCTGCGAGGTGCACTGAGATAAATATATGTCCCTTCTCCCTTGTGAACTATTAATTGTTAGTTTTACAGAAAGAAACAAAGTGAGTACTATTGGAGTGGAGAAGGACGTTGATTTGTAGAAAAGAAGTAGGAAACTGGATCACCTTGATTGAGTTTCCAACCAGGTTTGTAATTATTTGCCGGAACCGACTCGGATCACCAACTACAACTTCAGGAACTTGACTAGAAACATAAACTGCCAACTGTAACAACAAACCAACATTTGATTAGATATGGACATTAAGCAGAAGGTCATGCGGTTCAGATTGTACCTCAATTCCTTTTTCATTTGCCTTGCCAGAGAGTAGAGATGAAACGTTATCCAGAACTAAACGCATATCAAAAGGCACATTTTCAAGCTCAAGCCTCCCTGATTCAATCTTGGCCTGATCAAGAACTTCGTTTATTAGTGATATAAGATCCTTCCCACTCCCATGAGCAGTTTGTGCATAGTCCATTTGTTTCGCGTCAAGATCAGTGTCCATAAGCATTTTTAGCATTCCTGTAAACAACATATGTTTATTAAACCTTTCAGAAAACATGCAATGGCAAAGGATCAGTAAGAGTTTTACCTAAAACACCATTCATTGGAGTCCGTATCTCATGCGAAACCGTTGCTAGAAACTGCATAAACAACAAGCATTTCAGTGACAAAAAAAGGTTTGAAGCTTTTGTGAGTATTGGATTCACAAAATTTCACCTGTGATTTAGCAATGTCAGCAGCCTCAGCGCGAGCTTTCAGTTTCATCATCTTCTGACAGTCCTCTTCAACTATCGCAATTCGACTAATGGCATCATGGAAGATATAACCAACCAGAAAAGTAATAATCAGAACTAAGCATGACGGTATTATCGCTGTCCAAGGGATGGGAAGTTTATCTTTAAACCTGTATTAAAGAAAAAAAATTGCCATTTTCATACTTGAAAAAAAAAGAAAAGAACAGAGAGTGCTTACAGAAAGATCATTAGAGTATCATAAACCTGCAGCGCATCTCATGTTTTCTAGATGGATCCCCAAAATCAAGGCTACTTATGTACTCTTCACTTGTATCCCCAATTTCAGTTCCGTACATTTTAATTAGGCCCGAAGAGTTACTTGTGTCATAAACATCCACCACAATTGTATGTTTGCTGGCAAGTTGGTGAAGAAGTTTCTCCACCAGAGATGGCATATCATATGAAGCACCAAGGTATCTGTTTCATGTGTATCTTATTAAGGTACATCAGCACAACCATTTTTCATTGAAAAAAAAAATTATAAGTAAAGAAAAAAAAAGTACCCAATAGATGCTTCAACACGCTCTTCTTCTGTAGCATCAGGCGGTAGGTCCGTGTCATAGACAGCAAAGGTCAAGACAACGCCGAGATTATTTGACTTCAGAAGCTTAAACGGAGACGTTAGTACACCCTTTCCTGAAGCCCTTGCCCTCAAGATGTTTTCACGGTCTTCCTGCAAAATAAATAAGATAGGTCAGTGCTTGTTTAACCACATTGGTTTGAGAAAGGGAAAGGAAACATTTTTAGATGATACTGACTTCTCCAGACATCATGTCGACCGATACAATATGGGAAACAGTTTCTTGAGCAAATATAACTGGGGCATACTCGTCTTGAATAGGTGCTGGATCAAAATTTTCAGGAACACAATCCTGGACAAGTGTCTGGTCCTCAGTAGTTTCCATTTTCTTTATTGTCCATCCATGATCCTTCTCAAACTGCTCTCTTTTGGAGTGTGGGACTTTCAAAGCATACGCAACACCACTGGTAAGAGGCCTCTCGAAGTTTGTTCTCTCAGTATATTCACCAAACGTTTTCTACAAGAAGAAGTTTATGATTTTAACATCTTCCAATGTAAATAGCTGTAAAAGAAAAATAAACACCTCTCCTCACCTGATCAATGGCAGATGGGTTTTTACCATGGTGAAAGGTGGATACAAGAATAGATAAGGCGTGAACATGGTTCAGGCTAACGTTGAACTGATCTTGTAACACACGTGCTCGTTCATCACACATGTTTTCCAAAGTTTCCCTCCGTTGGAGTATGATCTTCTGATTGGTGTCCCAGAACCACCAAACGGACATGGAAACTCCTGCGATGACACCGAGGAGAAGGATGTTCTTCCTCCATTTTCCAGCCCCTCTACAAGCACGCTGCTGCTGCTTTTGAGCTGAAGAATCTTGCAGATTTGTTTTTTCTTCTATCTTCTTAGCTGGTGCTTTAGAATGAGAAACAAAAATCTTATGGCACAGGAATACACCAAGGATAAGGCACCACCATGTATTTCTCAAATAAGATGACAAATCCCAATCCAGCCCTTCTCTGTGGTTTTCTGCTTCTTTGGATTGCAGTATACTCTACACACAAACCCAAAACTATAATATTATACCAAAATAACGTTTTGGGAAGGCATTTTTCTGAAACAAATGTTAATCTAACCAACCTGTTGAAGATTATCACAGACGCGAGCTGCTGAATGTGGTAAGCCTGATGGATTAATAAGATTATTCCAGGGAATTAAGCTCTTTGAACTATCATGGCCGCTTAGAGTCTCCTCTTTCTCCAAACGCATATTCAGAGAACATGTAATACCATAGTTTGACCACATTCCAGGGATTGATTCTTTTTGACATTCGAAGGATGTTACCTGCAAAACAGAATGGCAAATTGATTTGTATATAAAACATCAAAACCAATCTGATACATTTTATAGTATATAATCTTACCTGATCTGAATCAGAGAACAAAGAGACCAAGTCATGAATCTCACTCCTAGTGACGTTTTGATGTCTGTACAACACTCTAGCTTCCCCGTCACAAGAACCACCGGTCTCCTCCTTCCGCGAGAACATTAGAAGAAGAATCACCATAGAGCTTAAACACAGAGTCATGAACAAAAGATGCTTTTTATTCCATCTCACACCACCACCTTTGGATTCCTCTTCCTTCTCTGAAGTGAATTCACGCGTTATCATCGACATGTCAGCAAAGAAGAAGAGGCTCTAGTCTCCAGATTCAGCTGAAGAGAAAGAAGGGAAATTCAGATCTCTCCCAAACCCAAAAACTAGATTTTTAATCAGCAGAACAACAACAACAACGTCATGATGTTTAAAGCTGAGTTTCTTGAAATCTCCCCTCCCAAGAAGAAGCTAAAGACATTGTCTCTGATGCGGAAAGCTGTTTTTTTTTGCTCTTACCTAAACCAATTAAGACAGAAGACGACAAGTGGTTGTAAGGGGGGAGGAGGAAGACATGGTTGGTTTCAGTAAAGAAGTGGAAAAGAGAGAAAGGACTAAGCTTTATCTTACTTCTTTCATTGTTTCAGGGTTAAAAAGAAGAAAAGCTGTTTGAGATGTGTGACAACAAGCTTAAGAGAAGAGACGACTTACTATTATTATTATTAGCTGGTGTTCCTCATTACCCAACTGGACTCAATCATCAGTCTTGCCGATAAAGAAGAGAATTATGAGATAGAGAAAATGAGGAAAAAAAGAATGTGCACTTACTTCTCTCTTTTTTCTTTAATTGTATATTTTTTCTTTTTGTTCAAAACTCAATTGTATATTTTCTTTTGTCTTTTCGTGAACACCATTTTGAAATTAAAAGTTTTTGGGTCTATGATTATATCATCATCTAGGTGGGGAAGGCATTATAGTTTACAAACAATTTAATTTATTTTTATAGAAACAAATATTGAGAGAATCAATACTTCTTTCTCCTAAACCTACTCACTGTGATTTGTTTATTTGTTCTTTTGGTATTTTATAAATTGTTTTTCTCGAGCAAACTTCACATACACTCTAAATATGCGTGTATCTTGTTTTGTGAGCAGTTCACGTATCTTTGTCTGTCAATGATCTTATAGAGGACTTCGGAGACAATTTCTCACTACACGCAATACTGGAGACGGATGTCTATACGGTTAACATATACCTAATCACTAAGGTCAAAATAGTGACCAGTCCTATGTTGAACTGAAAACTGCTGCATTCTGTGTTGAGTCCACATCAAATGAATCTACAGCATCAATAGCATGTCCCCCCTGTTTTGTTAACACTTTACCACCATCTCCACCTTCGATTCTCGTGGCTAAGTAAACACATCATATGTTCATAGGAAGTAGTTCAAGGCTAAAATATATGAGAATACCTATTACACAAGTTGTCTTTGCTTATTATACTCTTAAAAAGTTTGTATATATAGTTTATTGTCAAGAATGCATATTTTATCTAATTAATCGTTCTATTTATGTGGAAGATTGATAGATAAGGAATTCTCAAACCCACAAGATTAGATAAAAGACTGATTAATGTGAGAAAAATATAAGACTGATTAATGGGAGAAAAAATATGTCTTTGGCACTTTGTAAAAAAACCTTATTAACTTTTGTTAAAGAATGAAAATTTCACACTATAAACAAAAGAAAAACAAATCATCTTGTTGTATATAGAATGATATCCGTATAACAAATGTTTAATAAGTAAGAGAGCAATTATGCAAAAGCATATTCGAGCACCACTGTCGTGATGAATTTGATCTTGATGAGTCATTCTTTTTGATCTTGGTGAATGTGAGTTTCTAAACAAAAAAATAAGATTCTTTTTAAAGCACACAAAAATATTTTTTGAGATAACATATTATGTAGGAGTTATCTTGTTTTTCTATTTTAATTTTTTTTTTAATTTGTGGCCACTATAAATAAATAAATAAATATATAACTAAAGATAGATATAATTAATTTTTAATAAATATATATATATATAAATTATAAACGTATCTAACAAATATTAATTAATTATTATTAACCAAAGATCACAACGATATTAACCACTTTAATTTTTGATTTGAAAGTCTGAACCCAAAATTCAGTTTGCAAATAATTAAGTTAAATAAAAAGATTGGTATGTGTATTCACTTGTTTCTTAATATATTTTTTTCCTTTTTTATCATTTTAATAAATTCTTGACCCCTTTTTCTTAATATATATTCTCCATTCAAATTATTCTGGTTGGCAATTTTCAATTAAGATTTTGGAGGTTTTACTTCCACAGAAACATTCAAACTTTTTCGTTTAATTTGAAACAAACAAACAAAAAAAGAAAGAAAATGGTCGAACATGACGTTCGAACCGATTAAACTAAAGTATCCCAGGTAGCATTAGGCATCTAAAGCGAGAGTCGAGAGGAACATGTAAAAAGCAAAACGATATTTGCTACATTTTTATAGTAAAAGTTAACAAAGAAACATGAAATACAGAATCCTAAAACAAATAACAAGTGAAACTATGTTTTGATTCTTCAACATTGCTAATACAACAACTCCAATGAACAAACAGAAGCTTTGCGCGCATATTATAGTTCTGTCCTGACATAATAAACCAGAAATCTTGTGGATGGGATAGAGTTGGGTTTTCCACAGAGTCAAAAACCTTTTTGATGGGAGATATATAAAGATCTTACTCGTCTCTTGCACTAACAGTGAAGCTACTACATCTCAATCAGTTCCTGCTCCCGTGCCAAGCAACTCCTCAGGTATAGCCGCTGGGTCCAAGTCCCAACAGTTTCCAAGCGCGCTGCTGGTTTCTTCTTTAAGAAACCAAGATGGCACTTGATGTGAAAACCGCAGCATCTCTTTCCTCGGTATCCATTTTGTACCTTCCTCTCCCCTGCAATACACGGTCTTGTAACCCTCTACTTTCACAAGCGAGGCGATGCAAACCCCAAACTGTTCAGAATACTCATCGAGGATCTCGACCATTTCATACTGGTGCCTCACTTCATCAGGTGTTGAGTTGTTCCAGTCTGGTGACCAGTTCTTGTACACAGCCCAAATCTCTCCGGTCTTGGGGAATATCCTAACACAGCCACCTCTTCCCGTCTTCTTGTCTTTCAACAGATGGGAGAATATGTTAACGTGTTCAACTATATCAGTGTTCCGTATCCTGAAATGTCCGCACGACTTGGTGAACCCGTACTGCACCCATTTCATTGTCCCAAACTCGATGTCAGTTTTGGAGCTCAAGTAGGCTATGTCGATCTTAAATGGCTGAACCGAGAGTACTTCCCTGACCACGCAATATAACCGTGGCATACCATCGTCTTCATCATAAATTGCCCATATTTGCCTAGCCTCGAAGCACTCTTCCGATCTGTTTCTATCAAAGTCATGGAAGTCCGAGTCTGGAACTGTTATTGGTCCGTTTATTTTCCGAACAGACTGATGACCTGAGGAAACATAGGTTCCTACTCCGGATACACCATCTCCTCCCTTGGAGGAGGCCTTTACTTCATCTAGTGGAGCTGCGTCCTCCGTAACCATTGCTTCTGCTGCCACTGAAGCCAATCTGATCATCTCTAGTCTTTGCTGTATATGTGTTTTAGCTTTGTTAATCAATAGCTTCCGCGTATCAAATGCTGCTGCAGGTGCGGACCACCGTCTAGTTTTACCATGACTTTGGCTAAGAGTTTTAAACTCAGGTTCCTTGTTTCCATCAAACTTTGTTGTTTTTGATTCTGTGTTTTCAACAAATCCATTACCAGATGACCCCAAACTCACGTTCCTCTTCTTCTCAGGTCTCGGGGCCTTAATCACTGAAGGGTCAGCAGACCAATTGGGTGGGCTCAGATCACTGGCTGCGCTTGTAGTCCTGATAGATCCTTCTTTAACATTCTTTTTTCCCCTACAGACTACTACTCCATTGGCCAGCTTAGAAGGATATCCGCTTGATACTGAAGACATCCGGTTTGACTCTAGATTCCCAGGAGATGTTCCCACGTACGAGTTCCAGTCATATTCATATCCATGTGCAGGATACTGACCTAAGTAATAAGTAGAATTGGTAGGCATGCCTGAGACAAAATCGTAGCCATGAGATCCGTAGCCATTACTTGTTGTATGAGATGGAGGCGCGTATTGGACTGATGCACTAACAGGACCAGGCCCAGTCTCCACAGCAATAAATGCTCCTCGGCAGTTCTTACACGAAAGCCGCTTATTGACATACTTGCGCAGATACTCGTACTGAACTTTGCAAGAGGTACAAACAGTCCAGAATGTATCAAGTCTTTCAGAAACTGGTGGACAACAATTAAATCCTGCGGTCCCAGGGACATACTCTGTGTTGCTGCTGTTGTTGTTGCTGTTGTTGATGTTGTTCTGATCCTCCATGGAGTCAATAAGTTTCTTTCTTTTGTAATAAAAAGTGCTTTTCTTGAACTCGTTTGACAGGAAAGCCCAAGCTTCGGATATGATCTGGAAAGCGCCACTAGCTCCAAGGCACTTGTTCTTGTCCGGATGAAGCAACACAGCCATCTTCTTGTACTGCGCCTTCACTTCTCTTTTTCCAGCTGACGGTTTGAGCCCAAGAACAGCATAGTAATCAATCTCCCCGCTGCGTCTACCCTGAGAAGCTATGTAAACATCGTACGTGGTGAGCATCTGAGACAAACCATCCAAGTCTGGAAACAGCGACCTCGCCCTCAACGCATAGCTCCTTGCGCCGGCAAAATCTTTTTCTGCAAATCTCCTCTCGGCGATTTGCTTGGCTTTAAGAGCCTCTTCTCTGTATGCTTCCATGTATAGAACTCAGGTCCAATTTCTCGAAACGTTATGCAAAAAGGAAACTAAGACCGTTCTGGCGAGCTTAAAGTTGTCCAACAATAGAGATCATCATCATCATCTGCAATCAATGATACAAATGATTACCTTCAGTCAAAAGACAACATTTTGACAGCACCAACACACATAACAGAATAATCTTACAGTTTGAGATCAATCTTGAAAGCTTAAACCTTTAAAATAAAGAGAAAATTAACTTATACTAGCTCCATTTTAGGATCATTTTCTGCTTAACATATGTCAGAAATACAAAAAAAAAACCCCTCTTTGAGTATTTACGCATCTTGAAGTCAAAGCTCAGCTTAAAGTTGTCTCCTTTCCCGACAAAAAACATTCAGTTGAAACAGGAACAGAGTCAAATGTAAAGCTTAATAACTCAATCACAACAAAATCTGATAACATTTAAAGCTTTCGCTAATTTTCAAAAAAATAAAAAATAAACCTAATCAAACAACGATCGATTTCCGTCAAAGAACTAGAGATCTTACTTGGAAACAATGCTGTGAATCTATTCTTCCACCAGAGAGAGAGAGCTAGAGCTAGATCAACGCAGCGAATCCCCGAACAGATTTGTAGATCCACTCCACTAAAATTAGGGTTTTCCGATGTAGTGACAAGTTTCTTTCAACACTCTTTGAAATCACACATCCCTGATGGATTTCTCCGGCGGAGATAAGCTCGAGATTCGCCGTCGATCGGAAATCGAAAATTTAGGGGAAAATTAACGATAAATATAAAAATATGGGAATTTTTATTTTCTTCGGATTGGTTTTAAGTAATTTTTTTCACAAGTGAAAAGTAAACGATGCTAATTTGCTAATACTGCTTTATGCTATCGTGCACAGTGCGCATTTATGTATTTTAATAATTTTTAAAAAATCATATGTCTATAACCCTTTTTTGTTATATAAATTAATTAATGTGGTGATATTACATAATCCCTTATCAGAAAATGAATATAAGAACCGTGTTGGAGGTAAAACTGAAACATGAAAAATATAGTTTCCCGCCATTGCGCGCACAAGTTTGCTCTTTGCAAATGCATCTATCTACTAATTGTTAATTGTGGATAGTTAAGCCCTCCATCATCATGGCATATATATATATATATATATATATATATATGTGTGTGTTTATGTTTATCTCATTCCTTCTTAGTGTTGAAGACAATTTACGGAGTACCATATTGAAATCTATAGCTAATAGTGAGATGTTAGACGGGCTAATCCACAATAAAGTAATCCAATCCTTAGTTAAGTTTCAATTTTCTTACGAACCGTCTGGATTGACTCCCTACGCCTTACCTTACGGATTGCAATATATATGTCCAAACCTGCTCCGCATAGCTAAGCGGTTTTGCAGGCAAACCCACAGGCCACAGGTCTCCATTTCTAATATTTAGAATATGTTGTGCAATTTTCATGTTTTAAATGTCATTTTATGATGATAACTTATAAGAATTCATGGAATTTTTCTTCAGTAAATGATGTACATTAGATTGAAAATGTTCATTATATAAAAAAATAATGATAAAGAAATCATAGAAAGAAGTAAGCTCTGGTATTACAAGCTAGTTTTTGGCAGGATAACTGGACAGGTCTAGGTTTTCTCATCAATTATCAGGTGATCTAGATCTACATCACTCATGTCTTCATCTCAACGCCTCGGTAAGAGAAGGACTGAGAGAGGAGCATTGGTGGGTGGATCACATGCGAAGTCGAAACAGGACAATAGTCATGCTCCAACGGAACCTATCATCGCCTGCTCTCATTTACAGCTCCGACGAAGATGATCGATATTTATGGAAGATTGGTGACAGAGTCCTTCTTCAAAATTTGAAACCGCTGCAACTTGGGTACATGCTTATGCTAATCCTCCTAGATTAGCATCGAGCAGTATGGTTCACAAGATCAATATCCAAGCACTACTTCATTACTTGGCTGATTACTCTAAATAGACTGCTAAAGCGTGACAGACTACGGGACTGGGGCTTTGCGGTTCCTTCCCTCTGCATGTTATGCTCCTTGGAGAACGAAACTCATCAGCACCTCTTCTTCGATCGCGAATACTCTCATGAAGTCTGGTCTTTCTATTCCTTCAAAGTCCATCCTTCACCTCCTAATCTCTTTGAGAATGGTATAAGATGGTTGAGAGACCCGACTAGAAACAAAAACATCAACTTGATACTGAAGCTTTTGTTCCAAGCCTCCTGTTACTTAATATGGAAGGAGCGCAACACTAGACTTCACTCGTCGATCTCACGGTCGTCACACTCACTCATCTCTGAGATCAACTTGATTGTTAGAAGCAAGCTTGATCCCCTCTCTAGAGCGCAACAGAATTTGCCATCCACGGTTTCCTTTTTGTAGGTGTTCTAGTAGCTAATCTTTTGTACATTTTGCTGTTCTTTGTGCTCCTTTTTGGTTGTAATGTTGGTTGCTTGGTACTAGGGATTGTATGTGCTGTAAGTCTGAGGGCCATTTTATATATATGGAAATTTAAAGTAAAAAAAAAGACACGTGAGCATAAACAAAAATATATATTTACATTATCGATATCATTTAAATTATTAACATGTAATACGTTTATTTTTATTTATCATCTAACATTTGTAGCATAACAAATATATAATAAATTGAGATACAAAAAGTAAACATCATTTATTTATATTTAAATGGTTCAACAAATTTTGCTATATATGATAAAATATTTAGAAAAATGTTTGTGTTTCAAATTATTCATAATCTTTATATTCTACTAAATTTGTTTTGGTCCGTGCAGACCGACCCGCTGCGAGTTGCTGTGTGGTATAATATTCAAACTTCTCCACATGTAATATTATTATACACCAAAAATTGAGATTTTAGAAAAATATTATCAGTTCAAATTAGCTTTTTATATTGGTTGTTATGGCGCATTGGAAAATCCAAAAATAATCCTATTTCATTAAAACAAAAATAGATATAGCATTAGCAGAAGTTAAAGAACAGATGAATGCAACTTAAGATTGAATAAACTAATCATCTTGGAAATCTGTCTGAGTGACTCTCGAAACAATAAATCACCATCATGAACAAGACCACCAACATATATATACTGTAAATCTGATGTTGACACAGTTTTTGATCCTCAATCGAAAAAGGCTGTAGAGGGATGGACTGTCAAAAATTGTTTTGGCTGTAGAGGGATGGATTGTCAAAAATTGTTTTGGTGTGGCAAAGTACATTTGAAAAGTGGACGGGAACAGCCAAGTTTTATTTTTTCTGTAACTTGGGAACTGTCAAGTTTTAATGAAAATTTTAAATAGCGAAATATAATCTTGTAAAGTAGAATTGTGTATCTTATTCATTAACCCACGAAGAGCTTATATACAACATTAACATCTCAGAGAATAGGAAAATTGACATAAACCTCAACTCCTAAGAAATAGGAAAGTATACATATATCATTACTCCCCCTCAAGTTGGCAATGAAATTTGTTGAATGCCTAACTTGGACAATAAGTATTGAAAAGTAGAAGCTGGTAAGGCTTTAGTCAGTAAATCCGCAGGTTGGTTCTTGGTAGAAATGTGTTCCGTTGTAAGAAGCTTGGCTTGCACGGCATCTCGAACAGTATGACAATCATTCTCCACATGTTTAGTCCGTTCATGAAAGACCGGGTTCTTAGCTATGTGAATTGCAGACTGACTATCACAGAATAACCGCATAGGCTGCTGGTGAGAAAAACCGAACTGTTGTAGTAGTCGTTTAATCCATTTGAGTTCGCATGTTGCATCAGCCATTGACCGATACTCGGCCTCTGCTGACGAACGTGACACAGTCCTCTGCTTTTTAGTCTTCCACGAAACTAGAGAATCACCAAGAAGCACAATGTAAGCAGACAATGACCGTCGAGTAAGTGGGCACGCCGACCAATCAGAGTCGCAGTAAGCTGTTAGGTTTAAATCAGGGGACGATGAGAGCATAATACCCTGGTCTGCACACCCCTTTAGATAACGCACAACTCGCAATGCTGCTATCCAATGCTCGTCACGCGGTTTCTGCATAAATTGAGATAGAAGATGCACAATGTAACTTAGTTCAGGACGTGTGAACGTCAAGTAAATTAATCTTCCAACCAATCTTCTGTAGCGACTTGGATCCTCAAGGAGCTGTCCCTTTGCAAGAGCAAGTTTATGATTCAACTCTGTGGGGACCGGAGATGGCTTTGCACCTAAAAGACCACACTCCGTGATGATGTCCAAAGCATACTTACGTTGAGAAAGAAAAATTCCTTCAGGCCCACGAGCAACTTCCAAGCCAAGAAAATATTTGAGCCTACCTAAGTCCTTCATCTTGAAGCACTTGTGAAGATACTCTTTAAATCTGATGATCGTAGAATTATCATTACCAGCAATAATGAAGTCATCAACATAAACTAGTATATGAAGGCATATGTTGCCGTCAATGAGAGAAAACAAAGAGTAGTCTTCATAGCTCTGTTTAAAGCCGAAATCCAATAGAGTTTTACTGAGTTTGGAGAACCAACACCGAGGTGATTGTTTCAGACCATAGAGAGACTTACGGAGACGACAAACTTTGGAAGGATCATCGGTTTTGAAGCCTGGAGGTAACCTCATATAAATTTCTTCTTCAAGATCTCCATGCAAGAAAGCATTATGAACATCCATTTGATGAATTTCCCATCGTTTAACAGCTGCAAGTTTTAAAAGAAATCGAACAGTGTTCATCTTTGCTACAGGAGCAAACGTATCCTTATAATCACTTCCCGCTTTTTGACGATTTCCATGAGCCACAAGTCGAGCTTTTGGACGCTCTATAGTCCCGTCAGCTCTGTATTTGTTGGAGTAAATCCACCCACAACCGATGGCCTTTTTGCCTGGTGGTAACTTGGTGATATCCCAAGTATGATTATCTTCCAATGCGGTGACTTCAGTTTTCATAGCACCATTAAAACGTTCATCCAGAACAGCTTCTTTGTAGGAAGTTGGAACAGAGTCCGATGTAATAGTAGCCAGAAAAGCTTGATGTTTATCAGAAAACGCAGGAGTAGATAAGTAATCATCAATAGGATAGAGTGACGTACCCGAAACCGTAGTCGAAGAACTCTGAGGTGCGAGAGAAGAAACGTGAGTGGGGGGTGTCATAGAAGCAGCATGTGTAACATAATTCTTGAGTAGAACCGACGTTTTCTTTGTCCTGTGACCTCGACCAAGAACTTCCAGGAGACCTGGAGACTGCACTGACTGTTCCTGATTTTCAAGATTAGCCGGAGAAGTCGGAGATATTGGAGGTACTATCGGAGATGAAGAAGGGAGTTGAGACACAGGGGCTGGAGCAGAAGATGTTTTAGGAGTAGTAGGAGAGTCTGGAGTTGACTCAATAGCAGGAGTATCAGAAGTATTAGGAGTAGACGGCAAAGAAGTCACAGTAATAGGCTCGGTAGTAGTTTCAGCATCAATAGGTGTAGAAGTATCAATAGCAGAAGTAGGAACTTGAGCAGCGACTGGTGTGATATCGGTATTTGACGTGCTCCCCCTTGATTGTATAGTCGGGAGAAGCCAGTCTTCCATCGAGTCGACCTGCATCGTTGGTGGGGAAACATACTCTGCATTTTCCAGACCTGGAAATTGATCTTCAAAGAAGACAACATCTCGGCTAATAAAGAATTCATTGGTTTCGAGATCATATAATCTCCATGCCTTTTTACCAAATGGATACCCCACAAATAAACACTTACGGCTGCGTTCGCCAAATTTGTCTTTATTTCGTGGACGATAATGCGCATATGCTAGACACCCGAACACACGCAGAAGATCATACACCGGAGGAGCTCCATGAAGAACCTCATATGGCGTCTTACCATCAAGAACCTGGGACGGTGTACGATTGATGACATGCGCGGCTGCGAGTATGCTTTCTCCCCAGAAAGTTATCGGAAGTTTTGACTGAAAAAGACAAGCCCGAGCCACATTAAGAATATGACGATGCTTCCGTTCAACTCGCCCATTTTGTTGTGGTGTATCAACACAGGACGTTTGATGAATGATCCCTCTATTCTGAAAGTATTTCTTGAGAACCATAAATTCAGTGCCATTATCCGACCGTATTGTTTGAACTTGGTGACCAAACTGTCGTTCACTCATGGCACAGAAGTTCTGTAGAAGATTTGCGACTTCAGATTTTTCTAGCATCAAATATGTCCAAACCGCACGAGAGAAGTCATCAACAATAGTCAGAAAATAAACTGCGCCACAAGAAGCTGGTGTACGATATGGACCCCAAACATCGCAGTGTATTAAAGAAAACGGTTTAGTAGCTTTATTAATACTATCAGGAAAAACTTTTCGAGTTTGTTTGGCTCGAAAACAGACATCACACTGACTAGAATCCGAAAAATCAATCTTAAAAGAATCAAACACCGGTAGCTTAGATAAAACTTTGTAGGAAGGATGTCCAAGACGACGATGCCATAAAACTGAAGTTGGTGCTGACGACTTGGTAGCTCCATGGACTCGTGCGACTTTGACACCCGTAAAGTAGTAAACCCCCTCACGTTCTTCACCTGCTCCAATCAGAGTCCTCGAAAAACGGTCCTGTAAAACGCATAATGTATCAGTAAAAATTGCAATGCAACCAGTTTGCTTAAGTAACTTAGAAACTGATATTAAGGTGCATGTGAAATCTGGAACATAGAGGACTCCATGAAGAGAATAGTCTTTGCTTAGCAGTAAAGTGCCATGCTGTGTTGCTTGAGACAGTCGACCATTGGGAAAAGTAACCGAGGAGGTTGGTATATTAGAGACATCTTTAAGCAAAGATAAATCACCCGTCATGTGGTGCGAGGCACCTGTATCAATAATCACATCAGTGAGAGTTGTTTTACCAGATAACCGTTCAGAAGACAAGTTGCTTTGTTGATGTTGTAGTAGCGAAATCAATGATGCAATCTGGTCGGAGTTGATTTGAGGGGTTGTATGTGCTGCATTCGCACGTCCTCTTCCACGTCCTCTGCTTCCATTAAAACGACCGCCACGACCGCCATGGTTTCCAGAGGAAGAATTGTTCTGTCGTTGTTGATCATTGTACCACTCCGGGAAGCCATGAACAAGAAAGCATTCGGTTATCTCATGCCCAGTTCGGCCGCAGTGTGTGCATGAGCGAGCTGGATCCCTGGAGCGAGGTAGAGCAGAGTCAGACGAAGTTGTAGAAGTATTCTTGGAAGCCTCTGTTTTGACGGAGAACCCAAGCACATCCGAACGTTGTTCGTTAGAACGTGTTGTAACCATGTTTTGTTCCTCTCTGATGACTCGAGAGTATACAATATTGAGGTCCGGCAATGGTTCCTCATCAGTAATCCGAGACCGGATAGAAAGAAAGCGCGAATCATCGAGACCAAATAGAAATTTGTGGACCTTAGCATCCTCTTTTTCTTTTTCAATCTCGGCCGCAGCTGCACAAGTACAAGTACGTGTACTTTTAAGGTTTTGAAGTTCTTCCCAGAGTTTGGTTAATCTTCCATAGTAATCCAAGACAGATTGACCATCTTGTTTGCAATTAGTAATTGCATCCTGAAGCTGATGTATACGAGCTCCGTTTTTGACGGAAAAACGAAACTTTAAGGTTTCCCATAGCTTGTAGGCGTCGGGAACATGAGTTACCGTAGACCGGACCTTTGGATCAATCGAAGTTCGAATCCAGCCAACGATCATGGAATTTGCAGCCAGCCAGCGCCCTAGGTCAGGATGATCATCATCAGGTTTAGTAATTGACCCATTGATAAAGCCAATCTTCTGCTTTGCTTGTAGGGAATTACGAAGCTCCGTAGACCACTCTGGATAGTTATCATGAGTAAGATGAACAGAAGTAATCAAAGCTCCCGGATTGTCTGATGGGTGTAGATAGTAAGGTGACGTGTTTAGCACGGCTCCTTGGTTTGTTGCAGAAGAATTAAGTGGAGAAGACGATGTAATAGACATCGTTGTAGTAGTAGAAAAAAAAATAAAGGTTTAGAAGTTTAGAAAAATTTTAGGTAAGATCTTTTAGCTCTGATACCATATAATCTTGTAAAGTAGAATTGTGTATCTTATTCATTAACCCACGAAGAGCTTATATACAACATTAACATCTCAGAGAATAGGAAAATTGACATAAACCTCAACTCCTAAGAAATAGGAAAGTATACATATATCATTACGAGAACAAAGTGTATCAGTGTTCAATTTTTGCAAAGATTTGTTTGACAATTTTTTAAAAACTAATTTTATAAGTGAGGTAGAACAAGATGATGACAGAAAGTAGTGTCTTGTAAAGATGAGTCTTCCAAATTATTCCTTTTATTCAGATTGTTTTGATCCTTCTATTTTGTTAGTGGACTTCACTTAAAACGTTTTTTTCAATAATCTAAACACACGCATTGATTTATTGATTTATGATCTCACGTTCAAGAGTCTATACATAACTGAAAAACCTCTTACGGAAACCTTTTTAACTCCATAGTGTTTCAGTGTTTCACTTCCTTACAAGAAACACAAAATCTCTCTTTTTCTAAAGTTTTCCTTGCTTCCTATTCTATTTTTTGCGAACATGATCTCCATTAAAATCTCATGGGCTTATCAATTATCATGACTACCAAGATGGCTTAATAGAGCCCAACACATGAAGAAAAAAGGTAAGTAAGACATGTTTTAAAATACGCTAGAACTTGACCCGCATCTCCGGATGTTTGATTTAATTTATGTTTAATGTTAATTTTTAAACCGTCGGTTTTATAAAAAAAGATTTCATATAAATATTTTATATTTTGTAATTTGAAGATTTAGTTAATTTCTTGAAAATGTTATCTTTGTTAAATATTGGTACAATATTAATAATAGTCAATATATGAATATCGATTAATTAATATTGGTACAATATTAATAATAGTCAATATATGAATATCGATTTGGTTATATAAATTTTAGAAATATACATTTAATTAATATTGGTACAATATTAATAATAGTCAATATATGAATATTGATTTGGTTATATAAACTTTAGAAATATAATTAAATAATTTAAATTGATTATAAATGAGTGGAAGATTCTGTAAATATGAGGAAACATAAAAAAAAAATATTTAATTTATTGTAAATGCAATAGCTAAATGTGTAAATAAAAGAAAATACTAAAATAATATCATCCAAATTACCAAACAATTTTCTTTTATTATGTTATTCATGTTTCCAAACAGTATCAAAAGTACTTTAGTTTTGACCGGTGGTTTAGATTTGGTTAATATAGTATAGATTTGGTTAATTAACCAACTCATTTTCACGCAAGGCTCATGACCAAAGCCCATTACGTTTTCTTTACAACATTTTAATAGGTCTACGTTTTGTTTATATTAACCTAGGACCTAATTAATTATCTTATATCTAACCATCTCTAATCTCTAACCATAAAATTAGACTCATACTCATAATTCACATAACCACAAACTTAATAAACACATGAAATCCCTTAAAACAAAATTGGAACAAGAGTTTGTATAATTCACTGCCAACATCACATATTAATAACCTAAAAACCATAACTAATATATCCAGAGGAAAAACCACTCAGTTTGTTTAATCTATTGCCAAATTCAATTCCAATTCAAAACTACATATTTGGTTTGCCTATTTATTTAATTCTTATATTGTTAATAAATATTATTCTATAATTGTCACAAAATAAATACTCGTGGTCAAGATCTATTATTAGTACACTCTCATTCTCCCCAGCCAACAAATGAGAATTATCTTCTAAAATAACGCTGTTGGAAACACTGCTGCAAGATAATCATTGTAATAACTAGGGAGCTTTAGTTCTCTTTGCATAATAAAAATACAAACTAGTAATGCCAAGATTCAACCACAGAGAAAGAAAATTAGATTTTGCTCGAATGCTTCGGAAAATAATATTGTTCGCTTTTACAATATTCATCACTGAAGTAAGGTACAACTTTCAATTTCTATTTGCCACCATAGCGAAAGCAAATTAGATTTCACTAAGAGGCTTCTAAATATAACAAACATTGTTGGCTTTCTAACATTCTAATCGGCTTGCAGTCTCAGTATCTCCTTGGCTGTTCTTGACCTGAAGTATGGCATGTTCGTCTGAAAAACGATAGAAACAAGACAAAATAAAAACAGGATACATGCTTTATATCAATCTTCGCTCACCAAATTCTCTCGTCTTCTCTATAAGAATTATCTAGGGGATCATCTCCAGAAGTAAATGTAAATCTTTTAGCAAAAGAAAAAAGTAAATAAATGTAAATCTTAGATGATATATTTTTATTACCTGGCTAAAATTCAGCCCCAGCCCTCTACTGTAAAAATCTATGTATTTAAGCATAAACATCCCACAGTCGTACCTGAGACAATTTGCAAAAGAGGAATATCATCAGATCTATAATATCATAACACAAACTGTTATAATAGAGCGGTTGCATTTAGTTGCGGTTAATCATATATTACAATGGTAAAAAAATTGTCACACAACCATCTGAAGATGGTATCGCAGAGGTAACCTAAGTAGCAAACTATCAGAAACTTTGATATATTATGTTTTCACCTGCACAGAACTCATATCAAGATGAGTTGGTTAATTAACAATTTTCCTTTTCAGTATAGATGTGTTCTAGCTTGGCTTCTTACTGGTCGATCCTGTTTAGTAGGCTCTCTTCAACGATTAGGTGCTTCCACTTGATATTTGGTGCCCACCCTTCCAAGTTCACCTTGCAAACCCTTACAAAAAGAGTGAAACCCACACCACCCAGTTGTTCAATTTGAATGTCACTTTATTTTTTTCTCTAATCCAATATTTAATAGAGTCGAGTGTTTGATTTAAAATTCTTTCAAGGAGGATATTTGTTTGGCTAATGTCAACACATACACACACACACACACATATATATATATATATATATATATATATATATATATATATATATATATATATATATACAAAGATTATGCACTTCTCATTTTATTTAGTGATATATTTAGTCCACAAAAAGTCATCAGCATGAAATTTTAGAGCCTATTTCGAGGTTTAAAGCAAAACTGATTTTTATTTGAATAAAACTTGGGTTCACCCTATGGTGAACTCTCAAATCCACCTCAATTGTTAATACCAATCAAAGTGCCATGTAGGATTGATAAAAAATGAAAAAAAAAAAAAAAAAAGGTGAAAAGACGTCGATTAATTTTTTAAAAGCATCGATGGCTTCTTCTTCATCACCCACAAAGAACATTGAAAGCTTTGTTTATCAAAATCATAAACACTAAACATTAAATCTTAAACTCTCAGAATATCTCTTTACCCAAGGGTTTAAGATTTACTCAAAGGTTCATGATTTACCCAAGGGTTCATGATTTACCCAAGGGTTCATATGATTTACTCAAGGGTTCATGATTTATCCAAGGGTTTAGGGTTTAGTGTTTTTGGATTTAGGGTTTAGTATTTTGGGTTTAGATTTATGATATGAGGACAGATGATTGTAAACACTAATTTGACAAAAAAAACTTTCAATAATATGTGTGGATGATGAAGAAGAAGCCATAGATGATATTAAAAAAATTAGTCGTAGTCTTTCACCTCTTTCCTTTTTTTTAATTTAATTTTGTTTCTTTTTTTTACTAATCCTACATGGCATTTTGATTGGTGGTAACAGTAGGGGTGAATTTAAGAATTCACCATAGGGGTGAACCCAAGTCATTCTCTTTTTATTTTAATTAACACTAGGATAAGATCTGCGCCTTGCGCGGGATGAAGATGTTATTTTCATAATGTTTTAGATAAAGAAAGAATAGTTCGATTTCATTTCGATTAGAGGTGTTCAATCCGGATATCAGGTTGGTTTGATTCGGTATTTCGGTTAGTAAAATATAACAACTATTCTAAATACATATCTACTTCGGTTCAGTTCTGTTTATATACTGTCTATTTTAAATTTATTCGATTTTATACTAAAAAACATAATTATTTAGTTTGAGATCATACTATATATTATATGAATTTTAGGATCATGTTGTCAAAAGTCATTTATTAAAAAACTATTATATATTTAAATAAAAGAATAAAAAATGCTTATATCATTTAATAAAATATTCAAATCTAAAATTAATATCCAAGTTTTTAATTTTGAAAAAAAAACAAAAAAAAAAAACAAAAGAGAAGCACTAAATAAAAGTTTATTTATTCTTCCATATTTAGTGTTCATCAAACTAATATGTCTTTGACTGAATACAACTCTGCTTGTTTAAAGATAAACAATAGTTGAAAAGAATTTCAACTAATTGTTTTATAATCTTTACCTCAATTTAGTCAATGTTAAAATAAAGAAAAAATATCAAAAAGACGATTAAGAAAATAAGAAGCCTCAGTTGCAGTAAATTGTTAGTTAATTATAGTTCAAGTGATTTACAAATTTAATTATAATTCAAATTATATAACAAATAGATATTCACGCGTCGTTATAAATAAATATATATATATATATATATATATATATATATATATATTTACATGTTTCTACTTTTGATCGGTTTTTTTCAGTTTAATCGGTTATAAACCAAATCATATACAAATCCTACAGAAATCACATTCATTTGATTTGTATGGTATATGTCAAAACAAAACCATATTATCTATTTATGTTCGGTTCGGTGCTGTTCAATTTTAGCATATTTAACATCTCTAATTTGGATATTAGTTGTTTTGGGTTGTTGTTTTTATGTCTTAATATCCTATTGTAGAATTAGATTTTAAATTCATATTTTTAACCTTAAATGTGAGTTTTATATTATACGGAAAACATAAAATACATAGAGTGAACACATTTATTATAGTGTGAAAACATTTATGTAAAATGTGAATGCTCATTCTTAAATCATTGTGATTCTTAAATTATTGTGAGACTGTAACGTTCCATTATAATGATAACACATTTCTTAGAATGCTTCTCCTTTAATATAGGAGATTATATAACTACCATTCTAAATTCATATTTATTTTTCGTTTGTTTGGATGCTTGAGATTTTTGTTTTTTTTTATAAACCAAAGATTATTATTTATTTGATTTCATATTATATGAATTTTAGAGAATCCTGATATCAACCAATGGTTTCATATTATAATTTATAAACAGATGCAAAATCAAATCAAATCTGGATAATAATTTAAAAAAAATAATAATAAAGGCAAATTGTTTCATTACAATTTGGTCAATAGTGAAATTAAGCATTAAAAATAATATTTCATAATCCTATAGAATTAGAATCTTCACATGCAATGAATATTTTAATTAATATATATACTCTTTTCAACATGCTATGTATGTATATGTAAAAATATAAAAAGTAGTTGATAAAGATATAATGATACTGTTAATTAATATTTAAAGACAATTTGGTTCAATATAACAAATGAAAGATAAAATTCTTGAAATAAAATTAATTAAAAGAAAAATAGGTTTACAAATTACTGAATATTTTTTATCATATATGGAAATCAAATTATATACATAAAATTTTGACCAATGTCTTGAAATTTTTTTCCCAGCTCTTCCAATTCAAAGATTCTCGAGAAACCGATTTAACACCCCCATCTCAGCGGTACATAAAGTTTTAGTTCCAATCGATGAAGCACACGTAGAGCGAGAGAGAGAGACTTTAGACCGTTAAAAAGTTGCAAAGTCTCATTTAGATCTGAAGTTTAATTTTCAGATATACACTCTTTAAATGGTCCTCCCACTCAAATATGTCTAGTTAGTGGGTTTTTGTTTGTTTGGTTTGCATTCGGTTAGTTCGATTCGGTTTCTTTCAAATAGAAAATTTTAGTTCTATATTCGGCTAGTTTGGTATCAAATAATTCTACCAAATTTAACCACTACTTTTTAAATTTTATTAAATTTCAGTTAAATTGGTTACAATTTATTTAAAAATAAACTGTTAAATTGAGTTAGTTTTGTCAGTTCTGTTTGAAACTTGGTTAATATTAGTATTGTTTGGTCGAAATATATATTTTTTTTAAATTGAGTCAAACCGAATCACACCGAAAATTCTAGCCTAAACCAAAAATTAAACATTTCAGTTTGGTTCGGTTAGGTTTGGTTAATAACCGCAGGCGTTGTACCAATTGAATGAACCGGAGCATAGTATGGTTAGGGTTCATTGATTCATGTTTACAACTAAACCGGTTTAGGTGGGTAATAACATAGATGGAGTTGGAAAAGAAACATGTACGGTTGCAAAAATTATAAACTGTAGTCTCTCTGTCCTAACAGCATCTTTTGCTTCCCCCTCCCCCCCCCCCCACCACCCCACCATGTGCCCCCCCCTCCCCCCCCCCCCCCCCACCACGTGTCCTTCGTGAATGGTGTTGTTGTATGGGTGCGGTAAAAAAATATACAGATTCATTCTCCATCGAAAACGAAGACAAAGTTACGTGTGTGACAATCATTAATCACCACTGTCGTGAACCAAGACAAAGAAATCTGGAGAATGATGAAGGCCGCCGAAGGTAAAAGCGTTTCTTGGTGTGGTCAGAGCAATGATAGTGCTCGTTTTTCTCTAAGTGATTGTCCGTGATAATGAATACCTTTTCTGAGCTTCCGATGCTGTCCATACCTCACATATATAATAGTTTGGAGAGGTGTAAGAGAATACTCCATTGGCCTCCATGAATCGCAAGATTTTGACAATGCTCTCTCTCTCTCTCTCGTATTTAACGTCTTTGGATTCACGTGAGATTCTTCTCAATCTCATAGTCGAGCAGTTCAAAAAGTATTTACTATTTTTCAACTATCAACTTCGGTAAATAAACAACGTCAAAATCGTTAGGAACAAAAAGATAAAACAACCACATGCTTAGAATTAGCAAATTAGGAACTATTTTTTGTGAGAAGTTTTATTGAATCGACACGTCAGCACGCTAAATTTCAAAGTGTTGTGAAGATGACACGTGGCTAATATAATGTGAACGCATTTATTGACAATGCTTCTCTTTAATATATAAGGGATAGACAAAAGAGAAGAAAGAACAACATAATATAATTAAATACATTTATGATATTTTAAATATTATATACTAAAAATAACATTAGTTTGCAATATACACTACTACACTATTTTTATTTATGTCATCCACTTGTTCACCATTAAAAGATTCATGAAAATATAATTGTCTTGCCACTCAGATGATCCACCGCCACTTCATCAGAGTCTCGAGAAAAAGAACAAAGAAATTATATGAAACTCGTTTAATCTCAAAGAATAACTCGAAAAGAGATGTATGACAAGTTACAAGAGATGCTACAAAAGGTTGCTAGCAAGTAGTTCTCCTATAAAATATCAAGAGGATAACTGACAAAATTGAAAAAAAACACAAGGATCTGTCTTGAGAAACTCAGTGCTTATATCTCATTCCTTTTAACACTTTTAATGAAGATGATGAAGCTGATAGGACCGTATTTTATAAATTACGGGAAACTGAATATTGTAAAAATAAAATTGATAAAATTATACCAAAGATTAAGAAAATGATGATATAACTGTAGAGTCGAGATATTATCTCTTTCCTTAACTCAAAATACGTCCCGTAGTGCGACGGTTCGATAACGTAATGAGTCCCAGGATACAACTACAAACAATCTTCTGAATTTGCGTCACTCTATCAGAAGCCTGGCGAAACGGTTTTGTGTGTACTCTCAGACTCAAAAAAAAAAAAAATCAAAGAGAAAGATAAAAGAAATATGGAGGATTGTATATTTTTTTCTGTATCAAAAAGAATGAATTTCCGACAAATGTTTCTCTTCCTATATATAAAAGATGAAACACGTTACACACTTATTTTTTTTTTAATGCTGATTTATCATGATATTACAATTATTAGAAATATTACATAGACGATTTGACAACCGACAATACTACCTGTCTTATGAAGATCTATCACTAACTGCATCATCTGAGCCGTACTATGAAAATAGACGATTCGACAACCGACAATACTACCTGTCTTATGAAGATCTATCCCTAACTGCATCATCTGAGCCGTACTATGAAAATCCACACCTGACCAGATTTACTTGCGCCATGTTGAAGATCTCTTGTAATCATTCCTTCTATAATCTGCAGAATTGCCTGTAATCATTCCTTATTATGGAGCCAGCCACTAACGTCTATAATCTTTATGAGTATTTGATTCTCATAATTAACATTCTTGTACGTTAGTTTTGAAAGCCATAAAGTGGTTTGACCAAATCACAAACCCATCAATATGCTTTTATTGAGTTTATATTTTTATGAATAAGATTTCAAAATATATTAATTGATATAATATCTAATAATATATTTAAATCTAAATTCAAATTCAACTATCCAAAGTGACAAATTTGCTAAGTGTTTATAATTAGCCAAATTTAAAGCTTTTCCAATCTTTACATATTATTCACTTTAGACTTCCATTTCTCATTCAATATAACTCCGATTTTGACAAACAAATACACTAACTCATAGTGTTCACGGTGACTATTACATCGAGCCCAAATTCCGTTCTTTTCAACAGACGTCTCCGTCGAAAAACCCATCGAAAAAATGGTCCACACCACTTTGTCAAAAACGAGTTCCAACAGAAGCAAAGTCAGATGAGGGGTGTCACAGGCTTACTCAGAAAGCCCATGCGGAGCTTGGCAGCAACCCTTGAATATCGAGGCAGCCTTCTTTCTAGGATCATGTTGAGCGGTTTCGTGTTACTTTGCGTTCATCAAAGATACTATTCCAATATATGACAATTTGTGTATGGATGACCTCAAACTCAACTTAGTCTTTATACATAGTTCTAAAGGGTCTTTCGAACAAGAGCAGTCAAAGTCTTCTCATTAGGACTCAAACCAGACTCAATCATCTCATTAAACAAACTCCTCGCCAAACCAGGCTTCCCTGCTCTCCCCATAGCCTCAAGCAAAGTATTATACACAACAACATTAGGCTTCACATCCATAGACTTCATCTCCTCCAACACATACCTAATCCCATCGTAATCCCCCGCCTCACCAAACATCCTCCCCAGCACAGAGAACGCCACAGCGTCAGGCTTCCAACCCGTAGCCACAGCCCTCTCGTACAAGCTCACAACCTCCTCGACCTTCCCTGACTTGGAGTAAACGTCAAGAATCGCAGAGTAAGTCACCTCGTCAGGCATCAAACCCGTCTTGTACATCCTCTCGAACCACTCTATCGCCTTGTCGTAAAGGCCGCATACTCCTTGAGTGAAGCGAAGACCATTGTTTTGTCTTAACGATGATGTGCGACGTACTAAATGACGCCCGTCTCGTGATAATGGTCAGTGACATTCTTGATTTAATATCAGATTCCACCTGATCTTATGAAAATACAGTTTCAAAATCTTGGGCTGGAATGCATGGTGAATGAAGGTATAGATAAAGGTGATAGGTTTTGTTTGTATGATTGTATCTATGAGTTTTTTTCGTTTGTCTAGCATTTTCTCTTATTCATCATATCCTTGCTTTTAGTTGAATTTGTTTTCACATTCAATTACAAAAACCAAATGTTATAGCTTGATTCAAAATTTATAGGCTTGATTGTAACTATGTAGTATTTGGTTAATCAAAACAAATGAGATAAAGTATAAATACACATAGATTTAAGGAATAAATGGTCTTGCTACATATCTGAGATTGAAAGAAAACTCTTTAAATTACTTGTATATAAGAGTTTGATAACAATTTGTATATCCTCCATGATTTATGTTTAATTTTATATTATTAACATAGAATAAGCAATCATATAATAAAGATATACATTTTTTCTATATGTTATAATTTAAATGTTTAATAATGATTATAAATTACTAAAACTGCTAAAAGTCTCACATTAAAATTTTGTGATTAAAAGTTTAACATTTTACTATAAAAATATAAACGATCATAAAATCATATGAGTAAAATTTTTCATTTAATAAATATTAAAAATATTATATATATATATATATATATAAAATACACAAATATTTTAATTACAAAATATTTACAAGAAGTTTTAAGATAAATTATAAAAAATTGAGAAATTTACAAGAAGTTAATTTTGAAATTTACTAGAAGTTTTAAGATAAATTACTCCCTCCGTATCAGTTTAAGTGGTGTTTAAAGATTTTGATTTTGTCCCAAAATAAGTGATGTTCTCACAATTCTAGATAAAATTTAATGTCATTTGAAATTTTTGACCAATTATAAAATACTGCATATTTTTCTTATTGGTTGCTTTAATAAATTACATAAAAGTTTGTGTTTTCTTAATATGAGTGCAAAAACCTTAAACATCACATAAAATGGGACAGAGGGAGTATTAAAACTATTAAAAGTCTTACATTGAAAATTGTGTTTATCACAAGTTTTGATTTTTATTGTAAAAGATACTTGATAATAACTAGTTTTACTTATTAGTAACATTTTTTAGCACAGAGATAAGGCACCAATTCTAACAAGCAGATTTGAACAGTTGCATCATCAACCCTCTTTTATTTCATATTGTATGTTACCCAATTTATGTGATCTGGAAGAATACAACTTATAAATCAGCCCTAATAATAATAATAAAAATAAAAATAATAATCAAAACGCCATTAAAAGAAACAATGCTACAATTTTGGTCTGGCTTTTCTGTCTACACCTCGTTTGAAATATTCTTTTAGATAAAAGTTTTAACATTTTCAAATAATTATACAAAGCCAGAACAAAAAATCAAACGGACAATGAAGAATAACATCTCGTACAACGTCAGAATTGATATGATAACCCGAAACGTCAGAAAAAAAAAAGCGACAAGAAAAAGTCCATTTTGTTTGGTTTTAGACAAAAACAGTAACATACTTTTGGTCAAACTCTGTAGAAGAGAATCAATCTCCCTTGTGAATCTCACCCTCCTGTCACCATCTCCAATCCGTCACTTTCCACATTAAATTAAGATTCAGAAACCCTACATATACACCTAGGTTTAGGGCTTCGCTTTACCAGAGAAAAAATGGTTCTTTTCTCCTTTTTCTCTCTTTCCTCTTTTAATTAATCAACCACACGTTATAATCTGGAACTCTACAGTGCACCGAAATCCCACAGATGTATAGTACTCACAGCCGTTGATGAAGACGAAGCAACGGCCACATGTCTATCATTGGCAACGATAGCATCAACTTCTCCTACTCTCTCTCTAAAACTATAGAGATATTCTCCTCCCCTCCGTACGTCCCACACGCGCATCACTCCCCCTGCGCACATTAACGCATGCAGTGTATTAACACACCCCATCACTCTTCTCTGCGCTGCTCTACTCACCCGAAACTCACAAACCGTCTCTTGCGTCCTCACCCTGCGCACAATAGCGTTACCTCTACTATCCATTCTAACGTACACCTGATCGTTAGCATCAAAACCCGTCACTATAAGTCCTCTCCGTTGCTCCTCGTCCTCTCCGATGATCACTCCTTGGTTTCTCAGATCGATCACCATGATTCTCCATCCTGTACACGCCACTGCTGTCTCTCCCCCGGAGATTCGAAGCCGGCCAAGAGACATCGTTACCTCCGTTAACGTGTGCCATCCCATAACAGCTTCCGGATCGGTGAGTGAACCACCAACGAACGTTGTTACTTCGTTGATACAATCCCAAATGTGAAAAGCCCGACCCGGAACACCAGCAAAAAGCCCAACCCAGTAGCGTCCACAGCCCGTGAAATCCACCAACGCGCCGTCGTTAACGATATCTCCGACGAAAGCTGTGCGCGTGTGACTACCCACGCCGTTCATTTCCGCCACGTGGATGTCTCCGTCCATCGTGGCGAAAACCAATGTGAGATCCGAGGTAACGATGCCCGAGACCGCACGGGAGAATCGTCCAAACCGGTCTCGTGGAGGCGGACGTAGCGTCCTGACGTGGAGATGGCTATTCAAGAGGAAGAGACGAACTGTTCCGTCGGCGAAACCCGCAGCTAAATAGAGATCGGAGAGTCTGAGACAGCGGCAAGAGAGACTGTCCGGCTCGTCCACATCAGACGGATCAAAATTGAGTGTGGCGTGTACGTACGAACGCGTCTGGAAGTTTCTAGCTGTCCGATGCCAGTAGATGAACTCATCTCGCCATGTGTCATGCATCAAACGTGTTCTTGCCCAGACTTGGCGAGTTAGGAGTTGCCACAGATGGTCTGAACGAGAAACAGCCTGCCACATTGTGCATACCTATAATAACAAATATTAGTTGGTATCAGCTTAATAATAATATTTCACATTCGGGAGTGTATTTATATTTTTTTTTGGTCAATGGGAGTGTATTTATGTAAATATAAAGTACGCCTGAAATGGCAGAGATGAATTGATATTACTAGTTTTGATAAAAAAAAAAGAATTGATATTACCAGCAACGATACCATAGATCGATAATCTGCATTCCTATATTTACATGAGGTTATATGTACATATATATATATATATATATATATATATATATATATATATATATATATATATATATATATATATATATATTAGAATGGTTACTATTGAATTTTGTTGGTACATACCTTAATAAATGAAAAAAAAATATTAGTAAATTTGTATTCCAGCTTAATCAAAACTCTAAGAAGAAGAGTGGTTAAATACAAAAAAAATGACGATGGTAAAACTGAATATAGAAAGACAAATATTAACATTAATATAGTTGTTGGTACATAACTTAACATTAATAAATAAAAACAAATATTAGTAAATTTATGGTATTCCAGCTCAATCAAATTTAAGAGTAAGAGTGGTAAAATACAAAAAATAAATGAAGGGGGTAAAACTAAAATTTTTTTTTGTCAACGGGTAAAACTAAACTTAGAAAGAAGAAATAGCCTCTTTCTCAAAAAAAAATAAGAAATAGCCTCTAGTTAAAATTAAATTAGTAGGCCTGCAACGAAGCATGAAAAACTATATAGGGACTAGGAGGATGGAAAGACAGCGACAGACTCAGACACAAGCTCTGCGTAAATATGTCTTATTGAAATTACAACTCATTGTATAAAAGATTATTTATTATCAGAATGTTAGATATGTATATGTTCATTTGATGCGACTAATCAATCTCTGCAAGTTACAGATTAGCAACAGAGGCCCTAGTAGATGGAATAACGAGATAAGCCCTACTCGCATGTCAAAAGAAAAAGCAAATCAATGTGATATTAATACCCCCACCCCGAAAACAAATAGGTTCTGGTTTTTAGGTGCTTTTGTTTGTAAATTTATTAGTGGACAGATGAAGATATTAAATGAGCGGAAGTTGTCAAACAAAAAAACGAGAGGAAGTAACAGATCGAAGCTGAACATGAGATTACGACTTTGCCAACAAGCATGCCCTTCTATCTTTCATTTCCAAGAAAGGATAGCTTTAAGCCTGTTTTGTTAAAAGTGGAGCTTCCCATTAATACATATATTTTATACATATATACTTGAGGTTGTAACACACGATTCTCTCTCTCCAAGAATCCGTGGACCTACATTCTCCACATTTACTATGTATATAGTATACTTTTTGATATATCATTTATATTCTCTATACATATACGTATGTATATAGTGTACTTACTTAATATATCGTGTATATTCTCTACATTTACGTATGTATATAGACTATAGTATACATAATATATCGTATATATATATATTCTTAATCGAACGCAAAGCGTTGTTTTCATTTCATCCTACTGCTCAAGAAACCCATTCTAGAAACGATAATACATCAAGTGAAACTATAGGTAAACATTTAGCAGTTAAGACAAAGACACAATGGCATGACCGCATTTACCAAATGCAACAGCTGAGAAGTGAACTTATGGTTTCAGAGGAAGTCAGCGAACTTAAAATTCTTATACTCATCACATTCAGATTGTCATGTTACAAATTACACCTAAGGTCATTTAGCTTATATCTATTAGAAGAACGTATCGTATACATATAAGATGGTTTTTGATCAGCCAACTTGCAGAGCGGCAGAAAATATATATGTACAATAATAAGTTTAATAATTTTCTACCAAAAAATGTTAGAATTCATTACAAGTACTTGTAAGCTACCGATGAAAAATCAGTGAAGACGTGTTTTAAAGATCTATCGATATAAGAACCGAAAGGAAATTTATACCTTATTTCAAAGATATTTATGTTTTTGGTAATAATTAGTTTAATTAGTTTAATTATTAATAATAGTTCAGTTAATAATTGTTATTGTATGATAAACTATATAATATAGATAATTTTCATTGTAAATGATTAATATTAGTTTTGAAAGAAGTAAAATTTCCATCATTACGAGAATAAGTAATGTTAACAACCAGAGCTTAAGTTTCAAAAAGAAAAAGAAAGATACAAGAGCCTAATGTTGAACTGTAAAGAACACAATGTAATCTAGAGACACCACGTGCTCTAAGAGACCCATAACATTGGGTTCCATGTGCTTTTTTGGCATATGTAGTGCCCATACTGTCGTCTCTTTTGACTGAGAATGTTAGGGAAAAAACAAAAGATAAACCCACTTCGATGGGAAAGATCGATGAATCCATGATCAATTTCAAAGTAAAAGCCAACTATGAAAACTCTATTTAAACCCTTAAATCTCTGACAAAAGGGTTATGCTGTAAACCTCACTGGAGTTTCTAATATATAGTTAAATGCAAATTTAGAAGTTTAATATATTAGAAAAATACCATGGAGTTAATAGATACACATATAGAGAGAGAACGAAAAAGGGAATGAGTTGTCAGAAGCACTGCATGCATTACTCACTGGATCATAACATTGACAGGAAAAAATTAACAAAAGCAGGACGCAAAAAATGCACATATGTACTTATATGTTATTCCTCGTTGCTAGATATGAGGAAAAAACTACACACTATATATATTTATGAAAAGAGGCGCAAGTTTTGTTGAAAAAAAGATATGTACGGCTAAGAGAATACATAAATCTTGTATATATGTAATTTTTTGTGTATGTATATAATAGCCAAAATGTGGTACTAAGTATGACTTAAGATTGGCATAGCAAAAGGACAGGACCTTACTTGTAGGTTTCGTTGTCTTTCTCTTTTTTTTTTTTTGTCATCTGTTAGATTAACTTAAACCAAACGTGAAATACAACAGCTAGCCTTTCTCTTTTTTTATATGAGTACATTTTTTTTGCTCAAAGATGTTCAGCGACATTTTTTAGTTTTACGAGTCTATCTTGAGACGTCACTCTCTAAGATTTGATTTTTAGACTAGAAAGATAATACCGTTATAAATAGATTAAAAATAACTATTAAATGTATCTGCCATTGAACTAAAGACTGGGCCTAATTGACGATATTTTTTGAGTCAAGAAAGTGTTTAAATTAATTATTATCAGAAGGACTTTTCTGTCAAAAAGTGGATTTTCTCTTATTAAAATGATTTTTTCCATCATGCCAAGAAAGGAAGATCTTAAAGGCAACAAGTAAAAAAACCTGATTTTGTGCCCTAGTATTAATATTAGAATTTACATGACTGATTTCCAAAAGATACACAAACGAAATTGGGGGCCGGGGGATGTAAGGTCTCCTTGGTGGATCCAGAAATAGACATTAAAAGGTACGAAATGTTTCCGAGTGAACAAAGAAAAAGAGTAATTTTATTGGGTAAATGTAAGACAAAAAGTTTCTAAAACGAAAAAAGAAAAATAAAGCCCCAAAACCATATGATATGTGAAAGAGACATCAAGTTAATGTCGTCTTGTTAGACATAAAAGTTGGACTTGGACCCATCATAGAAACACAGAAAAGGGCGGTTACCTTTCCAAAGGTCAGTTTTTTTTGTCTCTTCATAATTCCACTCAATGTAACTTCTAGTATCATTTAATTATGAGTTTATGATGTTGATAAAAAATTACATTATGATTTTGTGATATAGTATAGGAATTTTTTTTAAATTGATACCATGAAATCATATGCAAAAAAGAAAAATCTAAGCCTATAGAATCAACACCTAAAGTACAAAACGAAACAAGCAGTACATTTGACTAGACCAAGATTGTATATTTTCCCTGATTTTGACTTTGTTTTGTCCTTTGTAAGATCTATGTGGCTTATTTTCCTAGCTTATACATAGTAAATGAATTCTGATAGTGTCATGTTCGTCATCTAGTAGGATCTACTCTATAAAATGATTATACATGTATCTCGAACGTTACGAAGCTATTATAAATAAATTACCCGGAAAATGTTGGCAAGAGCCGGTGCTGCGTCGACTAGACCTGCAGATAAGGAAGCGTCAACGGCAACTTGAACAGCAAGAGATTCGAGGAAAGGTTCCGGCCAGACGTCGTTGGCACTGTGGCGAGGGCGAGATGGAGATGGGGCCTCGAAAACGCCGCCGCTTCTGCCAGCGACTGAGCTGAGACCACCACTTGATTCACCGTTGTCGGAAGCTGAAGAGGAGGAAGACATGTAAAGGGTTTTCTGAGGAACAATGGAAGGAGAAGGAGAAGGAGCAGCAGAGAAAGAATGGTGGGGGAGAAAGGAAGCAAAATACGAAAAGTGTAGATAAAGACACTTCTCGAGGTGGGGGACCCAGGTTGGGGAGTTATGTTTTTTTACTCTGTAATTTTTCTTTTTATTTCAATTATAAATGGGACAAAATATAAAGTTAAATAAACCTAGAGATTGATCAATATTACTAGCCTAAGTTATGATCTGAAAAGATGTCTTCCAAGGAACACATAAACCTGACCTTGTTTTGATTTATATGGGAAAATAAAACGTTTTTTGTCCTAATCTTTTTGATAAAAAATTTACATCGGACATTTCTGCTCTAAAAGATTAGGACAAATAACGTTTTATTAGTATATCTTAGACTAAGAATGTGAGACTGGTGCAAGCTTCTCAAAATCATCATATAAATTTTAAAAATCATTAGTCTATGAAGCAAAAGTTAGCATGTCCATCATGTTCGTAAACATGTCCATTTAATCTGAGCATTCCATCTAAAATCGGATTAAATGAACCTTTATCTCTCTATGCATGATGTTGTCTATAGTAATTCTTCCATCTCGTTATGTATGGCTGAAGAACTTATGTTGCTCACATACAGTCTGAATTATCAGTACCTAATTGATATTTAAGATTCTAATATGCCCACTGATATTGTCATTATCGTTCCATGACGCATCAATTTAACAAGTTGTGATTAGAGATATCTAAAGAGTATTGTCTTAAAGATCATGATATTGTCTTGACAAAACACAATTAACTTCTGCCCAAATTTTATAATAATAACATCCTAAAATTTTTTTACTTCCCTTCACCACAAAAAAAAAAATAAGAAGGATAATCTGGACAGAGGAATAGAGATATTTGGAGGCGACCAGCAGAGACGCAACCCGTTAGATATCGGATCGAGGTGAAGAACAGAAAAATATTTGCCAAAGGTTGGTGTGTTTACGAGCTACTCCAGAAGTTCAACTGAAGATCTACTTAAAGGACGTGATGACAACTCGAAACGAAGTGGCGATCATGCTACCAATTATTTCTATCGCGGATATGTCTGAAAGAACTTGAATAGCATTTATCAGTCCCCATGAACAAAGAGTCATTTGGCTTGTGGCAATGCGGAACAGCCGCATGACTCTACCCTTCTCCAAGAAAGGTTCTGATGGAACCTGATTCCGCATAGATCACTGAAAATCATCTTGTATCCATCAGGCGGTGACACATGACAACTATCATTACCCGAAGAAATGACATTCGCCACGCGATCTACTAATGTAGCAGAGGTTCATTCAGAAATAGTGTTAGAAGGTGTAACATTGAGAGCATGTGATGGAGAATCCTATTAAGTATCTGAAGAAGAGTCCAAAGAGGAGTAATTGACAAATAAATGGTCTTCGGTTGATGAAGAAGATGTAGGTACTGTTAAAGATCAGATCTTTTCTCAAAAGAGACGAATTACTTTTAGTGAAAAGGATCTAAAGAAACAGAAATGAATATAAGAGATTCAGTTAAAGTGATACACATCCAATGAAAACGAAAAGTTGTCAATACAAAATCTTCACTTGCATGTGGTATACTGGTTAGGATCGGTTTCCAGTAGTATAACCAATTTCATTTTTAAACCGACCAAATTGAGGATTCGAAGTTTGGTTGAATAAAAAAGAAGTAATGTATTACTGTTTTAATAAAGTTATATAACAAATATTAAAGTGATTTAAAAAAATAGACAAAAAAAAGCATCGCAACATTTCTTTATATGTGTTGTATTTTGTGAGACCTGTTGTAGTAATGAATTAAATTTCAAACTTGCCAATATCTTCTTGACACACTTTTCTTTTGTAAAAAAAACACTTCCTCCAATGTCATCACCCAAATATGAACTGGAGTCTATGTTCCAAACTAAATAGTAGAGATCCACCATTTATCCAAATGGTGTTTTTCTGAATCACTTCCCGATATTTCCATGTGTTTTGGATTCACTGACACGGTATCACAAGTCACTTTCTGATATGTTATTCATCATTTCACTATTCTAGCACAAATATGTTTAATTTTGGAGTTCTAAACGGATGTGTGACAAAAAAAATAAGTTAACTTTCGTGATATAGACAGCCAAATCAATATCTTGAGCCTTTCACATAAATCAGACATCTGGATGTGTTACACATCGGCTGTGCCATTTTCAGATGATTAAATACTTCTCTAGCTTAGTTATAAAATGTGTCTGGTTAGTGAATGTAGTAGGAGTAGTTGACAAATAAATGGTCTTCGGCTGGAGCTCATAGCCCTTTTTATAAAGCAGCTGCTGATGAGGGGGTAGAATGTGTAGTTTAATTAGCTTTATTTTCTGGTGACATTTTTGTTCCTTACATTTAAATATTACAAATATTTATCATCAAGTATATTATTTGAAATAATGTCAAATTATCTATCATCTAGGCATTTCCTTACCTTACGATTAGCATTTGGTAATGCATGCTTTCATTTTCAATTTGCTCCTAATAGACATCGGGTTGTTGATACGATACGATGTTCTAATCTAATATAGGCACCACTTTGTTCTTGGTTATGCTTTTAAGCTTTTAACTCCTTATAAAACATTATATGAAAATGAAATTGACAATTTGTGGTTGAATATGTGTTAATTAGAAGTTCAGTTTCAAGAATCATTGTAATACAAGAGACTTACGGACAGGGGCGGACCCAAAGAGGGATGGGGCATGTGCCACATACAGATTTGTATAAAACCCTTGTGAATAATTACGCAGATATATAAGTGTAGCTGTCTGGTTTAAAATGCTTCCTTGTGCCACACCCATCAGAGTTAGACGCACTAAAACGTGTGTTTATACTTTTTTCTACGCACTTTTTGGTCACTTTTTAATGTTTCTGTTTTCTCTTTATTTTTGCTACTTGAAACTATTTTTGATTTTCTCAATTTTCTACTTACGATTTCATAATATATACATGTCCTCTTGTTTCTGCCACATAAAACATTTATTTCTTTCGTTCAAAAAAAACATTTATTTCTTTCTTCATATGGTTTTTTTAATTTATTTAGTTTCACTCTAAGAATAATTTATACTAGTTTTAATTTTCAATATTTAGATCAATATACAAATTAAAAAGAAAAATTATTTTAAAATAAAAATATTATGTGCAATATATGATTTATAAGATTACTTAAATTATTATTTAAAATTATGATAATCAATTATCAAAATTTATGAAAATTATTTATATGATTAAAAATATAAAATCTGAAGGACTAGTATAATTTCTTTATTTTTTAAATAAATATAATATTATATTTTGAAATTATATTTAATATTCAATAAGTTTATATTTTTAAAAAAATAATAATTGTGGCATAGGCTAATTTTTTTTCTAGATTCGCCCCTGCTTACAGAATGTTTGGAATATATATAATCAGACCAACTTGTGGATAATTAACATCTATAGTTGTGGGTATTGATTCAATGATGTGTCTCCAGTTCATGCATTTACCCCACACTCCAATTCGCATGCATGAACGTGGGTTACCAGGATTCAGATCAAACCGATTTTTGACCCGGAAACTCGGCAGCGTTTGGACCGATAGGTATAAGATCGATCTCTATCTCTCTAGCTGCTTCGTGAGATTTGTTTGTCAATGGTTTTTCTCTTAGAATGTCGCTCTGCTGGAACGTGTTTATATATAGTTTTGCATGTTGTTCTGCAACAGTTCCCTGTGATATCTAAAGCTAACTAGTTCGAAACGGAATGTCTGTTATGATGAGTTCCTTTGGTTGGTCATTTTGTATACATCAGCCTCTGATCGCATATCATTTATTTGTTCTATATTTCTTAAACTAAATATCCTAATATATTCAAGTAAAATTGACACGATATGTAATGGAAGCAGAACAACCAAGAGAGAGTTGCGTATCACTGGTAGCGGGAAGCAAAGGAACACTAACTTGAAATCCGAGAGGTGAAGGAAGAAGAAAACTCGAATTTGTGATCTTAAAGCGTGATTATTTTGGTAGCTACTACAAAAAATTCAGTAAAAAGTTTGCTCTTCAGGTTATTTTGGTGATTATTTTGGGACTATCTGTGCCATCAGGTTGTGTCCTTTGTTCTTCAGCTGATGAGTCTCATTCTCAACTTTTCTTTGATTGTGCTTTTGCGGTTGCTACTTGATCTCGTTTTTGTGGCAGGTACATGGCGTCCCCCCCAGCTTCGTTGGCTGCTATCCTTGACCTGTGCCATCATCTTCAAGGCCCCCATACCGCTCGTGCTGTTTCTGTCCTCAAGCTGCTGAAGCAAGTCATCATCTACTCTCTCTGGCGTGAACAGAACGCTCGCATCTTCAAAAGCTCGCATCTTCAAAAGCGTATCAGTAACGCAGGAGGTGTTCTTCCATGTGTGGACCGTTCCATGCGAGATAGGCTGCTATCTATCTCGCAGCCCTCGAATGGTGTTGTTGCTCCCTCTCTTCTAGAGTTGTACTTTTGGTTTATGTTCCCTTTTAGTTAATGCCTCTTTCTTTTTCTTCTTCTTCTTTTTCATCTCTTCCTCTTCTTTTGCTCCTCCTTCTCTGTTTTCTTTTGTTCTTTAATAAGTTGTGTCTTTTCACAACAATGTAAACTCTAAAAAGTAGTATAAATTTTAACATTTAGACCAAAAAAAAAATCAGTGAAAATTTAGCTTTGGACTTTATGACAACTCGTAAAACATAAGTTTTGATCTCTAAATTTCTTGGAGTCATTTGTTTCTTAAAGCGTATTTATTTTTTCAGTATATTTTAAGAAAACTAGGTGTTTTTCTGAACCGTGTGCAGTAAAAAAAATTCAAAATTGAATTTATATTTAAAAAAAGTTTATTAAATATCATAGATTTTATTATTTTTACCAGTATTTAGATATATAGTTGATTTAGTTAAATATTTAATTAAGATAAAATGATTTTAAAAATAGATTGAAGAATATATATATTCAAATTATAATATTAGATAATATTTCCTATATTTTTATATTGGTTAAATATATTAAATCAATTTGTATTTTTTTTTAAAAATGTTAGATCAATTTGTATAAAACTAAAAAATGAAATAAAATTGTATTATGATCAAAAATTTAAACTAAACAATATTCATAAAATTTGTAGATATATAAGAAACTAATGAATTTACGTTTAGAAATCTATTTTTTTAAATGTAGCAATTTCGAAAGCTTTAGTAATCAGATTGTATAATTATAGAAAAGAAAATAAAGTAACATTTCGAAATTTGTGATTTTATATATGAATATATTTATTTTATAGTTGATGTATGAGATATTGCCATATTTTAAAAAGTTTACCAAAATTAAATATCAATGATAAATGTAATGTATGAGTTATTATTATATTTTAAAAAGTTTACAAAAAATATATCAACAATAAATAGAATAATCCATGTCATATTTGTTTGGAAGTCATATCATCATTTTTTTTGTGAAACTAATTGTATGGAAGTCATGTGACAAAATCACTTCTCAATTATATACAGGGGGATAAAAAAAAATCTCAAAAAACAAACATGAGTCCGACTCATATCATATTTTGCTTCACCTCTTATTTTGGTGGACATGTTGCAAGATATTTTGGATCATAACCATGAACAATGCAATGCCAAATATATAGTTAACACGCTTCCATACTTGAAATCTAGAAAGAGATAGAATATATTATGAACACATGTTTCAGAATGACGTATACAAAACACCATAACGCACAGAAGCTGATATGCGACATACATAAATGTTTCTGATAAGTGATAACACACTTTCATATCACTCAGATCTCTTTACATCTAGAGAGAGAGAGAGCACATTATTGATATAAAACAACCAAATACATAAAGATAGATTTATTTATGGATATTTGACTAGGACCTATTCCTTAGACAAGCATTTTATCGATGTCTTTAATCATGTTGACACACACTTGGAGCAGAGTCTCCGGGTTAGCCACGTATTCATCAATCTTCTCGTATGACATGTTCCACTTCACCACACTTCCACGTCCTCCTTGCTTCGGGGTCACCTGGACCGTGAATAGGAAGGTCTTGAACTCTTTCATCAGATCTCCCTCTACCACTCTGTACTTGATCATATTCTTCTTCGGCTCCATAGCCTCGATCCTATCCTTGGCCACTTTTGGCTTCCCATCTGCATCAAAAACGCATTTTTTTACCAATACAATCTTTAGCGTCCAGTAAATTATAGATGAATACAAGTTTTGCTTACCAAGAACATAGTTCCAGGTGACACGAGTGCCAACTCTGACCATCTCACCCTCTTGCACACTGACTCCCTGGATGTTTTCAGGAGAGGCAATAGACACGTCTTGTGGTCTTACTGCGAACATGTTATAGAATTTCGTGGCCGGAGCTTTGATCTCAACATCTGCCTCAATCTCTCCTTGTAAAGAAGACCTCAACATCGCCTGTGCCATTATTTTTCAGATGATTAAATATTTTTCTAGTTTGCTTATAGAATGGGGTGAGTTAGTGAATGAGTAGCTTCAAAGCTCATAGCCCTTTTATAGAGAACAATGTAGATAAGGTGGTATAGATTCATTAACGTAATTAACTTTATTCTCTGGTCACAGTTTTTAATTCCTACGTCTTAATAAGTTATGCATATCTATCACTTATATTAAAATTTCAGTTCAGAATCATAGTATAACAAGACAAGTTAGGAATGTTCAAAATATATGGTCCCTTTGGCTAGTGAAAGAATCAAAACAACTTGTTGGTAAGAAGTAAAGATTCTTGTACTCTATAATTGTGGGTATTGATTCAGTGATGTGTCTCTGCACCAAAGGCTATCTAACAAAGATAAGAGCAGAGCCATCTACAAAAACTTATCAATAATAATAGAGACTGAGATTCTGTTGAACCTTGAGGTCACGCATTTAGAGAGACTGCATCGAACACATTTTTATCAAAACACAGCTCCTCGTATTCCAATTCCCATATATCACTACCTCTATATATGCACGTTGGCTCTTCTTTCTAAAGAAATTTACAAGAAACTAGAAAATGTGAAGAAGATCATGAAGTTGATTTGCTGAATTTTCATTTCATTCTTGGCATTCCTGCTAAAGATTCAACGATTACAATCAGGTTTATTTATACAAAAAAGAGCAAAACCCTAGCTCACAAGACATATGGTTTATTTATTTCTGTGTATGAATGTTAAATTTATTTAAAAAAGAGTTTTTGCATAAGATGCTGACAAGATTTATTAAGTATATAATTAAATTGGTGCAAACACATAAATCAGAAAATCACTCTTGTTTATTTACTATTGTTTATGTAAAGTAAATCTAAATAATCATATTTATATATAATTAAATTTAAATGATACTAACATAGATATATAATATATTTTAATATGAATATCTATTAAATGAGACTTTATAATCACGAATTTATGATCATTCATATATTTTATAAGAAAATTTTTACATTATTGATAATAAAATCTTCAATGTGGGAATTTTAATAAGTTTTTAATTTATAATTGTTCTTGAAAATTCATTGCAAATTTTGAAATTAAAATGTTTATGTATTCTTATATGGTATATAGTTAATATATATATATATACATATTAAATGATTTTTTTACTCATATGGTTTTAAGATCATGTGTATCGTGTTAAATAAAAATGTTAAACCATTGATCATAAATTTTTGAACATCAGAATTTTAACAGTTTTAGTAATTTACAGTCATTTTTAAAATTAAAAATATAACATATACAAAAAATTAGATTTTAATTTTATAGTTAATTTGATTGTTTAATTTGTTTTAGGAATATAAAATTAAACAAAACTTATTGCGACATAAATTGTTATCAAGTATTTGTTATTAAAATCACTAATTGTCATATATATTTATTAGTCATATTTGGTAATTCTATTACTTTTATTTTAAAAAAGACAATAATAATATTATACACTTATAATTAATTTGATAAAAAGTATAATATATGTTTTTTTTAATGCTCAAAATCATCCTAATAATGACATTGGTGTACACTCAAAAGTTATAATGATCCTCGGTTAATATAATTATGCATTTGCCTCCTCATCATAATCTTGAACATATTGAATAAATATACAAGATTCAAAAATAATAGTCACCCTATGCAGTAAAAATCTATACGAAAATATATATATATACGATGTCACTGACATTAATATCTTATTCTTGACAAGTGATATGCATAATTCTTCTTTTATATGCATATTTTTTTGCAAAATCCCCTCCCTCCCTTTGTTATCTTTTCATTTTCTTTCCCCCTTCAGTTGTATTTCATCTATTTCAACTCTCCAAGGTATAATTTTCTGAATATCTCTTGATTTGTTCATCCCTGAAAGCTTTCCGATAAAAGGGAACTTTGCGTTTCATGATGCACTTGAGGTCGTTCAAGTTGCCTTTGAGGATATCAACGACCTAATTTTAAGACAAGATAAAAAAACAAAGGTGATTTTCTTTACTTGTTACACAAGAAATATTGGTTAGCTACCTGACTCATCCCAGGCCTCTCTATTGATGACTGTTGGATTGATAACGAAGCAGCCAGAAGCACGAGTTTAATCTGCCTCCAATCATAGTCACCCACCAGAGATGGATCTATCAGCTCTCTAATTTTGTTCTTCTTCATCAACGGTTTAGCCTGGGAAAAAGAAAACAAAAAGGAAATTTGAAAGGAACTAAAGTACACAAGTGGAGTTGCAATCACGGTTGTCTTGTTCTTTAGGACTAACCCATAGAACAAGACTTTGCTTGGAGTAGTCGAGAGCTCGCCGTCCAGTAACAAGTTCGAGTAAGAGTACACCCAAGGCGAATACGTCAGTCTTCTCGTCTACTATCCCGTGAGTTAAGTACTCAGGAGCAAGATATCTGAAACAAAATCCATCTCTGAGACTTTCTTGATAAAAAAAACAATTATATCCACGTAAGTATATGCTTAATGCGTACGTAGTCTCACCCGAATGTGCCTTCAAACTTGGAAACAATATGGTGCGTCCAATGTTCAGGTAGCCACTTTGCAAGCCCGAAGTCGCATATCTAAAAATCCCAAGACATTTCGTCAGAGGCAGAGAACTAAAGATATGTTTTGTTTTTTTTTTTCCAATGCTTATATATATATAACCTGAGGCGAAAAATCATGAGTGAGAAGAATGTTTGCGGCCTTAATATCTCTGTGAATGATTCTCCTGTGACATCCTCTATGAAGATAGACGAGACCCTCTGCAACTCCCAATGCAATCTTGTACCTGATGCTCCAATTCATCTTCTCCTTGGAGCCTATATCAAATCATATCATCAAACAATTAGTATTAAATCATTTGGATGATAATCATAAAGGCACGAATGCAAGAGGTGATGGAGGAAGAGAGTTTACTTACTATAAAGCATAGAAGCTAAGCTCCCGTGAGGTGATAACTCAAGAACAAGATGCATTCCACCTTCGACACCATAGCCTAAAAGCTTGGCTATGTTTGAATGGTTAACATGTGCCATTATGCCCATCTCTGATAGAAAGTCTCCAATGATCTCCTCGCTATTGCCCCGCATCAGCCGTTTTATAGCTACCATTTGTCCATTTGGTAACCTCCCCTTGTAAACTTCAGCATAACCTCCTTTCCCAATTAGGTTTTCTGCCCAGAAAATTTTGATATTGTTACACTGACAAATTTTCTTTAGTTTGATTTAGTTTCAACTCTATGCCTAACAAATCAAAACATTCAGACATGAAAACTTTGATTCACCGGTTTACATTAAAGTTTGTAGTAAACATTCAGAACCATTGAGACAATTCTGCTAAACCAAGTAAACCAGAAAATCAACAGTACGAATTTAATCAAACCGACACTAAACCGAACTACAACAAGCAAAACAATCAAACTCTCCCAGTCGAGATTTCAGATTTGAAACTTACCGAAAGCGAAATTGTTTGTGGCAATCTTGAGCTCAGAGAAAGTGAAGATTCGTCGAGGAGAGTGTACAAGAAAGTGAGCATCGCTGCTGGAGGATCCGAATCTGAGAGTCTCTGTCAAGCTAGTGCATCTCCTCAAAGAGCTCTTAATGGCATTGCTGTGAAACGGAGTCTTCAGATTCTCCAGAGATTTTTTCGATGTGGTTCTTACAAGCTCGACGATTCTGCGGAAACGAGAGGAGGAGGAAGGGTTCTTGGTGGCCTCCTCGGAGCTTACGAATTCTTCGGTTCTGAAGAATTCTTCGAGAACTCCGGTGGGTGAAGAAGAATCAGGAACTTTCAGCATCGTTGTCGTGCTTCTGAGGAAGGTGACAAAAACGGTTTTGAATTTAGACAGACACACAACTCACTTTCCGCATTTATTTTGAAACTTGAAGCGGCGAATTTTTGGTTTTTTGTTTTCCGCGAAAAGGAGAAACCGAGAAAGTCTTCTTTTTCTTCTTCTCTTTCCTTTATTTTAAATAGAATAATATAAAATCGAACATGGGAATTTTGCAAGCAAAGTTAAATATGAAATATCAAAAAGAGAGAGAAGAAACAAAGTTAGATATATATAAAAGGTTATAGGTAAATGGGTTAAATATGCAAACACGGATTATATATGTAAGAGTTTTAAATACAAAAACACTTAAAAGGTGTTAATGGAAGTTTAACTTACATAATTCTAGGAGATGATAATTTTGTTAAATTTATAAAGAACTACAAAGGGTTTGCATATCTATCAAATCTATGAAATATTGTATGATAATTAAATTAAAGGATATATATATATATATATATATATATATATAATATTTTGAAGTTTTATTTGATAAATTAAATTGTTTAATAATAAAATCCCTTTTTTGTCAAACTAATAATAAAATCTTTAAAAATTAAAGTTTTGAATAAATAAATTTTATCTGTAATTATATAATCATCAAACCAATAATACTAGATTGTTAAAATCAAAAGAATAAAATTTTAACAAGCTTTCAAAATTCAAGTCTTACTAACAACTCTAATTATCTAAGACTAAAAATCTCTACCACAACCTCTTAGATCACAATAAAGTTTTATAACTCACTGACTGAAACGTTTTTACTGAAATGCATTTTCAATATATCTAAAATCACAAGTTCAATAGTCATTAAGTTTTAAATATTTTTTAAAAGTTTCGTGTTAAACATCAAATTTGTCATTTTACTATAAATGATGTCTCAAATAAAATACACTCCTTATTTTGTTGTTTACCCAAATAAACCATTTCATACTATGCATGAGAAATAAGACAATATCTTATTATAGAAATATTTGGAGCACGGAAAATGGCAAAAACAAATATAAAATTTAATAGGATTCTCCCTCGTTTCTTTTTACCAAATGAAAAATAAATCAATAAAATGTTAAGAGTTAACTAATCTGGACTTAGAATTTAGAATTAATGGGTAGAATTTTGAATGTGTGATTTAAAATTTTTGAAAATAAATAAATATTAAAATTTTCAAAATAAAAACTATAAAAAAACTTTTAATTTGAAAACATATAATTTGAAACTATAAGAAAATGATCTTGTTATTTTTATTTTGTATTTATATTTATATATCTGTAAAGTAAGGAGTATATTTTTTTTAATAAAATATCTTTTGGTCATTTTTCTTCTTTGAGAGTTTTTTTTTTGTGACAATCAATTTAGAAATGAGCTGTTTGAGAGAATTACCCCCAAAAATATTTTGATTTAAGTGAATCACAAGAAAAAAGCACAATACAATGTGAAAAGAAATCATATGGCTTACAAACCATAACATTTTGTATAAGGAGCTTATCAACATTAACTCATTCTCCAAATTGTGCACATATCAAAACAAGTTGAGTCGAGTAGTCAAGTATTATCATACAAATGTAGAAAGTGAAAGTAATAGCCAAGAACAAAAGAAAGAGTAGCCTACAACCAACAAAATCTTCTAAGAAAATAGAAAATCATTCAATAAAAGAAAGAAACAAGAAAATGACAATCGTACAAAAAAAACAAAGGAAATGCAGAATCTAAAGAAAAAGAAAACAGAAGAGCATACAGTGAGAAAACAGAGACTCAATATATATTCTGCTGGACTAGAAAGTGAGACAGGATAAATGGTGTAGACTATCCCTTTAGGTACAAACCAACCATTGCTTTCTTATACAATACTAGTATACAACTGAACCACCAAACGTCATTCGTGTTATATAACATGTATACAAATATATGATAATGATTGGCTACGAGTAATACCTTGTAGATCCACCAATCTCCAAAGATGTGTACTAATAACATCATATCTACCAAACTGCAATCATTAGAGTGATTAAGGATTTCTTTTCTCTTCAAGATGAAGATACATCTTTATATATAAAAGAGACCATGAATCTCTCCCAAAAGTGACAGCTAGGATGCCAGGCTGGAAATTAATCCCTTGATGTGCAGCCACGTATGATACGCTGCGTATCATTTAAAGATGCGTGTTCCTTTAATTTTTGGGCTTCAAAACGGGCTTCGTCTATTATTGTCAGACGTTCTTCACTCGAGGCCCGTCTGTGTCGTCTCTGCCGAAAGCTAATCACTAAGTCGTTCCCTCTCCCTTTTTTCTGCGCCGGCGACAAGTGACGCTTGATTTGCTTCTCCATGTATGAAACGGGCGTAGTTACAGTTCGTCGTAACTCCTTTTTATTCAATTGCCCACTGCAATGACTTAATTTCAGCGTTCATCTCTCAGGGACGGTGTCGGATCTGTATAAATATGTGGTACTTCTCATATCGAGCTCATCATCTATGTCTATCTCTAGCAATAGACTGAATCGTATTGTTATGGCTAACTCAAGAGTTTTCTTCTCCGACTTGAAGCAACCGCCTATGCTCCTGGCCGATGTGAATGTAAGTTCGTTTCTCTGTTTATTTTTTTTCTTTCAGATCTGTGTTCGATCATTCCGGTAGATTTATCATTGTTTATTGATACTAAGATGTATCTAATCTGTTTCTTATCTTTTTTATTTTTATTTTACTTTTCTTGATTTCTTAGACATGATTAATTGTTTTAACTACAAAAATTATTGCTGCAAAAATCTGCAGTGATGTGTCTGGCTCTTGAAGGGTTTAGGATCTTGAAGGAGAAGACGTTTAAAAGTCAGAGTTTTGCGCAGATGCTTTTGACAATGTCCGGCTTTGTTATCACATCGATGAAGAGCATCCTGTTAAGGCCAAGAACGGGGTAAATAACAATCATCAAACTCTTCTTTTTAAGTGTTACGTCTTTGGAGACATGATCTGTCTGACTCTTGAGGTTTGTTCATGTCTAAGCTTTAGATTTGTTCAGATGTTATAGCTCTGGGTTCCTTTTAGAAAGTTTGAAAAGTTGCCTGAAATTGAAAATTTGGTGCTGATGAAATTTTCTGCGTACCTCATGTGTCTTATAAATCCAGTTTGGAGTCTTTCGATAAATTGCATATTTGTCATTAGCTGGTAATCGCTAAAGTAGTTATCTTTCACGATCAAAATCATACTAATCTGTTTTATATTAAGCGGCGTTGAAAAAAAAATGATCTTTGTTCTCTCTCAATTCCAATCTGTATGAACAAAGAGGGTGGGATTGGATATAGTCAGCCATATAAGGACGTGACATGTGAACTTCTTTAAGATATCCTTTCTACTTTTTATGTTTCGATCTGATGCTTTGTTCTGTACTTCTGTCTATAATCGTCGTCATGTTGTTTTCTGTATTTATCTGATGCAGTTGTTCTGTCTATAAACGAAAAAAAATAATTCTGGAGTAGTAATTTCTAAATATTGTCTTTTTTTGGTGTGTTATGTGGGTGGGAAGAATGGGATTGATACACTGCACATCGTCGTTTTCTGTGCCTCACTACATCAGCGAAGTAAGGTGGATCGGTGATGAAATACCTGGTATACTTCTGTTTTCATTTAATAGTACATTTGGAGGCACTGCAAATAGTCTCCATCGAATAGCATCACCTCCATACTTAAACAAGCACCAAGAATATCAAAACTTGCACATTTGTCATTTGACGCTTAGTGTACCTTATCCAAATCGTAAGAATAAAATGTGGAATAAAACTATTGATTAAAAAGAACTTCTTCTCATCAAACGTTACAAACGAAACCCAGGTGCAAAGTCTGAGTTTTTTATATTGATACTTCTTTGTGCGTTACATATAGATTACTCTGCGTAAGCTGACATCTTTCTTTGGTAAAAGTCTTAATGATTCCCTGTTACCGTTTGATATGCTTCAAAAAGATTCAAGAGCATAACATTGATGCCCTTATGTGTTTATATGATTAGGTGATATGTGCGGGGTACAGGAAAATGTAAACTGTTACTGTTTATTTGTTATGTAGTTTGGTTTTGGTAAACCCTGCTTTATTCGGTGCCTCCTGTGTTTGCAAACAGGTGGAAGGTTTACCAAACAACAATGGACTCCTTAGAACGCCTGGTGCAGTGAGCTACTCGACATAATGTACAATGGCCGTCTTCTTCCCAATTCTTGAGCAGGTATATAGTACATATCCTCATTTCATCTCCATAAAGATAACCGGTCTGTTTTGACTGGGAAAATTGTATTATTTATTCTCTCAGCACAGTGGCAATAGTTATGATTATAGAAGAGGAAGAAAAGTAAAACGTTATCGATGCATGGGAAGCTATAGGAGAATGGAATGCTAGAACATGTTTTTGTAATGGTGCTAGCTTTGTGTTGTTAAATCTTTATAAACCTAATAGCTTAATTCTTCTTAGACAGTTTTGACAACGATAGAAAAATCAGGCGTATGTTGGCTGGCCTTTTGAACGTTCTCAACTTTATATTTTTCACTACTGATATGGCTGACTGAACTTTTCATTCGATGTTTATACAATGAGAAATACTCAGATACACCAAGTACATGACAAGCTACTAAGAGCAAAAGTATATCCATAATCACAATAGGTTGTCTAAAAATTCGACACTATAATTTTTAAAAATGTATTAAATATGCTATATTCTTTATCATCTTATTCTATTAACTAAAATTATTTATAAAATGTTTAAAAACCCAAAAGTTATTTTTAATCAATAGTTCAATTACAATCTACAAAAAAAAAATCCCATCAATATAAAATATTTTAGCACACAATATATAATATCATCTAATAAATATAATATCACAATATAATATCACTATGTTAAGTTATTCTAACTACATAAATGCAGAATGTATTTTAAATATTTATGTCAAGAATTCTAAAAAAAACTATAAACATAGATCAACAACTGTGTAAAAAACAAAAAACATAGTTATATAATCGAATAAGAGACACGCGTATCAAATAACATAAGAGAATTAATAAAACCAGATAACTTCTAATTAAACAAATAAATCAACAAATTCTACACCATTAAAATAGATACGAATAAATTTCAAAGAAAAAATCTTATTAATTGTAAGGAGAAATTTAGTTAATTATAAAGAAAATGAAACTGAATAAAGAATAACAGCCAATTAAATAATAATTTGAAAATAATTTAAATAGTTATGATAAATATTTTGATTTTTTTAGTATTTTTCTATTTTAAAATGTTTTTTTCATATAATTATGAATAATTATTTAATTGGCTGTTATTATTTATTCAGTTTCATTTTCCTTATAATTATTCATAATTATATATAAAAAAAATTAAAATAGAAAAATACTAAAAAAAAATCAAAATATTTATCATAACTATTTAAATTATTTTCAAATTATTATTCCGCCCGTAGGGCGGGCCGATCCTAGTTTAATATATATACTAAATAATCAATTGACTGTCATTAGTTGTTACGTGTTACATATAATCCAGAAAACATTACTTCACGACCAGATCAAGGGATAATTATAACGACAACTTTTTGCTTTCTTGTTTGTTACACTCTACTCCCCAATAATTTACAAGCAACTTAACCTTTTCTAATAACTATTAACTAAAATGATTTGGATATAGAACACTAATCAGAATCTGTTTAGCTGTGTTTGTTTTACTTTTACCAAACAGAACAGATAACTTAAGTAGATATGTAAAGTATGACGCCACACCAATTGTATAAAATATACATGAATATTTCTGTCTTTTCATATACAGATTGCTTTCTGTGGTAACGACAACTGAAAACAAATCTTTTCCTGTACAAGGAACAACTCGCTATGGAAACATATTACACCCAAGATAGGGAGGGAGAGAGAGAGAGAAAAGAAGTTTTTGGTTTTCTTGTTGTTGGTAGTACTTACTTTGTATGTTTGGCGGGGTTTAGCCAAGGTAAGGCAACATCGGGTCCAAGCCTAGTCCTGAACCACCCAAGCTACCTGGGTCCGCATGTTTCACTCTTCCGAAATAGCGTATGTGACGCAACAGTCTTGCAAGGAACGTGTTGTGGCAGATTGTTGAGCTATCACATACCACCGCCACGTGCTTCCGGGCTCTTGTTATGGCTACGTTCATCCTTCTGCTATCCCCTAGGAATCCCACTGCACCTAGGTTGTTGGACCGTACCTATACAAAAGCAGCAACCAACTACATGAGTCTTCTTTGCACTTGGCAAAATAAAATAAAAAGTATGCAATGCTACAGAGGAGAATAGTGTACCATTGATATGATCACTGCATCAGCCTCCCGTCCTTGAAAGCTGTCAATGGTTGCGACCTCAACACCATCAGCAACTGGAAAATCATCCAGCCTTTCTCTGAGAAGCTGCACCTGAGCAACATATGGGGATTGAACGGCTATAGCCATTGGACTAACCCCTACAAATCATTTAGATTTATTAGGATATGAGCTTTAACATGCGTGAGCCTTTGATTCTTCAAACTATGGCTTGTTTCTTCTAATTTAAAACCAACTGAAAATATACTACTCACCGGCATAAATCAACGAGATGACGTGATTAACCACAATATCTGCTTCGCCTTCATTGTATAAAGAGCCTGTACCAGCTGGATCTAGACGCTCCTCGCAGCCCACCGATAAACTCCCATATGGCATTCTTGTGTCGAGGAGAAGCAGCGGGCATTGCGTTATCCAAGTAGGCTGCAGTATGTGGAAAAAGAAACACGGTGTTAAATCTTAAAAGTCGTGAGGTTACCATATTGCGTCCTGTTGCAGTCTATTAGACCGCCAAATGTAAGCTCATTTTCGACACTATTGGTTTATTTCTACCAAACAAAAGATAGTATCACAAACACACAAACCAACGAACTTGCTAAAGAAATCATGTAATGTTTCAGTGGAAATTTTCTAAAAAAAAACAGAAGCATAACAAGTAAAAGTAAGTTGATTGCATGCCATGTTGCCATCAAATAAATAAGAAAAACCAATCAAACAGTAAGAAGAAGTACCTTCACAAAAGGAGAATCGATAAGCAGATGAGAGGCCACACTTGGAGCAGATTTCAACCATCCACCATACATCTCCTTTGATGCCCAGCCAGCGATTACATCATTCATACGATACTGAGTTGTTAACTTTGTGGCAAGAAGCCCATCGTGTAAAGAGGCAGCTCGTTCCAGTAAGGATACACCAAGCCCATCTTCTAAAGCTTTACGTGATAGTACAACTGGTGCTAATTGGCATGGATCACCAGCAAGAATACAACGTTTACCTTGCAATATCGGAATCCAGCACGAAGGCTCGATAGACTGACCAGCTTCATCTATAACAACCAAATCAAATGTATCCAACCTCCTAATCAAAGGATCAGCTGCTCCAATGTTAGTGGCGAAAACAACCTGTGCATTTGATAGTATTTCCTTCACGGTTTCTTTTTCCTTCTTCTTCAACGTCTTTCCAAGCTGTTTCAAAAGCTGTCGAATGCCAGCAGCAAGAGAATCATCCCTCAGGCATTGTCGAAGATCTTTTCTTAAATCTGATTTTTTCCTTTCTAATTCTGCTCGAAAGCCTGCGAGCTTGGAGTTCACAATTTCCCCCAAAGACTTTGAAGCAACAGCGGATGATATTCTTGCAGGATTTCCAACTCGGACAATGTTTAGCCCAAGATGTGAGAGCTTCTCGACCATGTTATCAACAGCTGCGTTAGTAGGTGCAGTTACAAGTACTCTTTCTCCCTGCTGAACAGCTAGGGTGATGACCTCCTTAAGCATTCCAGTCTTTCCAGTGCCAGGAGGTCCTTGAACTATCATAACAGGTCTCTTTTTGTTTACTCCCAGCGCTATGGCTCTCCGTTGGGAATCATCGAATAACTTTCCCACTGGCTCATCACTCAACTCCGCTTCACTCCAGTCTACATAATCATTCTGCTCCAGCCATGTGATATCTTCCCCATCCCCAAATAATGTCGCCACAACAGAAATTGATGGATTTTTCTTCAGCAGCCCATTCTTCTGCAGAAGCATTAGGGCTTCACAGTTACGCTGCAACAGAAGATTACATAAAATAAGCGAGTTGCAGAAAGAAATAGTAATGTGAACTACCAACATTTGAGCAAACACTTGCAATAAGAAAAGGCCGTGACAAAGCATCTTTAAATGTCGTCGTAAAGATGAAAATTACTGCGATTAAACTCTACAAAAGTATACCTCATAAGTGAGAGCATCGGCCAACCCATGAATACGATCAATTCTCACACTCTTTCCAAAGAGCTTGGAGAAAGTAGGATCTCCATGACGAGATTCTAGAGCAACGCCAATGCTGCACCCATCATCTCCAAGGTTGTGAACAAAACCCTGCGTACAAGAAGTTGCTCCAGCACCCTTACTGTCACAAATTCTTATGCAAACCATGTCACCAGGGGAAAGTGTTGTAGGGGGTAGACGATGGTTGCCCCCAACCTTAAACAACACCAAGTGCATACCTCCAAGACCTGCATATTGATTACATTTTTACAACATATTTCTTCCAAACTGAAAGAGAAATTACATTTGAATAAGAGAACCTAACCTGTGGAAGTACTGACTGCATACAAGTTGCAAATTGTGTCACAAAGTTCCTGTGGAGCTTCACCGTGCCTAACCAAGAACTCGATCGGTTTCGAGGAATCAGAGCTCTCATCTGGAGTAGGGATAACATCTAGTTCCTCCTGTGTAACCTCCAGTTCCGTATCTCGTTCCACTTGAAGTAACTGCGACATCCGTCTGGTAAACTCATCAATCCTCCCTTGTATAGCCTTCACCTTCTCCGATTCCATCCCGAAAACTCCAGGAACTGGCTTTGGTTGATGAGCTTTGCGAGCAACCTCTCTATGCTGAGCTGCACAACACCACATAAAGCCAAAATTTCCACTTTTAGCCAAACCATATATATATACACCAATAGAGTTGGCAGACACAGTCTGATGCGACTGCGTCTGCCAAACGCTCGCGTCTACGTCATGTTTGTTAATGCCAATATATAAATTAGTGTATATATATAATACTAAGTAGGGCTGCTCGTTTGGCAGATGCAATATACTGCGTCTGCCAAACAAACAGCTCTAATAAAGAGGCGGGAAAAGAATTAAAAACCTGAATTAGCAATCTCCTTGAGGAGCTTCCAAGACTGAGTCTCCTTCCAATTCTCCATAACGTTCTTCCTCTCCAAATCCTGAAGAACATCACGCAACTCCCTCTGGAAATGATCGAACAAAGTGGGATAATGAGTACACGCCTTCATACAGACGACCTCAAGGCCAAGCGGCATGGGAATTGCGTTGAGATAAGGCTGAGCCTGAATCACAAACGTCAGACCCGAACCAGCGCTCTGCCTCAGCTCCGAGAACTCGCCCTGGACCTCCGCGTCTGCGAAATCAGAGGCCATCGCCTTCATCGCTTGGCTTATCCACTTCACCACGTTCCTCCCTAGATCCCTCCGCCCCAATGGATCGCCGTTTTGATTCAGAGCACGGAGACTCAGCTCTTTACTCTTCGGTTGCTCGATAACGGCTTCGCTACTAACAGTCACGGATTCTTCGGGATCGTTCCTCTTCTCTACTCTCCTCCTAGGCCTTAGTTTATCGGAGACGTTGCTACTTTTCCTTCGAGGCTTCTTCTTCGTCGTCGCGCTAGAACCGCCGCCGCCGCTGCTGCTGCAAAGGACCGTCTCACGAACGCCGTCTCTCTTATCGGAGAAGAGACATACGTAGTTCACCGGAGGTCGAGTGAAGGTGAACGCCGTCGAGGGAATCCGAATGCTTCTGCACAGAAAACTTGAAGCTGCGTCCATCTCTCAGATTTTTTTCCCGGAGATTCAATACAAGATTTTCTCTCACTTTCCCGAGAAATAAAAAATCTAAAGCTAGAAAGCAAAGTGTATCGACATTTTCGTGTGGAGCTGTTGAGGGAAGCGGTTTCAGATATTAAAGAGGACGAATCTCTCTCAATTTTTTTTGGTGATGACTTTAAACCGTAGCCGCAAGCTGAAACTTGAGGCTCTCTGAGTTTTTTTAATTGTTTTTATTCTTTTTTTAGTTTGAAAATTGGGATACGAAAGTTGATTTTGAGACTCAGACTCAGCAGAGAGTCGTGATGAGAGATCGTAGTCGAGAGTTGTGATTGGTGAGGATTGATTCTTGTGGGCACGCGACGTGTTTAACTACTGCCCAGTCATTTCTTATACCACCCCCTTTCTTTATAGATTCTTCTCTAGAGACCCCGTTACTTTCAGCTTTCACAATTATTCCCCTTGTGCCATTGAGTGGTCAGGTATCTTAATAATTTAATATCGTAAGCAGTGTTGGTCCTCAATGCCCAGGGGTGTTAACGGGGCAGAGCCCGTACCTGTTTATTTATGTAGAAAGATTTAACGGATTCATACATAGTCAGCTATTTAAGAACGTTTATTAAAGGGACGATCTATTTCCCCACGAGAACTATCATAGAGCATCAGATCTCCACCAAACTATGACCTCGTGCTAGATCTCCATGAAATAAAACTTCTAGATATATTTCTCCTCGAATTGATAGTTTAGAACTTAATTACCCATAAACCAATGATTTTAATTAGTTTACTTATTTTAATTGGTTTACTTTTAACCAAATGATTTAAAATAAATTAAACCAAAAAATTAAATTTTAAATATCTATATAGATATATTATTTTCACTTAAAAACGATTATGTTTAACAATAAAAAATTATTTGTAATTTTATAAATATATAAAAAATTAACTATATATAGATAAATAAATAATAAAATCATATACTACAAATTAATATATAAAACTTATTTAAAAATTGAAGTCATTTATTTAGATACTACAGTTTACTTAATATGTAACATATAAAAGAATCAATAACATGTCATTTTAATTATAATAAGTAGAATATTTTCACATCATTTAATTAAGAAATTATATAAATATAAATAAAATAAAATATCAGTAAATTTAATAAGTAATTACAAAAAATAAAAAATTAATTCATGTTTTGCACTTTTAATTTACATTTATTTTATTCTTTTACATGTTACATATTAATTAAACCATATTATCCAAATAAAGAACTTCATTTTTTAAATAAGTTTTATTGATTAATTTGTAGTATATGATTTTATTATTTATTTATCTATATATAGTTAATTTCTTATAATATTTAGAAAATTGAAAATAAACTTTTATTTTGTTTAAGTGGAAATAATATATCTATATATCTATATATATATTAAAAATTTAATTTTTTGGTTTAATTGATTTAAAATCATTTGGTTTAAAATAAACCAATTAAAATAAGTAAATCAATTAAAATCATTGGTTTATGGGTAATTAAGTTCTAAACTATCAATTCGGGGAGAAATACATCTAGAACTTTTATTTCATGGAGATCTAGCACGAGGTCATAGTTTGGTGGGGATCTAATGCTATATGATAGTTCTCGTGGGTAAATAGATCGTCGACCCTTTATTAAATGAGTGTATCCGCGAAATAAAACAGCTTCTCGAACTCTAGAGGTTCGCCTGCAGATTCTCCCGCCATTTGTAACTCCACCTCAAACCAACCTGGTGTTTGGAGATGTCAATCGTTGTAATGAGTGATCTACACCTCCACTAGCGGGTTATGAGCTGACAAAGTGACAATAGTTTGGAGCATCATAATTCACATCAAGTTCATACATTCCGTGACAAAACCGCTAACGACAGTTTGATCTTTGAGAAAATAAACCAACTTGAGCAAATTATGAGGATCCAACTAATGGAACTCCACTTAACGGTCGACAACTGCTAAGTAAATTGCCACATATGTTGACTTCATATTTTTTCAGACATGTTGAGCAAACCAACGCTAATCTAATGCAAATGAACTCAAGGGTCCACATGGCCACTAGTTCAGCATCTGTTGTAGACCGCGTAATGGAAGAGGGGTGTCAGACTCTGTTTGCAAACAGGATAACCAACACACATCTCCAAAATACCGGAAAAATAAATTTCTAAAATTCTTAGGGAGATTGGTCTACAAAAATTCACCCATATAACAATCGCCTTCCAAAAACATTACTCTGTCTTCGTCGAAGATTGTTTTCGAAAGAGCCTTATTACAGTAATACAAGGGCACAACGATTTTTGTAGAATACAATGGTACAACAAGACGCTTACATACATATGTTCAAAGAAATAAGGTCCTCATCCCAAACGACATCACGACACTAAGAATTGGCATCTGGTTCACTTACGATTCAAGGAAGAACTAATCGTTCAAGCACTTGTATAAATTATTATTTCTTAAAAACAAAGAAATCTATATAATATTTACATAATTTCTTTTTTTAATGTATCTGAATATTTTGCAGAAAAAAATAGAACAAGCCAACATCCTCTCGTCTTTTGCTTCGTGATATTGTGTTCTCTATTTTTGAAAACATTTTTCTCCAGGCGTTTCACCATAAATAAAATAAACTTGCAAGTGATAAAAATCATATGATTTCTGTAGTTTTTGTTCAAGTGTTTCACCATAAGCAAAACATTTACAACATTATTTTTGCATGGAATAACAAGAATCTAGATATAACAAAATGATTGCCAAAAGGTAAGAGAACAAAAACTGTAACAAATATGCGTCAAATTGATAGAGAATAAATTGTAGAGCAAGAATGAATATGTATGCGGAGAAGGAAGTGAATTTTGTATTGAGAACGAGGAATCGAAGAACTTGTTTATATAGAGGTTAAGATAATAAAACAAATTAACATATAAACTTTATGATAAAGTCCAAAACAAACCATTATTTGTTTATTTCATAATATCTGTGTTATCTTTTAAAAAATATATTAAATTAACACATTTATTTCAAACACAGATTTATCTTACATCTAAAGAATTTAAATATTACCAGTTTCAAATTTATATTGTAATTATTTAGATATCTAATCTGGATAAAAATGTCTTATTACATTTAGTACAGTGTATTTTCAAAAATTAAAAAAAAAAGTGTAACTTTCAAATTTCAAATTGTTTCTAGAGTATTTTTCAAATTATCCCAAAAATTAACCCTACGCTAATATACATTATATATTCCTGCGTTTTTTTGTAAATATACACTAACCACAACATTATATAACTGAATATAAATTAAATTTCTTTAACATATAAGAAAAAACAAAATGTTACATATTTACAGAAACAAATAAATAAAAAATTACAAACCCAACATTATACATGTGGGTCAAATCTAGAAAAGACAAATATAATTACAAAAACAACATACATGCATATATTACAAAAAACAAGCATATGCTGGATTAATTTTAAATTGCTATTATTTTATAAAATATATTTTAATTAATATTATATACAAATATGATTACAAAAAAACACAAATATGATTACAAGAAAAATATAAATATAAAAGTTATTTTTAAAAAAATATTCATTTTTTTGAAAGGACCAGCCAGCTTTTTCTTTTTGGTAAGAGGACGAGTCAGCTCTTAAAATGATACTGATTTTTTTTTGTCATCTATTATTTTATTATAGGTCTAAGCCCATTAAACATCAAACATAAAAGCCGAATACAGTCAAGAATCTAAAGACATTAAAATTAAACCAAGCCCAAAGCCTAACTGAATCAAAGAGGAAGAGGTTCTTTCTCCCCACCACGTGAACACCCACCGGAAGTCATGAACTTCATCCGGAGACAGAGAGTAAACACGTCGGAAAATCACCATTAGCAACGCTAAACTGGAGAAGAAGGATTGAATCCAAAGCTCCGATCTTCTAACAAGTAAAAAAAGACATCTTTAATAACAAGAGTCAACGGACGCCAGCGAAAAATGTGTAACAGAATCACCTATTCCGGAGACTAAAGCCGACGAAGATGATGTTATGTGAACCATCTCTTCCCAGAAACAAGACAGCCCCAACTATAGGGAGACACAAACTAAAACCACAAAAAGAGATTTGGAAATGACCTAGGAGCGCCTTCGACAACCAAAACTAAGGACGGGATGAGCACAACGGACCAAAACGTCGACCACAAACGACTCAATCGATTTGATCAAATGTGATGGAAAAAGTAGCAACCCACATCAGAGACGGCATCTACCAGCACCGTACACCAAAAAAAAAAATACAGATCCGGTCAAATCAATAAAACAAGTCATCGCAGCGACGAAGAAATCAAAACCCCCCTCCTTTTAGAGACTATCAAAGGATTTTTCCAACACCTACAAAACTACAACCAAAACACAAAAAACCACCAAGATAGAGAAAAAAAACGAAAATAGATCTTAAAAGAACCACACTGAGACGATCCATAAACATGAAAACACAGCCTCGACGCTATGAAAATCGTCAGAGCTGCAAATCTGAAAACCTTAGAATTTTTTTTTTAGTGAAGAGAGAAGGTGGAGCGTTATAAAAAATGATACTAGAATTTATTTTTGTTTTAAATTGCTAGGATAAAATAGTCCTTCTTAAAATATTTGAATGATATGATTATACGGATTATTTAACCCTTGTAAAATACACAAAAATGCAAAGAGGGAAGAACAAAAATCAGGAGTGGTCGTTTGGAAGACGAAACACATCGACTCATCTCCCTCACCCCAAATAAATCAAAAATCAAAATCAAAAGCTTTTCACTTTTCTTTCCGATCTCTTCCTTATCATTCCTTTCTCGCAATCCCGTACCATTGGGCTCTAGATCCTCTTCCCGTCCTCCAATTTCAATTTCTCCATCCGAATTATAGTTGGAAATTGTCCGGTCTCTTTAACCCTTTTCTTGGTGGTTCCTCCGACGCCCATAAAGTTCGAATCTTTCTCTACATTTTGTGTTGATTAATCGATAGTATTATATGGTTCGATTTAGGGTTTGACTTGGGGTTTGATTTGATGAAGAAACAGGGGGGCATGGGACTAGACTCAATCGGGTTTCTCCGTTAATCATCTGGTTTCTGAGCTCTTAGAGGTTTTGGTGATTGTAATTGATCTCAAGTTGTGGTGAATGAGAAAGTTTGGTTTGGTCAATTGAGGTTTTGAGGTGCTTCTACTTTGCTTTCGTACCGATCATGGATGACATTGGTGGTGGAGCTCGTGAGATGGGCTCTAGAGGTGCATCATCAACACCGTGGCAGCCGATTCAGCTAGTTTTCAAGCGTTATTTCCCGCATAATATCAAAGATGAGACATTTTGTGCTACTGTGAAGAAGAAGACGGTGAGTAGTCTCTTTTTTGTTTTTCTTTGTGTGTAATAATTTGATTTTACCATTCTGCTATTTGGTATAGTGAGAATGGATAAAGAAAAGGCAACTGGTGTTTGTTTGGTTCAGTAAAGCCTGTGTTGTTTACGAATAGCCTAGCATGTGCTCGCATACAGATAGCCTAGTAGGTATTCTCTTGCTGTAGTAATAAATAAGCTCTATGGTAGAGTCGCCTTATAAGATGTTTTTACTCCTTAATTCTATCCAAATCCGACATACAACTCAATCCATTTACCATGGTACTTTGGATAAAGGATTATAGTTCAACAAACATGTCACTGGTAATGCATTATCGGGTTAATCTGCTGCCCTTTCATGTGTTTAGTGATAGAGCTCATTTCTGATAATGACTAAAAAATGGTACCATTTTGTTATTGTGCCGTTTACCTGTGACCTGGTTGAATATTGGATATATCATTACAGGGTGTTTGTTACTGTAAGAAACGAGTGTGCATTAATTGTAGCTGCTACAGATGTAGTGGATGATTAACTATATGTTATTGCCTTCTTGCGATGACTTTACTTTATCGACCCTTTATCTTGTACTGGATACATATTATGACAAGATCTCTGAAATGTATATCTACATTCAGATAGTAATAGCCAAGATCTTTTCACTATTGCAATGTTTTTCAGTGCTCAAATTAGTTTGGATATATTTTCTGTTTGCAGGTAGTGGAGAGACTAACTAGGGGCTTGGTTGAGACATACAAAACATGCAATCCACAGTTCAAATATAGAGGAGAGTTGAATCCCAAGCGGTACTTGACTACTCCATCGGTTGGTGTCCTCAATGATGGCTTTGATAATGTCAACTCCGACCTAATTCTGGCTGTAAATGATGATTTCTGCAGTTCAGATTCACGGCATAGGTTTGTCATTGCCTTATTTATACTCAGTTTTCATTTCACCGATATGGTTCCTCCTTTTGTTGTGTTGTTAGAGGCATAAAGTTTGAACCACTTTCTATTCACAAAATATGCCTTTTTGATTAAGCTTTCACTCATGGTCTAACTTCTTAGATACATTGTCAAAGATCTTCTTGGCCATGGGACTTTTGGCCAGGTTGCTAAATGCTGGGTTCCTGAGACAAACACCTTTGTTGCTGTAAAAGTAATAAAAAACAAGCCTGCATACTATCAGCAGGCGCTGGTTGAAGTATCTATTTTGACAACGGTATGTGATTCTTCTGTACTTGAATGATCCTTTGTCTTAGTATTCTCGGAACCTGGTATTCAAAGTTGTTTGAGGTCTGTCTCATACTTTTGGCTTGAGTGTGTAGCTAAACAAGAAGTATGATCCAGAGGATAAGCACCATATTGTTCGCATATACGACTACTTCTTACATCAACGTCATTTATGCATATGCTTTGAACTTCTCGACATGAATCTGTAAGTTGTATAACTGAAGTATTATTCTCCTTCCGTACTATACGTTTGTCTGCGTATTACTTTCGCTCGAACTGTATACAGTTTTTGTTGATAATAATTCCCTTGCCCTTGGTAATTTCTGGTTCAGGTATGAGCTAATAAAGATAAATCAATTTAGAGGCCTCTCATTAAGTATAGTCCAGCTCTTTTCTAAGCAGGTATTTAGATTTCTAGATATGTGCTTTCACCATTTTGTTTGGTTTAACGTCCGAGCTTACTGTATCATTGTTTTCTTATGGTGTCCTATAGATCTTACTTGGTTTGGCTCTTTTGAAAGATGCTGGGATAATCCATTGTGATCTGAAGCCAGAGAATATTCTTCTGTGTACCAGGTCTACTTTCTAGCATCAACCCTATACACAACTGAAATCAATAACTTTAATTCAGTTGATTTTTTTTTTTTTTTTTTTTTTTGCAACTGCACCAGTGTGAAGCCAACTGAAATTAAGATAATCGACTTTGGATCAGCGTGCATGGAAGTTAAGACTATTTACTCATATATTCAGGTTCCTCTTGCTTCCTTTGTATCTGGCTATTCTATTTTGTCAAGCCAAGCAATTGATTAAGTTGCCAAATTCATTTTTCTACAGAGTCGTTACTACAGATCGCCGGAAGTTTTACTTGGGTACCGGTATCCTTTTTAGTTTAAATATAATAAATTTAGAATATTTTCTCATACTCGTTGGTACTGCAATGTCTTACTGTCTTTGGAGATTTGCTTGTTTAGCATACATGCACATTAATCTTGTTTGGTCTGCGAATCTTATTTATCTATTTAACCCACTTGCGGTAACTTAGTTGTTATAGTTCCAGCTATTTGTTATTTTCATATCCAGCATTAATTTGACTGCAAACAAAAGTTCTTTGCTTTTTGCTTCCTATAGTACATGATATCTTGAAATATTTTGAGATTCTATGTTGAGGCTTAACCACTGTATAGATACACTACAGCTATCGACATGTGGTCTTTTGGCTGCATTGTGGCCGAACTGTTTCTTGGATTGCCACTGTTTCCAGGAGCTTCAGAATTTGATATCTTGAAGCGCATGATTGAAATACTGGGGTATGATCTTTTATTATGAAATTGATAACTGAGCAATCCTTCTATATATGTAGTGTCTAGGGGATTTTTGGGTGTCTGCACCCTTCGTGCTTGCGGTCATTCTTTCATTTCCCATTGTGTTCAGCAGTTCTTATTTTAGCTTCTCAAAGTTTGTGCAACTATGGAGTCCTTTTTGGTGTCGAGATATCTAGGAACTTCTCTTACTCTGGCAGTGACCTTTTTTATGTTGTGATTCGATATTATGTTTCAGGAAGCAACCACCTGATTATGTGCTCAAGGAAGCAGAAAATACGAATAAATTCTTTAAATGCGTTGGGAGTGTCCACAATTTGGGGAATGGTGGAACTTATGGTGGCCTCAAAAGTGCTTATATGGCACTGACGGAAGAAGAGTTTGAAGCTGTAAGTAATTCTTGCTTTACCTCTATGACAAACAATGATATAAAAATGAGTGTTGAAAACTCAGGAAGATAATAATATCAATGAACAAAGAAGGCTTAGATTGTTAACTGAGGAGAATAGTCATTTAAGTTTTGACTTTGGTAAATTTTCTCTGGATAACTGGTACCATTCTTTACTTCAAACTCAGAGAGAAAAGAAAAAGCCAGAAATTGGGAAAGAGTACTTCCGCCATAAGAACCTTGAAGAAATTGTTAAAGGCTATCCTTACAAGATAAACTTGCCAGAAGAAGATGTAGTCAAAGGTAAAGTCAGGACCCTCTAATGTGCTTAAGTTTCCAGGGATAATCACTGAACTACCTTCCATGGTTACTGTTTTTTTTTACAGAAACTCAGATCCGGTTAGCTCTTATTGACTTTCTGAGAGGACTTGTTGAATTTGATCCAGCAAAGCGTTGGTCACCTTTTCAGGTATCGAATTTCCTGGCTAACGTCATCTGAATATCTAGATTTAAAGGCTTCATATGATCTTGCTACTCATAATGGATACACATCTACTTTTCATTTCTTTAGGCGGCTAAGCACCCTTTTATCACTGGGGAACCTTTTACGTGCCCATACAACCCTCCTCCAGAAACACCTCATGTGGTGAGTCAGATGAAATTCTTTCCCAGGTCTCAGACTTCTTGTGTGGCCTTATTGTCATACCAATGATAGTTTTACTTCATCATTTTCTAAACCAAACCAAGCCAAAGATTCATGAGATGGATTGAAGATACCTTTTCTTCTAGCACATTTTTCCGATATGGCTAAAGAAAATTGAGATTCTTTCTTTTTGGAGGGACGTGCGAAAAAAACCTCTATTTTTACTGAATTTTGTTTTGTTATCTTTCCATTTTCCTTATAGCATGTTGCTCAAAATATCAAAGTGGACCATCATCCAGGTGGAGGGCACTGGTTTGCCGCTGGTCTTTCTCCTCATGTATGACTCTGTCCCTTTTAGAGAATTTGTAACACCTTTCAAGTATTTTGTGGACCTCCTTTTTAAAGTTATTTATTTCTCTGCTAGGCATCAGGGATAACCAGAATGCCCATGCAAAATAGTCCCCATTTTCAGATGTTACCGTATTCACATGCAAATAGTTACGGGAGTATCGGAAGCTATGGTAGTTACAATGATGGCACTATGCAGGGAAATAGCTATGGAGAAAACGGCAATATGTTTGCCTATTATTCTCCTGTGAATCATACTGGCCTATACATGCAAAACAAAGGTGGTGTCCCAATGCTTGGAACTAGTCCTGATGCCAGACGTAGGGTTATGCAGCAGTACCCACATGGAAATGGCCTTGGTACAAGTCCATCCGCTGGAAATTTTGCTCCTCTCCCTCTTGGCACTAGTCCGTCACAGTTTACTCCACCGAATTCAAACAATCAGTTTTTTTCTGGCTCTCCTGGACACCATCATGGTCCGACATCTCCAGTAAGAAACAGTTGTCACGGGTCTCCTTTAGGAAAAATGGCTGCATTCAGTCAATTCAACCGAAGAAAAAGCGTTGGATATCCTGGAGGTTCTCAGTCTCAGGATTCTTCCTTATCACAAGCACAAGGGCGTGGGATCAATAACTTTTATCAAAATGAAGGGTACTCTACACAGAACATTTCAAGCTCATCCCTTCGGTCCAATATGTATAACCCTTCCAGTACTGGACCCCATCTCGAAAATCCGGATAATGCCTTATCAGTGCCTGATCCAGGAGACTGGGACCCAAATTACAGGCAAGTAAACAGTGTATTCTCTACTATAGAATGTAAAGGTTTTTTCTCTGTGAATATGTGGCAGGCTTTTACCGAATATGAGAAATGTTGTGCTTCTGTATTGCCTAGTTCGAACAATATTGGAACATGCATGTCATAGCCCCTGGTTTCTCATCACTGTTAACTGTAGTTGGGGTTTAGACTTAGAAAAACTTATGGGCATTGTAGCTGTATCAAAGTCGATCAGTGGAGTGTTATCGAAGACTAGTCTCGTTATAGTATCCATTTGATTTGTCACCTGATGTTATTCCAGCTCAAATGATATTAACCTCTTTTCATTTTGCAATTTACAGTCACATAAGATACATGTTTACCTCCAGTCCTTTAATTGGAAGTTCTAATATACACAATATTTGTTACATGTACAGTGATGAATTGCTTCTACAAGAAGATAGCGCAGATGAGAGTGTCATTGCTAATGCATTCAGCAGAAGTATGCAACTTGGTTCAGCAGATGCCTCCAGTTCCAGAAGGTTCAACAGTAATGCCTCGGCCTCATCATCAAATCTGGCCACCCAAAGGTAACAACCTAAAAGATATCCTGCGGAAAGTATGCTGCAACTTTTCTTTTCTCTTTTTGGTTGAAGCTCTGCTTTTTTACCAGGAGTCCAGGACAACGATGCAGTAGCTTTGAGTGTCAAAGTTATATTATAATAGTAGAAACTCCAAACTTTATATTGATGTCTCCTGAATTCGTGATTGTAGCTTTGTTGTGCACATTAGGCATCTTGATAGGATGGATTTATATTCTAGTATTAGTGAAGGACTGAAGGTAGACACTTCTGTGTGAAGACTGATTCTTGGGTGATGTGTATCTGAGGCAATTAGAAAGTGTAAAAACACCATTTTATATTTATTGACCCAGTAGAAAGGAAGAAAATTCCAGACATGATCTATTGTTTATTCTTGAAACTTGCTCTGATAGGGAATATTGACTTTCTACTCATGCAAATCATTTAGTGCTCTTTTTCATTTCACTCTTGATGGATCTGATTGGCTTAAATGCTTGTAACTTTGAATCTACTTCAGGAGATATGTTGCCAATCAAGCCTTTTCGCAAGTAGAGAATGGCAGCCCTCCAAGCAGTGATCCTCATGCCAGATTTGGCCAACTTATGCCAGGATCACCATTCACTCCTCATGTCTCCCAGAACTCTCCAAGTCGCTTAGGGCAGCAACCTCAACGGGGCAATCATGGGAGACCAAATGCTGGAAGGGCGATGGATCGGAATCACTTCAATGCACAGCTTCCTCCGTCCAACAACAATTATGGGGGTCAACGCTCACCCAGAAGTAGCTCATATACCAATGGGGTCCCTTGGGGTACTTAATTTCACTCATAACTATTCTCTAGATCTTTTTCTTGTTCTACAGCCTTTGATTGGTCTTAGACTGTAAATGACACTGTGTTGCAGGAGGACGTAGGACTAACAACCATCATGTCCCGAGTGTTCCTTCGACGTCTCATGGAAGGATGGATTATGGAAGTATTGCCTAAGTCCCCGGTCTTAACTCGCATTTATTTTGTTCTTTCTCTTGGTGTGCAATCTTTCTTGTTGGAAATTTGGGAACAAAGTGTGTACTGAGACAAGAAGAAACAATACTAGTTCATGGCTCGTGGGCTTTTGATCAGAAGATGCTCATTCATTGTGCCCTGTTGCACAAATAAACCCAAAAAAATGTTATTGATGTTGTTGGTCTACTTATAGGAATTTCGCATTGATATTGAATGGATCTTTTTCTGGAAAAGACGTTAGTTTAACTCTCTCTCTCTTGTTCATCTCTTAATTTCTCTAACACCTTAGTGAAAAACATCTCTCAACTGGTTGTATACCCTCTTATTAAACACAGAAGAAACGATGACTGAGAGCAGCCCAAAAGTAAGAGTCTTGAAGCTATAAAAAAAACTCTCATTTTATTCCAATAACAGACATTAGAACACAAAGACTCTCACTAACATGTGCAATATCTTGATTCTCCTTCTCCAACATCATCAATGTCGGCAGTTCCACACCCATAAACATATAGAGCGCCTTCAATTCTTCGGAATATGTCGTGCTCCTGGCAACACTGTATCCCACTGTTTTCCTTAACTTCTCCATCTTTGCCCATATCTGCTCCTCGCTATACAACACCATCTACATCCCAAAACATATATCTCAATAAGCAATACTTGCAAGGTATCATTTTCAGACAAGGGAGAACCCCTTTCAAAGTGATTTGGCAATCAAGCAGTACAATGCATAATATCTATATCGAAGGAGGAAGAATAAGACAAGCATGCTTCACAGATACTACTACAAGCACCAAGTCCTAAGAGATTCCCACAAGCTTCTTACAGAACTTCATATGCATGCAATATGGTATATTTATTTTGAGACACTGCGTATATAATTCATGCTTTGTCAAAGCTTTATTGACTTTGACATCGTTAAGTTGAATTTCTCTTTGAGATATTATTTTGAATAAGAGATAGAGAGAGAGGAAAATCAAAGTGAATAGCATCTAGATCCATAACCAGAGACAGAAAATGAGTTCAAGAAGCCATAAGCTATTACACCTTCACCATGGACTCTAATAAACTCACAATATTATACCAAAAAGACCCCTTTGTTTCACTAGAGAATGAAAAATATATCATTTATTTTCTTATAAGATATTAAGATTCATGTTGATGTGTACGCAAATATTTTACGCTTTCTATGAACAAAAACATGGAAACTCACACAAATTGTTGTTTTCCTATTTTTCTTGTTAATCTCACACCATACCAAGAACATGGAAACTAGAATGAAGCATTGTCAATATGATGCAATATGTGCTTGTCATTCAGTAATTAACTCATAGGATGAATGGAAAACATCCTAACCTCATTTGAAGATTTTTCTACAGCCTTCCCTCTAGATGCTTCTTTTGTAGTACACTCAAGTGCCCCTCCTGCATATAAAAGAAACGCTTGAAAATTCATAAGCTAATAATGTCACATATTATTAAAACCTGGAAGCTGCACTTATATATAAAACTACCTTCAAGTCTAGTTCCATACACTTTCTTCTTTCTTGATAGATCTTCAACTCTTGTTGAATCGTTGTTGTCCTCTTCGAAAGCTTTTTCAGAGATTCCTCTACCAAGGGATTGATTAGCACTACTCTCGTCGTCTCTAATACTCTCTAACAAGCTCTTTGACTCTTTTCTGATATCCGCAGGGGATTGATACACATCAAACATAATGTTAGTCTCTCTCAAGGGTGTTATGTGATCATTGCCACCTTCCTTGAAAGAAATTGCAGCAGTCCCCTCCTCAGCCTGCACACAACACGGATCACTCATAGCCACTCGTGTCATGCCATCATCATATATATCTCCGTGACCAACCTTGTCGTGGAGTAGCACCATTTTGTCACCTCTTCCACCAAAAGCAGTAGCAGGAAGCAGTTTTCTCATCAGCTTTTCAGTACAAACATAGCTTGCCAAGAGAAAACAATAGGGAAGGGACGAGATCAAGGCGATCGTGGAGGCAACAATGAGTGGAGGAACAAGGAATGGTGCGGAAAACATGACAAGAACTGCTGCAAGAACTTTCTTTCCCAAACTTACCTTTCTTGGCCAAATCCAACCCATTCTTGCTTCCGAACAATGCTGAAATTAGTAAACATTCACTGCACTTGCATTTATAGTGTAGGAACAAAATATGGTTCTAGCTAAGAATAAACCTTAACAAAAAAGTCACCTAGTACTTTCTTAATCCTTGTTCGTTACTCATTTGTATATGCATCAGACTATAAGAGAAAACTAGTGATGGTTTGACTAATAAAAACACTTAACTAAGAACTTTATTAATTTTTGAATGTAAACATCAAATTTTCAAGGAAGAAAACAAAAGACTCAAACCTGATAAGCAAAATTAGGTTGTGATCGCAGTCTCGCAGATTCAGCAAAACTTCATAGAGTTGCAAAAACCTCTCTAATTAAAGCAGGAGCAGCAAGGTGACACGTGTTGTGATTAGGACAACACCACACAAGGTTGCATGGCAATTGTTGATTTCGTCCTCTAACGTGGCTGTTCCTCAGATTATGAAGTCAATGGTCGCGTTCTCCAACTTGGTGTAAATGCACATCGGTTTTGTCAAAAGTATAATCTAATAATTTTTATTGTTATTATCTTTTTTTTTCCAAAAAAGCTTTCATATCGACTTTCTTTTTTGAACTTTACAAATAAACAATTCTTGAAAAATTGTAAAATTATGTTGTTTATTTGTAGACCAATAAATTGTTGTTTTCCACCAAAACTACAATCTTGTTTTTGTGACAAAATTACAAAATCTTGTTTTTAGAATCATATTTTGCTCAGCAAAATTATATATTCATGTATTTTCCAACAAATAAATCGTATTTTCTTGAAAAAACGTAAAATCGTATTTTTATCAAAAACGAAATTATGTTTTTCTGCCAAAACTATAAAATTATATTTTTCGTTAAAACCGTAAAATATATTTTGTTAAATAATTGTATTTTCCAATAAATTCATAAAAATACGTTTATCTGTAAGTGTAAGCAATATTTTTATTTAAACTATAAAATTATAGTTTACAGATTTATATCATTAAAAACCATCAACTTATTAATTCAAATCAATTATGGATTGACTTAATCCATAGATTGGTTTAATCTCCATAAAAGTTCAAAATCATTCGGGTATTGTTTGGTTTATGTTGGTTCACCCGAATTCAAATCAGCTTCAACTCGAAATCCAATTGAACTAAAACTCGGCCTACTTGCATAAATCTACAAACACTAATGAGGTTTGGACCCACCTAAACATGTCTTAATCTAGAGACACTTGTAACATTGTACTCTAGCAACTTGCTCGAATTGAAATTTACCTTTCCGTCAAACGTAATTGAACTTTTCGAAATGGCTACTCTCGTCCCGTGACGCAGGCGAACTCATAAACCCTAGTCGATTTCGAGCCCCAACCCACTATGGCTCCCAAACGAAGGCGCAGCGGCGTGAGTCAAGACAGATTCTCGGACAAGCCACCAGCTTCATCTTCCGATTCTACTACAATACCCAGACTCTCTAGAGATAAACTCCGAGAATTTCACGCCCGTTGCAGAGGATTCCTTAGGTTCAGATCACTAGTTCGTCCTGCTCCTGTCTTGAAAAAGAAGAAGACAACAGGTGTTCGCTGTCCTAATGTAGGGATTACTCATGAAGCAATCAAACCCGTACATGAAGTGATTGATTTGGTTGATGAAGAAGATTCAAGCTTGGAGGAACAAGTGGCTGAAGAGGATAATAAGGTTGACAAGGAACATTCTTCTCCTCCCCGTACTCGAATTGATAGCTATTTGAGAGTACCATTGATACGTCGATCTCCCCGTTTGAAGAAAAAACGAGCTGAGGTGATTATACTAACTCATCTTGCCTCCAGTGTTATTGATGAAATTGTTGATACAAATAACAGTTTATCTACTTTTTACTTCTAGGATGTTGGAGTGATGTTTAGTATAGAGAGTTGTTCTACATTGTGACAAATTCTTAGTTTAGTTTGAAACTTGTTTCATTGACTTGTTGAAGGTATCTGGTGAACTATTTACCCCGCTCAGTGAAGAAGAAGATGCTGAGGTCAAAAGTGCCTTATCTGTGAGAAATAGGTATGTTGTTTAGAACTTAGAAGCTTCCACCATGTCAACATGTGATTTGACTTATTTTGGGGGATTTAACCAAATCGTATTGCTTGCCCTCTCTCTCTCAGAATGAAGGTCTTGGTTTTGCATAAAAATTCCGGCATTGAAATTCGCGGGGAGACCTTACAATGCCTCAAACGGTGTGCTTGGCTTAACGACGATGTGGTTATTCCGTTTTCTTATCACTCCTTTGTTGCCATTGATATATATATGGTGTCTCAGTTTGTTCTTTCTTTATATAGGTCATCAATCTCTATCTCGAATTGCTGAAAGAGAGAGAAACTAGAGATCCTCAAAAGTACTTCAAATGTCATTTCTTCAATACCTTTTTTTACGTTAAGGTTCTCTTTTAGTCCTCATTCGTTTTGCCATCCATGAAAATATCAGTTGTCTATATGGCTTGTACGCACCATTAATGGCTGTGACTGTTGTTAATGTTTTATGAATGTTGACGAGCTTATGTAATATATCCCCTCTTAAATACATGTGTTCAGCTAACAAGACCCAGTTACAATTACAAAGCTGTCAGGAGATGGACCAGATATAAAAGGCTCGGATATAATCTTATTGACTGTGACATTGTGAGCTTTCTTTACAGAACCTAAAGCTTTTGGTTTCCTTTTTTTGTAAGTCTTACAAATATCATCTGATTTGGTTTTGATGTTGAACCTGTGCAGATATTTGTTCCTATCCACCGAGATGTACATTGGACCTTGGCAGTGATCAACAAAAGGGAATGCAAGTTCCTCTATCTTGATTCACTAAATGGATCTGATCCTACAATTTTGAATGCCCTGGTATTTCATGATCTAAGCTTACCGCACATGCTTCTTTTGGAGATACAATGCTGTGATAGTTGTAATTAATACTGGGACTTGAACTGGTTTAGGCTAAGTATTTGGTGGATGAAGTGAAGGACAAGAACGGAAAAATTATTGACGTTAGTTCATGGGACAGGGAATACGTTAAAGACCTTCCTCTGCAACAGAATGGGTATGTAATCCAGTGTTTCTATGTTATTCTCTATAGATATAAGTGAAAGGAAACTACCATATTAGCAAAACCTCCTTTTGTAGCACAATCCAAACTTTTTTTGGCTATGTGAGTTTATATCTTGATATGAGTTATGTTCAGGTGAAAACATAATATATCAAAGTTTCTGAGAGTTTACTACTTAAGTTACCTCTGCGATACCATCTTCAGATGGTTGTGTGACAATTTTTTTTCCATTGTAATATATGATTAACCGCAACTAAATGCAACCGCTCTATTATAGCAGTTTGTGTTATGCAATTATTATAGATCTGATGATACTCCTCTTTTGCATATTGTCCAGGTACGACTGTGGGATGTTTATGCTTAAATACATAGATTTTTACAGTAGAGGGCTGGAACTGAATTTTAGCCAGGTAATAAAAATATATCATCAAAGATTTACATTTACTTTTTTTTTTTGCTAAAAGATTTACATTTACATCTGGAGATGATCCCCTAGATAATTCTGATAGAGAAGATGAGAGAATTTGGTGAGTGAAGATTGATATAAAGCATGTTTCATGTTTTCATTTTGTCTTGTTTCTATCGTTTTCAGAAGAACATGCCATACTTCAGGTCAAGGACAGCCAAGGAGATACTGAGACTGCAAGCCGATTAGAATGTTAGAAAGCCAACAATGTTGTTATATTTAGAAGCCTCTTTAGTGAAATCTAATTTGCTTTCGCTATGGTGGCAAATAGAATTGAAAGTTGTAGCTTAACTTCAGTGATGAATATTGTAAAAGCCAACAATATTTTTTTTGCACAAAAGAGGACGAGGTTAAGTTTTCTGCGCCAAACCTTGTTCAAATGTACAGTTTTTGGGATTCTCGCCAAAATAGCACGAAGGTAAATCAGCATGCTTTCCCTGTCCATTATAAAACAACAGTTCAGGGTCAGACATATTGTCTAATGTAAGAGCTGCGGATCTTAGTAGACTCTTTCCAGTTTGCAATTACTATCATCATTTTTTTCTGGAAAATTACCACGTCAGAGTAGAGACTCTTTACATCTTCAACTTCAGCCTCAGCAAAGCAAATGAAGTCCTTCAATGTCTGTTACATTAAAAACAAAACTAGGTTTTAGGATCTGGAAGTAGTTAACTTTAAAGAAAAATGAAAACAGCTTAAATGATAATGGTTTAGCAATGTGGCACAATCATGGAAATAAAACTCAAATTCATGATTCATCAAAATTTGTAAGATAAAGAAGAAAAAACCAACATACTTTACAGAAAACTTCAGAAACAGGAACATCACTTTCGGATGCAGTGAGCTCCTGCTTCAGTATTTCCAACCCTTTTTCTATAGCTTGCATTTCCTCAGCTAGCGATTTCAATTGAATCTGAATAGGAGAGACAGTAAAATGATGAGCCAATTACAACTAAGGCGCAGAGGAAAAATAAAGCACAAACTCAAAAACCTTTGAAGCTGATTCAAGACTTTTAAGATCCTTATGAAAGTCAAGTAGATCTGGCGCCTTAGTAGCAATGACCTGGAGAAAGAAAGAAAGATAGGGGTTTCAAGATTATGTATCCCCTTCTAAAACAACCATCGACAGAATCTAGAGGCTGTTGTTTTTATTTGCGATTGTACTTTACCTTGCAAAGATAATGCATGAGATTCATATTGCTGTTGACAGAACGTGTATCGTTTAATTTTAATAAACTGTCCAACTTGAGTGCTACCGCAGAGCCTGCAGAAAGCAGAGCAAGGATCTTTTCAGCCACAACGGTTTCATTCAAAACAAGTATATGATGCAATGAAACAAAGGCTCAACTATTGAATCAAGCTCACATTGAACAGAGAAATGTTTGAGCAGAGAGATATTGAATGTGAATAACATCAAACTTACCCCTCGCAGTTCCCTGGTTCATTATATTCCCCAGCAAGTGAGAGTCATGAATAACGAAACCATTAAGGCCACCTTTAATCCTTTGATATCTGACTAGGTGAAAGCATGGGATCCACTACTGAACTCGTTCTGCAGCAGTGGAAAGCTAGAGCTGGAGTTGATGTACAAAGTCCAAATGCAATGCTACGAGGAAGCAAAGCTTATGAAAGTTTTTCCGGAAGTAGTGAGGTCGCTCTATGAACTTGATGTCCTCGCTGAAGACACCATCCTCCACTGGTTCCATAAAGGGACCAACTCAAAGGGCAGGTTAGCTCCATAGCTGAAGCTGGTTCATATATTACGCTTAGTCTGGAAAGCTGGTTTCTAAACAAAAGTTATCCGGTCTTGGGGCGTTTGATCTGATGTCTCTTTTTATTTCCTTCTCTTGTGGTGAATGTTGCAGGCAAACCTTTGTGAAAAGCCTTGAGCCATTTGTGAATTGGCTTGAAGAGGCAGAGGAAGAAGACTGAGTGCACTATGATGTTTCTAATAGAAGGCCTGCTCTGTATTTTTGTTTCTTTATCTTAAGACAATAACTTTTTTTTTTTGCTAACCGAGTATCCTGGCCCCACCGTGGTGGTCCAGACTAGAGACCGAAACAACCAAGGACGCTACCAGGACGTCACCATGTGGGTTGCCGTGAACGGTCTTCGGTCTCGGGCGCTGGGGTTCCGCATGTAAATTCCCCAGTGGCCGGGTTTCGAACCCGGGTGGCGGAACTCACAGCCGTGAGCCCTTTACCACCTGAGCTAGAAGCCCCGGTTTAAGACAATAACTTAGACCTTCTATTTGAACTATTTTGTTTCTGATGTTTTTGCGGCATATTGTGTTTCCTTTTTTGGTTGGCAATTTGTCTGTTTATGTTTCTATTACCGGTTTTAGTATTTTTGTCCATGGATTTATGCTAAGCAAATTCTGCTTCATGTAAACTTAATGCGATGTTTTCCTTTTATACTCACTAAGCTCTGAGGTGCAGATGTATGTGTACATTAATTAGAAGATTGAAAAACGTAAGCAAAACAAATCTTTTTAGCAATCAACCTAACACACAAGCATCATTTGACCTCTCCAATTTTAAACTCAACAATAAAGATATTTTCCGGAATATTCTGTGAATAATACCTTAAACATGATATTTTACACAATATACTATAGAAATGTACGTAAGAGTATATACTTAGATAAATTTATTATATAAAAATATAAAACAAATAATAATATTATATTATATTATATATAGACAAACCTCATCAATAACACTAAAAATATTTTGGTTACAATAAACAAAAAAATATTATGCTATCTTAAACTCTCACTCTTAAATACTAAACCATAAGTCTGAATATTAACCAAAACTTCTATATATAATATTTATTTTTGTATAAATTCATTTTATGTAATTTTGAAAATAATTATTTTTAATTAATCATTTAAGTTTAAATATGAATATATTTTCCATCAACTTTTTAATATTAAAAGTAGTTTTAATGTTAGATTTTGATTTTTTTTATAGAAAATCTGATTGTTTTTGAAAAAGAAATCCAATTGAAAAAGTATTATTTGAAAATAAAAATAAAATATATTTATCTAAATAGTTATGCATATTTAAATATGTATAAAGTAAAAGTAAAAATGTCTATTATCTCTCCATTGAAATTTCTTTTAATCATTTTTCTCTTTACAAGTTATTTTAATGAAAAAATCTATTTAGTTTTGAGAGTATTTTCCATTACTCATTGATTAATGAAAAGTTTTAATTAATTTTAAAAGTTCTATAAATATGAAAATTCCAAATCATAAAATAATGTATATTATAGTTTTAAAATATTAAATATACAATATATATCAGATCATGCATTATTCTATTTATAATACAAAATATATACTATATACTAAGATAATGATAGATCTCATAGATAACAGTAAAAACAATTCTTATATAAAAATTTTGCTAATTTTTATTCTATTTTATTATCTTAGAACAAAAATTTGTTTTAATACTTTTGAGATTAATTCTTAAAATATAATTGTCTTATTCTTATAAATACATATAATGGTGGAACATATGTTTATTTTTTAAAATCTGAAACATATCATATAAAAATACATATATATTCAAACGATTGAATTTTAAGTTATTAGTAATCAAAATAAATGAATAAAAATCGAGATTGATTTGAAAAGATATTACTTAAAAAATCCATGGGAATTAATTTTTTTTTTGATTAAAAAATGGAGTATATTTTTTATTGATAATTTCTCATTTTTAAGAGATAAGTTTGAAAAAAAGAAAATAGCTTTCGTGAAGTTTTCATAAAACATATTTAAAAAGAAAAAAAAACACATCCTAAATAATAAAGTAAGAGAGAGAGAAAGAGAGAGAGGACGAGCGCGGCATTATCGTAAAGAAGTCTGTGGTTATTCCTTAAAACCAGGTTCTGATTCTCGTCTTCAGATCCGATTCCATCTCATCTCTCTTAATTGTTGTTTTCCAAAAAGATTCTCTTTTTCGGATTTGTGTTTGTGGATGAGATTGTGGATAAAGCCCAATCTCCTATTTCTAGACTGCTTTGCTGCAAACTCCTTTGTCTGATTGATTCTCTTCTTCTTCTTCTTATTATTATTCCCTTCAACTCTCTGACTCTTCTTCTTCTGAGAGCTTTACCGACAAAAGCAGATACCTTTGATCATCATCATCATCAAATAGTTTGTTTTGTTTTTTTTTTATCATCACCAAATCGGTGGGTCTTTGGTTGTTGTGAAATTAATTATCATAAATCAAATCCAATCACAATCCTGGCGTTGAGCGAAGGGTTGAGGTTGAAGATTCCTTCACCGGAAACCAAAAGTTTCGATTTTGATTGCGTTGGTGGTGGTCTGGAGTGCCTGATTAGCGTCTTCAGGGCCCTTGATATGGGGTCCTGCTTATCATCATCTTCCTCTTCCTCTTCAGGAGAAACCATTCATGGGTCTCCTCGTGTTCCTCCTCCCAGGAGGAGAAGGAAGAGCTCCTCCAAGAGGAGATCTTGTAGTTCTTCTTTTGACAACACAGGAGAAGATGAGCCACTTCTCCACCGGATCCCTGGAAGAATGTTCTTGAACGGCTCTACCGATCATGCCTCTCTCTTCTCCCAACAAGGCAAAAAAGGTCCTAACCAGGACGCCATGATTGTCTGGGAGGTCCGTTTCTCACTTTTACTTACCTGTATACAGCCTATTGTATCACTCAGCTGAGTATTTGATTTTGTTTTGTTTTTGGAATTGTTTTTCAGAATTTTGGATCAATGTCGGACACTGTGTTTTGTGGTGTGTTTGATGGACACGGTCCTTACGGTCACGTTATCGCAAAGAGAGTCAGGGATTTGCTTCCACTCAAGTTAGGCTCTCACTTGGAGGAGTCCTGTGTCTCCCGCGAGGATGTGGTTCTTAAAGAGATCAGCCTCAACACTGCTGCTGATGATAGAAAGACCTCTGACAGCCTTGTGCACATATCTGCTAACGGAGAGTCACGAGTCTACAGTAAGGATCAGGGTGTGGTTCAGACACTGTTGACCTCGATTGTTAAAGCCTATAGATTCATGGACAAGGAATTGAAGATGCAGGTGGATGTTGATTGTTTTTGCAGTGGTACTACTGCAGTTACTATGGTTAAGCAGGTTAGAGTGGACCAAAAATATTCTTATGCTGTTTCTGAATTCTGTTTTGTTGCCAAATCTTGATTGTTTGTAATTTTTTTGGTTAGGGTCAACATCTTGTTGTTGGAAACATTGGGGATTCAAGAGCAGTATTGGGTATGAGGAACAAAGAGAATAAACTTGTTCCTTTTCAGTTAACTGAGGATCTCAAACCAGATGTTCCAGGTTATTTTACCACTCATTTACTGCCTATTAACAAAGGTTTTGAAACCGTTTAGGCTTAGATCAGTTCCATCATCGTTGAGTTATTCTTACGGAACTACTGATGATGAAACTGTTTTAGACATTTGATAAGATACTTTGGTTTTTTATCAATTAAAGTTTTGAGTTTTCTTGTTCCCCAGCTGAAGCAGCAAGGATTAAGAGATGCAGAGGACGTATATTTGCTTTACGAGATGAACCTGGAGTTGCCCGCCTCTGGCTTCCCAACCACAACTCACCTGGTCTCGCCATGGCGCGTGCTTTTGGAGATTTTTGCCTTAAGGACTTTGGTCTCATCTCTGTGCCTGACGTCTCCTACCGTCGCCTCACTGAGAAAGATGAGTTTGTTGTCTTGGCAACTGATGGGGTAAGAAGAGAACATCACAGTGTCTATGAATATAGTATTACTAAAAAGTTTAGTACTTGGTCTTTAAAGTGTCTTCTTGAAACTTCTGGTAGATTTGGGATGTATTGACGAATGAAGAGGTTGTGGAGATTGTAGCGAAAGCACCAACACGTTGCACAGCTGGTCGAGCCTTGGTGGAAGCTGCAGTGAGGAATTGGAGATGGAAGTTCCCCACTTCGAAAGTCGATGACTGCGCTGTTGTTTGCCTCTTCCTTGACTCCAAACCAGACAAATTATCAACTGCTTCTTTCTCGGAGGAGAAACACATCGGCAATGGCTTTACTGAACGGGACACTGCATCAACGTCAACCCCAGGCTCGGGAACCGTATCACCTGAGCTCAGTGGAGTAGACAGAATCGACACGCTCGTGAATCTCCCCACATACGTGCCAACCAAGGAGTAGAGAGAGATAGAACAGAGGCAGGAGGTGAAATTGTGAGATTAGACTTTGTCTATCGCTCTCTCTCTCCCTTTCAGTTTTTTATTTGTCTTAATGTCTCTTATGCTCTATGAAAAGCCACTCTGTAAATATATATCTACTCTGCCAATACTTTTGCTCCAATCTCTCTTTTTTTTTTGTAAATAAATTTCTGAAGCCGCATTTGTGTTTGGTTGAGCAATTTTTTTTTTTTTTTAATTTTAGAAACCGCATCTGCTTTTTAGAACAAAAGAACAATGCTAGTCCTTGCTGTTCAGAGTGTTTACTATGTTTTTGAGGGTTGATGCTTTATTGTTGGATGCTGAAGAGACACGGCACATAAATCTCTTGATCCTTCCTCAGATAACATCAGCGTTTCAGAAGGACTCATAAATATAGTAAATGAAGAATGTGGTTTGCCAAGGTCATGGATTTTAGCCCAACCAAGAAGTGGCCTGAACCAAGCCAATCAGAGTAACCTTTAGAACCACCCTTGATCTTTTGAAGTGATAGAAGTAGTTTTGTGTACTTAAGTTGAGAATTCTTTGTTGTTAGTTATTTAGTATTTGGTATGCGATTCACCTGGTGCTACTGAAGCCACGTCCAGTGAGTCTTGTGTGATTCAAGTTTCCCTGTTCTTCCACTGATTGAGTGATCAATCCTTATCCATCGATATCCATCCCACCCACCGGCCAAGCTTGAGAGTGTTACAAAACCAGCAAGCTTAGCTTCATTGCATACATCATCTGATCATCCTTTCTCACCAACTTAGCATCTTCTTTTCTGTGTTTATTTTTCTTATTTTGTCATACAATCATTCTTGTTTTCAGTTCGTTTGGTTCGACCAGCCTTTAATTGGCTTCCATCGACCACCAACTCCTTGACCATCTGGTCGATCTGTGCTTCCGGTGATGTATCATATGATATCAGAGCTTAAAATATTTTGAATCAGGTTCTATCCTTCCTTTTTAACCTTTTCTTTTGCATTTTGCTTTCATTTAGAACTCGGAAAATCTATAAAAATTGTCCTGTTTGCATTTTCTTCATTGTGTTGTTCTTAGTTCATATCTTTTCAAAACCTGAAAATCCACTAAAAGGATAAGCAATTTACTTGCTTGATTCAGTAGAAAACTCAAAGAGAGATGCTTGCTTGGATTTACTCTTCCATATATACTTTCTACACAAACAAACAAAATCTTGTCATTTTTAATTGCATTACAATATTGCATTAGTACTTCTTTATACAGATAATACTGTCTTTCTTCCCCTAATCATATATACTTAAATAAACCATTTAGTGTATAAATTACAGCCAAAAAGTCGAGCAAAACAATACAGTACACATTTTTCTTTGACAGTTACACAAGAAAGAATGAGTTAGTTGTCTATGTAACTTACATGACTCGAAAAAGGCAAGTCGCATCCACAAAGAGGATCAAATGATTTTTTTCAAAAAAAAAACCCGAATGTATATCCTATTAGCAAAACTATGAAGTAAAAATATAGAAAACCGAAACTAGTATCGATAACAACGTTACAAGGCTTGCGTTAATCACCGAAGAAGCAGATTGTACGAGATTATCTGCTCCAAGTGAGTAAGCAGTTCCTGATCCATCTTTCACTTTGATGCTTGACGAACCTAAGAGTACAAAAACAAAAACAAACAATATTAGTTTGATTTCTTCTTTTTTCATCTAGTTTAGTTCTCAGGTTATAGATACTTACAGTTGTGCTCTACCCATCCAATGACCTCCTTATCCAGATCGTATACTACTAACTTATTTGAAAGCACCAAATCTACATTTGAAGTCGGATAGACACATGGGAGACCATAAAAAACATATGATTTAAAGATGAGAAATATCCGAATAGTATGATTTGAAATTGTACCTCCCAAAAGGATTACATCGGATCCGTCCTGAGTCGTCATGCCACCAGATTGCCAACCAAAGCAATACATGTCTTCCTGTAAGAGATGGAAAAGCTCAATTTTGTGGACGAGAAAGACAAACAATGCTAAAAAGCAAAATGTAGACAAGAGCAAGGGACTCTCTGAATATTTATGTCCATAAAAACACATCAAAGTAAGAAATGTGCCTATTGACTTACACGAAGTGAGAAAAGATAATCGCGGGGATAAACAGTCAGTTTGAGTGAGTCCTCGAAATGAAGATTGACTGCCGGAAATGCTTTATCTGTGCTGCAGGTACAAGTACGAATATTATTAGCAGCGCATCCTTAGCCTAAGAATGCATAGACATAGAGGCTAGAAAACACAAAGCAAGTCATCTTACTCTGAAGTGAAACTGAAGCACGCAAAGGTCTCCTGTACCATGTGCAGTTTCACCGGCTGCTTAGCAGTAATCTAATATTCACACAGAAAATATACATATCAGGGTTGCGACCATAAACTAGAAACAAAGAGTGTAAAAATGAGTTTTCACCTTTCTAAGTAGCGAGTTGTACAGATTCTCTGGTAAGTAAGCTAAAGTTGTACCACTGTCAATAATGGTTCCTCCGTTTCCGCCGAAACTAGCTATGCTTGGTGGGAGATCAACAGGATCGCCATCTACATCTATTCCCTTTAAAATGACGTTGTAATGTACCCTAAAAAAACATTGTTGGATGAGTTTGTTATACTTGATATGTATACACCACAGAAGCCTAAATGCCTTAAAAAGAGAGAATTCTACATTCAAATTTCAAGAAAATGGTAAGAGGGTCTCTCGCTTACTGATTAGGAACCAAAGGAGTTGTTTTCACTACTGGAGACTCCACTTCCCCAACAGCAAATATCCCACCTCCATTAACATTGTCTAGGCAATGTGAAAAAACCCTCTTCACATTCCCTGCGGCAGCGAGTTGTGAAAGGATCGAAGTATTTGCTTGTCCAAATCCCATAATGCCATCAACAGCTGAGTCAGTTTGCCCAAGTTGCCCTGATTGGTTGCTTCCACACCTGAGGGAAAATCATTATGATCACATGCTTAAGAAGCAGAAAAGAAACAAAAGATTTGAATGGTATAGCTCTCTCTCACCCGAAGACAACTTCTTGAGCAAGAGGAGCGGTTCTAAGATTTCCAGTGACTTGATCGAGAGTAATGTTATCCTTGACGAAATCGCCGTCACTCGTGCTTCCATCTCCATAGACGACATGGTAACCACAGGGCTTCTTCTCGGGTTCGCAAGTGTCTGATTGCGAGATCAAGGAGCAGAAATCGTCGTCGCACCAAACTTTCTTGGAAGTGGATGAAGCTTTTGAGTCGTACAAGGACAGAGGTATCTGCATTACAAAACAAAACAAGTGAGGATGATCCAAAATGAACTAAGCGAGGACAGTGATCTTGAGTGAGCTTTGACCCCAATACAGAACCAGCTGGCCACCGGAGGTAAAATCATCTAGGTTCCCCCAGTATCTGGCCGATAACATAGACTGCTTCCTTTTACAAAAAAATAAAAAACATAGACTGCTACAGACACTTGCCGATAGTCTGAACCCATTTCGGTGGGGCATCTCGGTGGGGCCAGGACACATCGGATTATTCAAATAAAAAAAGATCAGAAATGTAACAAGGTGAAATGCAAAGTTTCAGACAGAACATACACCAAGATCAGTTTTGACAGGACATTTGGGACAAGGTGCACAGTTGACCCAAAGTATATCACTTCCTGTATCAACCTGAACATGATAGTACTTTGCTGGTGATCCTAGCTGGATTTTCGTGAAATATAATCTGCAAATAACGTAAGATTAAATCTAACTAAGATCACATTCATTGCATAATTCTACTCGAATAGTTTTCAAAGATCTAGCTAGGAAGAGAACCCGATGGAGTCAGCTCGGCTATCGCCGCCGAGAGGGAGATCGACGTTGGCTAGCATTCGAGCGTGACGGAAGGTGTCGTGAGATTTGAGCTCCGATAACTGTTTGTCTTTTCCAGCGAACTTATGCGTCACATTGAACACGAAATTTCCGGAAGCGAATTGGATCGTCACCATCATGAACACGCCTGCTAAAATGCGTGAAGTCGGACTCAGATCCATCGCCACCACCATTACCCTCTTTGATGTAAAAAACCTCTGAGATGAATCGATATCAAATCCGAAACAGTATAAACAATATTCGATTCAAGAAGTTTTCAAATTTTGTATTTTTTTTTCTGTTCTGAAAAGCGTATTTTTGGTATCTGATAGATTAAAAATGAATATGAAACATAAGAGAAAAGGAAGCAAGAGAGGAAGGGAGGGGTAGAACATGGGAACGAGTGGGAGGGAAACGCAAGCGAAAGCCACGCCTTTCCAACGGTGATTTTTAGTATATTTCGTCATTATTAGGAACTCTTTTTAAAACAATACTACTTCAAAAGAATAAAGAGAGAAATGATAAAAATAACGGAATTTAACTTTTAAGATTAGTAAGCATTTCTAATTCCTTTGCTTTTCCTTTTCTCTTAGGGGGTGTATTGAATCTGAAATTTGAAGTGATTTGATTTTCAATGAGTTTGTAGATGATTGCTGGAGAATTGGAGAATTTGGAATGATTTTGATTAAAACACTCTAGAATCTCATCTAAAACAATGAGATTTGGATTTTTATTTTTATAACTAAGAAACTCTCTTCAAATACCTTAGAAACACTTAAAGTACTTTAAAATCACCTACTTAAATTTTGTTCAATAACAGTAGATTTCAGAGCGTTTGGTGAAATGACAAGTTCAATAACACTGGATTTTAAAGTGTTTTTTAAAATTCATGTTTGAATAACAGTGGATTTGTCATTTTAAGACAAATCACTTAAAACTCCTAGTTGAATACATCCTCCTTAATTCCAGCAAGAAACTCTTAAATTCCTTCACCCTTTTCTCGATCAAAACGTTTTCCTCGCTTTCTCAACAACAATTTTGTTTTCAACAGTACAAAAATTTCTTAACTTGTGACAAAATCAAAGGTAATTTTTGTTTATGTCAACAACATGTGTTTTTTTTAAGGGGTTTTTGCAACTTATGACTCAAAACTTGATCCTAACCACAAAACCAAACTTCAACTTGAATCAAATAGAAACCTAACCTCAAGGCCATGTGAAATTACAGCCAGCACCTTGTGACCAAACAAAAAAATCGCTACCATTTTTACGAATATAGCCTTATTAAGGCATCTGGGTCATCTGATATTTTGGAAGTCGTCTGGAGTTAATGATCTTAAAAATAATTTTAAAAAATTTTAAAAAATATTTTGAGGGGTGAAAAATCAAAATCACGTAATTATAAACATTTATAAGTGATGTAAATTAAAAAATAAGAAATTTGAATAGTTTTCAACATAGATGAGTGAAAGTGGTTAATCATGATATTCTTTGGTTCTAGGGTTTGAGAACATATGTAGTAGTATTGTTTGTTTTGTTAGGGTTAGATTTTGGAAAGCTTGGATGATTTTTTGAAAATTTGAATTTTTACCTATTCGTGCTTGTTTTAGTGTATAGTAAACAATTGTTAAGTTTAATTTGATTTTTCGAAGTGTTTAGTTAGTTAAATTTGTTTAGGGATTGTGTTTAGAGTCTAGACGACTTAAAATTAAGTCGTCTATTGAATTGTTAAAGTTAGACGACTTTAGATGATTTTAGACGACTTTCTTTTCCCGCTTAAATATTTTAAACCAGACGACTTCCTAGACGACTTACTTGTAAGTCGTAAGTCGTCTAGGAAGTCGTCTATTTTAGTTTCCCGCTAAAAGTATTTTAGTTTTCCGCTAAATATATTAAAGTCTTCTGGACGACTTACAATTAAGTCATCCAAAGTCGTCTGAATATAAAATATTTAACCTAATTAGATTTTGTGCCTCCATATATAAATAAAATTTTACACATTCTCTCTCCTCCTCTCAAATGGCTGCAACAAAAATGTAGTGTTCATCATTTTTAAACTCTCTAACCTCTCTCTAATCTTTTTGAACTTATAAACACCAAGTTTTATATCAATTTATTGTTTTTGTCTCATATTTATATCACTAATATATCTTGTTTATGCAGGTGTTTCATAACATATTTTTCATATTTTACTCATTATAAAGATAGATTTATCTAATCTTCCACTTATTTTCTCTGTTCTAAGCCATATAAACGTTTATGGATATGCAGGTTTTTCAGATCTGGATTTGGATTTGCAGGTTTTTCAGATCTGAATTTGGAAGACTTTTGGGACGACTTACCTGGAAGTCGTCTGGACGACTTATCTAAAAGTCGTCTGGACTTCCTGGAAGTCGTCTGGACTTCCTGGAAGTCGTCTGGACTTTCTGGAAGTCGTCTGACGAACTCTTCCCTCATGCCTCTCCTTTTAATAAGAAATCTGAACATTTTGGTAAGTTTTTGTGTCTGATTTTTCTTTATTTGGTCACCTCATGTTGTATAAAGTTCTTATATTTTTCCTAAACTAAAACTCTCCAAACCCACTCTAATCTCCTTGACTTCAATACACCAAATTTTAGATGATTTTTTCAGTTTTGTCTCATGTCTTTCTCACTAATTTATTTTTATTTGTTTGCAGATTTTTTATCACATGGTTCTCAACTTCCACTCATTTAAAGGTAAATCTATTAATTTTCGATATGTATTTTTGTGTGTTCTGTAAATGTAGATTTGTCTAATCTTCCACTAATTTTATCTATTTTAAGCCATTTTAACGTTTTTGGATATGCATATTTTCAGATCTTGATTTGGAAGACTTCTGGGACGATTTATCTGGAAGTCGTCTAGACGACTTACCTAGAAGTCGTCTGGACTTCCTAGAAGTCGTCTGGACTTCCTGAAAGTCTTCTAGGCTTCCTAGAAGTCGTCTGGACTTCTTGGAAGTCGTCTGACGGAGTCTTCTCTCATGTCTCTCCTTTTTTTAACAGATCTGAGCATTTTGGTAAGTTTTTAAATCTGATTTTTCTTTATTTGGTCAACTAATATTGTATAAAGTTCTAATATCTTTCTCAAACTAAAACTCTCCAAACCCACTATATTTTTTTAACTTCAATACACCAAATTTTAGATGAATTTTTCAGTTTTTTCTCATGTCTTTTTCACTAATTTAACATTATTTTTGCAGATTTTTTATCAAATGGTTCTCATTTTCCACTCAATTAAAGGTATATCTATTAATTTTAGATATGTATTTTTGTGTGTTTTATAAAGGTAGATTTGTCTAATCTTCCACTCATTTTCTCTATTTTAAGCCATTTGAACGTTTTTGGATATGCAGGTTTTCCAGATCTGGATTTGGAAGAGTTTTGGGACGACTTACTTGGAAGTCGTCTAGACGACTTACTTAGAAGTCGTCTGGACTTCTTGGAAGTCGTCTGAACTTCTTGGAAGTCGTCTGGACTTCCTGAAAGTCGTCTGGGCTTTCTGGAAGTCTTCTGACTATGTCTTCTTTCATATAAAGTGGATTCCAAGCTTGTTTACTCATTTAGTTGTATTTTTTTTTTTTGTATAATCAGTAAAATTGTTTCCCAAGATGTAATATGTGTGCTAAAAATCAAAGAAATTAATCATTTCAATAGTTTTTATCTTATCTTTGGATTTTCTAAATGCAATAATAAACTCTAAATATCTTCTTCACATCTTAATAAAGAATGTTGGTAGTCTTATATTGATACAATATTTGAAGAAGCATTTTAACCTTTCTTCCAACTCATAAAAAAATAATACTTAAGAGATGGAACCAAACAATAGTAACTAATCAAAGCATATCACATTTTTTACAAGTTTCTATTGAAAATATAAATTTTACATATCTTGAAGTTTGTGTTGATCAACCACAAAATTCCAACATCCATCTTGTCAGAGCCGGCCTTTAACATAAGCGAGTGAAGCACATGCTTCCAGCCGCCAAATATTATGTAGTAATTCGGCCACTTTTTGTCAAAACTCCCTTTAGCATACTTGGTAAATGTACTCATATCAACGTGAGGTGGTTACGAGTTCGAACCTACTCAGCCACATAATATTTTTTTGGCTTCTAGCCTCCATATATATAGGACCGGCTCTGATCTTGCAACAATCATTCTTCATACAATGCACGTAACTTACACCTCATCTGCAAAAAGAAAAAAATACACATTAGCAAACATTGAACATGTATGACTTTTCTCAGACGACTTCCCTGGAAGTCTTCTACGTTAGGTAGAAACTTTAATTAACATGAATGTTGGCAACCTAATAATTATCATAAATAAAGTTAAAAATTTCATCCAGTAGCCCTAATATAGTCTAATATACATGAATTAATAAGAAAATGTTAAAAAGTCTTTATGATTTTAAAGAAAATATAAGTTTATTAAACATTCGCTCAGACGACATCTACGGAAGTCTTCTGGACGACGTCCAGAGAAGTCGTCATTTAGGTCATTTTTGTGATTAAATTTTTGCAAAGACGACTTACATGACAGTCGTCCGTCCAGACGACTTCCCTGGAAGTCGTCTTTTGTTAAAAATAATGGAAGTCGTCCGTCCAGACGACCTTTGATGACTTCCGTGGAAGTCGTCTAGGACAAAGAGGTTAGTTTTGTGTTTGACCGAAATGTGTCAGAAATTTGACTTTTTCCAGACGACTTCCGTAGAAGTTGTCTACGAGAAAAGTAAAAAATTAATATTTTATTATAACCAGACGACTTCCACGGGAGTCGTCTCAGGTTAGTTTTGGAGTTTTAAAATCAAAACAAAAAAAGTTTTTTTTTTCAGACGAAGAAGTCGTCTAGACGGACGACTTCCGTGGAAGTCGTCCAAGATTACCGAGGTTTGACCAGAATCTCGGAATAAAATCTTGGACGACTTCCGTGGAAGTCGTCTACCGGACGACTTCCACGGAAGTCGTCTAGAAAAAAAAACTTTTTTTGTTTTGATTTTCAAACTCCAAAACTAACCTGAGACGACTTACGTGGAAGTCGTCTGGTTATAATAAAATATTGATTTTTTACTTTTCTCGTAGACGACTTCCACAGAAGTCGTCTGGAAAAGTCAAATTTCTGACACATTTCGGTCAAACGCAAAACTAACCTCTTTATCTCAGACGACTTCCGTGGAAGTCGTCTGGGATTTTATTTTCAACAAAGAAAGTCGGACGACTTCTATGTAAGTCGTCCAACAAAACACATTTTAAAAGTCAATTGCAAAACTAACCTCTGCTTTGACCAGACGACTTCCACGGAAGTCGTCAAGATCCAGACGACTTCCACGGAAGTCGTCAAGATCCAGACGACTTCCACGGAAGTCGTCTGGACGAACAGATCTGGAAAATAACTCGATTTCCTACCTTAAACTTGGGAGATAACTTTCTTTGCTCCCAGAAGTCTTCTCCAAGCACCCAGAAGCTCAAAAGAAAGTGACCCAACGAGAATCGTGAGCTTCAATGGCTCAATGAACCATACAAATTTTAGAATCAAAATCTATGGTTTTTATGGTTGAATATGGAGAGAAAATGAAAGATAAGTTGGTTTTAGTTGATAGAAATGAAGAAAGAGGTAGTGTTTAATCGATTTATGAGCATTAAGAGCTTCAAAGTGGTTGTTCATGGTAGTTGGTGTATTGATGGCAATGGCAATCTTGTAAATAAGTGAAGAAGATGAGGTTGTGAGAGTAAAAGTGTATTTTTCAAAAAAAAAAAAAATATCATTGGCATTTTCGTGAATATTGTGAACTTCTGAGGTGAATATGTCAAACACAATTTCCAAAAAAATCATAGGTTAGATTTAAGTTTGACTTTAAGTTTTGAGTCATATGTGCAAAACTCAATTTTTTTTAATATCTAACACATGTTATCTGTACTCCTGTACAGACATGTGCTTCTTATAAGGCAGCTAAATTATTAGCTTTAGGTCACACTTTAAAGAAAAAACATTTAGGTACATCCTGTATTTTGTGTATAGTATTTTCATTTTATTTGACTTGATATCTGACTACAATACACGTGCTTTCATCCTTTTTACTAGTTTCAATTTTTATTGCTATAGTTTTTTTTTAAGAATTATTGTTATAGTTTTCTAACCAATGTTTCTAACCAATGTTAAAAGGGAATTTAACCTTTTGTCAGTTTCAATCTTTTTATACTCTAGTTATAATGGAAATAAAATTATAAAGCAAGAAATCTAATTTCTTGTTAAACAACAAAAACATTCCACGAGTTACTCTATAAAGAGCTTTTGACTCTCTTCATGAATACTCTCATATAATTTGCCTTTGAATTGTCCAAAGCAATTCACTACCTTGTTACATTCATAACTATTGGATTTAGATTTAGCAATTTTGGTATTTCTCAAATTTTTATTTGTTTTCCTTAGTTACGTATGAAAATATCTTAAATCTTGTTAAATAATTGTTCTTAAACTGCATTTGAGCTGAATTTATAAATAAACATGTTATTTACATAAATATTTATGTTCGGAGCACAAACTTCTAAGAATGGCAGTACAAGCAAAAATTAAAAGAGCCGTTGAGATATTGAACTCTTTGGAGGATTTTATCAGAATTCATGGATTATTTATCGAATATTGTTAACAATTCTAGTTAATGTTGTCTCAGCTGAAATCTTTTAAATTGAAATTTATAAAAAAAAAGTTATCTACGATCTACTGTTTCAAAAGAGATTGAATGAGTAATCAATGATATTTTTAATGAAAAATGAACTTTATTGAAAAAAAATTATAAACAAATTTGGTGGAAGAAAAACTATATACAAATGAAAATTTATTGCTATACTATATTTTTGTCAAATTATATAGGGTGTAACTGGTGACAAATAAAAGAAATATATGGAATGATAAAGATTTTTTTTACGGAATTTAATAAAATGGAATTGGTATTCTATTTGTTCATGAACATTTTTGCTTTGGAATGATTTTTCAGATGAAAGTTATATTTTTTTCTAGAATAATATGAAATGTTGTAGAATGTAATGGAATACTCTTTTTATTTTTCATTTGTGACTGGTGAACAATATTTAAAATACATATGAATTAAACATTTCGGAGGTTTTTATTCCAAAAAAGTGCATTCCAGTTGCAACCATAAATTTTAGTTTTAATTTTATTTTATTGGCCCACATTTTGTATAGCAATCCTAGGGGATTTCTCATCTATATCAACATAAAATAAAAGTACATGTATGTTTTTGTTAAAATCAAATATTATAATTAAAAATATAATTCAGCGTTTTAAAACGTGGATCAAAATTTTGAGGAGTCGGAAGGAGAATATTTATCAAATACTAAGGGCTCAATTGCAATTTTAACGAATCTAAAGTTTTTCGACAAAACAACTCTGTTCTTCTGTTGGATCCAAAGTCCAAACCTCCCTATCTCTCGGCTCATATCGCTTGCTTGAACAAGACGACGCTGACCATGCCGAATCTCACACTTCTCCTCTTCCTTTCCACTTTATTATTCTCCTCCTCCTTCTCCTTCGCTTTCCAATCAGACGAGCTCCTCCTCGACGACGAGGAGTTTGGTCTCGAGGGAGGATCCCATCCTCCTCGCTCTCCCGAACCAGTTATCACAGATTCACCTCCGAAGCAGGCTCCGAGTATCCGTAGACGGTACTCGGATCCTGATCTGGACTCCAAGATCCAATTCACCCTCGAACATGCCTTCGGAGACTCTGATTTCTCCTCCGCCGGTACTTTCTCCGCTCGCCTCAAGACTTGGAGCCATGGTGGTCAGGTCTGCTCTCTTTCCACCATCATCGATCGATCGTAGTATAGTGTCGTTTACATAAATTGATTTTGCTAACTTGCACCATAAAAATCTTGTGGGATGCAGACATTGACGAAACTGCGGTTCTCTAGGAATGAGTTTTCTGATGAAGAGAAAGATGCCTTTAAAGTGAGTAATCTCTTTACTTTAGTTTTTTGAAAAAACACAAGTGTATAATCATGTCTTTATTGTGAAAACTTATTTTGTAGAATCTGGTGAAAGGAGATGACTTTTATAGAATAAGACTCCCATCTAATGTCGTCACTCCACCGGGGAGAGAGTATGTGGTTGCATCAGTGAGAGCTGTAAGCTACACTTCTTCACCTTTTCTTCAATTTTTGATCTCAAGTTAGCAGTTGATATCATCCTCTTACTGCCAAAAAGCTTTGAGAAAACTCTTTCTTTCAATTACCATTCACGTGATTAAGTTCTTTTAGTGTTTCTTTGAGTGATTGGTGCCTGCTTGTAGTTTTATAAGTTTCTTCGATTGAGCTCAGCTTTCAGACTCCTACTAGGTTAATCTTGTTGCAGCCTTTTGCATATACTAACCATTCTCTTCTACTTTTTTGAGATAAGATCACTTCTGTGATTCCGTTCAAGTTTACTTGTTTTTAAGATCACAAGTCCAAACCTGTTACCTTGGAATGATTAAAATAGAAACGTTTCATTGCCATTACTAATTGCTTTGCCTTTTTGTTACTTTCTTCTCTCTGCTCAATGTATCTGGTTTTAAATACGCTGTGACTTTGATTACAGAGATGTCTTCCACGGGATGGTTTGGATGAGCATATCGTTATACACATGGTAATATAATATATTCTTTTTGTATCAGTTTCTTACAGTTTAGGTTTCACCGTCGTGTGACAATTAGTTTCTGGCTATTGACTTGTCACACATTCCTACTCAATTGCAGGATGGTGCCAACGTTTTGGCAGTCAGTTACGGCTCTCCTGGGGCATGCCCGTATCCTCGACAGTTGAAACTTGTAAGTAACGCATGGTTATCCAATCGTTTTTTGGTTTCAGAATTAAAAGTTTTGTTTTTTGGCATGCTTAGATTGTATTCTAAGAACTGAAACCACCTATCTACTGTTGCTTACTGAACCTGGTTTCTTAGAATGGTAAAAGGGTATTGATTTGGAGTGTCTGATAAAATGTTTTGTGTTTAATATAGCCAGGGAAATGGACATTTAACTCCCACACTATCTTGAAGAGTAGTGAGCAGGCTCCAAGGTAGAAACATCAGTTGGTGTACATCTATTTTTATAAACTCACCAAATGATTCAGAGTTATTGACATACACATAAACCTTATTTGGTAAAATTGTCTTAATGCAGAACTCCGATTTTCACTGAGGAGATTCTTGGCAGTAGCGAGAATTTGGAAGGTGAAGCAGAAGCGCCAGTAGAGAGATCATTTTGGGCAAAATATGTGAGTATTATAGAGTTAAAAACACATTAGTTCCGTTTACATAATGAACTCATAAACCGTGGATGTGACTTGAAAATAATGGAAATTTGGTATTATTACAGTGGATGTACTTGATACCGCTTGGACTCATAGTGATGAATGCTGTGACACAAGCGAGCAACATGGCTGAAGAACAAACTGCAGGGGCTCAAGGGCAAGCACCAGCAGCGATTCAGCGCGGTTCCGCACCCAGGAGAAGATGATGATTCCTTTCTCAGTTTCTTATAATCATGGTTTTTTTTTAAATATATCTTTTGTGGAGCTATGTCACTGGAACAACCTGCCTTCTTAGGCTAGACCAGACTATCCAGCTGGTGTTATGACTGGCTTAACATTGTTATTTGATTTTACATGTAACAAATAATTTTAGTCTTCACTGTTTCTAGAGTTCAAAGATGTCATAGTGGCATGATTCAGGTTTTATATTTTTGTCTTTTCTAAATAACATTTTGAAACCACGGTTTTCTTTTTATCATATATATCGCATTCAAAATCAAAACTGGCATAATGCATTGTTTAGGGAAACAAACAACAGAGTAAATAGTCAAAATCGGTGCTTTTATCATGTTTCTGAACCCAGCGGTGAAGCTTTACCATCTACAGATCGCGGTATGACGTTTCAAGGAATGGTCTGTCCCTGAGAACCAGACCAATGTCCGTTACTACATGAAGCTTTTGTTCTCTCTCTCTGAGTCTTTTGAGAAAACTAAAAGCTAAAGCTGCCAAAGAATATGTGACTGCAAGTTGGGCTCATAGCTGGAGGTTGTTTGAAGCATTTTGAGTTATCACTAGGTGTGGTCAGTTGCCTTATTTCCTCATCTATTAAACAATGGAAAGCCCAACAGTATTGTGTCTTTTAGCCTCCCATGTTTCCTTTGAAATCTCTTTTAAATAGAAATATATGTTGTTCTTACGCAAAGATTAAATAACTCACCAGATAAGATGCTACAGAATATAACAACTAGTCATATGTATCAATCATATAATATTTGCATAGAAACATCAAATCAAATTCAGAAACATCTTTTTTTTTTTTTGATCAAAAGAAACATCTTATACAATGAAATGGAAGGAGTATTGTTCGATTGGTAACATTTTGATCTACTACCACCATACGACAGACTCCAACTTAGTTACTACAATCATCTCAGATGCTTAAAGAACACGAATTACGTTTATTAGATGCATTAACAAACATGAGAAAGAAAAAAAAACTGAGAATGTCTCACACTCAAGCAAAGAAACATGTTTGATTTATCCATAGACTCATTTTGCCTGGGGGTGGGAAGCAATAAACTCAACAGCAAGATCGACGGACTGTATCTTATCCGCTTCGTTATCAGGTATCTCGAATCCAAACTCTTCCTCGAGTGCCATAACCACCTCCACTGTGTCCAAACTATCCAATCCTAGATCATTCTGGAAGTGTGCCTTTGGTGTCACCTGCAAACAACACGAATCACACCTACCTTTTTGAAGTATCAAGTCAAATCAAACACATGTACATGCTTCATCAGGTTCTCTTGCAATGTAATGCTAATTTCGATTTCGATCATAAAAATAGCTATCATTGTCAATCAAAAAATTCAAACTTACCTTAGAAGGTTCTACTTTCTGGAAAGTTTTGACGACGGAGACAACACGATCTGTGACTTCGGATTTGTCGAGGAATGATCCTCTGACTTCCTCGGAGAAACGACGATGGATAATAGCGAACAAGGGAGCTGCTACGCCACGGTGAGAAGTGATGCTGGAGCTTCGGAGAGTAGGTGCGACATTGATTCTAAGGTATCGAAGTAGAGCATTTCTCGACGCCATTCCCTTGCTACAGAGATTAAAACCTAGAACCTTCTTCTTCTCTTTCTCTCGTCTTTTAACGGAGAGTTGCTAAACGACACCGTATAGTCCGAAGCATTGGACTCTTTTGTGCGTATGATCTGAAGCCGGAGCCCATTACGAAATGGTAGGCACCACAGTTAATATTTTTTTTTTCCATCTAAGATTTTTAATTTAAATAAGAAAAGGGATCAAGCCCAAACAAATTACAAAGCCCAACACCAACAGGGCCAACACACAGAGTTTCAACAAGGCCTACAGCCCAACTTGAAAAAAACCCTAGACCTACACTCAGTATACCGACGCCGCCTCGCAAATCAACTTTTGACAAGGACAGGACACGTGTAATAATCCCCGAGGATGAGGAAACACATGTCGCAAGACCGCCGCGTCTCTACCGATTCTCGCCATTCCGGCACCCAAACCACGAACCGCCGGACCGCACCGGAGCTCCAGAACTCTATCTCTCATCACCGTGTAACTCTTCACTCTCGGGGGGAACTGAGGATGGAGAAAATCATTCGCCGTGGCGATGTCTCCAATGTTATCAAGCGCCGTAAACCACCCCCAAGGAAACTTCACCCTACACTTCATCATTCCCACCGGAAAACATCCCTCGTCCTCCGACGAGAACTCTTCCACCAAACTCACCAACTAAAAATTCAATTGAAACCTTAAAACGCTTCACAAGACCACAAGCCGGCGGCGGAAGGAAAAAGACACCTTCTCACCCCGGATACAAAGCCGACGGCGATGAGACTATGATAGCCCCCACCCCTCGGAAACTTAACCGACATCACAGAGCTAACAAAGCCTCCGCTCCCCGGGAACTTTAGCGGCGACGGTAAGAGCTCTCGTAGCCTCCACCTCCCGTAACAAAAACCTGGCCACAAAAGTGTTGGCGTCGTGAGCCGTCATCAGATCTCCTCACCGCGAAACCAGAGAGAGGCGAGAAGCCACCGTTGGAGAATCCCAAGCGAGCCGAGAGTCTTTCCGGAACAAAACCCTAATCCAGATCCGTCAGTATATCGGAGCGCGACGACATCACGGGCCAAACAGACCGACTGCTACTCTGAAACACGAAAGGGGAGAGCTACCGACGCCGGAACGCGCTCAGACGCGCCACCGGACGCCGGAGCTCCCTTTTCACGCGGTTCTCTCTTTGTTCTCTCTTTGTTCGCACCACAATTAATATAAGAGTCATTATTTTTGACACTTCTTAATATAACCTTTGACTGAAGATCTCAGTTAAATCATTATTTTTGACACTTTAACCAAGTGGAGAACAAATCATCTGAGTTTTGGGCATTTTACTGGTTGATGGAGATCCTTAGTTTAAATGGGACGTTTTTAAATTTTGTGCACAAGTGGGACTTGATTTTGTAAATGAATTTGTAAAGGTGGAAGCCAGAATATTCATTTAGTTATTTTTTTTGTCCGCAGAATATTCATTTAGTTATAGTTATGGTTAACTCCGTAATATACTCCAAATGTTGCACGAGATAATATGTATTTATTTATAAAAATATTAAATTTGTATAATACATTGATCATTTTTGTGATTATTTTTTTGTCATCATGATTATCAAATTTTAATAAAAGTAAAATACTAATAAATAAATATTTTTTTATTTTTTAAAAAAAATAAAAACATATAATAATATTTATTATTTAATAATCTAAAATTTATTAAAACTCAAAAACCTATTTTTGTTTGTCATTTTTCTATTTTTTTCTTTATGAGACATAGTAATTTTATAAAAGTATTTCAATTTCAATATATATTTATAAGTTTTCCACTTTTTATATGTCATAATTGCAATTGAACATACATTTTAATAAAATATTTAATTTTGTATAAAACATAAATAACTATCTATGAAATAAATAAAAAATATTGTATAAAATTCAATAATTTAATTATTGAGAAGCGAAAACGATATATCCAATTTGAAACATAATGTTTTTTTTCTCTAAAATGTCATGTATATTAAAAAATAGGAGGGATATGTTTACTATGTAAAACCGTGTGAAAATTTTCAATTAGAACATAGTGCGTTCAAAATCCCACATAGATCTCTGTTTCGCAGCAGCATCGCAAGGGAAGATTATTCACACGCTCACCAAGCTCTCTCCCAATGAGTTTCTGAAATCGTAACTCGTAAGTACAAAAAATTATATCATTTTTATCTCAGATCCCAACCTCTCACTTTCTCAGATTTAGAAAATTGAAACGGATTCGATCACAGATCTGTTCAACTCTCGCATCACCTCATCATCAATTCATCATGGGTTTGATCTCCCGCCGCCTGCTTCTCGTCTCCACCATCTTCCTCTTCTTCTTCATTTCCGCCATCTCTGCGCAGGTATTTCAATTCTCCCTCCCCATGGATTCGTCTCTGTTCATTTATATATAATTATTAACGATTTTGCTCCGTTTGACTAGGATTCTGGGGTTGATAATGAGACGCAGGAATCTGAAGGATCTGGTAAAGAGCTTGGCCGTCGTGGAATGGTGATTTTTGAATCTGCTTTTTCGAATATCTATAGAGCTTTTTTAGATTCGAATTCTGGATTTTAATATTCATGTATTGATTTGAAGATTGGTACTGAACGAGTTGGAGTTGATGCTGCTGGTGACGATCTTGGGTTGAACCTCGAAGGCACTGGCCCTGGTGTCTTTGATGCTTTGTTCTCGAGTTTCTCCATGATTCTTGTCACCGAGGTTCCTTTCCCTCTGTTATCCAGTATTTGATTTGGTTCAAAGTCAAGAGTGTAATCTCTATTTCTCTCATCATATATCAGATTGGGGATGAGACTTTTATAATAGCGGCACTGATGGCTATGCGACACCCCAAAGCTACTGTTCTCTCTGGTGCACTTTCAGCTTTGTTTGTTATGACTGTAAGCTCTTAGATTTTTCATTTTACTGTGAAGGGTGGTTATGTGTATTTGTTTATGATTCTCTCCTTTATTCTGTATAGATTCTTTCCACTGGGCTTGGTAGGATAGTGCCAAACTTGATTTCGAGGAAGCACACTAATAGCGCTGCTACAGGTAATGTTGAGTGTGCCACTGTTCACATTTCACGTCTTCTGTTGTGTTATTGATATATTGTGTTAGCTGAGAAATATTGAGAGGGTAGTCTGTATACTATATGGTTATGGGTTTTGTCTTCTATTTTGTGTTGACCTTAGCTTACAACTTGTCCATTCATATTTCAATGCCTCTTACAATCATAATTGCCAACTCTAGGTGTCTTGAAATGTATGGATTTTGAATTGTTTAATAGAAAGGCAGCATTGTTTGCACCTAATTAGAAGTTTATGTGGGTCCTTCGTTTTTTTTAGTCTGAGTCTCACTTGAAGGATCATATTCATACATCTTTGATCATGCAGTTCTCTATGCATTTTTTGGTCTACGACTTCTCTACATTGCTTGGAGGTCATCTGATTCAAAGTCGCATCAGAAGAAGGAAATGGAGGAAGTAAGTAGTTCTCGAGCCACCTGTGTTACCAGTTGTTTGCTTCTTGCCAGAGATTTTGTATAACGTTCTTATTAGTTACTCGCATTGAATGTTAGAAATATCTTTCTATTCTCTGTTCCTGGACTCGTTTATGAATTATGAAGCTGACTAACTTCCTATTATTTGTGCTAAAGGTTGAGGAGAAGCTTGAGTCAGGCCAAGGGAAAACACCCTTCCGTCGCTTTTTCTCAAGATTTTGTACCCCAATATTTCTAGAGGTCTTCTTCTATTCCGCATCTTAAATGCATTCGAGTGTTTTGTTTACAGCTAAAAGTATATTGATCATACTTGCCAGTAATTGAACTTAGTATTTCTTAAGGTTTATTGATTTTATATAGTCGTAGCTCTGCATGCTATTCCATTTTCCTGCATACATACTAATAACTTTGACCCTTCTCACTTATCTGTGCAGTCCTTCATCTTAACCTTTCTAGCCGAATGGGGAGACCGTAGCCAGATTGCAACAATAGCTGTAAGAGACAAGTCCTTTTCATCGCTCATTCATCTAACTTCTTACCATACCTAACTCAGTTTTTGCACTTTGCCCGCTGAGATTTTAACTTCTTGGGTTATCAAAACAATCTACTTATGTCTCATGTGAAGTTGGCGACGCACAAGAACGCTGTAGGAGTGGCGATAGGGGCATCAGTAGGACACACAATCTGTACATCGCTGGCGGTTGTAGGAGGAAGCATGTTGGCTTCAAGGATCTCACAACGCACAGTCGCAACTGTTGGAGGCTTACTCTTCCTCGGCTTCTCAGTCTCTTCCTATTTCTACCCTCCACTATAGTTGTTTTGCACTATGCTAACATTTCTGCATCCTAAATATGCTTCTTTCCTTTACTTGCGAAAAGTGAGTTTTAGAGACGTAAAAATATCTCTGTATAATTTTTCCCTTTTGATTGTTGTATGGGTTCGATAGCGAAACCAAAGTAATCCAAAGCCAATGTTTTTGCTTCAAGTGTAACGAAACTAATTAAGGGTGTGATTGACTCATTGGTGAGCATTCTGGTAGTTGAGATGAGAGTAGTCAAAAGTAGAGGAATTGATCGAAATAAGTGAGATTCATATTATACTGAAAAGTTTAGAATAGCTCACAACTACAACAAACGAGAAGCTAATACTATAAAGTTTCAAGCCTTACTTAAACATGTTTACTGTGAATTTCAAGCCTAACTTAAATGTATTTATGGTGACTACTTTCACGTCCTTTTATTTTTGCTCCCGAACAGCAAGGCGAAGTAGAACAAGATCCTAAAGAAGAGCCCCGAAGCTAACGTAATCCACAAACAATCCCACTTACTCAACTGAGTAATACCTTGCTGTGAAAGTAACTTAGACCCAGTCCTCAAGCACGTGGACTGCGTTATCCTATTGCTTAGAGACCTACTTATCTTTTCAAGAAGCTCCACCTTTTTCGCATCGCTAACTCCTCCGAGAAGGGTACCATCGAACACTTGGACTCCTTTGACAAAGCAACGAGACGGGTCATCAAACTCATTGATCATCACAGCTTCGTAGGGATACTTCACAGGCGAAATGTAATGAAACCAAATCCAGTAGCTCGGTATACGGTCACGGACAACGTAGAACCCGCTCAAGAGTAAACAGTAGGCGACATATGCTATGGTGACCATGTAACTTAACATGATATGCGGAACAAGACCGGATATGAAAGTAACGACGGATGATCCAGACCAAAACGATGCGTAGATTATGAGGCAATAGAAGACAAAACCTTCTAACCCGCCACGCAAGCCAACCGTCCAGAATGTTATCGAGGCAAATACCAAGGAAGGAGCGATGAGCTGTGGTAGAGACACAATCGAGTGTGAGATGACATAGGAAGATGTTCTGTACGCATTGCGAGTTGTCTCTCTCAAGAAAATGTATCGTTCTTGGATAAAAACGGGGACGTTGTCTAGACACAAGTAGAACGTCGTGGGGACGACGAATGCGAAGAAAGTCAATCTCTCTTGCGCACCTCTCGGAGTGTCGTCCAGCTTCCAGTAGACAGTGGCTAAGAGAAACGCGGTGACCATAACGATGGCGACCCGCGTTCCTAGGAGCTCGGGCATCCGGATCCAGTTTCTCATGTAACGTTTGGCTAAGATGAACGTTTCGAATAGTGACGGGTTTGTGTATGAAGTGAGATTAGCTCCAGATGAGCCCGAGACTAGTTTGCCTCTTGATACACTCTCGATTATCGCTTCTTTTAAGGATAACCCTTGTGGAGCTGAATGGCTGATCAGTCCAAGATTGTGATCTTGCTGCCACTTCTCGTTGAACTCCACCAACTCTCTGGTTCCTTCGGTTGATCCTTCGAGTTTTCGAACTAAATCGAGTGCGAACTCAGTGATGTTCTCTTTCTCAGGGATTGTGTGTCCAAACTTAGACAAGAAGTGAGGAAGACTAGCGGGAGAACCGCTAAAAACATTCTTTCCGCGAGATAAGATGATAAGTCGATCAAGCAACTCTATTATTCGAGCGCTAGGTTGATGTATCGACATAACAACAATACTGCCACTTTGAGCGATACGTTTCAGAACCTGCACCACCATAAACGCGCTGGTGGAGTCCAATCCAGACGTAGGTTCGTCTAGGAACAAGACTATAGGGTCGTGGATGATGTCGATACCGATAGAGACGCGTCTCCGCTCTCCACCGGAGACGCCACGGTGTCCTTCGTCTCCTATAACCGTGTCAGCCGCGTTTCTTAGTCCTAGCTGGTCGATCACGGCTTGGACGCGCTCCATCTTCTTTGACATGGGGAAGCTTCTCGGGAGACGAAACTCGGAGGCAAACATTAACGTTTCTTTGACAGTGAGCATCGGGAAGAGGAGATCGTCTTGCATCACGTACGCTGATATCGATTTCATCAGCTGTGACTGGAGAATATTCTCTCCGTTTAGCGTTACGGAGCCTTTAAGACTCTCCTTCGCAACGCGTCCCGCCAGTGCATCGATCAAGGTGGACTTCCCGGCTCCGCTTGCGCCGAGAACGGCGAGGAGGTTTCCATCGCAAGCCTCTCCTGAAACATCATCGAGCAGAGTCTTCACTGTATCGGAGCTTCGTGGCTTAGAGAAATCAAACCGCCGGCGGAATGTGACTTTGTATTCAAGATTGTTAAAGGCTAAGACGAACCGCACAGGTTTTACGTGGAAGGCTTCGACATCTATGATGCTGTGAGCTGGATCGTCGCTTCTGGCGACAGAGCTCGAGTCTTCCTTCCGGAAACTGTCGCAGTCTTTTAGCAGTTCCACGAGGGTAGGTGATCCGACGGAGATGGTACAGTGCGGTTCCTCCAAGTGACGTTGCATATCTCAGTATTTTTGAGAGACAAGTGATGAAATGGTAGGACGGCGATGTAATTATTACCGTTTTAAGGTATGGAATCAAACTGATATGCTTTCTTGTGAAATCAGAAAGTTCTTTATAAGTACTGCTTCTCTTAATAATGGACAAGAGTAGTCCGCTACGTTGAGTATTTATAGGTAAACAATAATTGTGTATTAAAACCGTCTGTCATGGGTTCAATTCCTACGTGAAACTAAGTTGTCATTTACACGACATGAAACTGTGCTTTAATTCTCACTTAAAAAAAATCCGAAATTGGACTATTGGTCAGGAAGGATGAGTTGGTTTGACCCATTAACCCCCCCCCCCCCTCCCCCCCACACCCCACCCCCACCCCCCAAAAAAAAAGGGTAAAAACAATAATAGTGTACCCTTCAAACAGCTGTTCGTTTGGTAAACGTAACTTCTTGCGCTATATTTGTGTTCGTTTGACAGATAACAGCTGCATGCGTCCAACGCTGGGACAGAACGCTGATAAAATTAGCCATAAAACGAACATGACGCTTCCACTATACTTGAAAACATGCGTCCAAAGATGAATATTTACGAAGAATTTGGGATGTCGTAAATTTAAGACGAGTTAGCGACTATTTAAGGTGGAAAGACAAATTAGTCGTAAATTCAAGTAAATTTAGAGGACAATGTTTCCTTATACAAATTATATAACTTTGCGATAACAATTAGTTGTAAATAATTAATAATTTTCTAAGATAATCTGTACAATTATTTAACGATTAGTGTAAGAGTAAAAGTAAAAAAAAATATGGTAAATCATTTTTCGGAGAGAGAATGT